>CM067175.1:18500553-18530553 GCA_034093135.1 Erigeron breviscapus | reverse complement strand
CAAAACCATCACAGTTATAACACTTCACCTTGGTCTTGTCAAACCCTACTTTGCCATTCACAACCTTCCTTCCGGTTCTATCTGTGAAACGCTGAACTCTCAATGTTAACATAGCTAATTGCCAGTTCAGATCCATTTCTTCCAAATCATCTGGATCAACTTGCTTGTAATCCTCCCTAACCAAATCAGGATCAGTTAGTTTTCCTCCAATTAACTTTTCATGAGCAGACACAAATGAAGCGAGCATGCCCAATTTTCCTTTCAGCAAATTGTTCAGGTGTTTCAGATTCAACACTCAAACCTTCTGCATTAATTGTAGAAGTTTGAACAAAACCTTTCTTGAAAATTGTATCTTTAAAGTTCTTGCTTTTAACAGGTTTTGGCAAATGTTCAGATTTTACGGGTTCATCAAGACTCCATATTTGATCAATATTTTTAGGATATTTACCGTTTAAATCTGACTCCTTTGCTGAAAACACTTTATCATTACCTTTCAAAGTAAAGTAGACAATTGTTTCCATTTCAACTTCTTTTTCAATTTCTTTTAGTTTATTATCCACTGTCCGTTTAGCTTCACTTGGGTCTAAGTGAGCCAAAGATTCACTAGTCTTGTTCCCAGATCCCTCTGACTTAGACATCTCAGGGATAAGAACATCACTAGTTTTGGTTTCCGAAGGGGTAGTCTTGGGTACATGTTTAGAACTAGATTTTGCAGATTCTTCTAAAGTAAGCTTCTGAAAACTGTCATAATTGTGACTAAAAGGTGGCGGAACTGCATTATATTTCTGAACAAGACTAGGTTCAACAATCTGTACCCTAGAATCTGCTAAATCTTTGTCCTTTTTAGCACTTTCTTTCACTACCCTTTCTAAATCCTCTTCTAGCATTTGTTTTCTGCCTTGTAACTGAGCATATTCTACCCTAAGTGACTCAAATCTATCTTCTTCAGATTTAATCCGATTAAGATATTCTTTGGCATGACCTTTAAATACCATGACATCAGTAGATAACTTACTTCTATCACTAGTGGCATCATTTAAAAGAGTCTTGGTAGAATCAAGTTCCTTTCTAAGGACAGTTACTTCGCTAGATAAACCTATACTACTTTTACAAACATAAATAAGTGAATGTAAAGAAAGACTTACCTGTTGTTCTGGTGCTTCAAGATTAGCCACAAAATTCACGAGCTCTTCTGTACTAAGATCATCAGGTATCTCAATCTTTACATCCTTATCCTTTTTCTCAGTTTTCACAATTTCAATGGCTTCAGTGAAAACTTCCTCATTCTCAGCTCTTACTGGTTCTGACGGTTCAGATTCCTCTTCTACCTTCTGATGAAAACTATCATGATCATCCGTGCTGGCATATAGTGTATAGTCGAATGAATTATCAACAAGATCATTCATTCCTCCATCAAAGTCATGAATTTCTGCCAAGAATGCATGATTCTGATCATTGGTACTAGTGGAACTCCAATTATATGTACCATCAGATTGAACAACTAAGGCTCTTGAGTTGTCTGTTTCTCCTGAGCTTCGGTTCCCAGTATTAGCATACTGATGTCCAGAATTCTGACTCACTATAGAACCACTTTGATTGAAGTTCTGACGGCCGGTAGCTGAATTGTTATCCCGTCTTGGTCTATGATACTCTCTTGCAAAATGTCCAAAACCATCACAGTTATAACACTTCACCTTGGTCTTGTCAAACCCTACTTTGCCATTCACAACCTTCCTTCCGGTTCTATCTGTGAAACGCTGAACTCTCAATGTTAACATAGCTAATTGCCAGTTCAGATCCATTTCTTCCAAATCATCTGGATCAACTTGCTTGTAATCCTCCCTAACCAAATCAGGATCAGTTAGTTTTCCTCCAATTAACTTTTCATGAGCAGACACAAATGAAGCGAGCATGCCCAATTGTCCCTCAGCAGATCTTATGCTCATCGGCATCCCTGTGTAACCCGAGCTTGGAGAACTACTACTCTGAACCCCATTATGCACTATCATGGCCGATTCTGGAGAAGTTACATACATCAAGTTGCTATCAGAATCCGTTGACATCTTCATCTTATCATCATCTTCACTGTAGAAGGCAGTAATCTCTCCACTTGAAGATTTTGCAGAAGGAACGCTTGATTTGCTATGATAGAGTTCAGGACGCTGAACAAAATCACTGCTACCTGCTTCCTTCGACTTTTGTTTCATGTCTTGACCTCTCAGCTTTCGAATGATCTGATCCAAAGTCCATGTGCTAAATTCGGGATTTTGTTGGATTGAAGTGACAAACCCTTCCCACTTAACTGGAAGTGCTTCCAACAACTTCTCGATGACATCTTCTGGATCAAGTTTGTACCCAAAATATGGAAGCTCAACCAGCAGATGACTGTATCGAATCAAAATCTCATCAAGAGGTTCATCTTTGAAGCTAGTAAAGACATAATACTGCTTCTTCAGCAAATCCTTCCTTCTCTTCTTGAGATCATCATCACCTTCACAATGCTCTTTGAGTGCATCCCATAAGCCTTTTGCACTATCATACATTTCAAACAAGTGCAAGAATTCCCCTTGGAGAGCCATTCGGAGTGATCCTAAAGCTTTACTTTCTGCTTCGTAAACTTTCTTTTGATCAACAGTCATTTGCTCATACGAAGCTGCTTTTCCACCACCTGAACCAGTAGGTTCTTTGTCATTTTGCACAGTGGGATGAACATAACCATTAACAATACATATCCACATCCTCACATCCATTAACCTACAATATGACTCGAATCTGCCCTTCCAACTGAAATATCTATCAAGGCTTATTAACTTCGGCGGTGAGTTGGCCTTTCCGGTTTCGTGATCCATCAAAATTAGTTGATTCAGCCAAGATTGATAATTTGCGGGTAATTGAGACGTCATTTCCTCCTTGCTAGCAAAATTCACGAACTGATTATAAAAACAAGGTCGTAAAAGTTCACGAGGTCGTAAAGAAAAACGAGGTCGCAATTAACTACTTGAGGTCGTAATTGAAATGGTGAGGTCTTAAAGAGCTCACGAGGTCGCAAATGAAACACGAGGTCGCAATTGAACTGGCGAGGTCGTAATTAGCTACCCAGGTCGCAATACGAGCTGGATGAGGTAATACGAGCCCGCGAGGTCGCAACAGCTGTTGGAATCCTTAGATCTCTTGAATTCGAAACCCTAAACACCAACAATAACACCTTCGACTGCTGCAAACACAAATCGAGGTCACAAACAAGATTTCCGGTCGTAAACTCGTGAAAGAATCACGTCTAAACGACCCTAAATCAATATTGTCTATCACCAACAAGCTATAACCTTCCGGTATTTAAACCAAGAGGCTCTGATACCAATTGTAAGTCCCCTGGTACGGATCGTCAATAGCTTGATCCAGTTATCTTGAGGTGCGGAATCCCTCACAATAACTTGGTGATCAACAAAAAGCCCCTAGATCATCTGTGGCCTCGCAGATCTTCTTCGGGCTAGCGGAACAACCTTTGACGACTATAACCTGCAATACCTGCTTGATATTTCGATAAATGTTCAACCCTAAACTCTGTTAGGGTTCTGTTTATATAGGTAACACCCGACATGGGCTTCAGCACATCGGCCTCGTAAACCCAGCCTAGCCCGTCACTAATGCGAGGTCGCATTCTGTGATTGGCCTCGTATTTGACCCTGCAAATACGGGGTCGTATTACCTATATGACTAACCTCGTATTTAACCCTGTAAATACGGGGTCGCATTTCATCTGTGAATTGCGAACTCGCAATTCACACTTAGCAGATTTACTATACATTCAATACTTAAACTTAATCTAGTATTCTATGCATAATACTAAGTTCATTAATGACAATCACATTACAAAGACATATAACAATATAAGCCCAAACAATCTAGACTACTATTGACATAGACGTGCACTTACAAAGATGATGTATGTGATTATTTTAGGTGAAAGTGTAGCCTAAGCTAATATAATTAAGAAGTCTCGAGCATATATAAAGTCTTGTATTAAGCTTAACCCATGCTAGTTCCTCGGAGCTAGGGCGTATGTGGTCATGTGGTTTGGGAATCATGATGCCTCCCGTGGCATAGTTATGTTTGACTATTCCGGGTGGAGTAACTAACCACCATTGCATAAAGGCATAAATGGTTTATTCAGTTGGAAAGACTTTGTCATTCCTTAACGACGCCGATGGACCACCTTATGGTTTACCCATCATGTTGGGTGTGAGGACTCCACGTATGGTCAACGACCGCCTGCACACAAACCCCACATCCCTATGTAAGTGGCATAAGTCACTTAGGCCTATGTCTAGGCAAAGATATAAAGTAAAGAAAGATATGAAAGAAAAGTTAGGTACATTTAGGAATATGATGATCCTAATGTGTTATGTTTATTGTGTGCAATGCTCTGATACCACTTGTAACTCCCAACTTAATAGATGGTACTACCTGAAGACACCTCAATGTCTTGTTAGACTTAAAATTCTCGAGGGTCAAAAAGGTAAATAAATCTCAAAATAAAAATACCTTTTATTGCTTACCAGATCGTTCCTATCATTTCCCCAATCTTGTATCTGTTGTGCCCTGATTTGCCTTTCTTCAGGTCAGTCATCTTTCTTCGATATCTTCCTTCTTTTGTTTTAGAAATGGCTAAAGTAGGTCGTAGCGAACTTTCATCTGTAGTCACATCTGAGGGGTTAGGATGGTTTTGCTCCACCTACCTTTTTTTTTTTTTTTTTTTTTTTTTTTTTTTTTTTTTTTTTTTTTTTTTTTTTTTTTTTTTTTTTTTTTTTTTTTTTTTTTTTTTTTTTTTTTTTTTTTTTTTTTTTTTTTTTTTTTTTTTTTTTTTTTTTTTTTTTTTTTTTTTTTTTTTTTTTTTTTTTTTTTTTTTTTTTTTTTTTTTTTTTTTTTTTTTTTTTTTTTTTTTTTTTTTTTTTTTTTTTTTTTTTTTTTTTTTTTTTTTTTTTTTTTTTTTTTTTTTTTTTTTTTTTTTTTTTTTTTTTTTTTTTTTTTTTTTTTTTTTTTTTTTTTTTTTTTTTTTTTTTTTTTTTTTTTTTTTTTTTTTTTTTTTTTTTTTTTTTTTTTTTTTTTTTTTTTTTTTTTTTTTTTTTTTTTTTTTTTTTTTTTTTTTTTTTTTTTTTTTTTTTTTTTTTTTTTTTTTTTTTTTTTTTTTTTTTTTTTTTTTTTTTTTTTTTTTTTTTTTTTTTTTTTTTTTTTTTTTTTTTTTTTTTTTTTTTTTTTTTTTTTTTTTTTTTTTTTTTTTTTTTTTTTTTTTTTTTTTTTTTTTTTTTTTTTTTTTTTTTTTTTTTTTTTTTTTTTTTTTTTTTTTTTTTTTTTTTTTTTTTTTTTTTTTTTTTTTTTTTTTTTTTTTTTTTTTTTTTTTTTTTTTTTTTTTTTTTTTTTTTTTTTTTTTTTTTTTTTTTTTTTTTTTTTTTTTTTTTTTTTTTTTTTTTTTTTTTTTTTTTTTTTTTTTTTTTTTTTTTTTTTTTTTTTTTTTTTTTTTTTTTTTTTTTTTTTTTTTTTTTTTTTTTTTTTTTTTTTTTTTTTTTTTTTTTTTTTTTTTTTTTTTTTTTTTTTTTTTTTTTTTTTTTTTTTTTTTTTTTTTTTTTTTTTTTTTTTTTTTTTTTTTTTTTTTTTTTTTTTTTTTTTTTTTTTTTTTTTTTTTTTTTTTTTTTTTTTTTTTTTTTTTTTTTTTTTTTTTTTTTTGTTAGACTTAAAATTCTCGAGGGTCAAAAAGGTAAATAAATCTCAAAATAAAAATACCTTTTATTGCTTACCAGATCGTTCCGATCATTTCCCCAATCTTGTATCTGTTGTGCCCTGATTTGCCTTTCTTCAGGTCAGTCATCTTTCTTCGATATCTTCCTTCTTTTGTTTTAGAAATGGCTAAAGTAGGTCGTAGCGAACTTTCATCTGTAGTCACATCTGAGGGGTTGGGATGGTTTTGCTCCACCTACCTTTCTTCTTTAGATAAGGCGGTTCGCTTACCGTCCGCTGAGGAAACCGTTGCCAACCCTCCTCAGGGGTTTGTGGGTCTGTATATTGCCCATGTCACCCGTGGCAATTTAAGGTTTCCGCTTTCCCCTTTTTTCCTTGATGTAATGAGCCATTATAACTGTCCTTTCTCCTTTATGCATCCTAATGGCATTGCTCGTATTATTGGTTTCGAAATCCTCTGTCGTGCATAGGGTGGTGAGGCGTCCGTTGATTTATTTTCTACTTTCTTTGATCTGTGTGATGCTGGGGAGTGGGTGACTATCCAAAAGAAATCCAAGAACGATTGCTTTTTACTGGGGAGTATTGATGTCAGGGGGTGGAAAAATGAATTTGTTTTCTTTGAAAGTTCCATAATCCCTGAGGCTTACTCATCATTGTTGAAAGAGTCGGTACCTGCCCATGTACTTGAGTTACCCCTATATCATTAGATTATTGAGAATCCTATCAAGTTGGATCGTTATCCTAACGTTGTGTTGTATTAAGCCGATATTTTGAAGCAGTGGCCTGAAGGTGTTGATTCCAGAATTCTTGTCGGAGGGAAAGGTGAGATTATTTGGCGCATTTATTAGCTTTATCAGTTTTTCACCATTTCTGACATTTTTCTTATTTTCCAGAGGTTACTTTCGCTGAGTTTGTGAAGGGACCGTTGTTGGAATGTCAGCCCAAGCTGTCTGTCATAGCTGCTAAGCTTCTTGCTGGGAAAGTTGTGAAGCTCCATCCAAAAAAGAGGAAAGCTCCATCCAAGGCCTCAAAAGAGAAGATGAAGCCCCAGTCCATTTTTGATATGTTGCTACTAGGTGATCTGCAGCCTTCAGAAATGAATATGAGTGAGTGTTTCTTATGACGTTTTTCTCTCTATGGCACACTGTTTCATTATGTATCTTTTGATTGCAGATGTCCCTGATCCTGAGGTGGTAGAGGATTTTCTTCTCCGTCTTGTTCCTGGTAATTAGGTTCGGGAGTTGGTTGCGTTGGATGCTGGAAATCTTCAGGCTTCTTATGATCAGCTCCTTTATATGAGTACTACCGTTGGCACAATTGTGAATGCTCAATACCGGCTTTTGGTTCAGCAATCTGCGGATATGGAGGGGCGGCTGGTTGGTTTGAGAAACCGTCGTCGTGAGGAGGGGTCTTCTGTTTGTCCCTCTTGTAATGGCGATGACCATTTTATTTCTCGCTTGCAAAATGAACTTCTTCTTGCTAGGAGGCAGATGGGTGACCAAAAAGAGCATTGTGTTGAGTTTGCCAAACGACTGCAGGGTGCCCAAGCAAAGATGAATCAGATGGCATCTTTCTGTGAAACAAGTAAGAAGGTCATTGAAACAAAAGATGTCCGGATAGCTGAGCTTGAGGCTGAATTGGAGGAGGCTCGTCAGAAGGCTGCTGCTGAGGTGAAGTCCAACAGGGCTATCTCTGAGGTTATTCCCCATGCCTGTGTTGAATTGATAAGGAGTGAGGAGGCTGGTGTGCTATTGGCGGATGTTGTAAATACGAACCGTGCCCAGGAAAGGGCATCTGTACTGAGCAAATTAGCGAGAGATGGGTTGATTTCTCTTATAGCGGACTTTGTTGACCAAACCTCAGAGAGAGTATCGAAGGCTGAAGATGCTCTTGCTCATGCAGAGTTCCCATTTGTTAGGGATATCTCTTCCGATGACTCTGCCTCCGTTGATGATCTTTTGCAGAAGAAACCCCATGCCTTTTAGAAGATACAGTTTATTGTTTATTATGTCAAACTTTTATTGTATTTAAACAATTTTATCCTTATTGTTATACTCTCTGCATTTTGATTATATTCGATCGGCGTAGCGCGAATACTTTTATCTTTAATGCTTGAGTGTTAACCGGGCTTATATCTTTGTTAAGATTTTGCCGTGGTTTTGTTGGATTTAATGGGCGTCCCCTTACTCCAACTCTTTTTTTTTACTTGTACGTACTTATAATTATTTGCGAAAGTTGCGATCCTATTCGCTTAAGTCTGATTTTATTAAAGGCAGATCTGAAATAGTTTTATGAAATACATATGAGAGCTTTTTCTTGCCTTTTAGTGGTAGAATCGGCGGAGATTGGTTGCATTCCATGGTCTTCCGACTGATTTGTCTTCCATGTCAACCAAATCATATGCTCCATTGCCATAAGCTTGAGCCACTTTGTATGGTCCTTCCCATGTTTGGCTAAGCTTTCCTCTGTTCTCTTCCTTACTCTGACTATTGAGCCTTAGCACATAGTCTCCTGGCTTGAAAGTTGATTTCCGCACCCTTTTGTTGTAGTAATTTTCTACTTTCTGTCTGTAGGATGCTGCTCTTATTGCTGCTATTTCCCTTCGCTCATCGAGGATGTCTAAATTTAGCCGAAGGTTCTCTTCGTTGTCTCCTGTGTCTAGGTTGGATACTCTGCATGTCTCAACTCGAAGTTCCGTTGGTAGGACTGCTTCTGACCCATACACCAAGCTGAAGGGGGTCTCTTTTGTTCCCCTTTTTTGTGTAGTCCTGAGTCCCCAAAGCACCAATGGTATCCCGTCTACCCAACCCTTCCGGGTGGGCCCCAACCTCTTTGCTATTACTTTTACAAGGTCTCTATTTGTGACTTCTACCATTACGTTGCCCTGTGGGTGATACACGGATGTGAAGTTCTGCTGAATTTTTAGCCAGGTGCAAATTTCAGGGAAGGTTCCTTCCGAAAATTGTTTTCCATTATCAGAGATGATTACGTGTGGTACTCCGAATCTGCACACGATATGTTCGAAGACGAATTTTTCAATGTTCTTCCCAGCTATCTCTGTCAGTGGTTTTGCTTCTACCCATTTGGTGAAGTAATCTATTGCAATGACCAAAAATTTGTGTCCTGATGCTGCTAATTGTAGTGGTCCGACAATGTTGATCCCCCATTGTGCAAATGGCCATGCTGAGATGACGGAGGTCATGTCCTATTTTGGTATCCTTCTGACGTTTGCATGAAGGTGGCAGTTCACACATACTTGTAGTGTTGCTGGAGCGTCCTGGTGCATTGTTGGCCAATAGTACCCAAGTCATAGTATATTTGGCCAATAGTACACCATGTGTACCCTTGTAGTGTTGCTATTACTGATTTTGGGCCAGCGTGATGTCCACAGATTCCTCTGTGCATCTCCGTAATGATTAAACTGGCTTCATTAGGCCCCACACATCATACACATGGTGTTAGGAAAGCCTTCTTGTAGAAGATTCCAACCATGATTTTGAATTGTGGTGCCTTAATTCGTATTTTTCTGGCCTCATTTTTGTCTTTGGGAGGAGTCCACTTATTAAGTACTCCCTTATAGGTCTAATCCAGTTGCTGGAGTCTTCTTTTGTTATGTCCAACACTTCTTTTTCGCTTATTGACCTATCCTTGAGTACTTCGATTAGGACGTCCTTGGCTAAGTGGGAAAAGGTGAGGGATGCCAATTTGCTTAACGCATTTGCTTTTTGGTTCTGATTTCTTCTTATGTGCTCTATTTCAAATGATCCGAAGCAGTTTATGAGTTCATGGAATTTTTTCAGATATTGTTTGATTGTTGGTTGCTTTGCTTCGAATTCCCCCTGAACTTGCTTTGCAACCAGCTGGGAATGTACGTATGCGTGGATATGGCGCACCCTCATTTCTTTTGCTATACGCAATCCTGCTAGCAGCACTTTGTATTCTGCTTCGTTGTTTGTTGTTTTGAATTCGAACCTTAGGGCATATGTATATTCTTTTTTGTCAGGCCCTATGAGCATCAATCCGGCTCTAGAGCCGCTCTTGCTTGAGGCTCCGTCGGTATATAGCTGCCATTGATCACGGTCTTGATCTTCGGTGATAGTCAGTGTGCTTGAGTGACTTGTAGCTCCGGTCTCTTTATTGTGCTGTGTTTCTGCTATGAAGTCTGCTAATACCTGTCCTTTCACCGATTTCGTGTTCTGAATTCGATGTCGTGTTCTCCAAGTTCGATAGCCCACTTAGCCATTCTCCATGATTTCTCCGATTTTAGTAGTACCTGTTTAATTGGTTTGTCTTAGGACAACTATGTTGTGAGTTTGAAAATACCTTCGTAGTCTTCTGGCGGTGTGAACTAATGCCAGGACTAATTTTTTGAGCTCCGGGTACCGAGTTTCTGCTCCTTGCAGTATTCTGCTGACGAAGTAGATCAGTATTTGCTTTTTATCTCTTTCTGCTAAGAATCTCTTCTTTTGGTGTATGGGGGTTAAGTGTTTATGTTCGTTTAGCCTGTGCTCCGTTGTGAACTCTTCACCCTGTATTGATATCGTTCGTGGGACTCCTGTCATATCGGAGTATTCCCATGCGAAAATATCCATGTTCTCTTCTAATAGCTTTTGGAGCTTCAGCTTGAATTCCTTCGGTAATTGCCTCCCTGTTGCGACCAGCTGCTCCGGAAATACTGGATTTATTGTGATCCTTTCTTCTTTGTCTTGTTCCTCCGTCGCCAGGATTGTAAACATTGTTTCTTCCTTGGCTCTTTTCACGCCATGGACATGTCTCCCAGCGTCACGTTTGGATTCTATCGTTCCTACCCCTTCTGGGTTAGGAACTTGACCATTGAGTGGATTGTTCATGCAACGATTCCGAGCTTCCTCATGGCAGGTCTGCTCAATAGCATATTAGAGGGTGAGGGTGACCTTACTATAACGAAATCAAGCCTCTATGTCCTAGAGGTGGGCGATTGCCTGATTTTGACAGCTAGGTTTATCTCCCCTATTAGCCAGATTCGCTCTCCTGCGAATCCTATTAATGGTGTCTTAGCGGAGGTCATCAGGCTCCTTATCTGATCGGGGAATTGCAGAAAGCAATGTTCATAAAGGACATCACACTCGCTACCCCCGTCGATATATACCCTGTGGACCAGGATGTCGCAGACGGTGACTTGTATTGCCATCGTATCTTCTGAAAATACACTGGTTTCCTTAGAGTCAAAGATTATATTTTCTTTGGTGGTGCTATTTTATGTGCTTTTTCTTTTGGTTCCTTTTTCGGAAAGACTCTGGGACGGTTTATAGCCACCATGCCTTGTCTCCCTTACTCCAGGGTTGAGGTCGGCCATTTTTTTTTATCAAAGGCGGGTTCGGTGATAGTGTGTCCCACGGATGGCGCCAATTTGTTTGATCCAAGAATCGTTCAATGGCTCAACCTGGTGGTTTAGGTGTGGTGGAGGTATTACGTAGGCGATTCCCTACCGGTCAAAGGTCATAAGAGCCGCTTTACAACTTGTTATAATGGGTTTTTTGTCAAGAGGTCAATGAATCCTCTTGGATGTAGAGACATCCCTATATATAGGGGTTTTGGAGACTTGGAGAGGAGGAAACGATGTTAGGGTAAATCTCTTCCTCTTTTTAGGATATCTCCTATCTTTTAAGGAGATTTATAATGATCTCGTAACAAGCCGTGTCTGAAGTTTTTGAGTGTGTTTGATATATATATCCTTTATAGGAGATTTAGATAGATATGAAAAGTTCCGAATGTATCCGGAGCTTTGGGATGATGGTCTCAAAAACTTCATGATAATTCTGGTTACGAAGGTCTTTTCTTGCGAAGACTGGTGCTCCGTACCTATTAGGCAAACAATATTACGGATACGGAGGTCCTGCGATATCGGAGGTAAAGCTCCGTACACGGTATATCATCACGCCCTGAGCCACTCGCTTGGCTCAAATGGCCACGAGCTTCGGCAGAAGAGAAGGTTATCTATAGTAAATAGTTAGCCAAGATTGTCCATAAGGACATTGAACAACCAAGATTTATGGAACCGGATATGCTTGATCACTTATCCATTCGAACTGATATTAACAGGATGATGTCCCTCAAAATAAACTCAAGTGACGAGTATGGTGGGGCGAATACTATTCTGTCGCCCATTTTGAGGATCTTCCACAAGATGTTGGGATTTTTCTTTGTCCAGCGTTCTAATCAGTTGGACAAAGTTTACTTGGAGGAACTTTAGTTGCTTAGGTTGTTTGATGAGGGGGCCCCGTATAAGACAGCTTGTTCCCCGTATGTTTTGGCAAAGCACATGGGCACCCGAGGAGCGCGGGATGCGGGTCTTGTTTGCGGCCATTTTATCACAAAAATGGTGTAGTTTGTTGGTTGTGCAAATGACAGGGCTAATGCGGAGTGCCGATTGACTTGGAAGACCATGAAGCCATTCACTTATAAAGACTTGACTCGCTTTAGATTGCTCCGGCCTAGTGAGCATCCCGACTTGCATGTGTTGATCCCTTTTGGTGGTACCGCCCCTGAGGGTGGAGATGATGAGGATATGCTAGACGTACCTGAGCAGCCACCACAGCCAGCACGACGTACTAAGCGTCGTGCACCATCTGATGCAGGTGCTTCTTCCTCCGCAGGACCCTCTGCTACTTGGGAATTTTCTACTTTACAGACTACTGTTAACACCATGTGGGAGTCCCAGCAGCAGTTCCAGGATAAGGTTGATCAGGACTTTTGATGGTTGGGTTCAGGGATGAGCCTGATCATGTATGATCAGCAGAGGTACCATGGGATGTGGGAGGCCAGTTATCAGGGGCGTGATTTCACTCCACCCCAGCCTATTCTAAATTATACAACTCCCGGCATCTTTATTCCTCAGCAGAGGACCGGTGGGTTTTGGTACCCACCAGAGTGCCAGTACCAGCAGCCTCCTTCCCACGATCCTGGGGGAACGGGGCCCAATCATCTAGTTTCATTTGGTTCTTTTGCAGGTACCTAGGGTGGTGATGCAGATGCAGGAGGACCAGCGCCTAGGAGTGTGGCTGAGCAGGCGCTTGAGTCTTTCTTTGGTCCACCAGGCGGAGGAGTGCCGGGGTATCCCCCTACTTAGCTGACCATACTGCTGTGGAGATGAGGAGAGCTGTCTGTATGTTGATGACAACTTGTACACTTATTTGTTTGAACTATTTATCTTTCAGTACTTTATTTTAATTTGTTTGGTTTGTATCCACCCTACGGGATGATGAGACTTAGTATTTTCTTTCTTTTCATTTGCACTTTGAATAAGTAGGGTTGGTTGATTTGCATGCTTGATTTTATTCTCTGTTGCCCGTTAATCGTGTGTTCATGTTGAATAGCAAGTTTTGTCATATGCATATGCTGGCAGTAAGTTCACGCTATATTCTTGTTGGCATCATTCAAGCATGGAACACCCGTCATACCCAGCAAGTTTTTCTTGTTCTTGATTTTGCTTTTTGTTTACTTTCCCCTATTTCCCATAGTTTCCCTTAGTTCATTGGACATTGAGGGCATTGTCCAACTCAAGTGGGGGGGGGGGGGGGTAAATAGGAAAAAGTCTGGTATTTTAGTTGAATTTTTAAACTTTTGCATGCTTGTCCTTGTAGTTAATTGCTTTTGTCGCCTAATTTATTGATATTAGGCAACCCCTTGGTACAAAGTTTAATTTGTGGAATGTGTCTTGATTGATTAATTAGGCAATCCCTTCTGGATTAATAACATGACTAGCACGCTTATAGCACCAAAGCAATTTGACTACACCCTTGGTACAAAGTTTAATTTATGGAATGTGTCTTAATTGATTAATTAGGCAATCCCTTCTGGATTAATAACATGACTAGCACGCTTATAGCACCAAAACACCCAAATGTGTGAGAAATTTGATCACTTTTAGATTGATAGGTGTTGGAGCATACATTTTCTATGCTCATTTCTTTTTTGCTATGAGTGTGCCGGTGATTGCGTTGATTCTAGAACTTGTCCTAGTTGATCGTTTCGAGACCGCAGTGAGATCACTTCGGTGATATAGGATAACTAGAAGTCGAAGAGGCAAATTAGGATTAAAACCTTTGTTCTTTGTATGTTCACCCCTTGTTTTGTATACATTTATTATGTGCATGTTTTGTTAATGTGCTTAGTAGCTAACTATACTGGTTAGTGAACCACCTGTGAAACCCTTGGTGGTACCATTTTGTGTCTTTATTTGGTCACGATTATCTCTGTCAACTGAACTGGATTTGAGCTAAATTATGTGCATTCTGAACATGTTGTTGAGCGGATTCGAGATGGATACCTTTTTAAATTATTGTTTTTAAACAAAATCTCTTTGCGATTAATCCCGCGGGATTACTAACTTGTTTATTTTCTTGCAAACTAACTTTTGCAACGTGACAATTCGGTCACAAAACCCCCCATTTTTACTTGAACTGCTTCATTTTAACAAATACTTTACTTTAGTCCTCGTGATCGACCTCGGATTTACCAAGCTAACTATACTGCATATGAACAAGTTCACTGCCTGTAAGTGTGTTGTAGTCAATCGCTAGGTGATTTGTGTTTCTAAATTTTAAGACTCGATTTCACACATCAGTGAGTGATCGGGTTGTTGTACATCATGAGAATGTTATTGCTAGGGGTAATGGGATTCAAGTTGGTTATGTTCCTCGAGCTAAGGAGTTCAAGTTTGAGAGCTTCAAGAGATGTGGTGTTAAGGATTTCGATGGCACGCTAGATGCAGTGGGTTTTCTGGAGTGGCTTGATGACACTGAGGTCGTGTTTGCCTCTTGTGACTGTCCCGAAGATAAAAAGGTGTTGTGTGCAAGTAGATTGCTAAAAGAAGGTGCTCGAGATTGGTGGAGGGGTACTACTGTCTCTATGAGTCCTGCTGTGTTATCCGCTTTGACTTGGGATACTTTCAAGGAAAAGTTCATGCAGAAATATATCGGTACACGGGAGAAGAGGTTGCTTGAGAAGGAATTTCGTGCTCTTAAGGCTGATGTTGGAGGCATGGCCGAGTATGCCCGTTCGTTCATGTCAAAGATTAAGTTTGTGGGACACCTTGTTCCTCTTGAAGAAGACAAGGTTACAACTTATGTAGATGGTATTCCAGCTAGCTATCGAGGTATTTTTAGGCAACATACTACTCTTGCGGGTGCTATCAAGGAATCTAAGAAGTTGGATGATGATTTCAAGTCCGAAAAGACAATTGTGAAGACTGTTGATGATAAGAAGAGTGTGTTAGGTCCAGTTTTGGCGAAAACTGGCGAGTCTCCAGTTGCATCTGGAGACCGGAAGATTTGTCCAGAAATAATAGAAGTCCAGTGGCCAGTGTACAGTTGACGCCACTGGAGCTTCACTCCAGTTGAGATCTGATTAAAACCTGAAGACATTCCAGTTGAAGTCAAAGACAACAAATGGAAGAAAGAGAATGACCATGGCAGCGAAGCCCAGTGGACATTCTGCCCAGATCAAGACTTGAAGAGCATCAGTGTAAAGTACTTACAAAGCTTTACACTGATTACGAGGAAGAACTTTTTTACTTTATGTATATTATTCGGACAATACACTTTATCAAGCATTTCTAAGGAATTAAATACACTTCCTTAAATGCTCTCAACCATATTTGTACGGCAAGGTTGACATCCCAATGTCAACCTTTGCCTATAAATAGAGGTCTTTGCACAACCAAGAAACAACCCTTTGCATAATCTGCTTTGCAATATTCTTGGTGAACTTGTGCAATATTCTCTGAATCGTAAAAAGGAACATTTCACAACTCTAAGAGTTTCGATTTTTTAGGAGAATTTACCAGTATAGATCAATTGTATTTCATAGGTTGTTAGGATATTTACATTATTGTATTATCTTGGTTCCGCAACAACTTTGTAATTTATTTAACATTAATAAATAAATTATACTTGAAAATTACATATTGTCTCACCAATTTACTTTACAAGTATTTACTTGTTGCATTGTCCTTTACTTATTATATTGTCACCTTAATAAGTAATCTATCCAGTAACTTGGTATACGTTCATTGTAACTGGCAGTTGTCTATTTCTTTGAACATATTGCAAAGACTCTCACCATCGACATAGAGGTGTCTTCAGTACTACCATCTCTTGAGTTGGGACTTACAAGTGGTATCAGAGCAGAAAGACTAATTTATTGTCTAGATCTGCTTCAATGTCTACTACTGAAGGTGAGAATGGTTCTGGTCATGAAGAAACTCATGTTAATAATCCACCACCTGTTCAAAATGTTAATACCAACCCTCCTCCTCCTCCTAATGTCTCTCCCCATGTCCATGTCCATTATTCTAACACTCCTGTTCCAAAATTTGATGGAACTAGTGAGACCTTTGGTACATGGAAGGCCAGAATGCTTTTGCACTTTGGTGGGATTGAGAGGTATATGTTGAAAATCTTAAAGGATGGACCACATATACCTATCTCTCCTAGGATAAGTCCTCTACTTGATCCAACTGGATCTAGAAGAGGTTCTAGAGAGAAGCCAGAAGACCATTGGTCTGATGAGGATCGTAGTCTTGTTGACTTGGACACCAAGATCAAGAACATGATGCTTGGGGCTGTTCCTGAAGAATTAATTCCAACCCTTGTGTTGTTCCCAGTGCCAAGGCAATGTGGGATGAGTTGGTTCTTCAGTGTGAAGTAGGTGATGACACCATTGTCACCAGAAAAGTTGCCTTAAACAAGAAATATGAATCCTTCTTTGCACTCCCTAATGACAGCCTAAATGGTACTTATACCAGATTTACAAGCTTAATTAATCAATTAAGAGGCTTGGGAGTTGAGAAGGATAAGGATATTCTTCTTGAGAAGTTTTGTGATATTCTTCCTTCCAAATGGGCTAACATGGTTCTTGTCCTAAGACAAGGTAAGACCCTGCACAGTCACACTCTTGCATCTCTTTATGGAGCCTTCAGATTCACTGATGATAATAATGCACAAAGACTTGTGGCTGAGCAGGATGCTATAAACCATGCTCAGGGTTCCAACTGAGAAACCTTGTGCTGCTTAATGTCCGCTGAGAGTGTCCAGTCAGACTCTTTGAGGGAGATACAGTTTTTATAACTCTGGCCAGACCACTGAAATCAGTGATGATTGTGATGAAATTGGCAATGATGATCTGGTCGCCATGATTGCTAAAACCTTAAATAGGTTTAAGCACAAATCTAATAGATTTGGTGGACCCAACAATGCTTCCAGCTCCAACTATCTGGACAAGGCAAATCTTACATGCTATAAGTGTGGTAAGAAAGGTCATTTCATGAAAGAATGCAGATCTAATCAGTCAAACAATCAAACTGGTCCCCCTGTCCCTACTTATAATTGGCCTGATGATAGCTACAAAGCTAAATATAAGAAGCTTAAGGCCCAGATTGCCCTCTTGTCACTTGAAAAGGATCAAAATAAGTATATGATGGCAAAGACTACAGAAAAATGGGAATACTCTGATGACTCATTAGTTGATGATGAAGAGGAAAGGGACATGTGTTTCATGGCTTTGGAAAACCAGCAACATGTGGTGAAAGATGATGTTATCACTGGAAGATGGGTGGACATCATACTCAAAAAGGTGTGTGATTATGATAATCAAAATGATACAGAACTGAAACTGGACCTTGCTGAATCACTCAATTGTGATATAATTTTTGTTAAAACTGTGAGAACTGATGGTGAAAGATATTTGGAAACAGTTTTAACTGAACTTAATAATCTAAAACCATAATTGTCTCATTTACAAAGTGTCCAGTTGGCTCTCAAAGAGTCAGTTTTAAAATCTGAAGCTCTTGAAGTGGAAAAACAAGAGCTAAAAATTGCTTTGAAAAAGGAACAAAAGGTGATTAAATCCTGGATTAAATCATCTGGTTTGAATTATGATGCCTTCTCAAAAACCATTGATGCACAAAAATTGGCTTATAAAAATGGAGATGTGCATATTGCAGGCATCATACCTGATATCCACAGTTTACCGCCCGCTCTTAGGCCAGAAACTCCATATGACTTGCCTAAATCAGTTAAGACTGAACCTGTTGAGACCACCCCATCTGAGGTCAAAACTGGAGCTGAACAGGCTAAAGCACCAGTCAAAAAGGTCACTGGTGACAAACCTTTATCTCAAAAGTCAAAGGAGCCCAGGAATCCTAAGACCAAGATCTCTGCTGAACCTAAGTCCAAGGTTCAGATGCCAAATGAAAAGTACATTTTGTTTAAACTGGAAAGTCAAATTCAACAATTGACAAGGCAGGTTCAAAGTTGTACTGCCAGAAATAAAAATCTGGAAGGAGCTTCGTCTTCTTCAGTTGTTAAACAAAATGCACCTCTTTCAAAACAAAAACAAAATGCTCAATCTGGAGCTAAAAATGAGAAGAAAAAGGGGAAGAAACCCATCAAACCAGTCGTTTTTACTCCTGGTCCTAGAGCTGACAAAAAGGCTACAGTTCCAGTCTCCAGTTCAAACCAACAAGAATCAAAAGAAGAATATTTGGTATCTGGACTACGAAGCTGGCCGGACTATGACCGGATGTAAGCCCCTGCTGGAAGAGTTCACTGTCCAAGATGGACAGTCAGTGACGTTTGGTAATGATGAGAATGGAAAGACTGAAGGGTATGGTGTACTCAATAATGGACAAGTCGAATTCAAAAGAGTTGCATTTGTGAATGGTTTGAAATATAACCTGATCAGTGTAAGCCAACTTTGTGATGATGGATACAAGGTTTTGTTCGATATTTCTCATGGCACCATATTTAACAAGGATTGGAAAGTGGTGATGATTGCACCAAGAAAGGGAAATGTGTACATCATGGATATGGAAACAGCTCCACAAGAGCAATGTTTCTATACCAAAGCTGATGAGGACACCAACTGGTTGTGGCATAAAAGGTTATCCCATCTAAATTTTAAGAACATCAATAAGTTGTCTCGTAAACAAGTGGCTGATGGGATACCTAAAGTTTCTTTTAATAAAGAAAAGCCATGTCCAGGGTGTGAGATGGGCAAGCAGAAAAGAGCCAGTTTCAAGACAAGGCAAAGCTTCAGTATCACTGAACCTCTTCACATGCTTCACATGGATCTTTTTTGTCCAGTGAATGTTCAAACTAGAGATGGAAAACGTTATACTCTAGTTGTGGTTGATGAATACACCAGATTTTGCTGGGTGGTGTTCCTCAGATCAAAAAGTGATGCTGCTACTGAAATCATCTCTCTCATCAAGAGAATTGAGCTCAAATATACTCGAAAAGTTTGTCAGTTAAGAAGTGATAATGGAACAGAATTTCAAAATAAGACTCTTGAATCCTTCTGTACTGACACTGGCATCTCCCAGAACTTCTCATCAGCACACTCTCCTGAACAGAATGGAGTTGTGGAAAGAAAGAATCGTACACTCATAGAAGCCGCCACGAGCATACTATCTGAATCTGGTCTTCCTACCAGTTTTTGGGCTAAAGAAGTGGCAACAGCTTGTCATACCCAAAATCGGTCAGTTTATGTCAAAACACATAAGAAGACTGCCTATGAAGTCCTCAGGAATCGCAAACCAAATATTGGATATTTCCATGTATTTGGTTATCTAGTTTACATCTTAAATGATTCCAGTCAGCTAGGGAAATTCGATGCAAAAGCTGATGAAGGATACCAACTGGTTGTGGCATAAAAGGTTATCCCATCTAAATTTTAAGAACATCAATAAGTTGTCTCGTAAACAAGTGGCTGATGGGATACCTAAAGTTTCTTTTAATAAAGAAAAGCCATGTCCAGGGTGTGAGATGGGCAAGCAGAAAAGAGCCAGTTTCAAGACAAGGCAAAGCTTCAGTATCACTGAACCTCTTCACATGCTTCACATGGATCTTTTTGGTCCAGTGAATGTTCAAACTAGAGATGGAAAACGTTATACTCTAGTTGTGGTTGATGAATACACCAGATTTTGCTGGGTGGTGTTCCTCAGATCAAAAAGTGATGCTGCTACTGAAATCATCTCTCTCATCAAGAGAATTGAGCTCAAATATACTCGAAAAGTTTGTCAGTTAAGAAGTGATAATGGAACAGAATTTCAAAATAAGACTCTTGAATCCTTCTGTACTGACACTGGCATCTCCCAGAACTTCTCATCAGCACACTCTCCTGAACAGAATGGAGTTGTGGAAAGAAAGAATCGTACACTCATAGAAGCCGCCACGAGCATACTATCTGAATCTGGTCTTCCTACCAGTTTTTGGGCTAAAGAAGTGGCAACAGCTTGTCATACCCAAAATCGGTCAGTTTATGTCAAAACACATAAGAAGACTGCCTATGAAGTCCTCAGGAATCGCAAACCAAATATTGGATATTTCCATGTATTTGGTTATCTAGTTTACATCTTAAATGATTCCAGTCAGCTAGGGAAATTCGATGCAAAAGCTGATGAAGGTGTCTTCTTAGGTTATTCAGATATTCGTAAGGCCTTTATAGTTTATAATTATAGACTCCAAAAGGTTCATGAGTCGATTCATGTCACATTTGATGAATCTAATGATGCAATTAATAAAAGAACAACCTTGATATTTCTCCAGTTGTTCCAATCAGTTTTGGTAAATCTGGCCCAGTTCATCAGTCAGAAAGTTCACCAGACAATGTTTCCGGTCACAATGACTTGGAACTAGTTTCTCTGAAGAAACCCCCCAGTGACATTCCATTTTATCCTTCAGTAAGTCTTAAATTACCACAAGAACTTAGTATTAGATCTGATGTACGTGTCACTCCAATATCAGCACCAGTGGAAACTACTCCAGTTCTTCAGAAAATGCCTTCCACTGAAGAATTTCATGATGCAACTCATGACCTCATTGACTCTGATGAGGATGTTGAAGTAGTTTTTGAAGAATCACTGGAAGATCCTCTAGTTGATCCTCCACCGGTGACTTGCACTGATATTGTTGTTCATCGTCCTAGTCAATTGATCAGATTATTGGAGAGTCCAGTAGAGGGGTTCAGACTAGAAGAGCCACTAGTGACCAATGCTTGAATGTCACCTTCTTAGCACTAATTGAACCGAAGAAGATTGACGAGGCTATGGCAGATCCAAGCTAGGTAGAAGCAATGCAAGAAGAGCTAATCCAGTTCGAAAGGAACAATGTTTGGGGACTTGTTTCTTGTCCACCAGGGTAAAAGAAAGAACCCATTGGTACAAGATGGGTCTACCGAAACAAGATGGATGAAGATGGAAATGTTGTAAGAAACAAAGCCAGATTGGTTGCCCAGGGTTATTGTCAAGCAGAGGGCGTTGATTTTGATGAGACTTTTGCTCCAGTTGCTAGACTTGAAGCCATTAGAATTTTCTTGGCTTATACAGCCCATCTGCAGTTCAAGATCTACCAGATGGATGTCAAAAGTGCGTTCCTGAATGGAACACTGGAAGAAGAAGTGTATGTAAAGCAGACTCCAGGCTTCATTAATGAGAAGCATCCTCACTGGGTATATAGACTGAACAAAGCTTTGTATGGTCTAAGACAAGCCCCAAGAGTCTGGTATGACACTTTAACTAAATATCTTCTCAAAAATGGCTTTAAAAGAGGTGGAATAGATAATACCTTGTTCATTTTGAAAGAAAGAGGTAATATTTTACTGGTACAAATTTATGTTGATGATATTATATTTGGGTCAACTGATGATGCATTGTGTAAAAAGTTTTCTAAAGTCATGTCATCTGAGTATGAAATGAGTTTAATGGGTGAATTGACATTTTTCTTGGGTCTTCAAATAAAACAAACTGAAAATGGAATTTTCATTAACCAAGAAAAATATGTCAGGGATTTGTTAAGAAAATATAAATATGATTCAATCCCATCCAAAACTACACCAATTGCAGCACCATTAAATTTGGATTCTGATCCAAATGGAAAACCAGTGAACACCACTGAATATCGTGGTATGGTTGGTTCACTGATGTACTTAACTGCTAGTCGACCAGATATAAAGTTTGCAACATGTCTATGTGCCAGATTTCAGGCTAACCTAAAAGAATCACATTTGCATGCAGTTAAGCGCATCTTTAGATACCTGAAAGGGTGTCCTAGCCTTGGTCTTTTGGTATCCCAAAGGCTCAGGGTTAGATTTAATGGGTTATTCAGATTCAGATCATGCAGGTTGTAAGATAGATAGAAAGTCAACAACTGGAGGTTGTCATTTCCTTGGAGGAAAACTGGTGACTTGGACCAGTAAGAAGCAGACATCAGTCTCTATGTCCACTGCTGAGGCTGAGTACATTTCTGCAGCCAGTTGTTGTGCCCAGATTCTCTGGATCAAGAACCATTTATTAGATTATGATCTAAAATACAAACGAACCCCAAACTTTTGTGACAACACCATTGCAATTGCCATATCTCACAACCCAGTGATGCACTCCAAGACAAAGCATATTGACATCAGGTATCATTTCATTCGTGATCATGTTATGAAAGGAGATATTGAAATTCATTTCATCTCCACTGACAAACAATTTGCTGATGTTTTTACAAAACCTCTTGATGAGAAAACTTTTAAACATCTCATTAGTGAGTTGGGAATGCTAAATCCTTAAAACTGGAGACTTCATTATGAATGCATCAGTGATACTGATGAAGTTCTTCAGTTGAGGAGATCCATATAATCCTTCTCCAGATGTTAAACCAGCAACCGGAGCCCCATCAATTCCTGCCAATATTAAATTAAATCCAAACAATCCAATGGCAAGTTTGATGGGAACTCAGGGTACCAATACTCTGATTGGTAGAATCCAACAATTTTTAAGAGATTCTCCGATTGGTACCACATTTACTGCAAATCCACGCAAGATGTATCATGATTACTTGTGTGAGTTTTGGTACACAACCACTTTGAGTGACCACTGTTCATCCATCTCCTTTACTCTCAAAAATGGAACAGTCGAGTGTATCTTAAACTGGTGGTCAACCAGATTTAGTAACGTTATAATTTGGTCAATTTTTGTGACACATGATGGCACTCGAGTATTTTTACAAGTTGTAACCGTCGGGTGACGTGTCAAAGACATTTTTGTAAAAAGATGCACTTTTTATGGGGATTGTGAAAAGTTAGTGGGCGCGTGGGAATACCAGCCGTCGTAGCATTTAATGCTGACAACTGTGTATTAAATATTTTTGAATTACAAATTTTCATTTTATCAAAACATCAAATCATTTTGAAAATTTAGGGATTAAAATATTATTTTGTATTTAGTTTGGGATTTTATACCCTTATAAATACCCCCACATTTACTACGGTTTCCATTTACTTCGTTCACATTTCTTAATTTACTCTCGAATCATCAAAATTGCTTCCTTTCTCTCTCTGCTCTATAAATCGAAAACCCTAATTCCCAAATCCTATTAAATTTCAATTTTCCCTTGTAGTATATTGCACCCAAATCATCCCAAAGCAGAGATATAAATCTGCTTACTGTCCCATATAATCCTTCTCCAGATGTTAAACCAGCAACCGGAGCCCCATCAATTCCTGCCAATATTAAATTAAATCCAAACAATCCAATGGCAAGTTTGATGGGAACTCAGGGTACCAATACTCTGATTGGTAGAATCCAACAATTTTTAAGAGATTCTCCGATTGGTACCACATTTACTGCAAATCCACGCAAGATGTATCATGATTACTTGTGTGAGTTTTGGTACACAACCACTTTGAGTGACGACTGTTCATCCATCTCCTTTACTCTCAAAAATGGAACAGTCGAGTGTATCTTAACTGCAGAAACATTGAGGGATTCCTTAAACCTCAACTACTGGAGAGTCTCCAGTTGTTATCTCTCCCAATATAAACTTCAGGCAAGTACTCCTTGACATGGGACACAGGTATTACCTCGAAAATGGTGTCCTAAAAACAAAGGGACCCATGCAGATGAAAGGCCTCACACCATCCTGGAGGTACTTCTTTGTTCATCTTGTGTAGAGTATGGGTGGGAGTTCTGGTGGTTTGGACCAGATAAACTCCACACCAGCAGAGATGGCTTACTACTTATGGAATGGATTGAGAGTAGACTTTGCAGATATCTTGTTCAGAAGCCTGGTACAGAAACTGAAGGGCTCCAGGGGACTTTATATTCCCTTCTCCAGGTATCTCTCTCTCTGTTTCAAACTGATATTGGGCAGTGAAGAATATAAAAATACAACTTCACTTTACACTGTCCCAGATCTTTTAAGGAATCTTAACTCTCTAGTATCTGAACCTGGAGAGGTTGAGATTCCTGAAAGAATGATACTGGCATTTGCAAAAACCGATGCACCAACACCAGGTGGCTCAGAAAGACAACTGGGCGAGCCTTAAAACAATAAGGGACCCACCAGTTCGTCTACTGGCAATGTGACAGTTATTGGGCATGAACAACAGTCAAACCCCGCCAGTTCCAGTGTGTCAGTTCATACACAAGTCAATGGAGACCGCCCAATAGGTCTTCTGGTTGTCCAAACGGCTCTACGAACCAAACGTTCTAGGACAAGGTCAGTACGAGCCACTGACACTAGTACCCAAGCCAACCCTTCAGTATCCTCTCAACAGGATGTTGAAGATAGTCAAAGGGATACACCGCAAGCAACCACTTCCGCAACTGCTGCAGGAGGAAGTGGTGAAGAGAATAATGAGTCCGCCCAACTCAGATTAGAGTCCGTGTCGGCACAAAATGTCAATAGCCAAATTTCTGACACAACTCTTGCACAAACTGATGATGTTACTGCCCCGTCACAAGTAGTAACTGAAGTTCAAATCTCTTCGGCCAATGAACTTATCACTGAGGATAGAGCAGTGATAACTAAGGCATCCCCAAACTTATGTAACTGATGTCACCATAACTTATCCCCAAACTGATGTAACTGTTCAGTAAACTGAACCAGTTTTTCAGGAGACTGAGCCTCAGGTTCAGCCATCTGAAATATTCATGAATGTGGGCATGGATGTTGATGAAAATGACTTCCAGATAGAATCTTCGGATTCGCTCCCAGACCCATCAATTTCAGTTTCACCCTCCACAGAAAATGTACTCAATGAAATTCGCACCTGTAACATCCCAAACGTTTTATGTTTGACTATTTGACTTTCCGTTAGTTTACGTTAGGTTCATTATGTTTATGTGCCCTATATGGGATTATGTGAATAAATGCATATGTGTTTATTATGATATGATTAATATAATGATTAATGAAAGTAATTGAAGTAAAGCCATGGGTTAGTTCCAAATTCAATTTAATAAAATACCATTGAACAAAATTTTATTAATGATTAATCAAGTTATAAATAATAAAGTGAGTCTCACAAGTTGAGATAACATTCAAGAATTCTTATAAATGTCCAACAAATCAATCACCAAGCCAATTTAAGTAAATATGACATGAGAATAAAGATTTCTATCTCAAAGTATATTCATAAATTAATATGTACATAAAAGTGTTTAAATAATAATAAGTATATATATATATGTCTAATATAAATACAAGATTATGAATAATGGCTTATGGGTCAAATTAAAAACACAATGTATATATATATATATGTACACGACACATACACATACATACATATACTTGGACAACTAATTAGCTTATATGAATAAATAAACATGTTACACATATAAAACAAATACCCACTTAATTATACCTACACACACATATACTTACACAAATATTTTACAAAAAAAAAGATAAAACCCTTCCAAATCCCCCCCATGAGGCCGGCCCCCTATACACTCACACACACTTTTTCCTTTTCAAATTTTTGCATGTATCTATAGTCTTGGAACTCACCACAAACACACACTCTACACACATTTTCTCTCATCCAAAAACTCTCTCTTTCCTCCTTTTCTTCTTCTTGGTTCGGCCCAAACAAAGCAAAGAAAGGCAAGAAAAATCAAGTTAAACACTTACTAATAATAAAGGGTTATCATGGATTAACCAAGGGTTATATCAAGTTAAGATTTAGGGGTATTTTAGGTTTAGATCAAGGGTTATTGGAGGCACAAAAGGGTCAAAAATCTGCCCATTTTCATCATCAAAATCGAATTCAAGAGGGTATAATCTTCATCCTTTTTGTTAGATCTAATCTTATTCTTGTTTAAATTCAAAGGTTTTATCAAAAGTTCATGTTTTCTTAATGTTTTCTTTCAAATATACACTTAATGAGGGAAAAGTTGATAGGATCTTTCTTTCCATGCTCATGCATGTCGAATCTAAGAAGAAAAATCCAAGGATTCAACTAGTCTAAGGCCCAAAAGTGTTGTTATAGATTAAGTAGCTTTTAAAGTGATTTTTCCTTTGAAAGATGATTATATTTTTATATGTTTTGATGAATATATTTCTGAGATTTCTCATAAGAATATGTTTTTATGTTGATGGATTAAAGATGGATAAAGATTTGTTGTTAAAATGATGAGATGATTACATGCATGTTAGATTTAAGAAGGTTGGATCTTTTGTTGGATTATGAGATGAATATGGACTTGTCATAACTGAAAAATATGTTAATCTTGATTATAATATTCTGGAAAAATTGATAAAATATCAAGGATATAAAGCTTGAATCAAAACATGTTAAAATAAGCTAGAAATCATAAACCGAAAACATGCAAAAATGCATTTTGAGCACACACATGCACCATAATCTTATGACCAAGGAAATATGATAAACCTACTGGAAATAAGTTATTTCAAAAGTATAAAACTCAAGTCACTTGATGCATAGCAAGAATAAGCTCAAAAATCAACTTTTCGGGTCAAATAATCACTAACCGAAAGCACTAATTTGCACATATCACACCACCACCACTATCACGACTTGAATCACCAAAATATGATGGAATTACTGTAAATATTGAAATAAGAATGAAAATCCATTTTGAAGTACCTTAATAGCTTAAGAAATGAGGCTAAAATCACTATTTCGGTAAACGATTTTTAATCATAAAGTCCTCAATTTGAGCTATACACAAGAGAGGTTGAATTGATATGAAAATAACTTGATAAAAGTTGCCTAAAAGGCCTGGGATTTTTGATCAAAAGATTGTGTGGTGATTTCTAAGTATTTTGTTATGATTTAATGAATTTAAATGGAAATCAAAAGATATATAAATTAATAAATAAATTATGTAAATCATGAACTTGATCAAATTTACATAACCAATGGTGAAAGTAACTTAAACTTAATGTAGCAAAATAATTAAAAGCCAAGAAACAAGTGTTATATAATTTAAAGGTAAATAATTAAGTAAAAATCACTAATTAATCACTATTATTGAATTAATAGAAATAATGCACAAATAAATGTATAAATCATAATATTATAAAATAAGAAGCATAAAAATCAGAATATAATCCAAATGTAATTATTCATAAATTTTAAAAGTAACTTTGGTACTTAAAAGTAATTATAAGGAATTATTTGATTAATAAATCAATAAAATGAATAAATAATTAATTAAATAATAATAAATTAAGAAATGAGGCTAAAATCACTATTTCGGTAAACGATTTTTAATCATAAAGTCCTCAATTTGAGCTATACACAAGAGAGGTTGAATTGATATGAAAATAACTTGATAAAAGTTGCCTAAAAGGCCTGGGATTTTTGATCAAAAGATTGTGTGGTGATTTCTAAGTATTTTGTTATGATTTAATGAATTTAAATGGAAATCAAAAGATATATAAATTAATAAATAAATTATGTAAATCATGAACTTGATCAAATTTACATAACCAATGGTGAAAGTAACTTAAACTTAATGTAGCAAAATAATTAAAAGCCAAGAAACAAGTGTTATATAATTTAAAGGTAAATAATTAAGTAAAAATCACTAATTAATCACTATTATTGAATTAATAGAAATAATGCACAAATAAATGTATAAATCATAATATTATAAAATAAGAAGCATAAAAATCAGAATATAATCCAAATGTAATTATTCATAAATTTTAAAAGTAACTTTGGTACTTAAAAGTAATTATAAGGAATTATTTGATTAATAAATCAATAAAATGAATAAATAATTAATTAAATAATAATAAATTAAAGAAATAATTATAAATCAGAAAATATTCATAAACACCAATATTATAAGGTATCTAATGTCAAATATTATGATTAAACAAAGTATACAATGGAAATCATATAAATCAAAGCCAAACTACCGAAATTTCAATAAACGTACAAAATGTATATTGAGAAATGACCTTCACCACCAAATATCTTCTAACCAAATAATGTGAACAATATAATACACTTGAACTCCATAATCTAATAACAACAAAAGATGGGCAAGTCTACTAGTATACATCTCATGATCTAGCACACTAGTTCATGCTACACACACTTACGTTGTGTATATATAAATACCATGGTTTAGGCTTGCTTGGGGAGCAACACGACTAGACGAAGATCTCGCATTTGATCAGCCCCTAACACTCTCGAATCAAGTGAGTCATAGCCCCCTTTCAAACTCTTTTATGTGTTTTACTTCCGGGGTGAAAAGCATGATAAATAAAATTGCTTTATATATATGAATGATTCTTGAAAGAATGATTATGAAATGGAATATATTGTATGTTCAATGTGTTATAAGTTATATGATGAGCTTGAGTTCTGTCAAACTGTATCACTTCGGTACACTACTATTAACTCCGAAAGGGGAGGCCTGTAGTTAGAGGGTTGCGCAACTAGGAGTCGTCCACTCACCCACTAAAATAGGTAACGGTGGAATGTTGGTTGCCTTTGTGGCACTTTCATTGCCAGTCCGACCCGAGCGGTGCTCTAATCTAATTTATATTAGGCGGTCGTCTCCATGGCATGATCCCCTTCTTATAAATTGCACTTGATTGACAGCGTGTGCTATGAAATGAAATATTATGTTGGTTGGGACAGGAAATGGTCTTAGTAGTGGCTCAAGCATTTACTCATCGAATTATGCCTTTGGCTGAATGGAAATTTATTATTATTATGGATGGAAATTATGTTTTGAACATACGGTTTGGGTATGTATATTATGATGGAAATTCTTGGAAACTTGATGATTTACTATCTCACTTTTTGAATCGGTTGTAAGTATAATTGATAGTATAAACCTATGAACTCACCAACTACGTTTTCGTAGTTGACACTTTTTCTTCATGCTTTTCAGGTTTAGAGCAGTAAGCTTAGCATGACCGCCTCTTTTGGATGATGTATTTGTTGTGTGCTCGACGGCTGTAATGCAAACATTTATCTTTTGATTATGGATTTGGGTTATGTAATGGTTATTAAACGTCAACTTACACTTGTAATCTTTTGGGTTTGAATGGCATTTGAAACTTTACGTTGATGTTTTATATTTAAGCCTTTTGTACCATGTCGTTCTGTGGCATCTCGTGTTTCCGCCTTAGTCGGGGTGTTACAGAGGTAGAAATTGCTAACAGAACTATTAGTGACATTCAAGAAGGTTATGATGATTGTTCCATTGAGATAGAGGGTCGCCCCTTTCCGGTCCAGTTATTGCCTACTACACTTGTTGGGTTCGATATAGTGATAGGTATGGATTGGTTGTCTCAACATGGTGCTATTATATTATGTCTCAAAAGATAGTTCGGTTTTCTACTCCGGATGGTAAAGTCATTTCTGTCTATGGAGATAAGAAGAAGGGGAGCATAAAGATCATCAATTTGATGAAGGCTCTCAAGTGTATACGACATGATAAGAACCACTTCCTTGCCTATGTTATTGATGCACGAAAGGAGAAGTCTTCCATTGCAAATGTTGAAGTAGTTTCTGAATTTTCTGATGTGTTTCCCGATGATCTCCCCGGTATCCCCCCGACCGAGAGGTCACTTTTCAGATTGATCTTATACCCGGTGCTACTCCTGTTGCAAAGTTACTTTATAGATTAGCTTCTACTGAAATGAAAGAGCTAACGACTCAGCTTCAAGAGCTACTTGATAAAGGTTTTATTCAACTTAGTTCCTCGCCTTGGGAAGCTCCGGTTCTCTTTGTCAAGAAGAAAGATGGTTCTATGTGCATGTGCATAGACTACCGTGAGCTGAATAAGCGAACGGTTAAGAACAAGTATCATCTCCCGCGTATTGATGATCTCTTTGATCAGCTCCATGGTGCTTCCTACTTCTCAAAGATCGATTTGCGGTCCGACTATCATCAATTAAAAGTCAAAAAGGAAGATGTGGCCAAAACAACTTTTCGTACACGATATGGGCACTATGAGTTTCTTGT
>CM067175.1:18469113-18499553 GCA_034093135.1 Erigeron breviscapus | reverse complement strand
TGGTTAACACCATCTCGTTAATTAAGGGACTCACAAAGCCTCCAGTAGTCCTAATGTGATCAGTCATACTGAACCACAAAGTACAGCACTGATATCTTCTGAGAATGTATTTTCTATGAAGAAGATTGTTAGAAATATAAATGTAGTAGTTGATTTGTGTACCTTATGTTAATTTGTACTTATATTGTAAACTTGGTACAATGGAAGGGGATATAGTGTAAATAGCTCATATGTATATAAACCCCCTCCATTATGTTAATTGTAACTTTTACCCCATAATACAATCTAATCTTTCCCTGACTTCTCTCTACTCTCTCTCTACTTTCTCTCATTAGAAACCTCCATTAACACACACATTTACACACACAAAAGCTCGAATTCAATTCTTAACAAAGATGGTGTCTGAACTCATGGATTCTGGAGAATCCAGTCAAGTCTCTCCAAACTGTTGTGATGAAACTGAAGATGATGACCTTATTGCAATGATTGCTAAAACGTTTAACCGTTTCAAAGCAAGAGCAAATAGGCCATCTGGACAATTTGCATCCAGTTCTTCCACTGACAAGACTAATTTGACATGCTTGGTCCAACCAGTTTGTATCCAAGCCTGGTCCATTCTCTTCTAATAATAAGCCTGATGATAGCTTTAAAATGAAATATAAAAAGCTTAAGTCCCAGATTGCTCTCATGGCACAACAAATTGAAACAAATAATAAGTGCATGATTGCAACAACTGAAGAGAAGTGGGTGCCTTCTGATGAATCATCTGCTGATGAAGAAGAAGAAAGAGATTGCTGTTACATGGCTCTGGCAGACGAAGAGCTCCTGGTGAAGGAAGATGTCACATCTGGACGATGGGTGGACATTGTTATCAAGAAGGTTAGTGATTATGATAATGCAACTGACCAAGAACTAAAATTGGACATTGCTGAAGCTCTTAATTCTGATTTGATTTTTGTAGAAACTGTTAGATCTGATTGTGTAAATGGTCTAGAAACAGATTCTTCTGAAATAAATGCTTTAAAATCAAAATTAAAAGAACTTCAAGACATTGAACTGGCATTTCAAGCCCAGGTTCTGGTAACTGAACAATTGATTCAAGAAAAGCAAGATCTTGAGATCATTTTAGAGAAAGAAAAACTGGTAATAAAATCATGGCTAGAAACCAAAAAGCCATATGATGCTTGTGCAAAACAATTTCCTGCTCAAAAACGTGCATATTTAGATGGAAATACTCATATAGCATCATTAATACCAGTAATCGATCGATTACCAGAGGAGTTCAGGCCTACCACTGTTTATGATGAGCCTGTAACTCCTAAGACCAATTTTTACCCAGTTCAATCCCCAGAGGTTAAGACTGGAGCGCTCCAGATGGCTGCTCCAGTTAAAGAGGTTTATCGGAATAAACCTTTGCCTCAGACCAATCCCCTACCAAAGCCTAGGACTGGAAAGGCTAAGGTGTCATCTGAAGAAAATGTTTTGTCCAGGTTAGAGAGCCAGATTCAAATTCTGACTCGTCAATCACAAAGTTTTAATGCAAGATTAAACTTTATTGAGGGTACTTCATCTGGCCCTAGACAAAATATAAAACCTTTTGCTAAGAAAGACAAATTTATTTCTCCAGTTGAGAAAATGAAAAAGGTTTCAAAACTATCAACCCAAGTGGTCTTTTCAACTAAGACCACTGTTGAAGAAAGTGAACTGAACCAGATTGCCCCAGGGACCTATAAGGGAGGGTCCAGTGATCCCATCAGTCGATGGGTTCCCAAATCTAACTGATAAGTATCTGGTGTATGTGTAGGGCGATCGAAAGAAATATATCTGGTATCTTGACAGTGCAGCTGGCAGGACGATGACCGGATGTAAGACCCTGCTGGAGGAGTTCACCATTTCTGATGGACCCTCCATTACTTTTGGAAATGATGGTTGTGGAAAGACTGAGGGATACGGTGTTCTGAACAATGGACAAATCAAGTTCACACGTGTTGCATTTGTGAATGGTTTGAAATATAACTTGATCAGTGTAAGCCAACTGTGTGATGATGGCTATCAAGTTCTATTCAATATTGCTCAGGGTATCGTATTCAACAAGGACTGGAAGGTAGTGTTGATTGCTCCCAGAAAAGGGAATGTGTACGTGATGGATATGGAAAGCTCTCCTTCAGAGCAATGTTTCTATACTCAAGCTGATGAAGACACAAACTGGTTATGGCACAAAAGGTTATCCCATTTAAATTTCAAGAACATTAATAAGTTGTCCAGAAAACAACTTGCAGATGGGATACCTTCAGTTTCCTTCAAAAAGGAAAGGCCATGTCCAGGATGTGAGATGGGTAAGCAAAACGTACCAGTTTCAAGACCAGACAGAATTTCAGCATTTCTGAACCTCTTCATATGCTTCATATGGACCTCTTTGGTCCAGTGAACGTTCAGACTCGTGCTGGTAAAAGATACACCCTGGTGATCGTAGATGAATTCTCCAGATATTGTTGGGTGATCTTTCTTAGGTCTAAAAGTGAAGCTGTTGCTGAAATCATCAGTCTTATCAAGCAAATTGAGCTCAAGTACAGTCGAAAAGTGTGTCAGTTAAGAAGTGACAATGGAACAGAATTCCAGAATGCAACTCTGGAGTCATTCTGTACTGACACTGGCATCTCCCAGAATTTCTCATCAGCCCGCTCTCCAGAACAAATGGAGTGGTGGAAAGAAAGAACCAATTGGAACAAGATGGGTCTTCAGAAACAAAGTAGATGAAGATGGCCACGTAATCAGAAACAAGGCCAGACTGGTAGCACAAGGCTACTGCCAGTCAGATGTCGACTTTGATGAATCAAATGCTGCAATCAACAAGAAGCCAGCCCTTGACACTCCCCCAGTAACTCCAATTGTCTTTTGTGAATCTGATCCAATAAACGACAAAAATGAAGATTCAAAAGACACAGTTTCCAGTCATCCTGATCTGGAACCTGTTCAGAAACTCTCCAGTAGTACTCCATTCTATCCCTCTATTATTTTCAAACTACCCTCTGAAATTAATATTGGTTCAGATGTGCGTACTGCTCCCCCAGTATCAGTGTCAGTTGAGAATAGACCAGAAATGTCTTCTTATGAAGAATTCCAAACTGAACCAGTACTTCAGGAAATGCCTTCAAATGAAGAATTTCATGATGCAAATCGTGATTTAAATGACTCAGATGAAGATACTGAAGTAGTCTGGCAAGATCCTCCTCCAGAAGCAATTCCAGAGGAGACTCAACTGAACTCTTGCACTGATATTGTTGTCAGTAACAATCCTGGTCAGTACTCCAGATGGACAAAAGCTCATCCTATTGATCAGATCATAGGTGACTCCAGTAGAGGAGTTCAGACCAGAAGAGCCTCCAGTAATCAATGCTTATACGTAAGTTTTCTATCTTTGATGGAACCAAAGAAGATTGACGAGGCTATGGAAGATCCAAGCTGGGTGACTGCTATGCAAGAAGAGCTTCACCAGTTTGAAAGGAACAAGGTCTGGTATCTGGTTCCTTTCCCAGTTGGAAAGAAAGAACCAATTGGAACAAGATGGGTCTTCAGAAACAAAGTAGATGAAGATGGCCACGTAATCAGAAACAAGGCCAGACTGGTAGCACAAGGCTACTGCCAGTCAGATGTCGACTTTGATGAATCAAATGCTGCAATCAACAAGAAGCCAGCCCTTGACACTCCCCCAGTAACTCCAATTGTCTTTTGTGAATCTGATCCAATAAACGACAAAAATGAAGATTCAAAAGACACAAAAAGACAGCCTATGAAGTCTTAAGAAATAGAAAACCATACATTGGTTATTTTCACGTTTTTGGATGTCCAGTTTACATCCTGAACGACTCCAGTCAGCTAGGCAAATTTGATGCCAAAGCTGATGAAGGGTATTTCTTAGGCTATTCAGCCATTCGCAAGGCCTTCAGAGTCTACAACAAGAGACTGGAGAAGGTCCATGAGTCAATTCATGTCACATTTGATGAATCAAATGCTGCAATCAACAAGAAGCCAGCCCTTGACACTCCCCCAGTAACTCCAATTGTCTTTTGTGAATCTGATCCAATAAACGACAAAAATGAAGATTCAAAAGACACAGTTTCCAGTCATCCTGATCTGGAACCTGTTCAGAAACTCTCCAGTAGTACTCCATTCTATCCCTCTATTATTTTCAAACTACCCTCTGAAATTAATATTGGTTCAGATGTGCGTACTGCTCCCCCAGTATCAGTGTCAGTTGAGAATAGACCAGAAATGTCTTCTTATGAAGAATTCCAAACTGAACCAGTACTTCAGGAAATGCCTTCAAATGAAGAATTTCATGATGCAAATCGTGATTTAAATGACTCAGATGAAGATACTGAAGTAGTCTGGCAAGATCCTCCTCCAGAAGCAATTCCAGAGGAGACTCAACTGAACTCTTGCACTGATATTGTTGTCAGTAACAATCCTGGTCAGTACTCCAGATGGACAAAAGCTCATCCTATTGATCAGATCATAGGTGACTCCAGTAGAGGAGTTCAGACCAGAAGAGCCTCCAGTAATCAATGCTTATACGTAAGTTTTCTATCTTTGATGGAACCAAAGAAGATTGACGAGGCTATGGAAGATCCAAGCTGGGTGACTGCTATGCAAGAAGAGCTTCACCAGTTTGAAAGGAACAAGGTCTGGTATCTGGTTCCTTTCCCAGTTGGAAAGAAAGAACCAATTGGAACAAGATGGGTCTTCAGAAACAAAGTAGATGAAGATGGCCACGTAATCAGAAACAAGGCCAGACTGGTAGCACAAGGCTACTGCCAGTCAGATGTCGACTTTGATGAATCATTTGCTTCAGTGGCTAGACTTGAAGCGATCAGAATATTCTTAGCATTCGCTGCTAATCATCAGTTCAAGGTCTACCAGATGGATGTAAAGAGTGCTTTCTTGAATGGAAAGCTTGAAGAAGAAGTTTACGTCAGACAACCTCCAGGTTTCGTTGATGAAAAGCATCCACATTGGGTATATCGTCTGGACAAAGCGCTATATGGCCTCAGACAAGCCCCACGTGCCTGGTATGATACTCTGACTAAACATTTGTTGAAAAATGGTTTTAAACGAGGTGCAATTGACAATACCTTATTCATTCTTCATGAGAAAGGTAATCTGTTACTGGTACAAATTTATGTTGATGATATTATTTTTGGGTCTACTGATGAAAACATGTGCAAGAAATTTTCAAAAATCATGTCCACTGAATATGAAATGAGTCTGATGGGTGAATTAACATATTTTCTTGGACTCCAGATTAAACAAAACAAAGATGGCATTTTTATTAATCAGGAGAAATATGTTAGAGATCTTTTAAAGAAATATGATATGAACTCTTCACCATCTAAACCAACTCCAATTTCTGCACCACTGACACTGGACTCCGATCCAGATGGTAAACTAGTGAACACCACTGTCTATAGAGGCATGGTTGGTTCACTGATGTATTTAACTGCCAGTAGACCAGATATTATGTTTTCAACATGTTTATGTGCCAGATATCAGTCTAATCCAAAGGAATCTCATATGCTTGCTGTAAAGCGCATACTGAAGTACCTTAAAGGTGTCCCCAGTCTAGGTCTTTGGTACCCCAAAGGCTCAGGCATGGATCTAATGGGTTATTCAGATTCAGATCATGCAGGTTGTAAGATAGATAGGAAATCCACAACTGGTGGATGTCATTTCCTAGGTGGCAAACTGGTCAGCTGGACCAGTAAGAAGCAAACTTCAGTTTCATTGTCCACTGCTGAAGCTGAATACGTGTCTGCAGCCAGTTGTTGTGCTCAGATACTCTGGATGAAGAACCAGTTGCTTGATTATGGTATTAAATATTCAAAGACTCCAATCTTTTGTGATAATACCAGTGCCATCGCTATCTCAAACAATCCAGTCATGCACTCCAGAACGAAGCACATTGATCTAAGGTATCACTTCATTCGTGATCATATTATGAAAAACAACATTGAACTCCATTTTATTCCCACTGACAAACAACTCGCTGACATTTTTACCAAACCTCTGGATGTCAAAACTTTTGAATATCTTGTTGGTGAGTTGGGAATGTTAAATCCTTAAATCTGGTGACTGCTCAGATATTGAACGCCTATGTGTACTATCTTTGCATTATTAGATTTCTGGAACAACATTCCAGGGAAGACTTGAAAAATATTTTCCTATTAAAAGTGTTTTAAGTTCAGGGGGAATTTATTTTCTCACTGGACAAATTCTTCAGAAAATATTACTGGTGCCTTGTAAATGTGTCCCTCTCATTTGTCTGTATTAGTTGACGTGCACGTTTGAGGTTACCAGTCTTTCAAAAAAAAAAAAAAAAAAAAAAAAAAAAAAAAAAAAAAAAAAAAAAAAAAAAAAAAAAAAAAAAAAAAAAAAAAAAAAAAAAAAAAAAAAAAAAAAAAAAAAAAAAAAAAAAAAAAAAAAAAAAAAAAAATGTTTTTCACTGGTACTTTACTGGAGTGTCCCTCCAGTGTACCATCAGTACATGTTCACTGGACTAATCCACCAGTGATACTGGAGTGTCCAGTCAACCTCCAGATGCACTGAAATATGTCATAATATTTTCTAAATACTTGGTCTTTGTGTGTGCCACGTAAGCAAATCTTTTTGAAGATATTTTTATCCTATGTGGCATGTAAACTTTTTCAATGTAATGATGGTCTTTTTACTTTGGGAAAACAAAAAGTACAAGTTGTTACTGTTTGTGGGCTGTAAACCGTCATGCATTTATGTGTGATGTGATGTAATTAATGCGGATCTCAGAACCCGATCAAAAATGTTATTTGATAATTTCAAATAAACCGTTTGAGTTCCACATTCCTTCTCCTATATATACCCACTTTCAATTTCAATTGCATTTACTTCGAACATATTTACTCCCAAATCTTTCAAATTCCTTCATTAACTTCCTTCATTCAATTTTCCAATCATATTTATCTCTCTTATTTACTCCATTTTCATTCATTCTTTCATCAAATCTTCATCATAACCTATATATTCAATTTCATTTTCATCTATTCCTTATAAATGGCACCTAGACAATCAAGAACTAAAAATCTGCTTGCCAATGAATACATTCCTTCGGAAAATGTTGCTAGGGCACCTCATATCAATCTTGAGGCAAGTGCCATAAGAATCAATATGAATAACTGGATGGCAAGACTCTCTCTGTCCAGTGTTCATGATGCCCAATCGATCATTGGGAGATTAAACTCATTTTTTCTCTCTTGCCCATTATATGGTGCATTAACATTGAATCCAGGAAGGATGTACCACGAGTATTTGTGTGAATTCTGGTACACGGCTACATATGACGATGATACTTCATCGATCAACTATACTCTCAAGGGAGGTACCAGATCCCTTGGTTTCACTGCAAGTCTGCTCAGGTCTGTTCTACAGTTAAACTATCTTGACCTGAATGAGTTGCCAATTGAGCTTCCCTCTGGTATAAATACAAGGGAAGTATGCAGATTAATGGGGCATACAGATATATTGGATGAGCATGGGCAGCTATCAAGAAAAGGGACTATCTACATGAGCAAGCTGTCAGACTCATGGAGATATTTCTTTACACATATTGTTGAGTGTCTAGGAGGCAGCTCTGGAGGATTAGACCAGATTAATCAAACACACCTCCAGATTGCCTACTGTTTATGGTTTGGGCTTAGAGTGGATTTTGCCCAAATTCTTTTTGATGACCTGGTCGAGCGCCTAAGAGTGAAAGGAAGAAAGCCATTCGTTCCTTATATTCGTTTCCTTTCACTGATGTTTAAGATTGCTCTTGGCGACCAGTATGATATGGATACTACTCACTTTTCTGTGAGTGAGTATATGAGAGATCTGGTCAATCTCAGGTCTTCACTGGACGAGGTAGATATTCCTCAGTCCATGCTTTCCTTACAAAGGGAAGAAGCTAAAATGGCTCCAGTTGAAGGACCATCTGGTGATGATGTACAGATAATAGAGGCTATACAACCAAACAAGTTGTTGAACCTTCCAGACGACCTAGAACAAATAGGCGTCTGATGAGAGCTGGACTCCAGGTTATTCCAGAAAGACATCCAAGTGATGTTATGAATCTGGATGGGTCACCAATCTTTGAATCTGAAGAGGTTGTTGGGCAGGAAACTGATGAACAAGCTGAAAATATTGCCCAGATTGTAGAGCAGGTTGTTGAAGTTGTTGAAGATGTTCAGAATTTGGTTTTCAGGGTTAGTTCTCTGGAGAGTAGACCCACACTGGAACAGGGTGCAGTTGTTAGCACTATAAGTGATGAATGTACAAGAAAGTTCAGAACAACATGTTGAAAGAATTATGTGAAGAAGTTTCTGGGACTGTTCTTCGTAGCATCTATGATGGGGTGTTACCCCAAGTATAAAAGCTAATGGATGAGAAGTTGCCAAAACACTTGCCTAAAGCTGTTGAAAATGTTCAGAAGGAAGTGCAGGCACTTAAGAAAGCTGTGTCTGAAACAACTCCAGTAGAAGGTACATCTTTTGGTCCACTGGACAGACTAATGCTTGAAAAATTGTGTAATGATCTCAAGTCAAGAACTGGAGATCATTCCAAGGGGGAAAGGTTGTCTGGTGACCAAACACAAAGAGCATATGGCACTGAAGTCGGGCTCCTAACTGAAGAAGCTACTGGTACTGAAGCCAGTGAGCCCCAGTTTGAGACCTTCCCAGATATTCCATCAACTCTGAAGGCTGTTAAAGGAAAAGAAAAAGTGGTATCTGGTGAAGAAGAAGAGCATACTGGTGAGGATGCTGATGATGAAACTTCCAGGAAGTTAGAACAAGAATGCATAATGATAGAGATTTTCAAAAGAAATCAAAAGGATGAACTGGTACTGGCCACAAACACCAACACTGAAAAGATCAAGGTGGAAGTCCAGGGATTAGAGAATAGGTTGGTTACTTCTGTTCAGACTGCAGTCACTGGTGAACTGGCAGGTCTGAAAGAAGATGTTCAGAATTTGGTTTTCAGGGTTAGTTCTCTGGAGAGTAGACCCACACTGGAACAGGGTGCAGTTGTTAGCACTATAAGTGATGAATGTACAAGAAAGTTCAGAACAACATGTTGAAAGAATTATGTGAAGAAGTTTCTGGGACTGTTCTTCGTAGCATCTATGATGGGGTGTTACCCCAAGTATAAAAGCTAATGGATGAGAAGTTGCCAAAACACTTGCCTAAAGCTGTTGAAAATGTTCAGAAGGAAGTGCAGGCACTTAAGAAAGCTGTGTCTGAAACAACTCCAGTAGAAGGTACATCTTTTGGTCCACTGGACAGACTAATGCTTGAAAAATTGTGTAATGATCTCAAGTCAAGAACTGGAGATCATTCCAAGGGGGAAAGGTTGTCTGGTGACCAAACACAAAGAGCATATGGCACTGAAGTCGGGCTCCTAACTGAAGAAGCTACTGGTACTGAAGCCAGTGAGCCCCAGTTTGAGACCTTCCCAGATATTCCATCAACTCTGAAGGCTGTTAAAGGAAAAGAAAAAGTGGTATCTGGTGAAGAAGAAGAGCAACTGGTGAGGATGCTGATGATGAAACTTCCAGGAAGTTAGAACAAGAATGCATAATGATAGAGATTTTCAAAAGAAATCAAAAGGATGAACTGCTGGCCCATCAAAGGGAGATGGCAACAATGGGGACTATGGACTCTTACAATGCTGGAAGGTTAGGCATTAACATTGAAGTTTATAAAAAGATGAAAGATGAACCCAGAGTTCATCAATGCCTAAATGCATTAGATGATGTTCATGTACGCTCATTCTACGCTGAAGAAGAACAGGTATATGATTCAATTATTTATGGCGTGAGTGTACCAGAACTCATCAGACAAAGAAAGGATGAACTGGTAAGTCTCCAGAAAAAGATAAGAAAGAATGCTGGTGCTCTGGAGATAGAGTACAGAAAGAGACTTACTGGTTTACCAAAGTTGACTGCCAGACAGATCAAAGCAATCAAAGATGCTGATGTAAGTACTTTCATTCCCCTGGACACTTCTCGAAAAATAAATCGTCAAGAACTCCAATCTGCTGTAGAGCAAAGGAGAGTGTCCAAGGATACTGAAGCTTTGATCCAGCAAGCCAAGCTGAAAGAAAAATACAATGAGATGTTGAATTTCAGGGCTGATGCAAGAAGGATCACTGGTGCTGAAATCAAATTGGCTGAAGATCATGAAGGCATGTCAAAGTTTGAAGTAAAGTTGACCAGGGAGGGTAACTTTACTGACGAGAGGAAAAGCACTTCAGTCCAAGCATTTGGATGGAGTGAACTGAAGGAAATCACTTTAACGTTCAGGGGGAAGACAAATGTGTCGACTGATGTTAAAGCATTTCTAAAAAGGGTGGAAAAGGTATGGAGAAGAAAGCAACAAATGGAAGTTGCAATGGGCATAAGATCACCAGATTCAATACCATCTTCTCCATCACCAAAGAGAAAGGCTACTGAAGATGCTCCAGAGAGGACATCGAAAAGAAGGGCCTGACTCATATTGTTTACTTATTGTAAATTATTGTCTTATTAAAATTGTATACTATTTATCAGTTGATGAATGTAATAATAGTTGCAATTTTTTATTCCTATAAGTAAATGATCAGATTTAGTCTAAGTTAGAACTTAATTGATGAAACTGAAAACACTCATGATCTATAAAGTGTTTTCTAGTAACTTAGATTTTTTAGACAAATCGAAACTTGTGTTTTTCAAGCTTACAAAGTGTATAGATTCAAGCTTGAAAACACTTGCATTATTTCTAAACAAATAGGGGGAATTTGTTAGGTCCAGATTTAGTCCAGATTTACTGGACTCGCTCCAGACTCGACTACTGGAGCCTCATTGAAGATCTGACCAGAATCGTGTTCTACTGGACCTACTCCAGACTTGGAATCTGGAGTCCCTCTGAAGATTTGTCCAGAAATAATTGAAGACCAGTAAGCAAATACTTGTATAGGAAATCTGGAGTATTCTCCAGATGAGCTCACTGGACTTCACCCCAGTCCAGATCAACACTACTGAAGACATTCTGACTGAAGTCAAAGACTGAAGTCTGAAGAAAGGAGACTTTACAAATGGCGGAGTCCACTGGAAAGTCTTACCAGATCTGTACACTGGAGGATTGTCAGTGTTCTAGATTCTACAAGTCTGAACACTGATATCAAGGATTGACTTTTCCTTTAACACACTTTCCAAAGAACAATCCACTTGTTCTTTACCAAAGTATACGTGTGTAAAGGTGGTTGGATAAAAGGATACACTTGCATTTGATGTGACTTTATCCTTATTCCTTATCCAATACATTTAATGTTCTTTTCGGATCATTAAATGTATGCAACCATATTTGTACGGCACAAAATTCACTGGTGAATTTTGTTGCCTATAAATACAAAGTCATTTCCTTGACATAAATACTTTTAAGCATTCATTTTGCATTGAAGTGAATTTGTCCAAATACTCTTGATCTTAAACTGGGATACTTCACAACTTTAAGTATCTCGATCCTAAAGAGTTATTTGACAAATATAGATCATTTGTAACTCAGAGGTTGTTAGGATACATACTTAATTGTATTATCTTGATTCCGTAACAACCTTGTGTTTTATTTAACATCATAAATAAAATACCCATAAAAAATACATAATGTTCCACTTTATTTGTGTATTCCTTTAAGTCTTGTATTACTTTATTTATATACTTGCATTTATATTAAAGTAATACTAGTCCAATCTAGTGCTTATTAGACTTGTTGTATTTTGCACTTTCCTGGTTAACCATCGAACTTAAGGGATTCACACCCTTTATTAATCTAACTTAAAACCCTTATTATTAATGTAAGTTTAGATGAATTTTTCTTCCTTTTTCTTGCTTGGGGGCTGCCGAAAATAGAGAGAAAAAGATGGAGAGAAAAGTGTTTTTGGTGTAGGAGAAAGTGTGTGTGTGTTGGGAAGAGAAAGGGTATAAGTGATTTGTGGTATGGGGAGTGTAAAAGAGGGTAAATTGAAATGAGAATGTGAGTGTGTGTGTGTATAGGGGCCGGCCTCAAGGGGCAATTGAAGGGTCTTTTTCCTTCTTTTTTTTGTATAAAAGTGTATAAATATTTAGGTGTATAAGGGTATTTAAATGTGTGTTTGTTTATATAAGTGTATTATGTATTTGTATATATATAAATAAGTTAACGAGTTATGTCCAAAGTATATGTGTATGTGTATGTGTCGTGTACATATATATATATATATATAGTGTTTTTAATTTGACCCATAAGCCATTATTCAAAATCTTGTATTTATATTAGACATATATACATATACTTTATTATCATTTCAAACATTCTTATGTACATATAAATTCATAATGTACTTTGAGATAGAGATTCTATTTTCATGCCCAAATATATTTTAATTAGCTAAATGATTAAATTGTCGGACATTTATAAGAATTTTGATTGTTATCTCAACTTGTGAGACTCACATTATTATTTATATAACTTAACTTCGCGAAATAAAGTTTTTGGTTTGTTGACCTTTTGTCAAGTTCAATTAGAACTAATTTATAGCTTGAGATTGTGTTGGATGATTATAGTTATTGTTCATGGCATTTCTAAGGCAACTAGCTATCTTTGGAAATTCTACTGAACTAGATGGCAAGTATCAGTATGCCTTAATGTCTGGAAGGCAAAATCTCTTAAGAAACCTCTAGGGATAGATATCTAGATAAATAGAAGTAAATTGTCCTAGTCGGAAATTGAAGGTTGTTACAGGGGTTACTTGATCGCATCAAGGAAGCTCAAGTTAAGGCTTTAATGAAAGATAATATTGACAAGGAAAGCATTGGGAAGAAGAAAAGACTTGAGATGGAAACGAACAGCCATGGATTTAAGACATATAAGGGTCGAATTTGGGTACCATTGCTTGGTGGTAACCGAGAGTTGATCCTTGAAGAAGCCCATAGGTCAAGGTATTCAGTTCACCCCGGTATTACAAAGATGTATGCAGATTTAAAGCCTATCTATTGGTGGCCAAACATCAAGGGAGAAGTTGCTCATTTTGTTGAAAGATGTTTGACTTGTGCACGTGTGAAAGCTGATCACAAAAAGCTATACGGTTTGTTACAGCAGTTGGAGATTCCGGAATGGAAATGGGATCATATCACTATGGATTTTGTGACCAAGCTACCAAGAACACCAAAGGGAAATGACATGGTATGGGTTATTGTGGATAGGTTGACGAAGAGTGCTCATTTCTTGGCAACACGATAAGATGTACCACTAACCAAGATGGCAAAGATGTATGTAGATGAGATAGTTTCAAAGCATGGTGTTCCTTTATCCATTGTTTCAGATCGAGACACAAGGTATGTGTCTAGCTTTTGGAAGAGTCTTCAACGAGAGTTAGGTACTAGAGTTAATTTGAGCACCGCCTATCACCCTCACACTGATGGGCAAAGAAAGAGGACTATACAAAATTGGAAGACATGTTAAGAGCTTGTGTTTTAGAATATGGTGGAGCATGGGATGAACACTTGAAATTGATCGAATTCACTTATAATAACAGCTATCATGCAAGCATTGGAATGCCACCATTTGAAATGCTTTATGGTAGGAGATGTAGGACTCCAAGTTGTTGGATGGAACCCGGTGAAAAGAAGTTTACGGGTCCTGAAATCATTGAAATCACAACTGAAAAAGTTAATGTTGCAAAGGAAGCACTTCGTGTAGCTAGAGAATGACAAAAGACTTATGCCGATAAGAAAAGAAAGCCGATTGAGTTTAAAGTTGGTGATTTGGTAATGCTGAAAGTTTCCCCATGGAAAGGAGTGATTCGTTTTGGAAAGAAAGGAAAGCTAAGTCCACGTTTCATTGGACCTTTCAAGGTTTTGAAGCGTATTAAGGACCTTGCATATCAGTTGGAATTACCTCCAGAATTGGATGGAATTCACAACACATTTCATGTTTCATATTTGAGAAAGTGTTTGGCAGAGGAGTCTAGTGTTATTCCAATTGAGGATGTGAGTATTGATCCACATAAAAGAATGGTTGATGAACCGGTAGCAATACTCGGAAGAAAGCAAAAGAAACTCCGCCGGAAGGTGATTGATCTCGTGTTGATTAAATGGAAGCATAATCATGGTGAAAGCTTAACTTGGGAGACTGAATCCGTGATGAAGGAGAAGTATCCAGATCTGTTCATTTCTGAGGAGATTCCGAGGACGGAATCCTCTTAAGGGGGAGTAATTGTAACATCCCAAACGTTTTATGTTTGACTATTTGACTTTCCGTTAGTTTACGTTAGGTTCATTATGTTTATGTGCCCTATATGGGATTATGTGAATAAATGCATATGTGTTTATTATGATATGATTAATATAATGATTAATGAAAGTAATTGAAGTAAAGTTAAGTAGTTAAGTGCTTGTTAGAATGTTAAGACTCCCGGTAGAGATTTAAGCTAAGAAAGTTAAGTTTAGAAGTTGAGGGGTCTTAAGTGTAACTTAAAGGGTTGATGGCCAGGGTTTAGAAGGCAATTAGGCTGCCCTAATTGTCATAAAACTTCTGCTCTTGTGCGTGAGAATTCCCAGCCGATCCCCTCCCTCTTCAAAGCAAAGTTTCCTTCAAGATTCAATCGTTTCGTGTCGTTTTGATCAAGTGTTGCTTAGATCTTGAATCCCCAACGTAAAGGACAGGTAATATAGGTAAATTCTCTTTTAGATCTGATTGTTTAAGTCATAGATGAGTATTCAACCCAGGCCATGGGGTGTGGGTTGGGTTATTTGAATAAACGTTTACCGATTTTACCTTATTCGGGTGATTTAATGAGTGATTCATGATGTAAAGGATTAAAGGATTAATTGTGGGATTAAAGTCATTAAAAGTACTGTCAAAGAGATTAATTTTATGTCCCCAGGTCGAATAAAGGATAGGTGTTCGTATGGGGTTCGATTTAAAGATTAAAAAGTTGGATTTTGGTCGAACTGGGCGTTGTGCGACGCACAAGCCTTTTGAGCGGTGTAACACCCCAACCAAGGCGAAACGATGAGATGTACAGAAAGTCGAGTATTCAAAACAAAGGATAATAGATAACATTCACCATAGCTTTATTTGATAAAAATAATTTTACAATGCACAAGCATGTGAACCAATTCCCAAGTACAATACGTCTACCATACTTGGATATTGAGTCCACGAAACAAATAACAAATAAATGAGATGATATACTACAATGATCAGGGCGGATTCCATTACCCGTCACAAGGTTTGATCTTTGACTCCCAAGTGCAATGCAAATAATCATGATGCATATATTTCCTCAAAGCTTACGCTAATTCCTGAAAAGCATGAAGAAAAAGTGTCAACTACGAAAACGTAGCTGGTGAGTGCATAGGTTTTTAAGTAATTCTCGTTACATACCCATTTCAAAGTAGTTGAGAAATCCATGGTAAATTATAAAGTTCTCATTTGTCACATTTATCGTGAGAGAAAAATATATCAATCGATTAATCATTTATCATACCAAAACCATTTGGCCATCAATACTTCAATATTGCCAATTTCAACAACTTTCAAGATTCCATATAAGGTCCAATACCCAAACCGTATGTTCAATCCATAATATCCAACCATAAATAATATCAATACCACTTGGTCAATGGTAAGACTACCATGACATAATTTGATGAGATTGTTCTTGAGCCACTACTAAGACCCTTTCACGTCCAAATAATAATAATGATAACATGTCCCGAAGATATGATAATAGAAGCACATGCTGTCAATCACGTGCAATAATGATAATAAAGGAGTCGTGCCATGGAGACGACCAATAATAAAAGTAGATTAGAGCACCCCTAGGCAGACCGGAGATGAGGGCGGCCAGTCAACCCGTTGCCATCTTGGTGAGTGAGGGGACGAATCCTAGTTGCGCAACCCTCTAACTACAGGCCTCAATGAGTTAATAGTAGTGTACAGGGAACCACCGTTTGACAGTACTCAAGCTCATCATATAACATATAACACGTTGAACATACAATACAATTCCCATATCATTGTCATTATTTCAAAGAATCATTTCATAAGATAAAGTCATTTTAATTAATCATGCTTTTCACCCCGTAAGTAAAACATATAAAAGAGTTTGAAAAGGGGCTATGACTCACCTTGATATGGCGCATATTATATTCACTTATCCAAAATGGGTACTTCCCATCTATCGCTTCCATGATCATATCTCCGTCATATTCCTCAATCATATTCCAAGCCAAGACTATTCCTACGATAGGACTAATATACGTAAGTTCCTATCTTAAGCCATCACTAAGAAATGCCACTTTCATTATGTCGTCATAAATTTTGGGATCCAAGTATATTGTTTAATATTTGCATCTTTTTGGTTGTAGAGGGTGTTGGTGTAAAAGGGTCACTTTCATTATACATGTAGTTATAAGTTGTTAGAATTTCGGTAACTTGCCTTTGATTATCATGGTTCTCATTGTGTGCTTTGCTTGATTATAATATTTGACATTAGTAACTTCATAATATTAATATTTATGAATACTTTCTGATTTATAACTATTTATTTAATTATCATTTAAATTTAATAATTAATAGAAATTCTTAGAAATCACCACACAACTTTTTGGCTAAAAATCCCAGGCCTTTTAGGCAACTTTTATCATGGTAAAAATCATATCAATTCAACCTCTCTTGTGTCTCGCTCATTTTGAGGATTCTAAGCTTATAAATCGTTTACCGAAATAGTGATTTTTGCCTCATTTTCCAAGCAATTCAAATGCGTCAAAATGGATTTTTTCATCCTTATTTCATTATTTATAGAATGTTCATTATATTTTGGTGCCTTAAGTCGTGATAGTGGTGGTGGTGTGATGTGTGCAAATTAAAGCTTTCGGTTAGTGCTTATATGAACCGAATTAGTGATTTGTAGGCTTGTCTTTGCCATTTAATAACCAAGTTAAGTTTTATAACTTTTATTTGACATATTCTCACTAGGTTTTTATAATATATTATTTATTTATTTACCTTTTTAATTATCATTTAAATTTAATAATTAATAGAAATTCTTAGAAATCACCACACAACTTTTTGGCTAAAAATCCCAGGCCTTTTAGGCAACTTTTATCATGGTAAAAATCATATCAATTCAACCTCTCTTGTGTCTCGCTCATTTTGAGGATTCTAAGCTTATAAATCGTTTACCGAAATAGTGATTTTTGCCTCATTTTCCAAGCAATTCAAATGCGTCAAAATGGATTTTTTCATCCTTATTTCATTATTTATAGAATGTTCATTATATTTTGGTGCCTTAAGTCGTGATAGTGGTGGTGGTGTGATGTGTGCAAATTAAAGCTTTCGGTTAGTGCTTATATGAACCGAATTAGTGATTTGTAGGCTTGTCTTTGCCATTTAATAACCAAGTTAAGTTTTATAACTTTTATTTGACATATTCTCAGTAGGTTTATAATACTTTTTGTTACGAGATTGTTGGAGTTGGTTAGAGTTGCAATCTAGTGACTTTTAGCTTATTTTGTTGTGAAGAACTTTTAGCTTATTTTGTTGTGAAGAACTTTTACTTGGAATTTTCTGTTTTAACACTTATTTTCCTAAAATGTTGAGTAGTCATTCTTGGTTGAGTTGAATTATTTGGACATTGGTGATTTTTATACAGAGACATATATGTGTCCTATATTTATGTGAATTTTTGCTAAATTTTTAGACATTGTTTACTACCTCTAAAAATTACAAAACCAAAGTTGGTCAGAAAGCTTGCTGTTGTGCGACTCAATATATTTTATAAAAGATTTCTATGATGGACATTTAAGAAAAATCTTCCAATTTTATTTTAAGTTAGGGACACTTTGAACTCAGTTCACACCAAGTTTAAACTTCTGAAACCTATTAGTTAAGGAATTAAAAATCGTCAAAGTTGACTCAACATTAAGACAAAAATCCAGTTTTGACCACTTTTGGTAGAAAAATCATATCTTTTGTTTGATTTAGTATTTTTGAGTGATTCCAGTTGGAGGTTAAACTTAACTCTTTTATCTACAACTTTTATTTTGAAAGTTTTGCTTGAAACGGCCCTCACATGTTCAGTTTATCCGTCCAAAGACAGAAGAATAATTATGTCAGAAAGTATTTGGGTCCAAACAACTCACCAATGACCATTCTTGCTTTATTAACACTTGAGTTCATCATTTACAAGATTAATACTTTATTTTTATACCTCTTAACATCAAATTTCCAGATTATTATACCTCTTTTAACATATTTTTCACTTAATACAAGTCCATATCCATCTCATAATCCAACAACAAGATTCAACTTTCTTAGATCTAACATGCATTCATTCAAATCAACACTTTTCAATACCAATCTTTATAGATCTAACTTTCAACAACATAAAAACATCTTTTTAATGAAAAATCTCAGAAATATATTCTTCAAAATATACAAAAACATATAGATCTATGAAAAGGAAAATCACTTTAAAAGCTACTAATCTATAACAACACTTTTGGGTCTTAAACTTGTTGAATCCTTGGATCTTTCTCATAGATTTCGACATGCATATGCATGAGGAGAAAGATCCTATCAACTTTGCCTTCATCAAGTGTATATAACAAAGAAATCAAGAAGAAAACATAAACTTTTGATAAAACCTTTGAATATAAACAAGAACAAGATTTAATCTAGTAAAAAGGATGAAGATTATACCCTCTTGAACTTGGTTTTGATGATGGATTTATGGCAGATTTTTCGTGGCCTATATGCTCCATACAACCCTTATTTCAAGCTTAAAATAACCCTTAAATCTTACTTGAATCAACCCTTGATTAATCCTTAACAACCCTTTATTATTATCTTTGTTTAGATTTGATTTTTGTCTTTGTTTTTCTTGTTTTCTTGTGGCTGGCCGAAATGGTGAAGGAGGGGGAGAAAGAAAGGGTTTTTGAGAGAATAGAGAGAGAAGTGTGAAAAGTGAAGGTGTGATGGTAGGTTAAGTTAACCTTGGGAGTTTAAGGGTATCATGTGGCTAGTTGAATGGTAATTGGTGGAGTGTATGGAGGGAAAAAGGGGGGGGGACGGCCAAAGGGCAAAGGGAGGGGTTTTTAGGTTTTGATTTTGTATTTTTAAGTGTAGGTGTGTATGTATGTGTTGTACATAAAAATGTGGATGCATGCTTATTATTATTAGCTAGTTATTTGTGATTTAAGCAATTTGTGTTAGTATGTATATATATATGGGTCGTACATATGTGTTTGTATGTATATATTTTTGGTGTTTTAATTTGTTACAAGGCTCATTGGTTGTAATCTTGTATTTATATTGGACTTGTACATATATACTTATTATTATTCAAGCATTCTCATGTACTTAAGGAGTTTTAATTATTTTTAAGATGCTCACGGTATTTTCATGACCAAATGTAATTTAGTTGGCTTGATGATTCAATTTGTTGGACATTTATAAGAATTTTGATTGTTATCTCAACTTGTGAGACTCACATTATTATTTATATAACTTAACTTCTCGAAATAAAGTTTTTGGTTTGTTGACCTTTCGTCAAGTTCAATTAGAACTAGTTTATAGTTTGAGATTGTCTATAGTTATTATTTATGGCATTTCTAAGATAGCTATTCATCTACGGTATTTCACTGAACTGGAGGGCAATTATCACTATGCCTTAATGTCTAGAAGGCAAAATCTCTTAAGAAATCTCTAGGGATTGGTACCTAGATAAGTTTAAGTAAATTGCCCTAGTCGGAAATTGAGGGTTGTTACAAGCGGCGTACAGATGTCAAATGGTCTTTTGTGCGGCGCACAGGATTTCTATGCGGCGCACAGAACTTCTGTGCGGCGCACAGATGATATGCTTAGAAAATCGATTAGTTTCTGTAATGAAATTTGTTGATTTGTGCGGTGCACAAACATTCCATGCGGCGCACAGATGGTCAAATGGTCTTTTGTGCGGCGCACAGGATTTCTGTGCGGTGCACAGATAGGTCCAGTTTGGTACTTAAGGTTCGTTAAGCTTATAGATCGATCTTGTATTCATTCTAGGTAGTCGGGAGCACTTAGCAAGTACTGTAAGATACTCATAACTGGTTGGTAAGTTGTACCGAGGTAAGATAACATCTTTTGTCACCTGTTGGTACAACAAAACATGTTTTGATAAGTTAAACCTTCCAATTGAATATATATATATAGTTTTATGTATATATATAGGTTAAAAGATATATATATATATATATATATAAATATATATAATATTAGAATTAGAAACTTAATTATTTTATATATATATATATATATATATATATATATATATATATATATATATATATATATATATATATATATATATATATATATATATATATATATATATATATATATATATATATATATATATATATATATATATATATATATATATATATATATATATATATATATATATATATATATATATATATATATATATATATATATATATATATATATATATATATATATATATATATATATATATATATATATATATATATATATATATATATATATATATATATATATATATATATATATATATATATATATATATATATATATATATATATATATATATATATATATATATATATATATATATATATATATATATATATATATATATATATATATATATATATATATATATATATATATATATATATATATATATATATATATATATATATATATATATATATATATATATATATATATATATATATATATATATATATATATATATATATATATATATATATATATATATATATATATATATATATATATATATATATATATATATATATATATATATATATATATATATATATATATATATATATATATATATATATATATATATATATATATATATATATATATATATATATATATATATATATATATATATATATATATATATATATATATATATATATATATATATATATATATATATATATATATATATATATATATATATATATATATATATATATATATATATATATATATATATATATATATATATATATATATATATATATATATATATATATATATATATATATATATATATATATATATATATATATATATATATATATATATATATATATATATATATATATATATATATATATATATATATATATATATATATATATATATATATATATATATATATATATATATATATATATATATATATATATATATATATATATATATATATATATATATATATATATATATATATATATATATATATATATATATATATATATATATATATATATATATATATATATATATATATATATATATATATATATATATATATATATATATATATATATATATATATATATATATATATATATATATATATATATATATATATATATATATATATATATATATATATATATATATATATATATATATATATATATATATATATATATATATATATATATATATATATATATATATATATATATATATATATATATATATATATATATATATATATATATATATATATATATATATATATATATATATATATATATATATATATATATATATATATATATATATATATATATATATATATATATATATATATATATATATATATATATATATATATATATATATATATATATATATATATATATATATATATATATATATATATATATATATATATATATATATATATATATATATATATATATATATATATATATATATATATATATATATATATATATATATATATATATATATATATATATATATATATATATATATATATATATATATATATATATATATATATATATATATATATATATATATATATATATATATATATATATATATATATATATATATATATATATATATATATATATATATATATATATATATATATATATATATATATATATATATATATATATATATATATATATATATATATATATATATATATATATATATATATATATATATATATATATATATATATATATATATATATATATATATATATATATATATATATATATATATATATATATATATATATATATATATATATATATATATATATATATATATATATATATATATATATATATATATATATATATATATATATATATATATATATATATATATATATATATATATATATATATATATATATATATATATATATATATATATATATATATATATATATATATATATATATATATATATATATATATATATATATATATATATATATATATATATATATATATATATATATATATATGTAGAAAGAATAAAGAAGCTTAGCAAAGACATTGAATGCTTAGACTTCCTTTTAGCCTTATGTTTTCGGCTATTTTGTTATGTTTAAGACTTGTAATAATGGGCATTTATGTTGGTGCCATTACTTGGATTTACTTTTATTGTTTTGATGATGCTTAATGGTAACACCAATTTTAAAGGTACCATCCGTTACGGATGGGGCAGATTTTAAAAGTGATCCTTTCCGCTTATTTTAAACGCCGTTTGGCAAAAAATTTCGAAAATCCAAGTTTTTAAATGTCGGGTGTTACACCACCACCACCAAGATCACTTATATCCTCTTTGTTTATGTCTAGAAATAGACACATGCTACCACCACCGCCGTTGAATATACCTGAGAATACTCAGTATATTCAACCCATTGATTTATCTATCCGTCCTTGTTCTTTTCCCACTTCTGCTTCTATTTCTCTTTCTACTGGAAAGTCAACTGATGAGGTTTCCCTTATTTTGCCTCCTCCAGTTGCTCCAGTAGAACTTGTTGCCGGTCCAGAAACGCTTCCTCCTCAGTAACTGGAAACTCAATTTGTCTCCTTTACCACCGACATCCAAAACCTTATCAAAAGGGTGGAGGATGTTCCTAAGACAATTGGGAAGAATGCTAAGTCCATCTCCAGATACAACAAAGACAACATTACAAATCAAAAAGTTGTTGATCCGGGGATAAACAAATTTGCTGCTAATGAGGACTTAGTATTTAACAAGCTCAATGAGTTGGTCACTGGCTGCAACACTCTTTCCAGATCACTAAAGGAAGCCTTTGACCTTACTCAGTCAAATGTCACTTCATCTATCTCCAACTTACTTGGCACCACTGTACGTTCATCTGAACATGATCTGAAGGAGGTAGAGAGACAGGTTAAGGATATTTTTGAATGACCCGCTCTCAATGTGACAGAGCTTGGGCAACAATTGGCAACTTCAGTTGTCCAAAAGATTGAAGACACTTTGGCTACCAGAAAAGAATAATTAATTCAAAAGGTGATGTCTGAGATCACCAAGATTGCTCTCCTCATGTTGATCTGGCCCATATTACATCTGAGATCAACCAGTTGAGAAAAAGTCTAGATACTTTGGCAACCAAGATTTTTGAGCATTCCACTACCATATCCAATCTGACAACTGAAGTTGGAAGACAAAAAGAGAAGGAGATTGTGAAGGAAAAAGAGTTTGTGACTGCTGGTCTCTCACCTGCAGATGCTTAACTGATGAAAGACATCAAGACTAGCCAAGGATAAGTTGCTGATAATGTCTTGGTCCAGTCAAGAGAGACCAACCACCTCTGGAGGACAATCAGAATGATTTGTACTGTCTTCAGAGAGTGCAAGGACATGCAGTCATGGCAGAGTCTAGACAGGTTGCCACATAGTAATTCAGATTGGAAAGCAATTCGTGCAGGTCTAGACGCTGCCAAGGGGGAAAGATCTGCAGTCCTTGCACCCAGATCAAGTGAAAGGTAAGTGGTTGTAGCTGCCAGTACTGATGTTTGCCAGCAAGTGATTGAAAGGTTTGATGATGTGGTTGATAGGGGGAATCTTGAGAAGGGCAAAGGTAAAGCTGATGAAAGTGCCCTTGTGCTGGCCACTGATACACAAGCAAAGGCAACTACTATTGAAGCCAGTTTGCTAGAAACTGGGAACATTGATCAACTTCCTCCAGTGACTGAACAAGAAAGTAGAAGTCTGACAGTGATTGGCAACGCCATTAAAGAGAAAAAGAAACAAAGAAAAAAAGATCAAAGGGTTGCCAGGGCTCAAATCCAAGATTTGGGTGCCTTAAATGCCAATGATGCCGGTCTGTTGGGTATCCCACTGGAGCAGTATGCAAAAGTCAAGAATGATCAAAGGATAGTTGGTGCCCTAATGGAAATGCTTGAAATTGAACTTGAGAAGGACTATCCAGATGATGAAGTTGAGTTTGATGCCAGAAACATAAATGTATCAGTGGAGAAGGCTAGAGAATTGAGGGCAGCAGGTATTGAAAGAAGAATTGCCCAAGTCAAGAAAACCTTGCATAAAGTGTTTAACCCACCCAAGTCCAAAGGAAGATCAAAACTATTGCAAAGAGATGCAAATGTGAGGACTTGGGTGCAACCAACTGAACCTTCAACTGATGATGTCAAAGCTGCAGTTCAAAATTTGAGCACTGGCCAGATTAAACTGGCAAATGAATCATGAAGCAAGGGCCCATTTGAGTGAACTGATGCAGCGGATATATCACCCTGGCAAGATCACTGATGTCAAAATAACGATTAAGCTAGGGACAAAATTCTTCAATGTTGGGGTTAAATATTTTAATAGACCAATGTGCTATACTGAAGATCCAGACATTCATAGGTATGGTCATGCAGAGCATGTGGAGATGCTGAACATTTTGGAGGCCAGATCAGTGAAGAGTAAGTTGGAAAAATGTTGGATTCACATTCTCCAGAATCTCATAAAATTTATAGAGAATGCTGAATCAAGATTAAACTTTCATGCTGAAGATACCCAACCTATTTCTTCACTGGCCAAAAGAAGAAGAACTGGTGAAGGGCCATCCAGTTAAGTTCTACTTCTTGTTATCATCTTGTAATTTTATTTTCAATCTTGTAACTTTTGTAAATTTCAATTTCCAGTATATACAAGTTGCCAGATTGTAACCCATAAGATAGATAACTGATTAAATCTAACAAGTAACAATAGGAAAACCCAAGGCATTTAATGATCTATAAAAATGCCTTGGAAAATTAGATAGATTTAATCAAAACAAGTCTTTCAAGTTCATACTTGTATAGATAGAAAACTTGAAAAGACTTGGCATTATTTCTGGACAAATAGGGGGAATTTGTTAGGTCCAGTTTTGGTGAAAACTGGAGAGTCTCCAGTTGCATCTGGAGACTAGAAGATTTGTCCAGAAATAATAGAAGTCCAGTGGCCAGTGTACAGTTGACGCCACTGGGGCTTCACTCCAATTGAGATCTGATTAAAACTTGAAGACATTCCAGTTGAAGTCAAAGACAACAAATGGAAGAAAAAGAATGACCATGGCAGCGAAGCCCAGTGGACATTCTGCCCAGATCAAGACTGGAGAGCATCAGTGTAAAGTACTTACAAAGCTTTACACTGATTACGAGGAAGACCTTTTTACTTTATGTACTATTATCCGGACAATACACTTTGTCTATGATTAAAGTACAAAAGTGCATAAAGTAGGTTGGATAAAGTGACTTTATGTCTTACTTTATCAAGCATTTCTAAGGAATTAAATACACTTCCTTAAATGCTCTCAACCATATTTGTACGGCAAGGTTGACATCCCAATGTCAACCTTTGCCTATAAATAGAGGTCTTTTCACAACCAAGAAACAACCCTTTGCATAATCTGCTTTGCAATATTCTTGGTGAACTTGTGCAATATTCTCTCAATCGTAAAAAGGAACATTTCACAACTCTAAGTGTTTCGATTGTTTAGGAGAATTTCCAAGTATAGATCAATTGTATTTCATAGGTTGTTAGGATATTTACATTATTGTATTATCTTGGTTCCGCAACAACCTTGTAATTTATTTAACATTAATAAATAAATTACACTTGAAAATTACATATTGTCTCACCAATTTACTTTACAAGTATTTACTTAATGCATTGTCCTTTACTTTTTATATTATCACATTAATAAGTAATCTATCCAATAACTTGGTATATGTTCATTGTAACTAGCAGTTGTCTAGTTCATTGAACATATTGCAAAGACTCTCACCATCGACATAGAGGTGTCTTCAGTAGTACCATTTCTTGAGTTGGGACTTACATAGTGGATTCAAGAGAAGGTTGGATGAGTCGTCAGATTCGGAAAAGAAGTTTAAGAATGGTTCGACTTATGAGGGCAAAGATCATGGTAAAGCTAGACAGTGGTGTTCAGTTTGTAGAGCTCATCATAGTGGACCATGTTCGGAGAAAACTAGAAGATGTGATAGGTGTGGTAAGCAGGGACATGTTGCTTCTAGTTGCAAAGATAAGATTTGATGTTACAAATGTGGTGGGACGGGACATTTAATTGCTGATTGTCCTCAATGGAAAAATGATGCGAAGAAGGATGACACTCAAAAGGCCAAGGCTCGTGCATATCAGATGACTACTGTGGAAGATGAGCGTGATGATGAGCTACCTAACAAAGAAATTCCTTATGTGAAATGTATGTCTATTGTGTATTTCGTAGTTAGTATAATTATGCCATGGTCGATTGTGATGGAGTTGTTGGACATTATGATGTGTGAGTATAGTTAAAGGTACACGTGTGAGGAATGATATAGTTGCAATTATGGTCCGGAATGTAAGTCCCCTGGTACGGATCGTCAATAGCTTGCTCCAGTTATCTTGAGGTGCGGAATCCCTCACTATAACTTGGTGATAAACAATAAGCCCCTAGATCACTTGCTGCCTCGCAGATCTTCTTCGGGCTAGCGGAACAACCTTTGACGACTTAACCTGCACAAGTATGCTTGATATTTTGACAAATGTTCAACCCTAAACTCTGTTAAGGTTCGGTTTATATAGGTAACACCCGACATGGGCTTCAGCGAGTCGGCCTCGCAAATCCAGCCCAACCCGTCACTAATGTGAGGTCGCATTCTGTGATTGGCCTCGTATTTGACCCTGCAAATACGGAGTCGTATTCCCTATGTGAAATGCGAGGTCGCATTCTGTGATTGGCCTCGTATTTGACCCTGCAAATACGGAGTCGTATTCCCTATGTGAAATGCGAGGTCGCATTTCCCACTTAGCAGATTTATTACACATTCAATACTTAAACTTAATCTAGTATTCTATGCATAATACTAAGTTCATTAATGACAATCACATTACAAAGACATATAACAATTTAAGCCCAAACAATGTAGACTGCTATTAACATAGATGTGCACTTACAGACTCCCCCTTGGCAATAGCTTCTAGACGTTAACTTCGTCTTGTCTTTGTCATTAATCTACTTCCTCTACTTCTTCTTATCAGCCTTCTTCTTCTTCTGAACTTCCTCTGAATCATCTGCAGCCTTATAAAAATCACAGTCTGAATGTAAGCCGATCTTCAAGCACAAACTCATTGTATTTCTATATCGCAACGCTGGACCCTGAAAATCTTTTGGAAACCAAATATTAACACTGTTCAGCTTCAGCAGATCTTTCTTGCAGAAGTTCACTAGATGCAAAGGCTCATAAATCCTCACAATCTCATAGTAATGATCACAATACATCACAGCTTCATACGACTTACTATCAAAGTACCAGCCTATCATATTATCCAATAAGTCCTTCTTGAATTTCTTCAAAGGCACTTCTTTGGCAAACTTGGTCAGCTCATACTTCAAAGTAACGACATGCTTCTTTGTCTTCGGATCTATCTTCGATTTATCCTTGACCATCTTGCCTTCCTATGGATGATACTTTCTCTGAGATGGATCCTTGATCTTCATGTCTTTCGCTATAGACCTAGCAATATAATTTCCAAACTCAGATCCACTAGGATTGATTAGTTCTAGCCTAGCTAAGCACCAAAAATCAACATCGGTAACTGAGTTGATGGCTTCTTCGTTATAGTCCAAATACTGCACTCCGTATGTTCTCCTGATAATGAGAAGTTTCAACTCATTATCCCAATGAAAACTCACGATTCTTGAGCATGCAGTAGTGGCGTAGGCTTCAACCTTCTCTCCCTGAATCTTGTCTTTATATTTGATAGGTTTATGCGATGCCTCATACTTAGCCATGTTTTTCTTCCAAGTTATAACCCAATCTGGTCTAGTATCAACAGGCTCTATATGTTGCACATCAGGATCTTCAGCAATTGGTTCTTGCATGACTGGAGCTTCAGGATCTTGGACTTGTTCAGACCTGTCCATTCTATCAAGCTTAGCTCTGAAGTCATCAATACTAAACCCTTTGCGGTCAGCATCTTTATCCACAAGCCTTGAAGCTGTAACTGGCATATCGACTTTTGCGATATCCATCCAGCTCTCATCACCATAGATTATCTCACCATCTTCCCTCACAGCATCAGTTATCTTAGAAGACCCTACCATACCAGTTGCAATCTCATTCAGAGACTCTATTGCCTTGGTCAGATCTTCTTGATGCTTATTTCCTTTATCTTTTGTTGTATCCGGGTCTTGATTTGATTCATCATCTTTCTTTTTCGAAAGCTCATCACCCTTACAGCCTAGATCTGGCAACAATTTCTTTTTCACCAAAAACTTCTCAAACAATTCAGTTAACTCTGATTGCATCACACAATCTTGCATGACATCTACAATCTTAGTCATCTGTTCAGCTACTCTAACTACTCCTTTATTCGCTATAGTAGCCGAACTTTCTGCCTTAGTAGCTTCACAACGAACCATGTCAAAGTTGGACATGAGAGTGTTAATAAAGTCTTGATGATTCTTTCTATCATCATTAAGAGCTTTCTTTAACGTCTCAACTTCCTTTTACTTTCTTCTTTTGTTTCTCCAAATCATCAAACAAACCATTAACTCTAGCCTCTAACACCGTCATCTTTCCTTTCATGTCAGCCATACCAAACACTGGTGGTAAAATAGGAACTTGACGTGTAGTCGCTTCAGTTTTTGGTTCAGGATTTGGCACTGAATCCTTCATTCTATGAGTTGTAGACGGCCTTTCAAGATTTATAGTTGTCTTCTGAGATCTCCTTGGTATCACTGTCTCTGCATGTGATTCAACTGATCTCCTAGACCTCTGTTCAGGAACTCTGCTTGATACTTCTAGAGCCTTGATCGTCTCATCTACTCCACTAGCTGCAGTTTTCTCCTTAACTTTCAATTTGATAACAGTTTTCTTCTTTGGAGCAGGTACCTCTTCAACTTCTGGCACCTCAGATTCCCTAGAAGACTCTGCTCGTTTCCTTTTCAGACCTGAATCAGATGAAACTTTCCTTGAAGCACCTTCAAAAGTACTAGCAGCATGATCAACGGTATCTTCATGTGCTTCTGCTTCTTCTTCAAGAACCACATCTCTCTCAACTATCACCTCTTCTATGCCTTGAACCTGTGGTTGTGCTATATCGCCCATTAGCACATCTGGCATCACCATCTGTAGAGGAACTGGATTAGTAACTGGCTCATGTGGAATGTAACACCCCAACTAAGGCGGAACGATGAGATGTACAGAAAGTCGAGTATTCAAAACAAAGGATAATAGATAACATTCACCATAGCTTTATTTGATAAAAATAATTTTACAATGCACAAGCATGTGAACCAATTCCCAAGTACAATACGTCTACCATACTTGGATATTGAGTCCACGAAACAAATAACAAATAAATGAGATGATATACTACAATGATCAAGGCGGATTCCATTGCCCGTCACAAGGTTTGATCTTTGACTCCCAAGTGCAATGCAAATAATCATGATGCATATAATTCCTCAAAGCTTACGCTAATTCCTGAAAAGCATGAAGAAAAAGTGTCAACTACGAAAACGTAGCTGGTGAGTGCATAGGTTTTTAAGTAATTCTCGTTACATATCCATTTCAAAGTAGTTGAGAAATCCATGGTAAATTATAAAGTTCTCATTTGTCACATTTATCGTGAGAGAAAAATATATCAATCGATTAATCATTCATCATACCAAAACCATTTGGTCATCAATACTTCAATATTGCCAATTTCAACAACTTTCAAGATTCCATATAAGGTCCAATACCCAAACCGTATGTTCAATCCATAATATCCAACCATATATAATATCAATACCACTTGGTCAATGGTAAGACTACCATGACGTAATTCGATGAGATTGTTCTTGAGCCACTACTAAGACCGGTTATGTCCCAATAATCAGATATAATGTCCCAAATGATAAGATAATGATAAGCACATGCTGTCAATCACGTGCGTAAAGATAACCAAGGGTCGTGCCATGGAGACGCCCATAAATATA
>CM067175.1:18341613-18464113 GCA_034093135.1 Erigeron breviscapus | reverse complement strand
TTTTTTTTTTTTTTTTTTTTTTTTTTTTTTTTTTTTTTTTTTTTTTTTTTTTTTTTTTTTTTTTTTTTTTTTTTTTTTTTTTTTTTTTTTTTTTTTTTTTTTTTTTTTTTTTTTTTTTTTTTTTTTTTTTTTTTTTTTTTTTTTTTTTTTTTTTTTTTTTTTTTTTTTTTTTTTTTTTTTTTTTTTTTTTTTTTTTTTTTTTTTTTTTTTTTTTTTTTTTTTTTTTTTTTTTTTTTTTTTTTTTTTTTTTTTTTTTTTTTTTTTTTTTTTTTTTTTTTTTTTTTTTTTTTTTTTTTTTTTTTTTTTTTTTTTTCTTTGTTATTTTATGGCGTGCAAGGGGATTATGAATTGGTTGATGATAGTTCCATCTTACTCCTCGTACTCACCTTTGTCTTTCAACTTCGTCCTTATTTTCCCCAGGTCGCCTTTTTTTGTTATTCGCTAAGTCACATCGTTACCAAATTCTCTTGCTTTCGTCGATATCGTCTTGCAAATAGTTTTATGGCACCTTAAATTCTTCCTTTTTAATGTGAAAGTACTACCATCTATGACATATTGCCGACTACACTCCTTTTTAACATTGCACATATAACCTTTTCCATTTCTCTTCTCTTTCTACGCATTGCTCGCGATGGGATTTACAAAATCCTTATACTCACAAATAATCATATCACCACCATCTTGGAAAGACTAACACTTCAAGCCCTTTTTAGTATGGATCCCTTCTCAAGGACTTCAATCCTTCTTAGGTCCCTTCAGACTCCTACGAAACTACCAATGACCTTGCTTTTTAAAGCCTCATACCTATTTTTTTTTTATTTTTTTTTTTTTTTGTTTTTTTTTTTTTTTATTTTTTTTTTTTTTTTTTTATTTTTTAGTTTTCTAAGCTAAGCTTCTTTTCAAGTACCCTAGCCTATTGTTCTTAGGAATTGTAATGTAACAAAATTTAGGTGAAACTTCACACCTCGTCCTTTTCTCCACCATTTAGTTTCCTCCATTTTTCTTTCGTGTTCTTCTGGATCACCATACTCCTTACCATTTCGCCACTCGGTCCATCTCTTACTAGAGTAATTGTCCTCTTGGATGACACACACGCAGTCGCTAGTCCTTGAAGTTAATTCCACTATTCTTTTTCACATCATGTTGATACGGGTCCTTTGATCCTAACTCATCACGAATGCGAATTATCCTTATCACCCTTCCGTTCAAATATTCCATAACTAGCTCCTCCCGGAGTTTGTAGTTTCTTGAAAAGTAGTTCAACGACCAACTTCCTTGATCGTTGTGGTAGCATGGGTTTTGACTTCTAGCGTCGTATTCCTTATTCGCTTTCACTGTTAACTTTAGCGATTCCATGTTGTTTTCTCCTTCACTCTTCTTGGGCGCACTACTCCTTGGGTCGATGGTCCTTGACGATTAACCATGTGCTGCAAATTGTTTTTCACTCAGATTCATCTTGTTTTAGCTTACCTCCCTACGACCGTTGACCTTGAGGGGATACTTTTCACGACTCCCCGTGCTTCTAAACTCGGGTGTTGATCGTATATCGCTTTCTCTTGGCTCAGTTGATATGTTCTACTAATAGCTTGTCTTTCGATAGAGGTTTTCCAATTGATATTCAGAGAATAACGTGTGGAGTGCCGTAAAGATGAGCGCTTCCGGAACTACATCTGGTAAATGGCGTCAATGCCTTCACTTCATTTGTTTGAGTCAAAAGACATTTCTTCACTTCATATTCAACTCCAAATCATCTTCAATGATGCTAGTGAATAACCCTTCTTGAAAGATAAAGTATAATCTTGCACTTCATACTCCTTGTTCGAGTATCTACCTTTGCTGTGATTACCCCCTTAACATTTTTCCTCTAGAAAAATGTGAGGGATCTCCTGCTCTTCTCTTCATCTCGCCTTCCTTGACGATCTTCAACTCAGCAATTTCCTTATTCCTTCGTGTAACAAATCTCCATCTACACACTTGTTTCGAAAAAGAAAGAATAGCTCGGAATCCTTTTCGTTACTCTTTAATCATGAGGGTTACTCAACCCATCCTAATATCTTATTTCCTTCGTGTAACAAATCTCCATCTACACACTTGTTTCGAAAAAGAAAGAATAGCTCGGAATCCTTTTCGTTACTCTTTAATCATGAGGGTTACTCAACCCATCCTAATATCTTATTGCCCTTAATTAGTTTTCTTCTTCCAATTACTTTCGTCTTCCAACATTGCTAGTGATCTCCCCCAAGTTCTAGGGAAGTCTTATATTTATCCAAAGGTGACCTTCATGTCACACGACCTTCCTTTCGTCGGCCGCTCAATTTTTCCTTTTGATCGATTAGCATAGATAGGGAAGACCTTCGATTTCTTTCTCCAAGTTAAGGCTTAGTATGCTCTTCAATTGTGCTTCCCTGTACTTTGATTGACACACAACATATCTTCCACGTCCTACATTATGTACATGATCCACTAGCATCTTCTATGCTATATAATTATCCCAAGTATTTCACTTATGGACCACTGTTGTCTCAACGTCTTTCGCATCCCTTGACGTCGCAGTAAGAGAAGGGTTCCAGTTACTCGATTTTGCCATTGCGGAGTGTTACGTAAGTGAATGGTGTGTTGTTAGGGTACTAACTTTGAGGAGAAGTGGTGGTGATCATTACTTTGAATAATCAAGAATATAAAGGATATAGAATTTGGTTTCGAATGAATGAAATAGGAAAACAAAAGATTCATTAAGGCTCGGATTAAACTCCTTGCGCGAGTTAGAGAAATCACTTCTTTGTCTTTCGTCGCCCCATGGACTCCAACTTTCAATGACGTCAATATATGTCGCACCGACTTAGATAATATAGATAGATGTTCGCGTATACGTGTTAGAATAGAAATATCGCACCAAATTTCAGGGTTACCATTCTCAGGACGTGTCTTCTAGAATATACATGGGAATGCGTCCTACTAGTGTCGTTGTGTCGTCATATGGCTTTAATACCGCTCGTCTTTCATAAGTCTCCAACTTCATTCGACGTTTACATATGTTTCGCACCATTTCAGATCGAATACCAAGGTTATGCGTCGTTTCCAAGAGGATAGAGTCGCGTCATTTCTTGGGTCTACAATTCTCAGAGTATATCGTCCAACGTACGTGGAAAGATGCTCCACTGATGATATCGCCGTTGTCATATGTCCATAATGAATAGTGGTGTCGTAAGAAATAGGATGTGGGATAATTTCAAAGGAGCACGAGTGAACGAATATTGGATTAGAGGGGTACTTAATGACAACTTCCATACTTAGGAAATTTCTAATTCATTTTGCATTTCTCAGGGACAATCACTAGTTCCCAAGCGGTCAAATCTCATCACGCAATATATATCTCAGTAGTACGGACTAACCACATTATAATCACATCTAGCAGGTGCCAGTTCTCAATAGTCAAATCTTAGAGCATAATAACTATCTCCATAGTAAGGCATGACTACATAATCATCGCAATATTCACGCGCTAGTTTCAAATAGCTCAAACTTAGGGAGTAAAGGCTCTTATATCCATATCGTCCATGAAATTTCATATCAACTCGTCAGGCCTATATTTTCCTTCTAAATCGATCATAAATAGTCAACGTCATTACTCAATAAATTGAACAAGTCATACCCCAAAATGATTTCGTGCCTTATAATAATCTCATTATTTTAAAGTGCATATGCAACTTAAAGTTCAACATCATGAATCGTAAGGCTTTTACGCATGCATTTCTCCCCTAATTTCCACATTGCACATTCCAAACTTTCGCATTGATATCTCAAACTTTCACATTGCACATTATAACTTTCACATTGCACACTATAAGCTTTCACATTGCACACTATAACTTTCACATTGCACACTATAACTTTCACATTGCACATATAACTTTCACATTGCACATATAACTTTCACATTGCACACTATAACTTTCACATTGCACACTATAACTTTCACATTGCACACTATAACTTTCACATTGCACATATAACTTTCACATTGCACACTATAAGCTTTCACATTGCACACTATAACTTTCACATTGCACATATAACTTTCACATTGCACATTAAGCTTTCACATTGCACACTAAGCTTTCCACATTGCACATTCCAAACTTTCGCATTGATATCTCAAACTTTCACATTGCACATTACAACTTTCACATTGCACACTATAAGCTTTCACATTGCACATTAAGCTTTCACATTGCACACTATAAGCTTTCACATTGCACATTCCAAACTTTCGCATTGATATCTCAAACTTTCACATTGCACACTATAAGCTTTCACATTGCACACTATAACTTTCACATTGCACATATAACTTTCACATTGCACATTAACTTTCACATTGCACATATAAGCTTTCACATTGCACACTATAAGCTTTCACATTGCACACTCTAATTTCCACATTGCACATTCCAAACTTTCGCATTGATATCTCAAACTTTCACATTGCACATTACAACTTTCACATTGCACACTATAAGCTTTCACATTGCAATCAAATCATGCCCAAATTCACATGTTATAGCATAGAGTAGCATGTATCAACGAATGCCTTTCAATCTTATATTCATTTCACTTCTAATGTGCAAAAGGGGAATCCTACTAAACTAGCATAATCCTCAAGTAAGGCAAGTCTCGAATCGCTATATATGCTTAGGTGAATGTCTAAATGCAACACGTATTCTCATTAAAACGAGTTTAATAAAGATCTTTCTTTTTTTTTTTTTTTTTTTTTTTTTGAAAAGGAATCCTTTTGAACATAAGTCTAGGGGGGCGTTTGAGTTTTACATGGTCCTCTCATAATTAAACGTAGATTCATGACTTTACGTTTAATTATGGTCCTACCATGTAAAGCTCAAACTAGTCCGCTCAACCTTATGCTCGACTCGACTATAAAATTCGTTTTGAAAAGAGGCTATAGTTTTGGAATTCCCGGAGGAACCCCAATGTTCTCTATAACCTTAGTCTCTGATACCATTTTCTGTAACACCCCAACTAAGGCGGAACGTTGAGATGTACAGAAAGTCGAGTATTCAAAACAAAGGATAATAGATAACATTCACCATAGCTTTATTGGATAAAAATAATTTTACAATGCACAAGCATGTGAACCAATTCCCAAGTACAATACGTCTACTATACTTGGATATTGAGTCCACGAAACAAATAACAAATAAATGAGATGATATACTACAATGATCAGGGCGGATTCCATTGCCCGTCACAAGGTTTGATCTTTGACTCCAAAGTGCAATGCAAATAATCATGATGCATATAATTCCTCAAAGCTTACGCTAATTCCTGAAAAGCATGAAGAAAAAGTGTCAACTACGAAAACGTAGTTGGTGAGTGCATAGGTTTGCAAGTAAATCTCATTACCTATCCATTTTCAAAATAGTTGAGAAATCCATGGTAAATTATAAAGTTCTCATTTGTCACATTTATCGTGAGAGAAAAATATATCAATCGATTAATCATTCATCATACCAAAACCATTCGGTCATCAATGTTTCAATATCGCCAATTTCAACAACTTTCAAGATTCCATATAAGGTCCAATACCCAAACCGTATGTTCAATCCACAATTTCCATCCAATATAATATCAATACCTCTTGGTCAATGGTAAGACTACCATGACATAATTTGATGAGATTGCTCTTGAGCCACTACTAAGACCGGTTATGTCCCAATAATCAGATATAATGTCCCAAATGATAAGATAATGATAAGCACATGCTGTCAATCACGTGCATAAAGATAACCAAGGGTCGTGCCATGGAGACGCCCATAAATATATAGTAGTTAGAGCACCGCGAGGCCAGACTGGCGATGAAGGTGGCCACCAAGGCAGACCAAACATCCCACCGTTACCTATAATAGTGGATGAGGGGACAAGTCCTAGTTGCGCAACCCTCTAACTACAGGCCTCAAATGAGTTAATAGTAGTGTACAGGGGACCACCGTTTGACAGTACTCAAGCTCATCATATAACATATAACACGTTGAACATACAATATAATTCCCATATCATTATCATTATTTCAAAGAATCATTTCATAAGATAAAGTCATTTTAATTAATCATGTTTTTCACCCCGTAAGTAAAACATATAAAAGAGTTTGAAAAGGGGCTATGACTCACCTTGATATGCCGCATATTATATTCACTTATCCAAAATGGGTACTTCCCATCTATCGCTTCCTTGATCATATATCCGTCATATTCCTCAATCACACTTCAAGCCAAGACTATCCCTACGATAGGACTAATATACGTAAGTTCCTATCTTAAGCCATCACTAAGAAATGCCACTTTCATTATGTTGTCATAAATTTTGGGATCCAAGTATATTGTTAATATTTGCATCTTTTTGGTTGTAGAGAGTGTTGGTGTAAAAGGGTCACTTTCATTATACATGTAGTTATAAGTTGTTAGAATTTCGGTAACTTGCCTTTGATTATCATGGTTCCCATTGTGTGCTTTGCTTAATTATAATATTTGACATTAGTAACTTCATAATATTAATATTTATGAATACTTTCTGATTTATAACTATTTATTTAATTTAATATTATTTAATTAATTATTTATTCATTTTCTTGATTTATTAATCCAATATTTTATATTTTTATTACTATTTTTTATTTATTTATTTATTTATTTATTTATTTATTTATTTATTTATTTATTTATTTATTTATTTATTTATTTATTTATTTATTTATTTATTTATTTATTTATTTATTTATTTATTTATTTATTTATTTATTTATTTATTTATTTATTTATTTATTTATTTATTTATTTATTTATTTATTTATTTATTTATTTATTTATTTATTTATTTATTTATTTATTTATTTATTTATTTATTTATTTATTTATTTATTTATTTATTTATTTATTTATTTATTTATTTAGCTTTTAATTATTTTTCTCCAGTAGGTTCCAGTAGGTTTTAGTCACTTTCATCATTGGTTGTGATTATTTAACCAATTTCATGATTTATATAATTTATTTATTTATTTATTTACCTTTTTAATTATCATTTAAATTTAATAATTAATAGAAATTCTTAGAAATCACCACATAACTTTTTGGCTAAAAACCTCAGGCCTTTTAGGCAACTTTTATCATGGGAAAAATCATATCAATTCAACCTCTCTTGTGTCTCGCTCATTTTGAGGATTCTAAGCTTATAAATCGTTTACCGAATTAGTGATTTAAGCCTCATTTTTCGAGCAATTCAAATGCGTCAAAATGGATTTTCATCCTTATTTCATTATTTACAGAATGTTCATTATATTTTGGTGTCTTAAGTCGTGATAGTGGTGGTGGTGTGATATGTGCAAATTAAAGCTTTCGGTTAGTGCTTATATGAACCGAATTAGTGATTTGTAGGCTTGTCCTTGCCATTTAATAACCAAGTTAAGTTTTATAACTTTTATTTGACATATTCTCAGTAGGTTTATAATACTTTTTGTTACGAGATTGTTGGAGTTGGTTAAAGTTGCAATCTAGTGACTTTTAGCTTATTTTGTTGTGAAGAACTTTTACTTGGAATTTCTGTTTTAACACTTATTTATGTGAATTTTTGCTAAATTTTTAGACATTGTTTACTACCTCTAAAAATTACAAAACCAAAGTTGGTCAGAAAGCTTGCTGCTGTGCGACTCAATATATTTTATAAAAGATTTCTATGATGGACATTTAAGAAAAATCTCCCAATTTTATTTTAAGTTAGGGACACTTTGAACTCAGTTCACACCAAGTTTAAACTTCTGAAACCTATTAGTTAAGGAATTAAAAATCGTCAAAGTTGACTCAACATTAAGACAAAAATCCAGTTTTGACCACTTTTGGTAGAAAAATCATATCTTTGGTTTGGTTTAGTATTTTTGAGTGATTCCAGTTGGGAGGTTAATCTTAACTCTTTTATCTACAACTTCTATTTTGAAAGTTTTGCTTGAAACGGCCCTCATATGCTCAGTTTATCCTTTCAAAGACAGAAGAATAATTCTGTCAGAAAGTATTTGGGTCCAAACAACTCACCAATGACCATTCTTGCTTTATTAACACTTTAGTTCATCATTTACAAGATTAATACTTTATTTTTATACCTCTTAACATCAAATTTCCAGATTATTATACCTCTTTTAACATCATTTCAATTATTATACCTCTTAACATCAAATTTCCAGATTATTATACCTCTTAACATCAAATTTCCAGATTATTATACCTCTTAACATCAAATTTCCAGATTATTATACCTCTTAACATCAAATTTCCAGATTATTATACCTCTTAACATCAAATTTCCAGATTATTATACCTCTTAACATCAAATTTCCAGATTATTATACCTCTTAACATCAAATTTCCAGATTATTATACCTCTTAACATCAAATTTCCAGATTATTATACCTCTTAACATCAAATTTCCAGATTATTATACCTCTTAACATCAAATTTCCAGATTATTATACCTCTTAACATCAAATTTCCAGATTATTATACCTCTTAACATCAAATTTCCAGATTATTATACCTCTTAACATCAAATTTCCAGATTATTATACCTCTTAACATCAAATTTCCAGATTATTATACCTCTTAACATCACATTTCTTATTATACCTCTTAACATCAAATTTCCAGATTATTATACCTCTTAACATCAAATTTCCAGATTATTATACCTCTTAACATCAAATTTCCAGATTATTATACCTCTTAACATCATTTCACAATTATTATACCTCTTAACATCAAATTTCCAGATTATTATACCTCTTAACATCAAATTTCCAGATTATTATACCTCTTAACATCAAATTTCAGATTATTATACCTCTTAACATCAAATTTCCAGATTATTATACCTCTTAACATCAAATTTCCAGATTATTATACCTCTTAACATCAAATTTCCAGATTATTATACCTCTTAACATCAAATTTCCAGATTATTATACCTCTTAACATCAAATTTCCAGATTATTATACCTCTTAACATCAATTTCAATTATTATACCTCTTAACATCAAATTTCCAGATTATTATACCTCTTAACATCAATTTCCAGATTATTATACCTCTTAACATCAAATTTCCAGATTATTATACCTCTTAACATCAAATTTCCAGATTATTATACCTCTTAACATCAAATTTCCAGATTATTATACCTCTTAACATCAAATTTCCAGATTATTATACCTCTTAACATCAAATTTCCAGATTATTATACCTCTTAACATCAAATTTCCAGATTATTATACCTCTTAACATCAAATTTCCAGATTATTATACCTCTTAACATCAAATTTCCAGATTATTATACCTCTTAACATCAAATTTCCAATTATTATACCTCTTAACATCAAATTTCAGATTATTATACCTCTTAACATCAAATTTCCAGATTATTATACCTCTTAACATCAATTTAGATTATTATACCTCTTAACATCAAATTTCCAGATTATTATACCTCTTAACATCAAATTTCCAGATTATTATACCTCTTAACATCAAATTTCCAGATTATTATACCTCTTAACATCAAATTTCCAATTATTATACCTCTTAACATCAAATTTCCAGATTATTATACCTCTTAACATCAATTTCAATTATTATACCTCTTAACATCAAATTTCCAGATTATTATACCTCTTAACATCATTTCCAGATTATTATACCTCTTAACATCAAATTTCCAGATTATTATACCTCTTAACATCAAATTTCCAGATTATTATACCTCTTAACATCAAATTTCACAATTATTATACCCTCTCATAACAATCAAGATTTAGATTGATTATTGTTCTTGTTTTTCTTGATTATTTGAGCCAAGAAATGTGAGAGACTTGTGTGTGTGTTGTGTTGGTGAAGGGTGTATGTGAGGGGGGGGGGGGCGGCCAAGTATAAGGTAGGGTTTCTCATTTTCCTTTTTTTTATTTTATTTATTAAGTGTGTGTATATATGTATAGGTTAAGTGTATATATGTGTTGTAAGGTTAATTTGTATTAGTTTGTAGTGTAAGTAGATTTTTATTCTAGTATGTGTATATTTTTGTGTTTTTCATTTGTTACAAGGCTCATTGGTTGTAATCTTGTATTTATATTGGACTTGTACATATATACTTATTATTATTCAAGCATTCTCATGTACTTAAGGAGTTTTAATTATTTTTAAGGTGCTCATGGTATTTTCATGGCCAAATTTACTTTAATTAACTAAATGATTAAATTGTTGGACCTTCGTAAGGATTTTTTTTTTGATGGTTATCTCAACTTGTGAGTCCTACATTATTATTTATATAACTAGTTTTAATGGAAATGAAGTTTTTTTTTGATGGTTATCTCAACTTGTGAGTCCTACATTATTATTTATATAACTAGTTTTAATGGAAATGAAGTTTTTGGTTCATTGACATTTCACCAAGTTAAATTGGAACAAATTTATAGCTTGAGATTGTGTTGAATGATTATAGTTATTGTTCATGGCATTTCTAAGGCAACTAGCTATCTTTGGGAATTCTACTGAACTAGATGGCAAGTATCACTATGCCTTAATGTCTGGAAGGCAAAATCTCTTAAGAAACCTCTAGGGATAGATATCTAGATGAATATAAGTAAATTGTCCTAGTCGGAAATTGAGGGTTGTTACATGGAACAATCTCAGTCCTGAATCTGGCAAACTCCTCAGCTGTAGGTGGATTAAAGTTAATATCCACTAGAGCTCCAAACAAAGGAATATCTTGAGCACCTGGATCACCATCAAAGTGACTCTTGAGCTCATCATATGCCCTTTTTACAATAGATGTCACTTTCAGGACTGACTTAGTAGCTGGCAGATTAGGAACATGATGATTAATAATCATCATAACGAATCTACTATAAACCATAAACTTATGCCCTAGTCTGGCAGTCGTTTGTTTCCTTAATTCGTGGAAGAAATACTTAGAAAACTATATGGTTTGTTGTATACCAGACCAACCATCTGAGCTTGAGATTCTTGATTAAGCGTATCCCATCCGGTTCTTCTACTACATAAACTAACCAACAATACGTATGCTAAGTATCTCCATCTTCCAAAGAATCCGCGCTTCTTCAATGTTCCTACATTCAAGTCATCAGCGTATCCCATCCTAGTAAATCCTCCAACAATAACCTCTCTACTAAAAGTAGTGGGTCCATTCTCTCCTCCTTCTTGATCTACTGTACCTAACTTCAAGATATCAATAAGATCAGAAGCTGAGAACTTTATGGTCTTGCCCGCAACCACTGTCTCTATTATCTCCTGAGTAGCAGTCTTTTTATGCTTTGCATTTTCCTAGAACTCTACCAGGTATGACTCATATAGCACAGGTGAGTGAGTAAGAATGTGATTAATTCTTGACCGCTTTAAAAATCTGAAAATATCATGATAATACTCTGTTCCATCTTGATTCTTGTCCAAGTTAATCAGAAAGTTATGACCTGATACAAATTCTCTTGCCATTTCTGTAATCAATAACAAATAATTAATTACTCAAATAGACATAAAAATTCATATGCATAACATATACAACTAAAATTATCCCGGTAATTTAGTCAAAAGCATAAACTATCCCTGTAATCTATAACATAACATCAATTAACTCATTTTCAAATATTTATTACGATAAACTTTTGAAAATCTGTTAAGTCAAAAATACGAGGTCGTATCCCTGTACGAGGTCGTATTTCAAGGTCAAAATACAGTCAACCAAACTCTAAAATACTAGGTCGTATTTTCCAATTTGGCCACGTATTTGATCAGGTCGTAAATCGACATCGTATTTCGAAAGTCAAACCAGTCAAAATAAATTGACATTTACGAGGTCACAAATCTGGGCTAGCGAAACCCCAAATGCGAGTCCGTCGCACTGTTCATCTTCCCCAACACGATTTCGTGATTTACCCAACCAAAACTGGTAAGAATTGTTTCTTTATACTCGTATTCAAGCGATAAAGATACCCCAACCCTTAGTTTTAACCAAAAAACATTAGAATCAAAGAAACTAAAGAAACCTAATTCGAAAATTTTGAATCCTATTTTTTTGATTTTCTTGTTGCATGGTTAACTACTGGACGATTAGATAGTATACCTAGATTCGGTTTTTCACAGTGATGACGAATATATCAACCAAAAACACTTGATCTAATTGTATATATCGAATCTAATACGGGGTAGCAAAGTAGTATTTCGGGGTCGTAAAGCTCAATTTTGATAAAATAAAATGTGAGGTCGTGTTTGGCTAAAATGGGTTTATATACCCACTTGACCCGAATGGATCTGGGTCAACCCAGCCCAATTACGAGGTCGTATTTGCCTAAATCCCAATTAGACCAATTACGAGGTCGTATTCTGCTTCTTGCAATTATGAGGTTGTAATTACCTCCTGCACACTTTAAAATCAAAATTTCGTCAAAGTTTCTGAATAATTGATCAACGATTACCACGAACTTCCTGGAAATATGAAAATTTAAAAGATCAAACCTGTAAGCATCAAATTTTCATCTTTTCCTCGATCTTCGTCTTAACCTGAAAAGTTAATAAACTTACACAAAATTCTTTAACTTTTCAACGATCAATCTTTCCAAAACTTTCTTGAATTTAGCTTTCCCGAATCTGTACCACTTGCAACAATCCATATTTCTAACCAGTTATAAAATTGATTCTTCATTCTTATACCTCCCCCTCAATTTTATGACTAGGAAGTATAACGATGACTAATCATTATAACAACCATCATTCTTATGTACTCCCCCTCAATTTATGACTGGGATACATAACTATGATAAAAAAAATATTGATTAAATACTTCATATTCTTATGAAAACATAATTGACTAGGTACTCCTCCTCAATTTATGACATGTTTTCATAACTATATGATCTAAATAATCAATGCTTAAGCCTTTCACATTCATATATGTTTCTATATCTAAGGTAGCAAAGACCTTTCATATTCAAACAATATATCTATGTCTAAGGCATAAAATATTAACTTCTACATTCACTTAATGTCTATGTCTAAGATTTTAATAATCTTCTACATTCACTTAATGTCTATGTCTAAGATTTTAATAATCTTCTACATTCACTTAATGTCTATGTCTAAGATTTTAATAATCTTCTACATTCACTTAATGTCTATGTCTAAGATTTTAATAATCTTCTACATTCACTTAATGTCTATGTCTAAGATTTTAATAATCTTCTACATTCACTTAATGTCTATGTCTAAGATTTTAATAATCTTCTACATTCACTTAATGTCTATGTCTAAGGTTTCACATAACCTTCTACATTTACATATGTCTATGTCTAAGATTTTAATAATCTTCTACATTCACTTAATGTCTATGTCTAAGGTTTCACATAACCTTCTACATTTACATATGTCTATGTCTAAGATTTTAATAATCTTCTACATTCACTTAATGTCTATGTCTAAGATTTTAATAATCTTCTACATTCACTTAATGTCTATGTCTAAGATTTTAATAATCTTCTACATTCACTTAATGTCTATGTCTAAGATTTTAATAATCTTCTACATTCACTTAATGTCTATGTCTAAGATTTTAATAATCTTCTACATTCACTTAATGTCTATGTCTAAGATTTTAATAATCTTCTACATTCACTTAATGTCTATGTCTAAGATTTTAATAATCTTCTACATTCACTTAATGTCTATGTCTAAGATTTTAATAATCTTCTACATTCACTTAATGTCTATGTCTAAGATTTTAATAATCTTCTACATTCACTTAATGTCTATGTCTAAGATTTTAATAATCTTCTACATTCACTTAATGTCTATGTCTAAGATTTTAATAATCTTCTACATTCACTTAATGTCTATGTCTAAGATTTTAATAATCTTCTACATTCACTTAATGTCTATGTCTAAGATTTTAATAATCTTCTACATTCACTTAATGTCTATGTCTAAGATTTTAATAATCTTCTACATTCACTTAATGTCTATGTCTAAGATTTTAATAATCTTCTACATTCACTTAATGTCTATGTCTAAGATTTTAATAATCTTCTACATTCACTTAATGTCTATGTCTAAGATTTTAATAATCTTCTACATTCACTTAATGTCTATGTCTAAGATTTTAATAATCTTCTACATTCACTTAATGTCTATGTCTAAGATTTTAATAATCTTCTACATTCACTTAATGTCTATGTCTAAGATTTTAATAATCTTCTACATTCACTTAATGTCTATGTCTAAGATTTTAATAATCTTCTACATTCACTTAATGTCTATGTCTAAGATTTTAATAATCTTCTACATTCACTTAATGTCTATGTCTAAGATTTTAATAATCTTCTACATTCACTTAATGTCTATGTCTAAGATTTTAATAATCTTCTACATTCACTTAATGTCTATGTCTAAGATTTTAATAATCTTCTACATTCACTTAATGTCTATGTCTAAGATTTTAATAATCTTCTACATTCACTTAATGTCTATGTCTAAGATTTTAATAATCTTCTACATTCACTTAATGTCTATGTCTAAGATTTTAATAATCTTCTACATTCACTTAATGTCTATGTCTAAGATTTTAATAATCTTCTACATTCACTTAATGTCTATGTCTAAGATTTTAATAATCTTCTACATTCACTTAATGTCTATGTCTAAGATTTTAATAATCTTCTACATTCACTTAATGTCTATGTCTAAGATTTTAATAATCTTCTACATTCACTTAATGTCTATGTCTAAGATTTTAATAATCTTCTACATTCACTTAATGTCTATGTCTAAGATTTTAATAATCTTCTACATTCACTTAATGTCTATGTCTAAGATTTTAATAATCTTCTACATTTACTTAATGTCTATGTCTAAGATTTTAATAATCTTCTACATTCACTTAATGTCTATGTCTAAGATTTTAATAATCTTCTACATTCACTTAATGTCTATGTCTAAGATTTTAATAATCTTCTACATTCACTTAATGTCTATGTCTAAGATTTTAATAATCTTCTACATTCACTTAATGTCTATGTCTAAGATTTTAATAATCTTCTACATTCACTTAATGTCTATGTCTAAGATTTTAATAATCTTCTACATTCACTTAATGTCTATGTCTAAGATTTTAATAATCTTCTACATTCACTTAATGTCTATGTCTAAGATTTTAATAATCTTCTACATTCACTTAATGTCTATGTCTAAGATTTTAATAATCTTCTACATTCACTTAATGTCTATGTCTAAGATTTTAATAATCTTCTACATTCACTTAATGTCTATGTCTAAGATTTTAATAATCTTCTACATTCACTTAATGTCTATGTCTAAGATTTTAATAATCTTCTACATTCACTTAATGTCTATGTCTAAGATTTTAATAATCTTCTACATTCACTTAATGTCTATGTATAAGATTTTAATAATCTTCTACATTCACTTGATGTCTATGTCTAAGATTTTAATAATCTTCTACATTCACTTAATGTCTATGTATAAGATTTTAATAATCTTCTACATTCACTTGATGTCTATGTCTAAGATTTTAATAATCTTCTACATTCACTTAATGTCTATGTATAAGGTTTTAATAATCTTCTACATTCACTTAATGTCTATGTCTAAGATTTTAATAATCTTCTACAGTCACTTGTCTTTAACTCTGTAAAAACATCTAACTGAAACCTAATCTCTTATACTTTTGCAAACGATATCTTAATCATGCAAAACTCCCTTTTACCATATGGAATACTCCTATGATTGCCTCATCAAACTAGTATTCATCTTGGTTAAACTGGATAACAATTATAAATACTCCTATGATAGCCTCATCAAACTAATATTTATCTTTGTTTAGTATAGATTTGCATGATCCATATCTTGCTTCCGTGGTGAAATCTTGCTCAACAACCTACAAAAACGAATATATATCCGTTGTCCTGCACATCTCAACACACACATCAAATCTTCTCAAAGTAATAACATACAATCTGAAGAATTGAATAAAGTAGCAAGATAAAAATGAATATACTTAGCAATCTATTATTATCCTAAATCACTTTAAGGTCAAATAATTCACTACAAGCACTTTCAAATTATGCACATAGTTTATCAAAATTATTTAGAAACTCTGTTCCAAATCTTTTTGATTAAAAAATCTTTCAAAGATCAAATTCAAAACTATGAACAACTCTGTGTCCATTCTAATAAAAATCTTCTTTCTAAGATATAAAATGATTCTTTTAAAGATAAAATTCAAAACTATGAACATCTCTGTGTTCATTCTTAAGAAAATCTTCTTTCTAAGAATCAATGCAAAGGCATTAACTCAATATCCGTTTATTGAAATCAACAACTCTGTGTTCTTTTCCTTAAACCCATATTCTGTTAATGTGACATACTTTCTTTTAGCTTTTGATCACAATACTATCGCTTAACTACCCTACTCATTTATTCACTGTTCCATAAGAACGTAGTTGAGTCCTCTTGGAAACTAGATTCTATTTTGACTATATCTCTCGTGCAATAGGAACTTTTATTTAAACAATACAATGAAAATAAAAATTTAAACATTTCACGAAAAACACAAACACACACACACACACACAAACACACATACACAACACACACATCACAAACACACACACACACACACACACACACACACACACACACACACACACACACACACACACACACACACACACACACACACACACACACACACACACACACACACACACACACACACACACACACACACACACACACACACACACACACACACACACACACACACACACACACACACACACACACACACACACACACACACACACACACACACACACACACACACACACACACACACACACACACACACACACACACACACACACACACACACACACACACACACACACACACACACACACACACACACACACACACACACACACACACACACACACACACACACACACACACACACACACACACACACACACACACACACACACACACACACACACACACACACACACACACACACACACACACACACACACACACACACACACACACACACACACACACACACACACACACACACACACACACACACACACACACACACACACACACACACACACACACACACACACACACACACACACACACACACACACACACACACACACACACACACACACACACACACACACACACACACACACACACACACACACACACACACACACACACACACACACACACACACACACACACACACACACACACACACACACACACACACACACACACACACACACACACACACACACACACACACACACACACACACACACACACACACACACACACACACACACACACACACACACACACACACACACACACACACACACACACACACACACACACACACACACACACACACACACACACACACACACACACACACACACACACACACACACACACACACACACACACACACACACACACACACACACACACACACACACACACACACACACACACACACACACACACACACACACACACACACACACACACACACACACACACACACACACACACACACACCCACACCCACACACAAACACACACACACACACACACACACACACACACACACACACACACACACACACATACTCACACACACACACACACACACACACACACACACACACACACACACACACACGACGTAAAGAGCACAAACACACACACACACACACACACACACAAACACTGACTCATTTTACAAAGTTCCTTTTGAGAGACACTGTCACTATAGATTTCTCATTCCAATCAATTGGACTAACAACTCAAAACGAAGTTCGGTCGAAAGCCTTAATGAACATATCAGCTAAATTAAAGTCACTCAGCACCTTTTCTAGGACTATTAATTTCTTTTCAGCACAATCACGAATAAAATGAAACCTTATGTCTATGTGCTTAGTCCTACTGTGCTTAACAGGATTACTGGTTATGGATATGGTGGATTAACAATCTGTCTTTATGAGAGTACAAAGGAAAACCTAACCGTGATAGCCAGAGCCGGTGAATGAGTATTCACTTGCTGTTATATATTCCAATCTCTCCCCTAAGACAAACATCCACTGATGTCTGCTTCCTCAAGAACACCAATTTATTCATCCCTGTGATTAAACTAGTGCACTTCTGGAACTGACATATAACATAACCAACAACATGAATCAAACATATAAAATTAGAACATGTACTATAGATCATCATCTAGTCATGATCTTCTATAGTACTTTTTTTTTATAAAAAAATCACAAAATAGACATAGGATCCTTTATCAGAAGTAAACTCCGTTAATAATCCCTTGTCCTCCATAATGTGCCTGGAGCTTCCGCTATTGACAAACCATAAACCTGCGGTATTTCTTAGCAGCTCCTGCACATTCATAAACAGTTAGTTTTTCAAAGGACCCCTAACCTTATTGGCTTTGGGTTGATCAATTTCCATTCTAAATTTTCCATTGACGACTTTTCCAATACCAGAAATACTTCCGCCCTTGGGACCTGCAAAGATGACATAAGATCCTTTAACAGTCTTAAATTCTGTTAATAACCTCTTGTCACCTGTCATATGTCTTGAACATCCACTATCGATGAACCATAACCCTTCAGTTCTCCTTAGTGGATCCTTATATTCAACAACCTCAAGATGTGCCATAAAGCTCGTCTCAGCTTCAACAACATCTTTGTTTTCGGCTCTTACTGGTTCTAATGATTCAGGTTCCTCTTCTACCCTCTGATGAACACTACCATGAACATTGGCACAACCATAGGATCAAATGAATTATCAGCAAGATCGTTCATTTCTTCATCAAGGGCTTGAATTTCTGCCAAGAATGCATGATTCTGATCATCGGTACTAGTCGAACCCCAATTATAAGTACCATCAGATTGAACAACTAAAGCTCTTGAGTTGTCCGTTTCTCCTGAGCTTCGGTTCCCAGTATTAGCATATTGATGTCCGGAATTCTGACTCACTATAGAACCACTTTGATTGAAGTTCTGACGGCCTGTAGCTGAATTGTTGTCCCGTCTTGGCCTCTGACACTCCCTTGCAAAATGTCCAAAACCATCACAGTTATAACACTTCCCATTGGTCTTGTCAAACCCTACTTTGCCATTCACAACCTTCCTTCCGGTTCTATATGTGAAATGCTGAACTCTCAATGTTAACATAGCTAATTGCCAGTTCAGATCCATTTCTTCCAAGTCATCTGGATCAACTTGCTTGTAATCCTCCCTAACCAAATCAGGATCAGTTAGTTTTCCTCCAATTAACTTTTCATGAGCAGACACAAATGAAGCGAGCATACCCAAATGTCTGTAAGTCCCAAATATAGATGGCTTAATAACCGACTGGCAAGTAATTCTAACTGGAAGATGACCAGTTCAGAATACGATCCAGATATGGATGAACAATACGATAAAGGTACTGAAAGTAAATGCAAGAAACAATAAGGGCTGAAACTATATAAATAATATGTATAGATCAAGTATGTAGCATTGAGACACGATGTATTTTTCAAGGTATTTGATTTATTGATATATAAACAAATACAAAGGTTGTTGCGGAACAAATATAAACACCCAAGTGTAAATATCTAAACAACCTAGAAATACAAGTGATCTAATGACTTGGAAATACTCGTAAGGATTACTTAGAGTATATCTCACTAGTTGCAATGCAAAGGTTTCGAGCCATTTGCAAGTTGTGAGAAGACTTATATTTATAGACCAAGTCCATGATGACGTGGACCGATCGTACAAATATGGTTGGGAGTATTTAAGGAATTAAAGCTAATTCCTTACATGTGTACTTTTAAGGTTTAGGTACATAAGTCGTTGATGTGACTTATCAAACCTTATTCCCAACCTTTACTTTACCTTGTACTTTAATTAATAGTTAATTCTATTAACCGGGTAAAGATATGTAAAGTAAAAAGTCTTCCTCGTAATTAGTGTAAAAGTGTGTAAGTACTTTTACACTGAGATGCTTCAGTCTTCAATCAGGTAGAATCAGTTTCTGAGCTCCACATCTGAACTGATTCTCACTCTTCAGACTTCAGTCTTTGACTTCATTCTGAACGGTATTCTGATACGTTGATCTGAACTGAAGTGAAGCTTCAGTGAACTAATTCTGAGCGACCTCAGAATTCTATACAAGTATTCTTCATTGAGCTTCAGCTATATCTGAACAAATTATACTTGGTCGATTTTCGACCTAACAAATTCCCTATTTGTTCTGAAATAGTGCATGCATCTCAGACTTCTATCTATACATGTTTGTAAGTCTGAAATGCAAGGTTTTGTTTAAGTTGTAAAAATTTTCTAAGTACATCTTATAGATCATTGATGTCTCAGAATTTTACTTGTGGTTTTTCTAACTTAAACCTATCATCTACTTATAAGCTACAAAATGTAACATATATATACAAACTGAAGTGTTTGTTACATTTGCAAGTATTTATACAAGTACATGATAATCTGAAAAAGAAACTACTTCTTAGCAGGTCTTGAACTAGAAGGTGCTTCAGTAGGTTTCCTCTTCAGTGGAGAATGATCCTTCTTTCCAAACAATCTGCCTTCAATATCTACCTTGGCCTACATCTTTTGTTGTATCCTTGATAACCATGCACCAATCAAAGCAGATTTCGGCTTCCCCCTCAGTATTTGGATCATCTCCCTATGCTCAGAAATCCCAAACTCGTGCACTGAAACTTGATTATACTCTTCAGCTGCTCTACCTTCTCTTTTTACAATCAAATCAAAAAGCCTCAATCCATCAGCTTTTGTTACCTCCATATCAACTATTTTAGCTGGATGAGATCGATGCTTCAGATAATGCTCATATTGATCCTTCTCATGCTTTCTTTGGAGCTCAATAGCATCATCAGACATTGGTTTGACGGTGGAGAGATCAGCATCACGAATATTTTTTCTTGATGATCTTGGTCCAGTCACTTTGGGCTTTGTGGGTGGTCTTGACAGTTCTTTTTCAACCTTCAGAACTCCAGCCAGAATTTCCTTCTTTTTAATTGCCATCTCTTTCTCTCCGTTTTTCACCAAGTCCTCAATGGACATTTTGAATGTGAGATGGTCCAGCTTTTGTTCTAAGGGAGAATAATTCACCCCATATTCATACTCGAGCATATCAACAACAGCTTTCTGCACTCTTGGATCATTTTTAATTTTCAGATATCTTTCAAGTGAGAGACCAAGAGCTGCAGCATCAATATGATCAAGGGTTCCCATTTTCTGATGTTGAACCCTTTCTCTTTCCTTATTTTCACCCCACATAATAAATTGATTAGAAACTTGCTTCTGCAAAGTTTCTAATTTCTTGCTATCAGCATTAGGATCATGAATGGGATAACCTTGTTCATCAACATTTTCACCAACCACCAAACCAGAACCCTTTGAATCTTTCTTTGAAGGTTCATCCATCACTGGGGCCTTGCCCTTATCTTTCTTAGCAGGTTCAGAAGCTTGCATTTCAGATTTCTGAACTTGTTCCCCCTGAACTGAGGCACTACCAGATGGTACCTCAGCTTGCTTCTTGGTTGCTTCGATTAATTCCTGAGTACTTGAAAGCAGACCAATAGGCACATTTCCCCCTTTGGGGACCTCAGAAGGCATTTTTGCATAAACATCAATCGCCGTCTGAATGGCCTTCAGAGGTTCCCAACTCTGCTGCAGAAGGCAATCAGAAATGCCTTTTGCCATGGTGGAGAACTGAGCCCTTAACCTGAATGAGGAGTTAAGGTTCAGATTCTCTTTTTCAGTTAACTCTTTCAGCAATTTCCTATCTTCTTCAGAGAATGAAGGAGGAGGTGGAGCAGCAACAACATTTTCTTTCTTAAGGAGGGTCAGAATTTCATCTAACTGTTTGGACTGGCCTTTAACAACTTCTTCGAGAGTAGATACATATTTTTGAACTTCTTCAACAACTTTATCTACCTTCTCTGAAGTGTCTTGAGTAAGTTCTAAGACCATCCTTCTGACCCCTTCCTCAACCTTTTCAGCCACAGAAGCTGGAATCTGATCAACAAGAGTCTGAGAAATCTCAGACTTCAGCTTCTCAATCACATTACTACCAACAGCAGACCCAAGTTCTTTCTCATTGACACTTGGCCTTTTTACCAACTCATTTACCTCCTTCCCGACTGCCAGAACTTCTTGTTTTATTAATTAAATACCAGATGTCAAGTTTGCAACAACTGAATCTTGCACATCAATTTTGGCCAATCTGAAGGCTTCCCTGATAGCTATACCTATCTTGTTACATGAATGTACCAGCTCATTCAGCTTCCCACCTACTAGTCCCTCATTCCCAGCAACCTTGGTGAACTCAGTGCCAAGAAACATCTGAGCACCCTTCAATTCAGCCAGGGACGTAGTATTGGCATTTAGAGATTTAGTTAAGTCCTCCACCTTGATAAGTAGGCTTTGGACTTCGGCATTTTGTTTCTCTAACTATGCTTCTACACTCAAATGAGGAGGTGGTTGTGCAGAAACAGAAGCCACGAAGGGAATTCTACCAAGCCCATCCAATGCCTTTTTCAACTGCATTTCAGTTGGACTCTCAGATTCAGTAGTAGAGTCCAACTCCTTCTCAATCTCACTATCATAATTGATGGGCCTTGGCACTTGGTGAATTTGTGGGTGTAAGTGTTGGAGTTATGGTTGAAAACGTGGTGATGAAACATAGGTGATGAAACATAGGTAAGTGTTGGAGTTGTGGTTGAAAACGTGGTGATGAAACATAGGTATGGTTGTTCACCATTTTGGATTTCTGGGGGAGGTTGGACGTTTGTGAGGTTGAAGGTTGGCTCAGAATCAGAAGACTGAGTCTCCTCCAGTAAGTCCTCATCAAACTCAAAGTCAGCAAAGGAATCGAGATTCCCTTGAGGTGGCTCATCTTCATCCCAGAGGTCAGTTAAAACTGCAGTCTGATCAGATATGCCCTGGTTCAGATCACTGGTACCTGAACCAGCTTTTGGTTCAACACGGACTCTATTGTGTGCTGGGCGGACACACTAATATTTTCTTTACCATCTCCTCCTAAAGAAGTTTTGGAGATGGCTGCTTGTGGGTTTCCCTTTAGAATCGATTCCTCTGGTTCTTGTTGGGAAGATCCAGAGGGGTTTACTTCGGTACTAGTGTCCTTGGGCTGTGAGGACTGCTTAAATTTACGTCATTTTAAAATGCCCTTTATCCTCAGGTTGGTTAATGGATGAGGGAGGTAGTGGTTGGGTAGAAGAAGTTGTTGGGGTTTTAAACAACTTCAACATTTGACCACCAGGTGCACCAATGGGTCTCGCATTCTTTTGCGACCCGCTTGGTGACCTTTCTGAGCCAGCCGGTCGTGCTGTTTCAGTTTTATGTATTACCTGAAGCATTGCAGCGGAGAGCTCTGGTTCTGGATCTGAAGTAGATAGTTTTGAAAGATCCCTGCAGAACTCCGACGCTGAAGATTCAAGCCCCTCAAAATGATACGCATATCCAAGCATGCTTATGAAGCAAACGCTCAGAAATCTAGGGAATGAGATATGTGGACTTCTTTTCCCTTTCAATTTTGCCACCAGCTGAGAGAAATGTATCTCAGCAAAGTCCACCTCAATCCCATGCCATAAGTAATACCCAATTTCTACTTGTGTCAAGGAAATCTGGTCCAAGCCACCATAATTTCCTCCAAGGCACTCGACAATCTGAGTCTAAAAATACCTCCAACAGTTTCCAAATCCAGACAGAAAGATGTGTCCAGATGTTTTCAGATTGTCGTCTGCATCAACCATGTCATTATGACCAGTGGCCAGCAGAACTTCCCTGAAATTAATCTCTTTAAGCCTTTTAGCATAGGCTGAAGAGGAGGGAAGGTAGTTCAAATGAAGGGCCTCCCGAAACCCATCAAGTGAGAGGATATACTGCTTTGTGCCTTCTTTTAAAGAAAAAGCAATGGATTTTTCATCCTTGCTCAGAGTAGCAGTATACTAGAATTCAAGTAAGTATCGATGATACATTACCTGAGGATCAGCAGTCAAGGCGTAATGGAGAGGGGATTGTTCAAGGAATTTATTTATCCTCCCCATTAAAGTTTTGCCTTTGGCATTCAGTGCGGCCATAAAATTATTCATATTAAATCTGAGGGTCGACGCATCGAACCCTTTTGGCCATTGAGCACTGGCCTTGACTACCTTAGATGGTTTATATTCGAAAGCTATTAAGGATTTGACTACTTTAGCCATTATATCTACAAGGGAAAACTGAAAGTGAATAGATGAATTTAGGGTTTTGAAGTTATGAAGGAATGAGAAAAGGAGAGAGAATGATGATTGGGAGTAAATGTAAGGAGAAGTAAATGAAGGAATTGTTTTGGGAAGGGTATTTATATTTATGATGGAATACAAAGGGTTTTTCCAAAATAAATAAAATAAAATGATTTTGAAATTCAAACCCAAAAATGAAATATTATTAAAATGAAATCAGTTTTGATCGGGTTTGAAGTCCGAAAATAATTTTTGGGTACACGTCCGCATTTAATGCAATGACGGCTATGACCCCACATTTTCACAAAACTTTTCAACACTTTCAAGAAGAAGTGATCATTACTTTCCTTTTACGGCGCAACTTGTGTGCCACGTCAGCCAAAAACATCATTATTCAAACGTTAAACAGTAACCTTCACGTGTTCACACAACGACCAAGTATCAAAATACATTATAAAGGACAGACTTATTTCAGAAATGATATACAAAATCTGAACATGATCAGAATCAAGAGATCTGAGCCATCTCAGTTTACACAATTATTCTGAAATCATTTCAGAAATTCTGAAGCATTTTAGTCAAAATATTTTTCTGAAAGCAAAGTCCCCCTTAGAGAAAAACTTTTTTTTTTATTTAAAGAAAAAGCAATGGATTTTTCATCCTTGCTAAGAGTAGCAGTATACTAGAATTCAAGTAAGTATCGATGATACATTACCTGAGGATCAGCAGTCAAGGCGTAATGGAGAGGGGATTGTTCAAGGAATTTATTTATCCTCCCCATTAAAGTTTTGCCTTTGGCATTCAGTGCGGCCATAAAATTATTCATATTAAATCTGAGGGTCGACGCATCGAACCCTTTTGGCCATTGAGCACTGGCCTTGACTACCTTAGATGGTTTATATTCGAAAGCTATTAAGGATTTGACTACTTTAGCCATTATATCTACAAGGGAAAACTGAAAGTGAATAGATGAATTTAGGGTTTTGAAGTTATGAAGGAATGAGAAAAGGAGAGAGAATGATGATTGGGAGTAAATGTAAGGAGAAGTAAATGAAGGAATTGTTTTGGGAAGGGTATTTATATTTATGATGGAATACAAAGGGTTTTTCCAAAATAAATAAAATAAAATGATTTTGAAATTCAAACCCAAAAATGAAATATTATTAAAATGAAATCAGTTTTGATCGGGTTTGAAGTCCGAAAATAATTTTTGGGTACACGTCCGCATTTAATGCAACGACGGCTATGACCCCACATTTTCACAAAACTTTTCAACACTTTCAAGAAAAGTGATCATTACTTTCCTTTTACGGCGCAACTTGTGTGCCACGTCAGCCAAAAACATCATTATTCAAACGTTAAACAGTAACCTTCACGTGTTCACACAACGACCAAGTATCAAAATACATTATAAAGGACAGACTTATTTCAGAAATGATATACAAAATCTGAGCATGATCAGAATCAAGAGATCTGAGCCATCTCAGTTTACACAATTATTCTGAAATCATTTCAGAAATTCTGAAGCATTTTAGTCAAAATATTTTTCTGAAAGCAAAGTTCCCCCTTAGAGAAAAACTTTTTTTTTTTAAACATAAAAATATTTAACATTTCCCCCTGAGGTGATGCTATACAGGATTTAGCATACCTAACTCACTGATGAGATGTTTAAATGTTTTGACATCTAAGGGTTTTGTAAAAACATCAGCGAGTTGTTTATCAGTGGTGTAAATGATGAATTCGAACTTATGTGTGTGTTAGTGTGTGTAACAATGGAGGTTTTAAGATAGAGAAAGTAGAGAGAGAATATGTTTGGCTGGAAAGTTAGTATGCATTCAAAATGGGTTAAAAGGTTACATTTAGCATTATGGAGGGGGTTTATATACCTATACACATATTACAATATGCCCCCTTCCATACTTAGATATTTACATTGTAAGTACATAAGAAACAAATCAACTACTACATTTATATTTCTAACAATCTCCCCCTTAGTAGTGATTTGTGCAAAGATCCAGTCTTTGTCCATCTTCAAACTCTAGTATTCGGTCTGTCTTTATTTGGATGCCAGAACCAATTTTCTCCCTCGGGTCTGTCATCTGGAATAATCATATTAGCTTCAAAATTTCTTGGAGGAATGTTATGTGGCCCTGCTAGATGACTAGGCTCGTATTTGATCCAGCAACCTCCTTTCCGACGAACAACATACTTTGACTTCTGAACATTCTTTGCTTCTCTCATCATTCGAATGCTGTCTCGATACTCAAGCCTTTGATTGATCTTGGAGATCACTTTATCAAACACTTCCTTTTTCTTTTCATCTTGTTCATCTTCCTTCAAACACAGCAACACATTTTTACAAAACTCCAATGTTCCATCAGAATAAGAAGCAAGTTCATCCATACGAATGAAAATATTCTTCTTTCGGCTATTTAGAAAGACAACCCCAAAAGATGGTTCTTCGATGACATGACGAATACTGAGTTTTTCAATGTCTTCAGTGTAAAGACTCTGATCTGGATATGGAACATTTATCTTCCTCTTCACAACTTCAAACCCTATTTGAAAATCTTCCAGTGAAGCATATTGAATACAACTTGACATGTATCTTTTCACAGCATCAAAAGCAATTACATCTTCACGGTATCTTTGCATTGCATTCAGGAAATGGTTGTAGAGGAAGATAATGTCATCAACTGGCAAAAGTTTGAATTGGGCTTCTGTAAATCGGTAGATCTTGTTATTATCTCTTTTGACGTGAAAACATGGAATAGAGATAGTAACTCTTTTAATCAAAATCACTCTTATCAGCACCAATATCTTATGGTTTCTTTGTTCTTCCAGCAACTTTGGATTGTATTGTTTTGTAAGTTTAAGAAGCTCTGTGTATTCTTCAATTTGCCTTGCTTCCTTAAACTTGTACATTGAATCTAACTCTGGTCTCTTGGTTTTTGTAACTTTAGTTGCTCCACAAAATATCGGATATGCCCTTTCCTCCAGATATCTCGATTTCTTAGCTGCTTCTTTAGGTTTGATGCCGAGAGAAACCATTCTTTCTCTATCCCTCAAGAAGTATCCCCGATTAATAAATCTTAGTTGTTCTTCAGTTAAATCAGTTGGAAAATAATCAGGAAGAACTTCCTCGGATATGATTGCCTCTCTCAAAACCTGTTTGTAAGTTGATTTCTTAAAGTTCTGAACAGCAACTTCTGGAGTCTTTCTCAGATCATCAAAATTGTTAAATTCATTAAAACTGTAAGGTTGTGGAGCTGAGCTAGCATGAACAGATGATTCTCCAACTTCAACTCTGCTTGAAGAACCTGTATCAAAGTAATCAAGATCTGCAAACTCTTCAAACATTGGTTCCTCTACAGCTTCTACGTTCACAGGAGTTTCAACTATCTCTGGCTCATCCAATATAACATTATCTTTTATGGCCTCAAGATCAGCTTCTCCTTCAGCATATTCAACTAAATCATCGTCAATTACAAAACCTTCTTCTTCATCAACCTCAACATTCTCATATTCTTCTTCACTTTCAACTTCTGAATCAGCACCAAAAACTTCAACTAATCTTCTTCTAATCACATCATCTATAGTTTCGTTCTCAGCTTGATTTCCACCCTCTGCTCTTTCTTGCATTACCACATCCTCCACATTCACATCAACTCTTGCCGAAGAATTTTCAATATTAGCTTGACCCTCTCCTTGGTTCTCCCCCTCGGGGTGATCATCAGAATCAGGATCATCCCATCTAGAAGCAACCGAGGCCGGTCGGCAAGATTCTAATGCTAACAATCTTAGCTCAAAAGCAGCAAGCTTTGCATCATATTCAGCCTTTTGTTTTTCAACTTGATGTTGTAAAGCTTTTACCCTTCTTTCATTAGCCATTTCTTTTTCTCTTACCTCAAGAGCATTCAACACACCCTTTTCAGTCATTGTCAACAAATCCCCTTTCGACCATAGAATGCCAAGTAAAACTTCACATGCTTGATCTTTGGTTGGTAGATTTGTTGTGGTTGATGATGTTTGAATAGGTGTTTGTGTTCTTTGTGTTTGGGTAGGAGGTGGAGTAGCCAACCCGGGGGTTGTTTGCACATTTGAAATGTGACCTAAATTTAGCGAAGCTGATTCAGGATTTCCTGCGGATCCTCGGGTTATACCCTCACCAGCAGTTTCAGATTCATGGGCTTCGCAACCCGAATCAAGTTGTGTTCTAGACTGTGATAAATCACTGTCCTGGACTTGTTGTTGTTGGACAACACCTCTCACAACACCGGGGTCACTGAGAATGCCCGTTAATATAGTCTCAGGTTGATCCTGAGGAACAACAGTGTCACTACGGCGTTCATACTGTCCCCCAGTCTCGGTCTGAGGACTGTTACCTGCGGCTAAAGCTGGCGTGATGTTAGCTAAGGCAGGATTTCCAAGCTGTCCTTGAGGGTCACACAAAGTGGGTCCCCCTCCGCTTGTTCCGGCATCAATACTCAACTGAGCTTGTGAATCCGTGTACCTAGAAGATCTAGACTCTTGTGCACGAAATGAAGGCGAGAGGTGGGGCTGGTCCTCTCTTATTTTAACACTCTCATCCTCCAAATGAGGAGAGTGTGGTGAGCATGGCTGATCCCCGTGCATTTGTGAGACTAACTCCTGTTGTGAGGAGTCAGAATGGCTAGGAGAGTTTGGTGCAAGCGAGAATGGGCAGTTCCCGACTTCTACCCTAGGGTAAACAACCCGGCTAGACACATTGGTTTGAACTATTGGAGGGCCAACTTTTTCTTTATGCCCTTGTCCTAACCCGGACCGCACATCCTCTCTGGTATTTTCAACTCCTCCCTCAATTCCGCCTTGTTCCTCCAGCACAACATCATCTCCAGTGCTAACATTCTCAGTTTCCAACTCAGACACAACATTATGAATTCCTTGAGTTACTTGTTCAGCATCCAACTCTGTCGAGGCACCAATATGTTCAGATCCAGCAGACTTATGTTTTCTTTTGGATTTCTTCTTCTTTGATTTCTTTGGTGACCTTCGAGCAGCCATTTTAAGTCGTCTACCTGGTGGTGGAGTTGGTTCATTAGGTAGTGCTGAACCAAGCGGTGTTGGATTAAGTACGGGTGATAAACGAGGTAGTGTTAAAGTTGGTGGATTTGGCGAAACAACGGATGGTATAGGTGTAGATTGTGAAGGTGAAGATTGCGAAAAGTGAACGGTTGGTGTAGATTGTGTTGATTGATTTGATGGTGAGGTTTGCGAAGTAATGTTCGGTGTAGGTTGAGAAACAGGTGAAGAAACAGGTTCAGGTGTTACAACATCTTGTTCAAACATAACTCTTTTCGATTTTCTTTTCCTCTGCCCAGAAGTCCCCTCACCACTATCTCCTCTTTTTCTTTTTGTTAACCTAGGACCCTCACTTGGCGACCTATGCTCAGCTTGGGTAGGAGTCTGTCGGCTTTCAGACCCCATTGCTGAGACTAACCACTCGAGATAAGTCTTAAGATGAGGACTCTGAGCAGGAACCAGATTAATTAGAAATGGTGGAATCGGAAATGGTTTAGCAGTTTCACTTCCTGTGCCTCTCAAGTTTGATTTATACATAGCAATGACACACTTGAAGCTGTCTTCCAATTTTGGAATATCTTCTGTATTATCAAGAACGTCTTCGATAATCAGTGTGAAGAATCTGATAAAGGGAATATATTTTCTTTCTTGTTTATCCTTTCCCTTGACAACTTGGATCATTTTATCCCATATTATCTTTGCAAAGTCACACTGCACATTGTGAGTGACTGCATAGTACATTGATAAGGAATGCTTCGTCATGAGATCAATTCCTTTCTGTGATGGCATCAAACAAGTGGTTAAAACATTGTACATTGTATGCCAGAGAGTTGCTACATTCATTCTTCTAAAATCTCTCATCGTTGCCAACTCTCCTTCATAACCCAACGAATGAACTCCAGCCAACATTTCTTCAACTGATGGAAGTTCTTCGTATTCTTCAAGTTTAGGAAAACCAATGATAGTTCTGAACTCAACTAGATTGAATTTACAATTGAAGATTTCATCTTCTGACTGAAGAGAAAACTTGAAGTAGTCTGCTGTCCCATGCCTCTTACTTCCTTTTACATATTCAATTGATTCCCATAACTCAAAAACATACTTCTCGGGAACAATTGCCCCTCCAGTCAATGCATTATTCAACGGATGATGGCTCAGAATCTCCGTTATTATTGGGAATTTGCAAGCAAATGGTATATGAAGTGCTTGATTGGCTTGCATCTTCATTGAATCTCCTTCTTTAAACATAGCCATCTTGATAATTTATTATTTTTCTGTTAAGACAAACTGACCAAAATTTTGACCAGAAAATACAATTTAATCACAGAAAAATAAACAACACAAACACACATTTAAGAAACACATTTATTACACATAGACAGTGTTTTGCATATATATTAAAAATGAGAAAACAAAGTAGTACACAAAGGCGTTCGATACCTTGCATCTCACCCAAATATATCTACAAAACATGACAATATATAGGATCACATAAGTATTAAAAGATAAGAAAACAAGGTAGTACACAAAGGCGTTCGATACCTTGCCTCTCACCCCAAACACTTATGAAATACTATATATATACCAACACAATACACATAAACATTTATACATTTTAAAACACAACACAAAAAAAATGAAAAGAAACATAGAATAAAATAATGGAAAGAAAAAAATTTAAAATTCTATTTGTACTGTTTGCAGAGCAAAATGCTCTGCAAATAGCACATTTTGAAAAATTTTCCCATAGATTGACAAGAACCAAAAAATTGGTTTTGGAAAAATTTTGATTTGAATTGTTTGCTGAGCAAACTTCTCGGCAAACACGAGAAAATTCAAGTCTGGCACCAAGTCTTCGTTTATTGGAGTTGAGACTCGTAAATGCCGAGCTCAAAGCTCTGCAAATGAGCAGTTCAGTCCAACTCCTTTTCAATGTATGAAATTTCCTTATATTGATCAACAATAATGTTGTCAATTTGATTAAGAAAAATTTCAATGGAAAAATTCAATTTTGTACTGTTTGCCGAGCAAAATGCTCTGCAAACAGTTGGTTTAAAACTTGGTGGAAAATTTTCACTTTGTACTGTTTGCCGAGCAAAATGCTCTGCAAACAGTTGGTTTAAAACTTGGTGGAAAATTTTCACTTTGTACTGTTTGCCGAGCAAAATGCTCTGCAAACAGTTGATTTGAAAACTTGGTTAAAAGTTTAAATGCATTTGCCGAGCTCAAAGCTCTGCAAATGCATGGTTCAAGTCTTGACAAAAGTTGAAAATCCAATTTGTACTGTTTGCCGAGCAAAGTGCTCTGCAAACAGTTGTTCTAAGACTTGGAAAAAGTTTTTTAACAAAATGCACTGTTTGCCGAGCAAACTGCTCTGCAAACAGTTGGTTTTAAAACTTGTAAAAATTTTGGAATTCAAAAAGGCTTGTTTGCCGAGCTCAAAGCTCTGCAAACAGTTTATTTTAAAACTTGGTTTCATTTTTGAAAACCAAAAGCCTTGAATGCCAAGCAAAATGCTCTGCATCAAGTTGTTTTAAAGACTTGGAGGAAAAAAAAATGTTTGTTTTGGTAAAAACAAGAATTTGCATAGCAAAAAGCTCTGCAAATGACCCTTTTGATCCAAAAACATGTTTGAGAATTGTATGAACATGTAATCCAGAAGTTAAGATGATTTGAAGATAATCTTGAACAAACATTGCATTTGCCGAGCTAAATGCTCTGCAAATAGCACTTTTCTTCAAGTACACATTGTTACCCAGCCCATCATCAACACAAACCCAGAAAACTTAAAACTTGAACAGATTAAGGTAAACAAAACGGATAAACAACAAGTATGAATCCTAATCATGCATCTAACATCATCAAAACATAAAGCGAATTATCACAAAAATCATATAGAACATGAACAGTTCATCTCGGCATTTCATCAAACAGTTGGTAACAAATATTAAAGTTAAGTATATTACCTTGAAAATGGATATTCTGATCGATGAACAGGAAAAAAATAGGTAACACACTGAAGATCAAACTCACAAATCCACTTTAATTGTTACAAAAATGATGATCAATTTGATTGATTAATGACAAGTTCAACTGGATGATTAGAGAAAATAAAAAACTTTGGTTTGAATTTGAATTGTGAATGAGGTTGACCCGCCCATTTTCCTTTTAAAACTCATATTCGGGTCGCGGGTCTGGGTATGACCCGCGTGTTGACCCGAATTCCAAACAAACTTGGGCAGATATTCATTTTGGGCTTGTAATGGGTTTTGGGCTTATATAGGTTTTTCACAAAAACTAACAAACAGAAATAAAACAAAATAAAACTAAAAGAAAATAAAAATAAACTAAAATACTTACTAAAACAACAAAACAAAAATTTTTGAAAATCCTTTTATCGTTTTAAAGTTTTCTAATTTTGTATTTGGTTTTTCAATTTTAAAACAAACACATATAACATAAAATAAAACAAATAAAAAAAAAAAATTCATATGCATTTGCACACTCCCGCTCAAATTAAGCATAACACAACATGGTAAATTTACAAACTCCCCCTTAAATCATGCATTCTACCCTTTTTCTCCCCCTCAAACATTGCATGTAATAACAAGTAAAACACATCAATGTTTGAAACAGAAAATGAACATAGAATACATTGCATGAAAGCATTTAGGTTTGTAAATCTAGCATCCCCAACTTGGTTTTAAGAAAATTAAACCTTTGTTCATCCAGAGGTTTAGTGAAAAGGTCAGCAAGTTGGTAGTCTGTCGGGACAAAATAGAGTTCGATGTTACCTTTCTCGACATGATCTTTAAGAAAATGGTACCGAACATCTATATGCTTGGTCTTTGTGTGTTGTACAGGATTGCAATAGCACTCTTTGATTCACAGTAAATGGGAATTCTGTTGAATTGAAATCCATAATCAGTCAACTGTGTTTTCATCCAAAGAACTTGTGAACAACAGCTTGCTGCAGCAACGTATTCAGCTTCTGCAGTAGATTTGGATACACAATTCTGTTTCTTCGAAGACCAACTGACCAATCTATCCCCTAGAAACCGTACACACCCAGAAGTACTCATTCGATCAAGCTTACAACCTGCATGGTCAGCATCCGAATATGCAATCAACTGAAACCCGGTATCCCTTGGATACCAGAGACCAAGGTTCACAGTGCCTTTCAGGTATCGAAAAATCCGTTTAACGGCTTGGAAATGACTTTCCTTAGGATTGGCCTGGTACCTGGCACACATGCATGTGGCAAACATAATATCCGGTCGACTTGCAGTCAAATACATGAGTGACCCTATCATACTGCGATATTTCTTTTGATCAAAAGATTGTCCATTTAAGTCAGCATTAATCTTTGTTCGAGCTTCCATGGGTGTCCCAATTGTTTGACAATCCATCATATCAAACTTTTTCAACATGTCAAGAATGTACTTAGATTGACAAATAAAAGTACCATTTGACAACTGTTTTACTTGAAGACCAAGGAAAAAGTTTAATTCACCTATCATGCTCATTTCAAATTTCTTGATCATTAAAGCGGAGAAATTCTTGCAGTATTTAGGATTAGTTGACCCGAAAATTATGTCGTCAACATAAATCTGGATTAGAATAATGTCACTCTCTTGTCGTTTTATAAACAAGGTAGTGTCAATCGAACCTTTGCTAAAACCAGATTTCATAAGATAAGAGGATAGAGCATCATACCATGCACGAGGCGCTTGTTTCAGACCATATAAAGCCTTATCTAACCTGTAAACATAGTCCGGATGTTTGGAATTCACAAAACCTTCTGGTTGTTCAACATACACTTCTTCTTTGAGAATACCATTCAAGAAGGCAGTTTTGACGTCCATTTGGTAGACTGTGAAATTCTTGTAGGCAGCATAGGCAAGAAACATCCGAATAGCCTTAATTCATGCAACTGGTGCGAATGTCTCATCGTAATCAATTCCATCTTGTTGGCAGTATCCCTTCGCAACCAATCGTGCTTTGTTACGTACAACAACTCCAGTTTCATCCTTTTGTTCTTGAAGATCCATTTGGTCTTAATTGGCTCCTTGTTCTTGTAAGGATTGGGAACCAATTTCCACACCTCAAGACGTTCGAACTGATTAAGTTCTTCTTGCATTGCTTTCACCCAATCTGGACAACGTAGAGCTTCATTCACTGTCTTTGGTTCAACAATACTCAGAAAATTCACAAACAGACATTCATTCGCGGATGCGGATCTTGTCTGAACTCCAGTTGTTGGATTACCAATGACTTGAGAAATTGGATGAGCTCTTGTCCATTTGGTTGTGTGAGGAATTGGATCAAGTGGATCACCAGATTCTTCAGTATCAATAAAATCAGGAGAATGTTGTTCTGTTAATTGTTCAAACGAAGTTCCAATTGATTCAACAAAGTCGTCGTGATCATAATCTTCAGGATTGGTTGAAGGATTTGTCACTTGAGAGATGTTATGAGGTTGAGTATGCAACCCTGAAATATCGGTAGATGGAGGAGAATCAGATGTTGAATTTACATCTGATGATTGTCATGGTGAAGAGTCATTGGGATCCATCTGTTTTGAATTTGAACTGGATGGTTCATTTTCATTTACTTCTGATTCAGGAACTTTCTTCGGAACTTGGAAAAATTCTTCAAACAAGATATCCAAATCTTGTGTTGTTGGAGTAGAGAATGATGATTTTACATTTGAAGCAGTCATCGTTGCGGAAGCTTGTGGACCTTGAAGTTCGGGTCTTGAACTGTGTTGTTCAAGAACCATTCCCGAGAGTTCATCAAATCTAACATTCATACTCTCTTCAATTCTCTTGGTTCTTCGGTTATATACACGATATGCTATCAAATCTCTCGAATAACCGATAAAATATACCTCATCGCCTTTTGGTTCAAACTTTCCCAGACTATCTCGATCATTGAGAACATAGCATACACATCCAAAAATGTGCAAGAAGTTCACATTGGGCTTTCTTTTGATAATCACCTCATATGGAGTTTTATCAAACCTCTTGTTTATGATTGATCTATTTTGAGTGAAGCAGGCAGTAGCAACAGCTTCAGCCCATAGATTCGGAGGCAACTTAGAATAAGCAAGCATTGTTGTAGCTGCTTCAACAAGAGTTCGATTTCGACGTTCAACTACTCCATTCTGTTGAGGTGTCCGGACAGCGGAAAATTGATGAGTAATACCCATGGACTTGAAGAAAGAATCAATCGTTGAATTCTTGAATTCAGTGCCATTGTCTGAGCGAACAATTCTTACTGATGATTTAAGATTTACTTGGGTCTTCTTTATGAAATCAATAATTGTATTCGGAGTATCACTCTTTGCATGAAGAAAGAATACCCAAGTGTAACGAGAATAATCATCAACAATCACAAGAATGTATCGCTTGTCATGGATACTTTGAACTTTCATTTGGCCACACAAATCCATATGTATAAGGTGCAAAGGACCTTCAGTACTCATATACTTCTCTGGTTTGTGTAAAGCTTTCTTCATCTTCCCAATCGCACAAGCTGGACAAACATGTTCACTTTCATACTTCATCTTCAACAAGTTGTTTATCCACGAGAGCATTGATTGTTTGAAAATTAAGATGAGAAAGACGGCGATGCCATAACCAAGAGTGTTGTGCAGTTGCTTTTGAAAGTAGACAAATCTCTGAAGAATTGGATGGAATGTTGTTGAGATCAATAGTGAACAAATTATTGTCTCTTGTTCCAGTAAGAATGTCCACACCATCTTCAGTCTGCACTTTGCATTCATATCTCCTGAATAATACTTGAAGATCATTGTCACAAAATTGTCCAACACTGAAAAGATTGTGTCCTAATCCTTCAACATAGGAAACTCTCTTTATAGTGACACCATTTTTAACAATGTCTCCGTAACCGAGAATAGGAGCGATATGATCATTTCCGAATCTGACGGTTCCAATAAACTTTTCAACAAAGTTCGAAAGAATGGACTTGTTTCCCGTCATATGACGTGAACATCCCGAGTCAACATACCATACACAAATGAGGTATTCCTGCAAGAACAAAGAATATGGTTTTAGGTACCCTTTTCGATTGGGTCCTTGCAGGTTAGAGGGATAACATGCAAGTACACATTAAAAATAAATATCAAGCAAAATGACACACAAACAAACTTTTTATTCAAATAACAAACAAACATTCATAATTGTTCAAAAACACAAATAGAAATTACAAACACAGAAATGTAATTGTTTATACACAAGTGTTGATACAAGCGGAATTAGTCCTAGAAGTATTAGCACTATCTAAAGAATTAGATCTACGGACAATCCACACTTGTTTGACATGGGTAGTGTTTCCATCAAGTTTGACTTTTCTAGTAGCCTGTAAAAATCTATCTTTTGGAATCCATTTACTGCTACTATTCAAGCACAAGTCACCTGAAACACGAACATTCTTAGATTTAGAAATCAATTTAGCATTTATGTTCTTAACAGGTTTCTTCTTGATGGGTTCTGTGGTCTTATTCACTTTCTTTATGTTATTAGGTGACAACCAACCATACTGGTCTTTGTATTTAGTCATGCCAGTCAAAGTATCTCTAACCCTCTGTAAAGTGCACTTAGGATTCTTCTGAGAATACCTAGGGAAACTAGAATACCTAACCTGCTGAGGTTGTTTGTTACCTAATGAGAAAGTTTCATTCTTAATAATCTTCGGACCACTTCTTGTTTTGACTTCTTTTTGTGACTGAGGTTCAGATTTGACCTTGTACATCTTTGGTTGCCTAGAAGTCTTTGGGACTGTGGGAGTTTTCTTTGATTTATGACTTGAATTCTTCTTGGGAGATTGATTGGGCTTTTGTTTTGAATTAGTCTTGGGTAACGGGTTGGTCTTTGATTGTTGGGTGGTCTTTGGTCTTGGGATCTTATCTAATGAGGAAGGTTGTGAAGAATGTGACTTTGGAATCTTCTTTGGATAAAATTCATGTTTTTCCTCTTTTTGAATAAAAAGTTTTTCAAATTCAGGAGCAAAATCATGATTTCCTTCTAAAAATGTTGACATCTCATCATTTTCCAATTTCACACTAACTTCACTTATCTTTATCGGACATGGACTTCTCTTGAGTGGAATTGATGCTTTTTCTTCTTCTTTATGAAATTGAAGTGATATTTTCTGAAATTGGAATTCAACTTTTAGATCATTAAGTTCCTTTAGCACATTTAACCTCTGTTCTCTTTCTTTTTCAAACTTTTGTTTGAAAGCATCAATTTCATTCAAGTATGATTGAGTTCCCTCAGAAAACTTGGAAAATGACTCAGTTTTAGAAGCAATCGGGAAGAAATAATTATCAACATCATGAACATCATCTAAATCACCATCAGTTTGAACAGACACATGAACAACTTTCTTGATGTCTACATTCACATTTTGAACATGGATTGGATGATTCTTTTCAAACACAATTGTTTTCTTTTTCATAGATAAAATCTTCTTATTGATTTTTTCAATCGATTCAGAAAACTTTCGGTCAAAATCAAGTTTGCACATATCAAAGATCTGTGATTCTTTTTCTGTTTGCACAGAAGCATTTACAATTTCACACATAGAAATCACAGAACATCCAGATTGATCACAAACTTTGGAATCTATCTTGGTTTGGTCAATGATACAGTGATTTTGAGTCTTCAGAATGTCTATCAAAGATTGCTTTTCAGCAATAGACTTTTGCAAATCCTCTATTACCTTTTCCAAAACACTTTGTGGAACATAAGGTCTTTCAACTGCAGGTTTTGGAATTGGAATAGTTTCTTCTAAAGGTTTTTCTTTAAAACACTCAAGAATTTCAGGAATTATAGCCTCATGATTTTCTTTTCCAGTTTTATGTGCAGGGTGACTGAAAAAGTCATAAGTTTCATCCATTAACTCATAGTTAAAATATACTTTTGTACCCTTTTCTAGAAAATCATCAGCCTCAAAATCACTATCAGTCGGTCTCACAAACTGGTCAGTCATCCCACATCGTAAATAAGATTCCTTATATAATGATGGGACTTCTTCTTGTGCTTTGAGCAAATGATTTGGATTGACATAACCTAACCCTGAAGTGAATATTTATTCTGAATTTCTTGGCCTATTCAAAAAGATTTGTTGATATGAACGATTAATCTATACAACTTGTCTTGATAAGACTTGGTTTCAGCTTTAAGCTCATCATTTTCTTTATCAAGTTTTTGTTTAAGAGAATCTTTTATACAACACTCATATTTTAGGACAGAAATTTTGTTTTCAAATTCCGTCAAATCAGGGATAGATTCTTTCAATTTCACATTTAAAGACTCAATGTCCTCAGCCAATGCATTTGCTCGAAACATCTCATTGGTCTTTTCGACTTGAAGTTGTCTGACGGTCTTGCTCAGTTCAAGAACTTTGGTCTCAAGTTCTTGTTTTTCAAGATGCAGTTTTGAGTTTGGAGTAAAAGTGACTGCTGCTTTTTCAGATTTCAAATTCTCAAATTCTTTTTGAAGCAAATCAAATTTATTTTGAAAATCTGTCTCTTTGTTTTCCAAATCTTTCTTTAATTTTAAATTCTTTTTACTCAACTCCCTGCAATCTTTTCTTGCAGCTTCACTCATATCCATATAGTGTTTTAACACTGATTTGTGAAGTGTTATTACCTGATCATCCTCTGAGAACTTTCCTCAACATCATCCAACTCCGTTGATTTCTTGATCTTCGTCATGAAGCACACATTTGCTGCAAGTTCGTCAGTCTCTTCATCAGAAAGATGTAGCCATTTGTCATCCTCAGCGAGAAGAGCAATTCCACTTTCTTCTTGTCTTGCGAGCAAAAGTTTGTACTTGTAGTATTCGGAGTTCTTTTGACGTGGTTTAGTGCAATTGATGGCGAAGTGTCCAGGAATACCACAAGTATAGCATTTCTTGTCCTCACTCCTTTTATCCATGACCTTCTTTTCAAACTTCTTCTGATTATCAAACTTCTTCTCACCACCAACATATTCCTTCTTTGATTCAAACTTAGGAGCATTCGAATTCCTTGCATACGAAGATACTGATGAAGTCCTAAGCTGATTGTTTGTTGGTTTCTTCTTGAAGAATTTCTTTTTGAAAGCCTTCGTGAAATAAGCGAGTTCCTTGTACATCTCTTTCTGTCTTTCATCCAGATCAGAATCACTCATTTCACTTGAATCAGAATCAGTGTCATACTCAACAAAGCTTTATCTTGACACTTTTGAAGTCTTCTTCTCAGCTACCAAGGCTAATGGATCGGAATGTGAACTTTCTTCTTTCTTCTTTTGGATCCTCTGAACATCCTCAACATTCAGCTTCAATTTTTCATACAAGGTGTGAATGGTGAGTTTCCCAAAGTCTGATTGTTGGTTGAGTTGGGTTCCATACACTTGCCACTCCTCTTCCAGATTTTTGATGAATTTGATGTTCAGTTCCATATTGGTTCTCTTCACATCATTCTTTCTAAGCTCATTGATGACATTGCAGAATCTGATGTATACCTCATTCAAAGGTTCACCTTTTTGTTGTTTGAATGTTTCATACATGTTCAGAACAGTCGACAACCTGATGGTGTTTGATACATCAGATCCTTCCATCTGCTTCTCCACTTCATCCCATATGTCTTTTCCTATTTCATAGGAATCCACATTGCAATAAATGTCATCAGGAAGTGCTTGGTAAAGGTAGGCAATTGCACTTTGATCAGCCTCAACTCTATTTTTCTGTTCTGCATTCCAACTCTCTTCAGGTAAAACTTCTACTATAACAGGGTTCTTTGGAATTTTAGGACCATCTTTGTATGATTTTCTCAAAAGTTTTCCATTCTTCTGTCTGTCTATCCAGTTCAGAAACCTTTTCTTCCATTGAGGATAAGAACCTCTAAACAAGACAGGAGGTCTTCCTTCAGAACCAAGTGCCAAAGCTTCCCTTGAAGCCATTTCAAATAAATTCCAAAAAAAAAAATTGAAAAATTTTCTATTTTAACTAGATGCATAGCTTAGACTTCTGCTAATAGAACAAGTAGAAATTTGAAAATTTTATTTTCTTCCCACTTGAAGAATATTGAAGAAAAATGGTTTTGAATTGATTTTCTTGAAACTTTTGATTTCAGATTTTCAAAAACAACTAAATGCCGAGCTAAATCCTCTGCAAATGGTGTAAGTGACCAAGTTGCAACCCAAGTACTTTGATCAATAATCAATTTCAACTGAATGCCGAGCTTAGACCTCTGCAAACAGCACAACTAAGAAAGTCACTTGGTCGAAGAATTCAATTCAACTATTTGCCGAGCAAATATCTCTGCAAATAGTACAAATAGAACTTGTACTTAGTCGCACCAACCAAAAACACTTGTTTGCCGAGAATAAACCTCTGCAAACAATACAAGTAGCACCAGTCTCAAATCAAAAACTCTTGGAACAAGTATTTGTCGAGCAAAGAGCTCTGCAAATAGAACAATTATCACCAATACTTAACAACTTTTCTCGAAATAACTATTTGCCGAGCAATTAGATCTGCAAATAGAACAAGTAAGATCAAGCCTTAACCAAATTTCTTGAAATATGTATTTGCCGAGCAGGGAGCTCTGCAAATAGTATAAGTAAGATCAAACCAAGCCAACGACCTCTGCAAACACGAGTAATCACTACGTGACAAAATAGTCGGTTACTGTTTGTCTTCTTCGTTCAGCTAGACCTTCATTTGCATAGCAGACTGTAAATCTTCGATTTCTCCTTCATTTTTGTGAATTAAAGCTCGTATTTTATATCAAAATGATCAGAAAAACAATGCGCACAAATCCTTGAACAAATTAGATGTTAATTTCAACTAGAATTCAAACCCACTCGAACATGCGATTTGCCGAGCTCGAGCAAAAACAACTCAAACGATGAAATTAACTTCTGAAATCGACAACGAAGGATGATATACTGATTATGAATCGATCGATGAACAAAATTTGAACAAAAACACACTTAATTTGCAGAAATCACTCAAATAGTGATCTCGGCAAATGAACCTTTCAGAATATAAGTCAAATTCTGGAAATAAGCACAAATTAAGCTTGAATTAAGCTTGTGGATCGTTCAGAAACTCTGATTGTGCTATGATACCAATTGTAAATGATGAATTTGAGCTTATGTATGTGTTAGTGTGTGTAACAATGGAGGTTTTAAGAGAGAGAAAGTAGAGAGAGAGAATGTGTTTGGCTGGAAAGTTAGTATGCATTCAAAATGGGTTAAAAGGTTACATTTAGCATTATGGAGGGGGTTTATATACCTATACACATATTACAATATGCCCCCTTCCATACTTAGATATTTACATTGTAAGTACATAAGAAACAAATCAACTACTACATTATATTTCTAACAAGTGGGAATGAAATGAAGTTCAATGTCACCTTTAATAATGTGATCTCTAATAAAATGATACCTGAGGTCGATATGCTTGGTTTTGGAGTGCATGACAGGATTGTGAGAGATGGCAATGGCACTGGTGTTAGCACAAAATATTGGAGTCTTTGTATACTTAACACCATAATCAGTTAGTTGGTTCTTCATCCACAAAATCTGAGCGCAGCAACTGGCTGCAGAAATGTATTCACCTTCAGCTGTGGAGAGTGATACTGCAGTCTGTTTCTTACTTGTCCAACTAACCAATTTGCCACCTAGGAAATAACAACCACCTGTGGTACTTTTCCTATCTATCTTACAACCTGCATGATCAGAATCTAAATAACCCATTAGATCTAGACTTGAGCCTTTGGGATACCAAAGACCAAGTCTGGGGACACCTTTAAGGTATCTGAAAATCCTTTTTCACAGCATTTGCGTGTGCATCTCTGGGATCAGACTGAAATCTTGCACAAAGGCATGTTGAAAACATTATGTCAGGTCTACTAGCAGTTAAGTACATGAGGGATCCCACCATACAACGATATTTTGTGGGATCCACTTGTTTTCCATTGGGATCTGAGTCCAAAGTTAATGGTGCAGAAATAGGAGTATCTTTTGATGAGACTGAATCAAATTGATATTTCTTTAACAAGTCTCTGACATATTTTTCTTGATTTATAAAAATACCGTCACTGGTTTGTTTCACTTGAAGACCTAGAAAATATGTCAGTTCGCCCATCATACTCATTTCATACTCAGATGACATTATTTTAGAAAACTGTTCACACATTTTGTTATTTGTAGACCCAAACACAATATCATCAACATAAACTTGTACAAGTAAGATATAATTTTTATCATGCAATATGAATAGAGTGTTATCTATTGCACCCCTTTTGAAACCATTTTTCAGAAGATGTTTAGTAAGAGTATCATACCAGGCTCTAGGTGCTTGTCTCAGACCATATAAAGCTTTATTCAGTCTGTACACCCAATGAGGTCTTTTTTCATTTATGAACCCTGGTGGTTGATGCACATACACAACTTCTTCCAATTCACCATTCAAGAATGCACTTTTAACATCCATCTGATAGACTTTGAACTCATAATGAGCTGCAAAAGCTAAGAAAATTCTGATAGCTTCTAGTCTAGCAACTGTTGCAAAAGTTTCATCAAAGTCTACTCCTTCTTCTTGTGAGTAACCCTTTGCAACAAGTCTTGCCTTGTTTCGAATCACGTGACCATCTTCATCCATCTTGTTTCTGAAGACCCATCTTGTCCCAATTGGTTCTTTCTTTAGATTACTGGGACAAGGAACAAGTTCCCAAACATCGTTCCTTTTAAACTGATTGAGCTCATCTTGCATGGCTTCAATCCAGCTAGTGTCGTTCATAGCTTCGTCAATCTTCTTTGGTTCTATTAGAGATAAGAAGCTGACATTTAAGCATAGGATGTGCTTTAGTCCACTTAGTGTATTGACCAGGATGGACTATGATATCAGTGCAAGAACTCCTCTTAGATACTTCAGGAGGTGCTTCAGAAAAGACTACCTCAATCTCATCATCTTTCTCCTGCAGATCATGATTTGCATCATGAAACTGTTCAGATTGGGGTACTTCAGTTGAGCCTGATACCTGAGGTGAAGCAGCATGTACATCTGATCCAATTGTCAGTTCAGAAGGTAGTTTAAAACTGACTGGAGGATCAAATGGAATGTTGCTAGAATTGATTATTCTTAGTTCTGTACAGAGATGTTCAGAAACAGGTTCAGGTGACTGATCAGAATCACCGAAACTTATTGGACTTTCTGAGGGTGGTACAGGAATGAAATTCTTAAAGATTGCAGAATTAGATTCATCAAAGGTAACATGAATTGACTCATCAACCTTTTCAAGTCTCTTGTTAAAGACTCTAAAGGCCTTGCGATTTGATGAATATCCTAGGAAGTATCCTTCATCAGCTTTTGCATCAAATTTTCCAAGCTGACTGGAATAATTCAGAATGTATACTGGACATCCAAATACCTGGAAATATCCAATATTAGGCTTTCTATTTCTCAGTACTTCATAGGCTGTCCTCTTGTGTCTTTTGACATAGACAGATCTGTTCTAAGTGTAGCAAGCAGTTGCAACAGCTTCAGCCCAGAAATTCTTGGGAAGACCAGATTCATTCAGCATACTTCTAGCAGCTTCAATCAGTGTACGATTCTACAACACCATTCTGCTCTGGTGTGTGGGGACTGAGGAGAAGTTCTAAGATATGCCAGTTTCAGTGCAGAAGGACTCCAGAGTGGCATTTCTGAATTCAGTGCCATTGTCACTTCTGAGCTGACAAACTTTTCGCTTATGCTTGAGTTTAATTTGTTTGATGAGAGCAATGATTTCAGCAGCAGCTTCACTCTTGGATCTGAGGAAAATTACCCAGTAATATCTTGAATATTCATCAACAACAACAAGGGTATACTTCTTTCCTGCTCTTGTCTGAACATTCACTGGTCCAAAGAGGTCCATGTGAAGCATGTGAAGAGGTTCAGTTATACTAAAACTTTGTTTTGTCTTGAATGAAGCTCTTTTCTACTTACCCATTTCACAACATGGACATGGCTTGTCTTTGTTGAAAGACATTGAGGGTATCCCATCAACAAGTTGTTTTCTTGACAACTTATTAATATTTTTGAAGTTCAGATGGGATAATCTCTTGTGCGACAACCAATTTGTGTCTTCATCTTCCTTTGTGTAGAAACATTGTTCAGTGGGTGAACTATTCATATCGATGATATAAATGTTTCCTTTTCTTGGTGCAATCAAAACTACCTTTCCATCCTTGTTGAATATGGTGCCTTGTGAGATATCAAATTGTTAGAAATATAAATGTAGTAGTTGATTTGTGTACCTTATGTTAATTTGTACTTATATTGTAATCTTGTTACAATGGAAGGGGCATAGTGTAAATAGCTCATATGTATATAAACCCCCTCCATTATGTTAATTGTAACCTTTCACCATATAATACAAACCAAACTTTCCCTGACATCTCTCTACTCTCTCTCTACTTTCTCTCTCTAGTAACCGCCATTAACACACAATCACACACACACAAAAGCTCGAATTCTTAACTCTACAATTGGTATCAGAGCCAGGTTAGAGTTGCTGAACGATCCAGAAGTGTACGAGATGGATGTTAAAACTGCCTTCTTAAACGGAATTCTCAAAGAAGAAGTGTACGTTGAACAACCAGAAGGTTTTGTGAGTTCCAAACATCCAGACTACGTTTACAGGTTAGACAAGGCATTATATGGTCTGAAACAAGCGCCTCGTGCATGGTATGATGCTCTATCCTCTTATCTTGTGAAATCTGGCTTTAGTAAAGGTTCGATTGACACTACCTTGTTTATCAAACGACAAGGGAGTGATATCATTCTAATCCAGATTTATGTTGACGACATAATTTTCGGGTCAACTAATCCTAAATACTGCAAGAATTTCTCTGCTTTAATGATCAAGAAATTTGAAATGAGCATGATGGGTGAATTAAACTTTTTCCTTGGTCTACAAGTAAAACAGTTGTCAAATGGTACTTTTATTTGTCAATCTAAGTACATTCTTGACATGTTGAAAAAGTTGATATGATGGATTGTCAAACAATTGGAACACCCATGGAAGCTCGGACAAAGATTAATGCTGACTTAAATGGAAAATCTTTTGATCAAAAGAAATATCACAGTATGATAGGGTCACTCATGTATTTGACTGCTAGTCGCCCGGATATTATGTTCGCCACATGCATGTGTGCCAGGTACCAGGCCAATCCCAAGGAAAGTCATTTCCAGGCCGTTAAACGGATCTTCCGATACCTGAAAGGCACAGTGAACCTTGGTCTCTGGTATCCAAGGGATACCGGGTTTCAGTTAATTGCATATTCGGATGCTGACCATGCAGGTTGTAAGCTTGATCGAAAGAGTACTTCTGGAAGTGTACAGTTTCTAGGGGATAGATTGGTCAGTTGGTCTTCAAAGAAACAGAATTGTGTATCCACATCTACTGCAGAGGCTGAATACGTTGCTGCTGCAAGTTGTTGTTCACAAGTTCTTTGGATGAAGACACAGTTGACTGATTATGGATTTCAATTCAACAGAATTCCCATTTACTGTGACTCAAAGAGTGCTATTGCTATTTCTTGCAATCCTGTACAGCACACAAAGACCAAGCACATAGATGTTCGGTACCATTTTCTTAAAGATCATGTCGAAAAAGGTAACATCAAACTCTATTTTGTCCCAACAGACTACCAACTTGCTGATCTTTTCACCAAACCTTTGGATGAAAACAGGTTTAATTTTCTTAAAACCAAGTTGGGAATGCTAGATTTACAAACTTAATTGATTTCATGCCATGTATTCTATGTTCATTTTCTGTTTCAAACATTGATGTGTTTTACTTGAGATTACATGCAATGTTTGAGGGGGAGAAAAAGGGTAGAATGCATGATTTAAGGGGGAGTTTGTAAATTTACCATGTTGTCTTATGCTTTATTTGAGGGGGAGTGTGAAATGCATGAAAATATTTGTTTATTATTTGTTTATTTTATTTTAATTTTTCTTTTTCGTATATGTGTGTTTGTTTTAAAATTGAAAAATCAAATACAAAATTAGAAAACTTTAAAAAGATTTTTCTCAAATTGTTAAAATTTTTAATAAGTGTTTTCTTTAGTTTTTTTTTTTCTAATTTCCTTTTAGTTTTTTTTTTTCTTGTTTATTTTTTATTTTATTCTGTTTGTTTTAAGTGTAAACCCAACAAGACCAGCCCAAATTGTATTATGAGCCCAAAATGTGGTGTAAGCCCAAAACCAATTTGAGACCAACTGAATTGTAAGCCCAAGACTTGTTTGGATTCGGGTTGACACGCGGGTCACACCCAGACCCGCGACCCATGTTTGCTCTTTAAATTGGAAATGGGCGGGTCAAAATATTCACTTTGAAATTTCAAACAAAATATCTTATTTTTTTCTCTCTAAAACCGATCAAAAGTCACATCAATATATCAATATTTCAATTCTGTTCATAATAATTCAAGTGGATACATTCGTGTGATAGATTTTCAGTTGTATTTCATCATTTACATCGATCAAATCATCGGTTTTTGAGGTAAGATTTCATGTTTATTTTTGATCACCAACTGTTTGATTAAATGCCAAGTTGAATATTTCGAATTCTTATGCTTGATATGATGTTTTGATTCATATTTTGAGGATGTTAGTTGCATGATTAGGACTACTACTTGTTGTTGTTTTGCTTTTAATGTATTAATCTGCATACTTGGTGGATTTTTCTGGGTTAGTTTGAACTAGGGCTGGGTAAACCAATAAGTTTTCGATGAAATGTACCATTTGCAGAGCAATTTGCTCGGCAAATGGGTTATTTGTTCATAATAACCTTCAAATCATCATTAAGCCTGGTTAACATGTTCTTATTTTTCCCAAACAAATTTCTGAATCAAAAGTGTCATTTGCAGAGCTTCTTGCTCGGCAAATGCTTGTTTTTATCAAACCAGAAAATTTTCACCAAGTCCTTAAACACTACTTGACGCAGAGCATTTTGCTCGGCATTCAAGCCATTTTGAATTCCAAAATTTTTCCAAGTCTTAAAATCAACTGTTTGCAGAGCAATTTGCTCGGCAAACAGGCCAATGTGAAAAATTTTTTTTTTTTTTTTTTTTTTTTTTTTTTTTTTTTTTTTTTTTTTTTTTTTTTTTTTTTGTATCGTAGTTTTTTTTTTTTTTTTTTTTTTTTATCAGTTTTGTGTTTTTTTTTTATTATATATATAGTTTCTTTTTATTTTTAATAAGTGTTTTCTTTTTTTTTTTTTTTCTTTAATTTCCTTTTTTTTTTTTTTTTTCTTGTTTATTTTTATTTTTTTTTTTTTTTTTTTTTTTTTTTTTTTTTTTTTTTTTTTTTTTTTTTTTTTTTTTTTTTTTTTTTTTTTTTTTTTTTTTTTTTTTTTTTTTTTTTTTTTTTTTTTTTTTTTTTTTTTTTTTCTTGTTTATTTTTATTCTGTTTTTTTTTTTTTTTTTTTTTTTTTTTTTTGTTTTTTTTTTATTTCTATTTATTTTTAGTTTTTTTTTTATTCTTATTTTTGTTTTTTTTTTTTTTTTTTTTTTTTTTTTTTTTTTTTTTTTTTTTTTTTTCTTCACCAAGTTCTTAAACCAACTATTTGCAGAGCAATTTGCTCGGCAAACAGTACAATGTGAAAAAAATTTTTTTTTTTTTTTTTTTTTTTTTTTTTTTTTTTTTTTTTTTTTTTTTTTACAACCCTGTCTTCTATGCTTCAATGTATCGTTGTTTTTTTTTTTTTTTTTTTTTTTTTTTTTGTGTTTTTTTTTTATTATATATATAGTTTCTTTTTATTTTTTCATTCGTGTGTTATTTTTTTTTTTTTTTTTTTTTTTTTTTTTTTTTTTTTTTTTTTTTTTTTTTTTTTTTTTTTTTTTTTTTTTTTTTTTTTTTTTTTTTTTTTTTTTTTTTTTTTTTTTTTTTTTTTTTTTTTTTTTTTTTTTTTTTTTTTTTTTTTTTTTTTTTTTTTTTTTTTTTTTTTTTTTTTTTTTTTTTTTTTTTTTTTTTTTTTTTTTTTTTTTTTTTTTTTTTTTTTTTTTTTTTTTTTTTTTTTTTTTTTTTTTTTTTTTTTTTTTTTTTTTTTTTTTTTTTTTTTTTTTTTTTTTTTTTTTTTTTTTTTTTTTTTTTTTTTTTTTTTTTTTTTTTTTTTTTTTTTTTTTTTTTTTTTTTTTTTTTTTTTTTTTTTTTTTTTTTTTTTGAAAATTTTGTTCACCAAAGTTCTTAAACAACTGTTTGCAGAGCATTTTGCTCGGCAAACAGTACAAGTGAAAAAAAATTTTTTTTCACAAAGTTTTAAATCCAACTGTTTGCAGAGCATTTTGCTCGGCAAACAGTACAATTTGAAATTTTTCACATTGAAATTTTTCACATTGAAATTTTTCACATTGAAATTTTACAATTTGAAATTTTTCACATTGAAATTTTTCTTTATCAATTGACAACATTTTTGTTGTTCAATAAAAGAAAATTTCATACATTTCAAAGGAGTTGGACTGAACTGCTCATTTGCAGAGCTTTGAGCTCTGAATTTACATATTTCAACTCCAATTGTAACAACCCTACTTTTTAAATATTATGTATGAGCTAGTTACGTTGCCTATGATCTCGCAAGCCATAGTTATACTTAAAGCTAGTAGATAATGCCCCTAAATTAGCAATCTAAAGCTATTGTTCAATTCTAAATATGAATTATAAAGTACCATTGAACAAAAAAAAAAAAATTTGTTTATGATCAATCGGATTATCTAAATAATAACGTAAGTCTCACAAGTTGAGATAACCATCAAAAATCCTTATAATTGTCCAACAAATCAATCATCAAACCAATGTAAGTGAATATAATGTGAGAATTTAGATTTCCATCGCAAAGTATGTCTATAAACTAAAATGTACGTAAAAGTGCTTAAGTAACAATAAGAATGTACATATATGCTTAAAATAAATACAAGTTTATAATCAAAGGCATATGTAACATATTAGAAACACAAAAATGTATACATACAAGCATATATACATGACATATATACATATGCACTTATTAGAACAAACACTAACTTATAACTACAAACTAACACATTTAACCTTACAAAATATATACACACTTACACCTAAATTATATATACATTATATACAACAATTTTTATAAAAAAAAAAATAATGCAAACCCTTCCCCATACCCTAAAGAGGCCGGCCCCCTTTTACACCATACACATACCCTTTTCAAACTTCACACCCTTCATTTCTCCCTTGGAACTCACACACACACTTACACTCTTCACATTTTCTTACACTCTTATTTTCTCTCAAGAAAACTCTTCTCTTCTCTCTTTCTCTCATTATTTTCGGCCACCATCATCCAACAAAGAAAAACACCATCAAAAATCAAGTTAAACACTTAATAATAATAAGGGTTGAAGCTAGATTGTTGAGGGTTAATACAAGCAAGGTTCAAGGGTTATTTTAGGCTTAGATTGGAGGTATTATAAGGGTTTGAAGGCCACGAAAATCTGCCCTATTTCATCATCCAAAATCAAGTTCAAGAGGGTATAATCTTCATCCTTTTTACTAGATTCAATCTTGTTTTGTTTATATTCAAAGGTTTTATCAAAAACTCATACTTTCTTCTTGTTTTCTTTGTAATATACACTTAATGAGGGCAAAGTTGATAGGATCTTTCTTTCCATGCTCATGCATGTCGAATCTAATAAGAAAGATCCAAGGATTCGACAAGTTTAAGACCCAAAAGTGTGGTTATAGATTCGTAGTTGTTAAAGTGACTTTCTTGTTGATAGATCTATATGTTTTTGTATATTTTTGAAGAGTATATTCTGAGATTTTTCATATAAAAGATGTTTTTATATTGTTGAAAGATAGATCTATAAAAGTTGATAGTGAAAAGTGTTGATTTGGATGCATATATGCTAGATTTAAGAAAGTTGAATCTTTTGTTGGATTATGAGATGGATATGGATTTGTATTAAGTGAAAAATATGTTAAAAGAAGTATAAATAATCTGGAAATTTGATGTTAAGAGGTATAAAAAATAAAGTATGAATCTTGTAAATGATAAACTCAAGTGTTAATAAAGCAAGAATGGTCATTGGTATGTTGTTTGGACCCAAATGTTTCTGACAGAATTAATCTTCTGTCTTTAGACGGATAAACTGGGCATGTGAGGGCCGTTTCAAGAAAACTCTTCTCTTCTCTCTTTCTCTCATTATTTTCGGCCACCATCATCCAACAAAGAAAAACACCATCAAAAATCAAGTTAAACACTTAATAATAATAAGGGTTGAAGCTAGATTGTTGAGGGTTAATACAAGCAAGGTTCAAGGGTTATTTTAGGCTTAGATTGGAGGTATTATAAGGGTTTGAAGGCCACGAAAATCTGCCCTATTTCATCATCCAAAATCAAGTTCAAGAGGGTATAATCTTCATCCTTTTTACTAGATTCAATCTTGTTTTGTTTATATTCAAAGGTTTTATCAAAAACTCATACTTTCTTCTTGTTTTCTTTGTAATATACACTTAATGAGGGCAAAGTTGATAGGATCTTTCTTTCCATGCTCATGCATGTCGAATCTAATAAGAAAGATCCAAGGATTCGACAAGTTTAAGACCCAAAAGTGTGGTTATAGATTCGTAGTTGTTAAAGTGACTTTCTTGTTGATAGATCTATATGTTTTTGTATATTTTTGAAGAGTATATTCTGAGATTTTTCATATAAAAGATGTTTTTATATTGTTGAAAGATAGATCTATAAAAGTTGATAGTGAAAAGTGTTGATTTGGATGCATATATGCTAGATTTAAGAAAGTTGAATCTTTTGTTGGATTATGAGATGGATATGGATTTGTATTAAGTGAAAAATATGTTAAAAGAAGTATAAATAATCTGGAAATTTGATGTTAAGAGGTATAAAAAATAAAGTATGAATCTTGTAAATGATAAACTCAAGTGTTAATAAAGCAAGAATGGTCATTGGTATGTTGTTTGGACCCAAATGTTTCTGACAGAATTAATCTTCTGTCTTTAGACGGATAAACTGGGCATGTGAGGGCCGTTTCAAGAAAAACTTTCAAAATAAAAGTCGTAGATAAAAGAGTTAAGTTTAATCTCCAACTGGAATCACTCAAAAACACTAAACCAATCCAAAGATATGATTTTTCTACCAAAAGTGGTCAAAACTGGATTTTTGTCTTAATGTTGAGTCAACTTTGCCGATTTTTAATTCCTTAACTAATAGGTTTCAGAAGTTTAAACTTGGTATGAACTGAGTTCAAAGTGTCCCTAACTTAAAATAAAATTGGGAGATTTTTCTTAAATGTCCATCATAGAAATCTTTTATAAAACATATTGAGTCGCACAGTAGCAAGCATTCTGACCAACTTTGGTTTTGTAATTTTTAGAGGTAGTAAACAATGTCTAAAAATTTAGCAAAAATTCACATAAATATAGGACACCTATATGTCTCTGTATAAAAATCACCAACGTCCAAATAATTCAACTTAACCAAAAATGACTACTCAACATTTTATGAAAATAAGTGTTAAAACAGAAAAATTCCAAGTAAAAGTTCTTCACAACAAAATAAGCTAAAAGTCACTAGATTGCAACTCTAATCAACTCCAACAATCACGTAACAAAAAGTATCATGAACCTACTGAGAATATGTCAAATAAAAGTTATAAAATTTAACTTAGTTATCAAGTGACAAAGACAAGCCTACAAATCACTAATTCGGGTCATATAAGCACTAACCGAAAGCCCTAAATTGCACATATCACACCACCACCACTATCACGATTTTGGACACCAAAATATGATGAACTTTCTGGAAATAATGAAACAAGAATGAAAATCCACTTTGAAGCACTTTGATTGCTCAAGAAATGAAGCTAAAATCACTTTTTCGGTAAACGATTGTTTAAACGTAAAACCCTCAAAATAAGCAAAACACAAGAGAAGTTGAATTGATATGACTTTGTATGGATAAAAGTTGCCTAAAAGGGCTGAGATTTTTGACCAAAAGGTTTAGTGATGATTCCTAAGAATTTCCATGAATTATTGAATTTAAATAGTAATTAAAAGACATAAAAATCCATAAATAAATTATGTGAATCAAGAATGAAGTTAAACCATCTTAACCATTGATAAAAAATGACTAAAACCTACTGGAGAAAAATAGTCAAAAGACAAGGGACATGTGTTACATAATTTTAAGATAAATAATTAAGCAAAATTAATTAAATAATATTAAATTATATATATAAATATAAATCAGAAAATATACTTAAATTATCAATATTATAAGACCACTAATGTCAAATATTATTACTAAGCAAAGTGTATAATGAGAACCATATGAACCAAAGCCAAATTACCGAAATTCCAATAAACGTACAAAAACGTATCGTGAGTAAACGACTCTTACCACCAAATCTCTTATACCCAAACAATGAGAACATCATAATGCACTTAAATTCCATAATCTATTAACAACCAAAGGTGGGCAAGTCTACTAGTATACATCTCATGATCTAGCTCACTAGTTCATGTCACGCGAACTTACGTCGTAAATATACGTTATGGTTTAGGCTTGCTTGAGGCGCAACAAATCTAAACGGAGGAATCACATTTGATCAGCCCACTCTCACCCTCTAATCAAGTGAGTCATAGCCCCCTTTCAAACTCTTTTATATGTTTTACATTCGGGGTGAAAAGCATGATAAATAAAATGGCTTTATATATACGAAATGATTCTTGAAAGAATGATTATGAAATGGGATATTGTATGTTCAATGTGTTATATGTTATGCGATGAGCTTGAGTTCTGTCAAACTGAGATACTTCAGTACACTACTATTAAATTATAAACCTAGGAGCATATATATCAGAAGATAATTCAAATAAAATTATCCATAATTTATAAAAGCAATTATGACACTTAAAAGTATTTTTAAGGAATTATTTAATTAATAAATCAATAAAATGAATAAATAATTAATTAAATAGATATTATCATTAAAATAAATGGTAAATACATAAATAAAAAGTATAAATCATGAAATTATAAACCTAGGAGCATATATATCAGAAGATAATTCAAATAAAATTATCCATAATTTATAAAAGCAATTATGACACTTAAAAGTATTTTTAAGGAATTATTTAATTAATAAATCAATAAAATGAATAAATAATTAATTAAATAATATTAAATTATATATATAAATATAAATCAGAAAATATACTTAAATTATCAATATTATAAGACCACTAATGTCAAATATTATTACTAAGCAAAGTGTATAATGAGAACCATATGAACCAAAGCCAAATTACCGAAATTCCAATAAACGTACAAAAACGTATCGTGAGTAAACGACTCTTACCACCAAATCTCTTATACCCAAACAATGAGAACATCATAATGCACTTAAATTCCATAATCTATTAACAACCAAAGGTGGGCAAGTCTACTAGTATACATCTCATGATCTAGCTCACTAGTTCATGTCACGCGAACTTACGTCGTAAATATACGTTATGGTTTAGGCTTGCTTGAGGCGCAACAAATCTAAACGGAGGAATCACATTTGATCAGCCCACTCTCACCCTCTAATCAAGTGAGTCATAGCCCCCTTTCAAACTCTTTTATATGTTTTACATTCGGGGTGAAAAGCATGATAAATAAAATGGCTTTATATATACGAAATGATTCTTGAAAGAATGATTATGAAATGGGATATTGTATGTTCAATGTGTTATATGTTATGCGATGAGCTTGAGTTCTGTCAAACTGAGATACTTCAGTACACTACTATTAACTCCGATAGTGGAGGCCTGTAGTTAGAGGGTTGCGCAACTAGAGTCGTCCACTCACCCACTAAATAGGTAACGGTGGAATGTTTGGTCTGCCTTGGTGGCCACCTTCATTGCCAGTCCGACCCGAGCGGTGCTCTAACTATCTTATTATATTATTGGTCGTTTCCATGGCACGACCCCAATTATGATTAAACACTTGATTGACAGCTTGTGCTCTGAAATGAAATATTATGTTGTTGGGACATGTAAAATGGTCGTAGTAGTGGCTCAAGCATATACTCATCGAATTATGTCATGGTAGTCTTACCATTGACCCAAAGGTATTGATATTATATTGGATGGAAATTATTGATTGAACATACGGTTTGGGTGTGGATAATATGATGAAATTCTTGGAAGTTTATGACTTATTCTTTCTTGATTTGGAATAATATATGTGTGTTGTTAGCATAATCCTATGAACTCACTCAACTCTCGTAGTTGACACTTTTTCTTCATGCTTTTCAGGTCTAGAGCAATAAGTTAGCATTTTGGACCGCTTCATGGATGATGTGTTTAATTGTTGTATGTGGACTAGTAACGCAAACATTGATCTTTTGGTTATGAACTTGGTTATGTAATGATTACTAAACGTCAACTCGAATTTGTTACCTTTTTAATTTGAATGGCATTTGAAACTTTATGTTGATGTTTATTACTTAAATCTTTTGTACCATGTCGTTCTGTGGCATCTCGAGTTTCCGCTATAGTCGGGGTGTTACAGAAAAATGGTATCAGAGATCAAGGTTATAGAGAATTTTTACTATAACCTACGTATTTTCAAAACGAGTCGAATATTTCTTAAACAATTGAGTCGATCATAAAGTATTCTTGTTTTACTTATACATAGCCTGATCAACTATGCCTAACTAAAAATTTAATATGGAATGATCGAAATGATTGTCTAAGAGATATTCAAATAAATTATCCATAATTTATAAAAGCAATTATGACACTTAAAAGTATTTTTAAGGAATTATTTAATTAATAAATCAATAAAATGAATAAATAATTAATTAAATAATATTAAATTATATATATAAATATAAATCAGAAAATATACTTAAATTATCAATATTATAAGACCACTAATGTCAAATATTATTACTAAGCAAAGTGTATAATGAGAACCATATGAACCAAAGCCAAATTACCGAAATTCCAATAAACGTACAAAAACGTATCGTGAGTAAACGACTCTTACCACCAAATCTCTTATACCCAAACAATGAGAACATCATAATGCACTTAAATTCCATAATCTATTAACAACCAAAGGTGGGCAAGTCTACTAGTATACATCTCATGATCTAGCTCACTAGTTCATGTCACGCGAACTTACGTCGTAAATATACGTTATGGTTTAGGCTTGCTTGAGGCGCAACAAATCTAAACGGAGGAATCACATTTGATCAGCCCACTCTCACCCTCTAATCAAGTGAGTCATAGCCCCCTTTCAAACTCTTTTATATGTTTTACATTCGGGGTGAAAAGCATGATAAATAAAATGGCTTTATATATACGAAATGATTCTTGAAAGAATGATTATGAAATGGGATATTGTATGTTCAATGTGTTATATGTTATGCGATGAGCTTGAGTTCTGTCAAACTGAGATACTTCAGTACACTACTATTAACTCCGATAGTGGAGGCCTGTAGTTAGAGGGTTGCGCAACTAGAGTCGTCCACTCACCCACTAAATAGGTAACGGTGGAATGTTTGGTCTGCCTTGGTGGCCACCTTCATTGCCAGTCCGACCCGAGCGGTGCTCTAACTATCTTATTATATTATTGGTCGTTTCCATGGCACGACCCCAATTATGATTAAACACTTGATTGACAGCTTGTGCTCTGAAATGAAATATTATGTTGTTGGGACATGTAAAATGGTCGTAGTAGTGGCTCAAGCATATACTCATCGAATTATGTCATGGTAGTCTTACCATTGACCCAAAGGTATTGATATTATATTGGATGGAAATTATTGATTGAACATACGGTTTGGGTGTGGATAATATGATGAAATTCTTGGAAGTTTATGACTTATTCTTTCTTGATTTGGAATAATATATGTGTGTTGTTAGCATAATCCTATGAACTCACTCAACTCTCGTAGTTGACACTTTTTCTTCATGCTTTTCAGGTCTAGAGCAATAAGTTAGCATTTTGGACCGCTTCATGGATGATGTGTTTAATTGTTGTATGTGGACTAGTAACGCAAACATTGATCTTTTGGTTATGAACTTGGTTATGTAATGATTACTAAACGTCAACTCGAATTTGTTACCTTTTTAATTTGAATGGCATTTGAAACTTTATGTTGATGTTTATTACTTAAATCTTTTGTACCATGTCGTTCTGTGGCATCTCGAGTTTCCGCTATAGTCGGGGTGTTACAGAAAAATGGTATCAGAGATCAAGGTTATAGAGAATTTTTACTATAACCTACGTATTTTCAAAACGAGTCGAATATTTCTTAAACAATTGAGTCGATCATAAAGTATTCTTGTTTTACTTATACATAGCCTGATCAACTATGCCTAACTAAAAATTTAATATGGAATGATCGAAATGATTGTCTAAGAGATATTCAAATGAGTCTTTTGGAAATAAGCTTTGAAAACGATTCTTGGTGCAAAAAGATACATAACCAAATCCAATGTTTGCATTACCTATTAAAACCCTAGTTGATACCCCCACTTGGCTAGCATTACTTGTCCATTTAGATATAATACATGAGAGCTATGCACAAGTTGAATTCTAGTCATTACTTAATTATAAATGGTTATGTCGGTCGTACGGGTTGGGTTGGTCGTCGGTTGTGAATGGTCATGTCGTCGTTCGGTTGTTAAGCTTGTGAGTCGTTGGTCGTGATGATTGGTTGCTTGTCGAATGGTTAAGGTCGTCTCATGGTCCGTCAAGTCGTCTTGCTGTCCGTAAGTTGCCATATGGGTCGTCAATGGTCAAGTCGGTCGTCCATGGTCGTCTAAGCGTCGAGTCAAGTCGTCATCTCACGCCTTTGTGAAACTTGTGTAGGAACATCATGTCACGAGCAAGCAGAGCTTCCGGAACAGCCCCTGGACCGAGGAACTTGTACGGGTTTGTGGACTACTTGGAAGAGGAAGAAGGTAGGCACCTCGAGCCAGAGCAACCACCCCAACCGCTTCAAGAAGAAGACGAAGAAGAGACCGATCCATCGGAAGCCCCATCGGACGAGGATAATGTTAGAAGTGTTGTCCCTAGCCAACCTGAACGCCGCTCACCCTCGCCACCACCATCACCACCTGCCCCTAGAGCACCCACTTCGCCGAGGCAAGATGCACCTATGGACATAAGCGATGGGCGAATTCCAGCCCAAGACCCCTACTTTCAGCCGCGTCTTCCTCGTGATCACCCCTGGTACCATCCTGGGCATAGGCGTCAAGGAGAGGAGCCACGCCGCCCAGTCTATGGAGTACCCCCTCCACCTCCTATTGGTATGACTCGCGAAGAAAGGGAGAGGGTGTGGGGGATAGCAAACGGGTTAAGGGATGCTAGAGTAAGAGTAAGGACTCAAGAGGTGATGATGGAAAGGGCTTTAGGAGTGATGGATAGAACAGGAGACTATGCGAGCTTGGCGATATCAGAAGTTCGACGAATCAATGAAGTGATATTCATTATGGGATGTGTGCTTACAGCTTGTGCTCTGAAATGAAATATTATGTTGTTGGGACATGTAAAATGGTCGTAGTAGTGGCTCAAGCATATACTCATCGAATTATGTCATGGTAGTCTTACCATTGACCCAAAGGTATTGATATTATATTGGATGGAAATTATTGATTGAACATACGGTTTGGGTGTGGATAATATGATGAAATTCTTGGAAGTTTATGACTTAAATCTTTTGTACCATGTCGTTCTGTGGCATCTCGAGTTTCCGCTATAGTCGGGGTGTTACAGAAAAATGGTATCAGAGATCAAGGTTATAGAGAATTTTTACTATAACCTACGTATTTTCAAAACGAGTCGAATATTTCTTAAACAATTGAGTCGATCATAAAGTATTCTTGTTTTACTTATACATAGCCTGATCAACTATGCCTAACTAAAAATTTAATATGGAATGATCGAAATGATTGTCTAAGAGATATTCAAATGAGTCTTTTGGAAATAAGCTTTGAAAACGATTCTTGGTGCAAAAAGATACATAACCAAATCCAATGTTTGCATTACCTATTAAAACCCTAGTTGATACCCCCACTTGGCTAGCATTACTTGTCCATTTAGATATAATACATGAGAGCTATGCACAAGTTGAATTCTAGTCATTACTTAATTATAAATGGTTATGTCGGTCGTACGGGTTGGGTTGGTCGTCGGTTGTGAATGGTCATGTCGTCGTTCGGTTGTTAAGCTTGTGAGTCGTTGGTCGTGATGATTGGTTGCTTGTCGAATGGTTAAGGTCGTCTCATGGTCCGTCAAGTCGTCTTGCTGTCCGTAAGTTGCCATATGGGTCGTCAATGGTCAAGTCGGTCGTCCATGGTCGTCTAAGCGTCGAGTCAAGTCGTCATCTCACGCCTCTGTGAAACTTGTGTAGGAACATCATGTCACGAGCAAGCAGAGCTTCCGGAACAGCCCCTGGACCGAGGAACTTGTACGGGTTTGTGGACTACTTGGAAGAGGAAGAAGGTAGGCACCTCGAGCCAGAGCAACCACCCCAACCGCTTCAAGAAGAAGACGAAGAAGAGACCGATCCATCGGAAGCCCCATCGGACGAGGATAATGTTAGAAGTGTTGTCCCTAGCCAACCTGAACGCCGCTCACCCTCGCCACCACCATCACCACCTGCCCCTAGAGCACCCACTTCGCCGAGGCAAGATGCACCTATGGACATAAGCGATGGGCGAATTCCAGCCCAAGACCCCTACTTTCAGCCGCGTCTTCCTCGTGATCACCCCTGGTACCATCCTGGGCATAGGCGTCAAGGAGAGGAGCCACGCCGCCCAGTCTATGGAGTACCCCCTCCACCTCCTATTGGTATGACTCGCGAAGAAAGGGAGAGGGTGTGGGGGATAGCAAACGGGTTAAGGGATGCTAGAGTAAGAGTAAGGACTCAAGAGGTGATGATGGAAAGGGCTTTAGGAGTGATGGATAGAACAGGAGACTATGCGAGCTTGGCGATATCAGAAGTTCGACGAATCAATGAAGTGATATTCATTATGGGATGTGTGCTTACAGCTTTTTGCACTCTCGTAATAGCTCTCATGCTTAGGAAGTGAACCTAAGAGTTACTTTATTTATGAACTTATTTGATGTATGAACGTTTGTACTTTGTTTCCTTTTCTTGAACTTTCTATCTTTTGTGTGACGATGATCACCTAGTATTTGGCATGTAGCAATTTTGTGAACTCATATTGAATGATATATATGTAAGCTTGATGCCTCTCTATGGTTACATGATGTGTTAACCTTGTTGTGAAAGAGTTACCTCCATTATAAAAGTTATAGTTACAGCAGGAAATCAGTTCTGACCACTTTTAGTAGAACGGCCATATCTGGAGTTCTATTTCGTCTTTTGACCTGATTCCAATTGGAGGTGAAACTTAACTCATAGGGCTACGTTTCATATTTTATGAGTTTTTCCCAGATCGTCCATCTTAAGCCACTTTTACGTGCTCCAAGTTCGTACACAGATTCTGTATTTCTCTTAATTAACCTAGAAAGCATGGTTGATTGATTTTAGAAATTACCTAACCATTTATTTACTCATAATGACAAGTGAGCCGCAATTATAAAAAGGAATAGGAGTCGGGATATACGTATACATGTGTGTGCAAACGAACCCTCTATGCACTAAATAACTTTAGATATACTCGTGTGAGATCAAGAAGTCGTGATTCGAGTTGATGTCATATGATTCAATAAATGAATGACTAAACTATATTATCCTTTGTAGAAACATGGCACCACGAAGGACCACTGGAGAAACAAGCGAAGAAGCTCAGCGAAGAGCCGAATTAGCTGAGCTTATCTCCCAGCAAATCAATGCCGCCATGCCAACCATTGCCACTCAAATTGCGGAGAATGTAACCGCTACACTCAACACGGCTAGAAGACAAGATAGAAGAGAGAATGCTATTGACAGGAACGCCTACAAGGCCTTCACGTCCTGCAACCCCAAGGAGTTTCATGGGACAGAAGGTCCTGTTGGATTGCTTACCTGGTTCCAAAGCATGGAAGCCAACTTGAACATTATTGAGTGTGCACCAGCGGATCGTGTCAAGTTTGCTGCTAGCAAGCTTCAAGGAAGAGCTCTTACTTGGTGGAATCTCCAAGCGACTACTAGGGGTCCTGCAGCAGTGAATGCTTTGACTTGGGAGCAGTTTAAGGACGAGTTGAAGCGTGAGTATTGTCCACGGGAGGAGGTGCAAAAGCTGGAGATGGAATTCTGGAACCACGCCATGAGAGGACTAGAGTTGGAGGCCTATGTGATCCGCTTTCACGAGTTGAGCGTGTTGGTGCCAGAGATGGTAACCCCTGTAGCTAAGAAGGTTGAGAGATTCGTCTATGGATTGGCACCTGAAGTTAGGTTGATGGTCACTGCAGCTAGTCCTACCACACTTGAGCAGGCTATAAGCTTGGCAACCAGGCTAGTAAACGATTTGGTTAGGCGTGGGAAGTACGCGAGAGGTGAATCAAGTTCGAGACAAGGTGGAGGAAACCGATTTGGTAATAGGCAGGGTAATGGTCCAGACAAAAGACAAAAAGTAGTGAGAAACTATGGAATCGTTGATGTTAACCCCAACCCAAACGGTGGCATGCCGCCAAGATGTAATCGTTGTGGCAACCCCCATCGAGGAGAATGTAGGCAGTGCACGACTTGCAATCGTTTTGGACACCTTGCTGCCTATTGCCGGAGTGGAGCAAGAGTTGGAGGAAACCCCGGAGCATGTCGTGAATGTGGGGCCACGGATCATTGGAGAAATGCTTGTCCTAGGTTGAGAAGAGCACAAGGCAACCGTGGAAATGGGAATGGTAACCGTGGTAACTTCAGGAATGTTGGAAATCGCGGGAACCAAGCAAACCGAGGAAACAATGGAAACCAAGTCAACCGAGGAAATATTGGGAATCAAGCTAACATTGGGAATCAAGGCAACAACGTTAACCAAGGAAATCGTGGGAATCAAGGAGGTCAGGCCCGAGGAAGGGTGTATGCCATGGGAGCAAATGAGGCACGTGATGACCCTAATGTCATCGTAGGTACGTTTCCAATAAATAATGTTTATGCATCCATGTTGTTTGATTCTGGAGCTGAAAGAAGTTTTATTTCCTTTGAATTTAAAGAATTGATTGCTAAGAAACCTAGTGAACTAGAGGAAACATATTATGTTGAATATGCTAATGGAAACGAGTATAAGACTAAGGAAATTATTGTTGATTGTAAGTTAACTTTGGATGAGAAGGACTATAGTATAGACTTGATTCCCATAGAAATAGGAAGTTTTGATGTGATAGTAGGAATGGATTGGTTGTCAAAAATGCGTGCTGAAATAATTTGTCACGAAAAGGTCATTAGGATTCCTTTAGATAACGACGAGGCGCTAATAGTTCAGGGTCATAAGGCGGGAGTCCAACCCAAGATAGTGTCGTCCATGAAGGTGAGGAAGTACCTACGGAAGGAATATCACACATACTTGGCGCAAGTAGTGGATAAGCGAGTGAAAGATAAGGACCCTCTCGAGGTAGCTGTGGTTAGAGATTTTCTAGATGTGTTTCCGGACGAACTACCTGGACTTCCCCCAGCGAGACAAGTAGAGTTTTCTATCGATTTAGTTCCCGGGGCAGCCCCCGTGGCCAAAGCACCGTACAGGCTAGCGCCCTCCGAAATGCGAGAACTCTCAGAGCAATTGCAAGAATTGCTTGATAAAGGTTTAATCCAACCTAGTTCTTCGCCCTGGGGTGCGCCGATTCTCTTTGTCAAGAAGAAGGATGGGTCTTTGAGAATGTGCATCGACTATAGAGAGTTGAATAAATTGACGATCAAGAATAGGTACCCGCTGCCGCGAATAGACGATTTGTTCGACCAATTGCAAGGAGCGTCGCATTTTTCAAAAATTGATCTTAGGTCCGGCTATCATCAGTTGAGGGTACGAGAAGAAGATGTACCCAAAACGGCTTTTAGGACTCGCTATGGGCACTATGAGTTCCTAGTGATGCCATTTGGTCTCACAAATGCGCCAGCCGTTTTCATGGACCTAATGAATAGGATCTGCAGGCCATACTTGGATAAGTTCGTCATAGTGTTTATCGACGACATTCTGATATACTCTAGAAGCAAGGAGGAGCACGAGAAGCACCTGAGGATAATCTTGCAGCTACTTAGGGACGAAAAGCTGTACGCCAAGTTTTCTAAATGTGAATTTTGGCTCCGACAAGTCCAATTTCTGGGACACGTTGTGAACGAAGAAGGGATTCATGTAGATCCGTCTAAGATAGAGGCAATCAAGAAATGGGAGACACCCAAGACACCAACGGAAGTGCGTAGCTTCCTAGGTTTGGCAGGTTATTATAGGAGATTCATTCAAGGATTCTCTAAGATTGCGGTACCTTTAACCCAATTGACCCAAAAGTCAAGAGAGTTCGAATGGGGTGAAGAACAAGAGCAAGCGTTCCAGACACTTAAGAATATGTTGTGTGAAGCACCAATCCTAGCGTTGCCGGATGGAATGGAAGGATTTGTAGTATATTGTGATGCGTCGAATAAAGGGCTAGGATGCGTACTAATGCAAAGAGACAAGGTTATCGCATACGCATCTAGGCAACTGAAGCCACATGAGAAGAATTATTCGACACACGATTTGGAGCTAGGAGCCGTAGTGTTTGCCTTGAAGATATGGCGACATTATCTTTATGGAACCAAATGCACCATATTTACTGATCACAAGAGTTTGCAACACATCTTTGATCAGAAGATGTTGAACATGAGGCAAAGAAGGTGGATGGAGCTACTTAATGACTACGAGTGCGAAATTAAGTACCACCCAGGAAAGGCAAATGTTGTTGCTGACGCCCTTAGTAGGAAGGTGAGCACTAGGGTGTCGAAGAGTAGAATTTATCACTTACAGGTAAAGATGTCTCTAAGGGACAGATTCTTAGAAGATCAAGCAAAAGCTTTTGAAGGGAAGAACATTGAAGAAGAGGCATTGAGTGGAGTAGAAACAAGGTTCGATAGGGATGATGAAGGCATCTTGTATTTCAAGGGAAGAGCTTGGGTCCCAAATATCAACGGACTAAGAGAAGTGTTAATGAATGAAGCTCACAATTCAAAGTACTCGATTCATCCAGGAGCAGATAAGATGTACCGAGGTCTAAAAAGGGACTTTTGGTGGCCTGGGATGAAAGGTGATGTAGCATTATACGTGAGCCGATGCATGACTTGTGCAATGGTCAAAGCTGAGCACCAAAAGCCAGCTGGACTTTTAAAGCAGCCGGAAATACCCGAGTGGAAGTGGGAGCAAATAGCAATGGACCTAGTGACGAAATTGCCTCGGACAAAGAAAGGTCATGATGCTATATGGGTGATTGTCGATCGCCTTACGAAATCAGCCCATTTCATCCCCATCAAAGAAGACTGGAACACTGAGCGTTTAGCACGTTTGTACGTTGAAAAGATTGTGACATTGCATGGTGTACCTCTGTCCATAATATCCGATAGGGATGGTAGGTTTACCTCACGTTTTTGGGGTCTTGTGCAAGAAGCAATGGGCACTACGTTAGCATTAAGCACGGCCTACCACCCACAAACGGATGGGCAAAGTGAGCGTACGATACAAACGCTGGAGGATATGCTAAGAGCTTGCGCATTAGAATTTAGCGGAAGTTGGGATGAACACTTGCCATACGCAGAGTTTACTTACAACAATAGTTATCACTCTAGCATACAGTGTGCGCCGTTTGAAGCTCTATACGGGCGTAAATGTAGATCACCCATGTGTTGGATAGAAGCGGGAGAAAGGAGCCTAGCTACCGTTGATTTTGTCCAAGAGACGACGGACAAAGTGGCGATTATTAAAGAAAAGCTTAAAGCCGCAAGAGACCGGCAGAAGAGTTATGCGGACTAAGAGAAGTGTTAATGAATGAAGCTCACAATTCAAAGTACTCGATTCATCCAGGAGCAGATAAGATGTACCGAGGTCTAAAAAGGGACTTTTGGTGGCCTGGGATGAAAGGTGATGTAGCATTATACGTGAGCCGATGCATGACTTGTGCAATGGTCAAAGCTGAGCACCAAAAGCCAGCTGGACTTTTAAAGCAGCCGGAAATACCCGAGTGGAAGTGGGAGCAAATAGCAATGGACCTAGTGACGAAATTGCCTCGGACAAAGAAAGGTCATGATGCTATATGGGTGATTGTCGATCGCCTTACGAAATCAGCCCATTTCATCCCCATCAAAGAAGACTGGAACACTGAGCGTTTAGCACGTTTGTACGTTGAAAAGATTGTGACATTGCATGGTGTACCTCTGTCCATAATATCCGATAGGGATGGTAGGTTTACCTCACGTTTTTGGGGTCTTGTGCAAGAAGCAATGGGCACTACGTTAGCATTAAGCACGGCCTACCACCCACAAACGGATGGGCAAAGTGAGCGTACGATACAAACGCTGGAGGATATGCTAAGAGCTTGCGCATTAGAATTTAGCGGAAGTTGGGATGAACACTTGCCATACGCAGAGTTTACTTACAACAATAGTTATCACTCTAGCATACAGTGTGCGCCGTTTGAAGCTCTATACGGGCGTAAATGTAGATCACCCATGTGTTGGATAGAAGCGGGAGAAAGGAGCCTAGCTACCGTTGATTTTGTCCAAGAGACGACGGACAAAGTGGCGATTATTAAAGAAAAGCTTAAAGCCGCAAGAGACCGGCAGAAGAGTTATGCGGACAAGAGGAGGAAGCCCCTAGAATTTGAGGTTGGCGACAAAGTACTATTAAAGGTGTCGCCATGGAAGGGAACCGTAAGGTTCGGCAAAAGAGGAAAGTTGAGCCCCCGATACATTGGGCCATTTGAAATCGTTTCTAGAATAGGCCCCGTAGCCTACAAGTTGAAATTGCCCCAGGAATTGGGAGATGTTCATGACACATTCCACGTGTCAAACTTGAAGAAATGTGTGGCGGATGATTCGAAAGTGGTTCCCCTTGAGGAACTACGTGTGGAGGATAAGCTCCAATTTCGTGAGGAGCCAATAGAAGTTCTCGATCACAATGAGAAACGCCTAAAGAGGAGCAAGATCCCTATTGTTAAAGTTAGATGGGATACGAAACGCGGACCAGAGTTTACGTGGGAGCGCGAGGACTTTATACGCGAGAAATATCCGCACTTACTCCCTAAGCAAATTCAAATTCCGAGACGGAATTCTTCTAAGGGGGTAAGGATGTAACAACCCTACTTTTTAAATATTATGTATGAGCTAGTTACGTTGCCTATGATCTCGCAAGCCATAGTTATACTTAAAGCTAGTAGATAATGCCCCTAAATTAGCAATCTAAAGCTATTGTTCAATTCTAAATATGAATTATAAAGTACCATTGAACAAAAAAAAAAAATTTGTTTATGATCAATCGGATTATCTAAATAATAACGTAAGTCTCACAAGTTGAGATAACCATCAAAAATCAAGTTAAACACTTAATAATAATAAGGGTTGAAGCTAGATTGTTGAGGGTTAATACAAGCAAGGTTCAAGGGTTATTTTAGGCTTAGATTGGAGGTATTATAAGGGTTTGAAGGCCACGAAAATCTGCCCTATTTCATCATCCAAAATCAAGTTCAAGAGGGTATAATCTTCATCCTTTTTACTAGATTCAATCTTGTTTTGTTTATATTCAAAGGTTTTATCAAAAACTCATACTTTCTTCTTGTTTTCTTTGTAATATACACTTAATGAGGGCAAAGTTGATAGGATCTTTCTTTCCATGCTCATGCATGTCGAATCTAATAAGAAAGATCCAAGGATTCGACAAGTTTAAGACCCAAAAGTGTGGTTATAGATTCGTAGTTGTTAAAGTGACTTTCTTGTTGATAGATCTATATGTTTTTGTATATTTTTGAAGAGTATATTCTGAGATTTTTCATATAAAAGATGTTTTTATATTGTTGAAAGATAGATCTATAAAAGTTGATAGTGAAAAGTGTTGATTTGGATACATATATGCTTAAAATAAATACAAGTTTATAATCAAAGGCATATGTAACATATTAGAAACACAAAAATGTATACATACAAGCATATATACATGACATATATACATATGCACTTATTAGAACAAACACTAACTTATAACTACAAACTAACACATTTAACCTTACAAAATATATACACACTTACACCTAAATTATATATACATTATATACAACAATTTTTATAAAAAAAAAAATAATGCAAACCCTTCCCCATACCCTAAAGAGGCCGGCCCCCTTTTACACCATACACATACCCTTTTCAAACTTCACACCCTTCATTTCTCCCTTGGAACTCACACACACACTTCTTACACTCTTCACATTTTCTTACACTCTTATTTTCTCTCAAGAAAACTCTTCTCTTCTCTCTTTCTCTCATTATTTTCGGCCACCATCATCCAACAAAGAAAAACACCATCAAAAATCAAGTTAAACACTTAATAATAATAAGGGTTGAAGCTAGATTGTTGAGGGTTAATACAAGCAAGGTTCAAGGGTTATTTTAGGCTTAGATTGGAGGTATTATAAGGGTTTGAAGGCCACGAAAATCTGCCCTATTTCATCATCCAAAATCAAGTTCAAGAGGGTATAATCTTCATCCTTTTTACTAGATTCAATCTTGTTTTGTTTATATTCAAAGGTTTTATCAAAAACTCATACTTTCTTCTTGTTTTCTTTGTAATATACACTTAATGAGGGCAAAGTTGATAGGATCTTTCTTTCCATGCTCATGCATGTCGAATCTAATAAGAAAGATCCAAGGATTCGACAAGTTTAAGACCCAAAAGTGTGGTTATAGATTCGTAGTTGTTAAAGTGACTTTCTTGTTGATAGATCTATATGTTTTTGTATATTTTTGAAGAGTATATTCTGAGATTTTTCATATAAAAGATGTTTTTATATTGTTGAAAGATAGATCTATAAAAGTTGATAGTGAAAAGTGTTGATTTGGATGCATATATGCTAGATTTAAGAAAGTTGAATCTTTTGTTGGATTATGAGATGGATATGGATTTGTATTAAGTGAAAAATATGTTAAAAGAAGTATAAATAATCTGGAAATTTGATGTTAAGAGGTATAAAAAATAAAGTATGAATCTTGTAAATGATAAACTCAAGTGTTAATAAAGCAAGAATGGTCATTGGTATGTTGTTTGGACCCAAATGTTTCTGACAGAATTAATCTTCTGTCTTTAGACGGATAAACTGGGCATGTGAGGGCCGTTTCAAGAAAAACTTTCAAAATAAAAGTCGTAGATAAAAGAGTTAAGTTTAATCTCCAACTGGAATCACTCAAAAACACTAAACCAATCCAAAGATATGATTTTTCTACCAAAAGTGGTCAAAACTGGATTTTTGTCTTAATGTTGAGTCAACTTTGCCGATTTTTAATTCCTTAACTAATAGGTTTCAGAAGTTTAAACTTGGTATGAACTGAGTTCAAAGTGTCCCTAACTTAAAATAAAATTGGGAGATTTTTCTTAAATGTCCATCATAGAAATCTTTTATAAAACATATTGAGTCGCACAGTAGCAAGCATTCTGACCAACTTTGGTTTTGTAATTTTTAGAGGTAGTAAACAATGTCTAAAAATTTAGCAAAAATTCACATAAATATAGGACACCTATATGTCTCTGTATAAAAATCACCAACGTCCAAATAATTCAACTTAACCAAAAATGACTACTCAACATTTTATGAAAATAAGTGTTAAAACAGAAAAATTCCAAGTAAAAGTTCTTCACAACAAAATAAGCTAAAAGTCACTAGATTGCAACTCTAATCAACTCCAACAATCACGTAACAAAAAGTATCATGAACCTACTGAGAATATGTCAAATAAAAGTTATAAAATTTAACTTAGTTATCAAGTGACAAAGACAAGCCTACAAATCACTAATTCGGGTCATATAAGCACTAACCGAAAGCCCTAAATTGCACATATCACACCACCACCACTATCACGATTTTGGACACCAAAATATGATGAACTTTCTGGAAATAATGAAACAAGAATGAAAATCCACTTTGAAGCACTTTGATTGCTCAAGAAATGAAGCTAAAATCACTTTTTCGGTAAACGATTGTTTAAACGTAAAACCCTCAAAATAAGCAAAACACAAGAGAAGTTGAATTGATATGACTTTGTATGGATAAAAGTTGCCTAAAAAAAAAAAATTTGTTTATGATCAATCGGATTATCTAAATAATAACGTAAGTCTCACAAGTTGAGATAACCATCAAAAATCAAGTTAAACACTTAATAATAATAAGGGTTGAAGCTAGATTGTTGAGGGTTAATACAAGCAAGGTTCAAGGGTTATTTTAGGCTTAGATTGGAGGTATTATAAGGGTTTGAAGGCCACGAAAATCTGCCCTATTTCATCATCCAAAATCAAGTTCAAGAGGGTATAATCTTCATCCTTTTTACTAGATTCAATCTTGTTTTGTTTATATTCAAAGGTTTTATCAAAAACTCATACTTTCTTCTTGTTTTCTTTGTAATATACACTTAATGAGGGCAAAGTTGATAGGATCTTTCTTTCCATGCTCATGCATGTCGAATCTAATAAGAAAGATCCAAGGATTCGACAAGTTTAAGACCCAAAAGTGTGGTTATAGATTCGTAGTTGTTAAAGTGACTTTCTTGTTGATAGATCTATATGTTTTTGTATATTTTTGAAGAGTATATTCTGAGATTTTTCATATAAAAGATGTTTTTATATTGTTGAAAGATAGATCTATAAAAGTTGATAGTGAAAAGTGTTGATTTGGATGCATATATGCTTAAAATAAAATTGGGAGATTTTTCTTAAATGTCCATCATAGAAATCTTTTATAAAACATATTGAGTCGCACAGTAGCAAGCATTCTGACCAACTTTGGTTTTGTAATTTTTAGAGGTAGTAAACAATGTCTAAAAATTTAGCAAAAATTCACATAAATATAGGACACCTATATGTCTCTGTATAAAAATCACCAACGTCCAAATAATTCAACTTAACCAAAAATGACTACTCAACATTTTATGAAAATAAGTGTTAAAACAGAAAAATTCCAAGTAAAAGTTCTTCACAACAAAATAAGCTAAAAGTCACTAGATTGCAACTCTAATCAACTCCAACAATCACGTAACAAAAAGTATCATGAACCTACTGAGAATATGTCAAATAAAAGTTATAAAATTTAACTTAGTTATCAAGTGACAAAGACAAGCCTACAAATCACTAATTCGGGTCATATAAGCACTAACCGAAAGCCCTAAATTGCACATATCACACCACCACCACTATCACGATTTTGGACACCAAAATATGATGAACTTTCTGGAAATAATGAAACAAGAATGAAAATCCACTTTGAAGCACTTTGATTGCTCAAGAAATGAAGCTAAAATCACTTTTTCGGTAAACGATTGTTTAAACGTAAAACCCTCAAAATAAGCAAAACACAAGAGAAGTTGAATTGATATGACTTTGTATGGATAAAAGTTGCCTAAAAGGGCTGAGATTTTTGACCAAAAGGTTTAGTGATGATTCCTAAGAATTTCCATGAATTATTGAATTTAAATAGTAATTAAAAGACATAAAAATCCATAAATAAATTATGTGAATCAAGAATGAAGTTAAACCATCTTAACCATTGATAAAAAATGACTAAAACCTACTGGAGAAAAATAGTCAAAAGACAAGGGACATGTGTTACATAATTTTAAGATAAATAATTAATTAAATAGATATTATCATTAAAATAAATGGTAAATACATAAATAAAAAGTATAAATCATGAAATTATAAACCTAGGAGCATATATATCAGAAGATAATTCAAATAAAATTATCCATAATTTATAAAAGCAATTATGACACTTAAAAGTATTTTTAAGGAATTATTTAATTAATAAATCAATAAAATGAATAAATAATTAATTAAATAGATATTATCATTAAAATAAATGGTAAATACATAAATAAAAAGTATAAATCATGAAATTATAAACCTAGGAGCATATATATCAGAAGATAATTCAAATAAAATTATCCATAATTTATAAAAGCAATTATGACACTTAAAAGTATTTTTAAGGAATTATTTAATTAATAAATCAATAAAATGAATAAATAATTAATTAAATAGATATTATCATTAAAATAAATGGTAAATACATAAATAAAAAGTATAAATCATGAAATTATAAACCTAGGAGCATATATATCAGAAGATAATTCAAATAAAATTATCCATAATTTATAAAAGCAATTATGACACTTAAAAGTATTTTTAAGGAATTATTTAATTAATAAATCAATAAAATGAATAAATAATTAATTAAATAGATATTATCATTAAAATAAATGGTAAATACATAAATAAAAAGTATAAATCATGAAATTATAAACCTAGGAGCATATATATCAGAAGATAATTCAAATAAAATTATCCATAATTTATAAAAGCAATTATGACACTTAAAAGTATTTTTAAGGAATTATTTAATTAATAAATCAATAAAATGAATAAATAATTAATTAAATAGATATTATCATTAAAATAAATGGTAAATACATAAATAAAAAGTATAAATCATGAAATTATAAACCTAGGAGCATATATATCAGAAGATAATTCAAATACGCGAACTTACGTCGTAAATATACGTTATGGTTTAGGCTTGCTTGAGGCGCAACAAATCTAAACGGAGGAATCACATTTGATCAGCCCACTCTCACCCTCTAATCAAGTGAGTCATAGCCCCCTTTCAAACTCTTTTATATGTTTTACATTCGGGGTGAAAAGCATGATAAATAAAATGGCTTTATATATACGAAATGATTCTTGAAAGAATGATTATGAAATGGGATATTGTATGTTCAATGTGTTATATGTTATGCGATGAGCTTGAGTTCTGTCAAACTGAGATACTTCAGTACACTACTATTAACTCCGATAGTGGAGGCCTGTAGTTAGAGGGTTGCGCAACTAGAGTCGTCCACTCACCCACTAAATAGGTAACGGTGGAATGTTTGGTCTGCCTTGGTGGCCACCTTCATTGCCAGTCCGACCCGAGCGGTGCTCTAACTATCTTATTATATTATTGGTCGTTTCCATGGCACGACCCCAATTATGATTAAACACTTGATTGACAGCTTGTGCTCTGAAATGAAATATTATGTTGTTGGGACATGTAAAATGGTCGTAGTAGTGGCTCAAGCATATACTCATCGAATTATGTCATGGTAGTCTTACCATTGACCCAAAGGTATTGATATTATATTGGATGGAAATTATTGATTGAACATACGGTTTGGGTGTGGATAATATGATGAAATTCTTGGAAGTTTATGACTTATTCTTTCTTGATTTGGATTAATATATGTGTGTTGTTAGCATAATCCTATGAACTCACTCAACTCTCGTAGTTGACACTTTTTCTTCATGCTTTTCAGGTCTAGAGCAATAAGTTAGCATTTTGGACCGCTTCATGGATGATGTGTTTAATTGTTGTATGTGGACTAGTAACGCAAACATTGATCTTTTGGTTATGAACTTGGTTATGTAATGATTACTAAACGTCAACTCGAATTTGTTACCTTTTTAATTTGAATGGCATTTGAAACTTTATGTTGATGTTTATTACTTAAATCTTTTGTACCATGTCGTTCTGTGGCATCTCGAGTTTCCGCTATAGTCGGGGTGTTACACCAATAAAATCAACAATTGCCAAAACATTTTTTTTTAATATTTTTTTATTCTTTGTTATTTTTCTTATTCTATGTGATGTATTTTTGTTTAATTTTTTTTTTTTTTTTTTTTTTTTTTTTTTTTTTTTTTTTTTTTTTTTTTTTTTTTTTTTTTTTTTTTTTTTTTTTTTTTTTTTTTTTTTTTTTTTTTTTTTTTTTTTTTTTTTTTTTTTTTTTTTTTTTTTTTTTTTTTTTTTTTTTTTTTTTTTTTTTTTTTTTTTTTTTTTTTTTTTTTTTTTTTTTTTTTTTTTTTTTTTTTTTTTTTTTTTTTTTTTTTTTTTTTTTTTTTTTTTTTTTTTTTTTTTTTTTTTTTTTTTTTTTTTTTTTTTTTTTTTTTTTTTTTTTTTTTTTTTTTTTTTTTTTTTTTTTTTTTTTTTTTTTTTTTTTTTTTTTTTTTTTTTTTTTTTTTTTTTTTTTTTTTTTTTTTTTTTTTTTTTTTTTTTTTTTTTTTTTTTTTTTTTTTTTTTTTTTTTTTTTTTTTTTTTTTTTTTTTTTTTTTTTTTTTTTTTTTTTTTTTTTTTTTTTTTTTTTTTTTTTTTTTTTTTTTTTTTTTTTTTTTTTTTTTTTTTTTTTTTTTTTTTTTTTTTTTTTTTTTTTTTTTTTTTTTTTTTTTTTTTTTTTTTTTTTTTTTTTTTTTTTTTTTTTTTTTTTTTTTTTTTTTTTTTTTTTTTTTGGTCCTTGTCAAACACTGGGCAAATTTTCCAAAATGTGCTATTTGCAGAGGTTTTTGCTCTGCAAATAGTACAAATTAGAATTTCAAATTTTTTATGTTATTTTATTTTTATTTTTATTTTTTTTTTTTTTTTTTTATTATTTTCAACTCCAATACAAATCAAAATTTTGCCAAAACCATTTTTTTGGTCCTTGTCAAACACTGGGCAAATTTTCCAAAATGTGCTATTTGCAGAGGTTTTTGCTCTGCAAATAGTACAAATTAGAATTTCAAATTATGTTGATGTTTATTACTTAAATCTTTTGTACCATGTCGTTCTGTGGCATCTCGAGTTTCCGCTATAGTCGGGGTGTTACACCAATAAAATCAAAATTTGCCAAAACCATTTTTTTTTAATATTTTTTTATTCTTTGTTATTTTTCTTATTCTATGTGATGTATTTTTGTTTTTTTTTTTTTTTTTTTTTTTTTTTTTTTTTTTTTTTTTTTTTTTTTTTTTTTTTTTTTTTTTTTTTTTTTTTTTTTTTTTTTTTCTTTTTTTTTTTTTTTTTTTTTTTTTTTTTTTTTTTTTTTTTTTTTTTTTTTTTTTTTTTGGTCCTTGTCAAACACTGGGCAAATTTTCCAAAATGTGCTATTTGCAGAGGTTTTTGCTCTGCAAATAGTACAAATTAGAATTTCAAATTTTTTATGTTATTTTATTTTTTTTTATTTCTTTTTTTTATTATCTATTGTTTTTTTATTTTATTTGTTGTGTTTTTTTTTTTTTTATTCTTTTTTTAATTAATTCAATCCATTTTTTTTTTTTTTTTTTTTTTTTTTTTTTTTTTTTTTTTTTTTTTTTTTTTTTTTTTTTTTTTTTTTTTTTTTTTTTTTTTTTTTTTTTTGGTCCTTGTCAAACACTGGGCAAATTTTCCAAAATGTGCTATTTGCAGAGGTTTTTGCTCTGCAAATAGTACAAATTAGAATTTCAAATTTTTTATGTTATTTTATTTTTATTTTTTTTTTTTTTTTTTTTTTTTTTTTTTTTTTTTTTTTTTTTTTTTTTCTTCCTATTTTTTTTTTTTTTTTTTTTTTTTTTTTTTTTTTTTTTTTTTTTTTTTTTTTTTTTTTTTTTTTTTTTTTTTTTTTTTTTTTTTTTTTTTTTTTTTTTTTTTTTTTTTTCTCTAGAGTCAGAAGATGAACTGTTTAATTGTCGATTCACTTTGGATGAGTTTAGAACAACAATTGGATTTCCTGTACTTGAAGAATACGAAGAACTCCCATCAGTTGAAGAAATGTTGGCTAGGGTTCATTCGTTGGGTTATGCAGGAGAGTTGACAACGATGAGAGATTTTAGAAGATGTAATGTAGTAACTCTCTGGCATACGATGTACAATATTCTTACAACTTGCTTGATGCCATCACAGAAAGGAATTGATCTTCTGACAAAGGATTCTTTGGCAATATACTATGCAGTCACTCACAATGTGCAGTGTGACTTTGCGGCGATTATATGGAAAAAGATGATTCAAGTTGTCAAGGGAAAGGATAAACAAGACAGAAAATATATTCCCTTTATCAGATTTTTCACACTAATTATCGAAGATGTTCTTGATAATGCAGAGGAAATTCCAAAATTGGAGAACAGCTTCAAGTGTGTGATTGCGATGTATAAATCCAACTTGAGAGGCACAAGTTGTGAAACTGTAAGACCTTTTCCGATTCCACCATTCCTGATAAATCTGGTTCCTGCTCAGAGTCCTCACCTTAGGGCTTATCTCGAGTGGTTAGTCTCAGCAATGGGGTTTGAAAGCCGACAGACTCCTTCCCAAGCTGAGCATAGGTCGCCAAGTGAGGGTCCTAGTTCGTCAAAAAGAAAAAGAGGGGTTAGTGATGAAGGGGCCTCTGAGCAGAGGAAAAGAAAGTCAAAGAGAGTTATGTTTGAGCAAGATGTTGCTTCACCTGAACCTATTTCTTCACCTGTTTCACAATCTACACCAAACATTACCTCACAAACATCACCTTTCACAATCTACACAATCTACACCAAACATTACCTCACAAACATCACCTTTACAATCTACACAATCTACACCAAACATTACCTCACAAACATCACCTTCACAATCTACACAATCTACACCAAACATTACCTCACAAACATCACCTTCACAATCTACACAATCTACACCAAACATTACCTCACAAACATCACCTTCACAATCTACACAATCTACACCAAACATTACCTCACAAACATCACCTTCACAATCTACACAATCTACACCAAACATTACCTCACAAACATCACCTTCACAATCTACACAATCTACACCAAACATTACCTCACAAACATCACCTTCACAATCTACACAATCTACACCAAACATTACCTCACAAACATCACCTTCACAATCTACACAATCTACACCAAACATTACCTCACAAACATCACCTTCACAATCTACACAATCTACACCAAACATTACCTCACAAACATCACCTTCACAATCTACACAATCTACACCAAACATTACCTCACAAACATCACCTTCACAATCTACACAATCTACACCAAACATTACCTCACAAACATCACCTTCACAATCTACACAATCTACACCAAACATTACCTCACAAACATCACCTTCACAATCTACACAATCTACACCAAACATTACCTCACAAACATCACCTTCACAATCTACACAATCTACACCAAACATTACCTCACAAACATCACCTTCACAATCTACACAATCTACACCAAACATTACCTCACAAACATCACCTTCACAATCTACACAATCTACACCAAACATTACCTCACAAACATCACCTTCACAATCTACACAATCTACACCAAACATTACCTCACAAACATCACCTTCACAATCTACACAATCTACACCAAACATTACCTCACAAACATCACCTTCACAATCTACACAATCTACACCAAACATTACCTCACAAACATCACCTTCACAATCTACACAATCTACACCAAACATTACCTCACAAACATCACCTTCACAATCTACACAATCTACACCAAACATTACCTCACAAACATCACCTTCACAATCTACACAATCTACACCAAACATTACCTCACAAACATCACCTTCACAATCTACACAATCTACACCAAACATTACCTCACAAACATCACCTTCACAATCTACACAATCTACACCAAACATTACCTCACAAACATCACCTTCACAATCTACACAATCTACACCAAACATTACCTCACAAACATCACCTTCACAATCTACACAATCTACACCAAACATTACCTCACAAACATCACCTTCACAATCTACACAATCTACACCAAACATTACCTCACAAACATCACCTTCACAATCTACACAATCTACACCAAACATTACCTCACAAACATCACCTTTACAATCTACACAATTTACACCAATTCTTAATCCAACTCACCACTTGCATCTGCTCTACCTGATGAACCAACTCCACCACCAGGTAGACGACTTAAAATGTCTGCTAGAAGTGTTCTAAAGCAGACTTCAAAGAAGAAGAAATCAAAAAGGAAACATAAGTCGTCTAAATCTGCAAGACAAAGACTTGAATCTACTTCAACAGATGTGAATGAACAACCTGGTGCCTCAGCGGAGTTTGATGTTGAACAAGCAACAAGAATTGTGGATAATGTTGTATCTGAGTTAGAAACTGAGAATGTTAGCACTAGAGATGATGATGTGCTGGAGGAACAAGGCGGATTTAAGGGAGGAGTTGAAAATACCAGAGAGGATGTGCGGTCCGGGTTAGGAAAAGGGCATAAAGAAAACGTTGGCCCTCCATTAGTTCAAACCAATGTGTCTAGCAGGGTTGTTTACCCTAGGGTAGAAATCGGGAACTGCCCATTCTCGTATGCACCAAACTCTCCCAGCCATTCTGACTCCTCACAACAGGAGTTAGTCTCAGAAATGCACGGGGATCAGCCACGCTCACCACACTCTCCTCATTTGGAGGATGAGAGTGTTGAAATAAGAGAGGACCATCCCCACCTCTCGCCTTCAGTTCATGCACAAGAGTCTAGATCTTCTAGGGACACGGATTCACAAGCCCAGTTGAGTACTGGTGCCGGAACAAGCGGAGGGGGACCCACTTTGTGTGACCCTCAAGGACAGCTTGGAAATCCTGCCTTAGCTAACATCACGCCAGCTTTAGCCGCAGGTAACAGTCCTCAGACCGAGACTGGGGGACAGTATGAACGCCGTAGTGACACTGCTGTTCCTCGGGATCAACCTGAGACTGTATTAACGGGCATTCTCAGTGACCCCGGTGTTGTTAGTGGTGTTGCCCAACAACAAGTCCAGGACAGTGATTTATCACAGTCTAGGACACAAATTGATTCGGGTTGCAAAGCCCACGAATCTGAAACTGTTGGTGAGGGTATAACCCGAGGATCCGCAGGAAATCCTGAATCAGCATCGCTGAATTTAGGTCACACCACAAGTGTGCCAACAACCTCCGGGTTGGATCCTCCACATCAAACACCAACACAAAGAACACCAACACCAACTCAAATTCCATCAACATCAACAAATCTACCAACCAAAGATTCTGCATGTGAAGTTTTGTTAAATATCTTAAGATCGGAGGGTGATTTGTTGACTGTTACTGAAAGAGGAGTGTTGAATGCCTTGGAAATTAGAGATAGGGAACTTGCAACTGAAAGAAGAGTCAAAGCCTTACAAGAACAAGTTCAAAGACAAAAGGCTGAGTATGATGCTAAATTAGCTGAGTTTGAATTAAGATTGTTGGCATTAGAATCTTGCCGACCGGCCTCGGTTGTTTCTCGTCGGGATGATCCTGATTCTGATGATCACCCCGAGGGGGAGAACCAAGGAGAAGGTCAAACGAACATTGATATTACTTCGGCAAGAGTTGAAGGAAATGTTGAAGATGTGGTGATGGAAGAAAGAGCAGAGGGTGTGAATGTTGAGAATGTTGAAAACGATTCTTTAGATGATGAGATTAGAAGAAGATTAGTTGAAGTTTTTGGTATTGATTCTGATGTAGAAAGTGAGGAAGAAGTTGAAAATATTGAAGTCAATGAAGAAGAAGGCTTTGTCATTGAAGAGGATTTAGTTGAATATGCTGAAGGAGAAGCTGATTTAGAGGCCATAAAAGATAATGTTATATTGGATGAGCCAGAGTTAGTTGAGACTCTTGTGAACGTAGAAGCTGCAGAGGAACCTATGTTTGAAGAATTTGCAGATCTTGATTACTTTGAAGTAGGTCCTTCAAGCAGAGTTGAAGTTGGAGAATCATCTGCTCGTGCTAGCTCAGCTCCACAGCATTATAATTTTAATGAATTCAACAATTTTGATGATCTTAGAAAGACTCCAGATGCTGCAGTTCAGAACTTTCAGAAATCTACTTACAAACAGGTTTTGAGAGAGGCAATCATATCTGAGGAAGTTCTTCCTGATTACTTTCCAACTGATTTAACTGAAGAACAATTAAGATTTATTAATCGGGGATACTTCTTGAGGGATAGGGAAAGAATGGTTGCTCTTGGCATCAAACCTAAAGAAGCAGCTAAGAAATCAAGATATCTGGAGGAGAGGGCTTACCCTATATTTTGTGGAGCAACTAAGGTCACCAAAACCAAGAGACCAGAGTTAGACTCAATGTACAAGTTTAAGGAAGCCAGGCAAATCGAAGAATACACAGAGCTTCTTAAACTTACAAAACAATATAATCCAAAGTTGCTGGAAGAACAGAGAAACCACAAGATATTGGTGCTAATCAGGGTGATTTTGATCAAAAGAGTTACTATCTCTATTCCATATTTTCACGTCAAAAGAGATAACAACAAGATCTACCGATTTACAGAAGCCCAATTTAAACTTTTGCCAGTTGATGACATTATCTTCCTCTACAACCATTTCCTGAATGCAATGCAAAGATACCGTGAAGATGTAATTGCTTTTGATGCTGTAAAAAGATACATGTCAAGTTGCATTCAATATGCTTCATTGGAAGATTTTCAAATAGAGTTTGAAGTTGTGAAGAGGAAGATAAAAGTTCCATATCCAGATCAGAGTCTTTACACTGAAGACATCGAAAAAGCTCAGTATTGGTCATGTCATTGAAGAACCATCTTTTGGGGTTGTCTTTCTAAATAGCCGAAAGAAGAAGATTTTCATTCGTATGGATGAACTTGCTTCTTATTCTGATGGAACATTGGAGTTTTGTAAAAATGTGTTGCTGTGTTTGAAGGAAGATGAGCAAGATGAAAAGAGAAAGGAAGTGTTTGATAAAGTGATCTCCAAAATCAATCAAAGGCTTGAATACCGAGACAGCATTCGAATGATGAGAGAAGCAAAGAATGTTCAGAAGTCGAAGTATGTTGTTCGTCGGAAAGGAGGTTGCTGGATCAAGTATGAGCCTAGTCATCTTCCAGGGCCACATAACATTCCTCCAAGAAATTTTGAAGCAAATATGATTGTTCCAGATGACAGACCCGAAGGAGAAAACTGGTTCTGGCATCCAAACAAAGACAGACCAAATACGAGAGCTTAAAGATAGACAAAGACTGGATATTTTTCACAAATCACTACTAAGGGGGAGATTGTTAGAAATATAAATGTAGTAGTTGATTTGTGTACCTTATGTTAATTTGTACTTATATTGTAATCTTGTTACAATGGAAGGGGGCATAGTGTAAATAGCTCATATGTATATAAACCCCCTCCATTATGTTAATTGTAACCTTTCACCATATAATACAAACCAAACTTTCCCTGACATCTCTCTACTCTCTCTCTACTTTCTCTCTCTAGTAACCTCCATTAACACACACTCACACACACACAAAAGCTCGAATTCTTAACTCTACACAAATAATACCTTGAAGCCATTATCACATAGTTGACTGACACTGATTAGGTTATATTTCAAACCGTTCACATATGCAACACGTGTGAATTTGACTTGACCATTATTCACAACACCATATCCCTCAGTTTTTCCATTTTCATCATTTCCAAATGTTATTGAGGGCCCCTCTTGCACCCTGTATTCCTCCAGCAGGGTCTGATAACCAGTCATGGTTCTGCCAGCAGCGCTGTCAAGATACCATATATTCTTCTTTCGGTCTCCCTGCACAAACACAGAGATTAGTTCTTTTTGGGAACCCATCTGGTGATGGGTTCGCTAGACTCTCCCATAGCAGTCTCAGATTTCTTTGGTTCATAAGGAACTGAAGGATCGAAGGGGATCTCAGTCATGATCTCAGATGACACAAAAACAGTTGGTTTGATGGGGGGGCTCAACCTTTTTCTTCTCAGATTTTTGCTTGATTTGTTTTGAAAAGGGTTTTGCATTTTGTTTAGGTTGAAGAGGAGTGGTTTCAACATTTTTTAAACGTGCATTACAGCTCTGCACTTGTCTAGCCAATAACTGAAATTGACTCTCTAACCTAAGCAAAATAGATTCTTCATTAGACACCTGAGCCTTACCTAAATCTGAGGTAGAGGGCTCAGTGGGGGAGATATTTTTCTTCTTCTTTGGGCCTTTTGGAACCTTAGATGAAGTCTGAGGGGATGACTTTTTGGTTTTAGCCTTGCTTTCTGAAACAATTGTCTGAGCTGTTTCAGATTTACCCTTAAATTATTCCTGGGCCTTATCAGTTACAATTTTCTGCTTGCCAACTTTAGGAAAAATGATTTCAGGTTTTATTTCCTTTGGAAGTGCATCTAAATCAGTGATTATAGATGCCAAATGAAGATCACCAGATTCATATGCTGTTCTTTGAGTTGCAAAAGTATTTTTAATTACAGCATCTGGCCTTGGTGCTTTCATCCAAGATTTAATTATTGCTTGTTCTTTTTCAAGGATGGTTTTTAATTCTTCTTTTTCCAATTCTAAAGTGGCAACCATAGACTGATAACTTTTTAAAGCCAGATGGACATCTTTCAGCTCTTTTAGTCTGGCCTGACTGGCGTTCAGCTCAGAAGTATTATTTTCAAATATTTTTAGGCTTTCTGAACGCACAGTTTCGACAAAAGAAATGTCAGCCTCTAAATGAACCAAAAGGTCCAGTTTTTGTTCCTCGTCACTTTCAAAGCCAAAGTCACTAACCTTTTTCATGACAATATCCACCCAACGACCAGATTCAACATCAGATTTAACCAGATGACCTTGATCTTCACGTGCCATGAAACACATATCCCTTACTTCTTCTTCATCATCAGATGAATCATCAGATTCCTCCCATTTTTCAGTCTTGGCAATCATACAACTATTATTGCTTGAGTTATTTTGAGCCATGAGAGCTGTTTGACTTTCAGCTTCTTGTACTTAGCCTTATAGCTGTCATCAGGTTTCTGAAAAATAGAATGATTAGGGGCAGATTGTGATGATGAAGGCTGACTAGATCTGCATTCGTTCATGAAATGTCCTTTCTTGCCACACTTAAAGCATTCAAGATTAGACTTATCAATAGAAGCGCTGGAAGCAAATGGTTTGCCATATCGATTAGATTTGGCCTTAAAACGATTGAACGTTTTAGCCAGCATGGCAACCAGATCATCATTGTCATCCTCATCACAACTATGAGTTACATTACCAGAAATACCAGTTTTTAACATTTCAGAGACCATCTTCTTCATCGAGTCAGAATGATCAATCTCAGAAGATAGTAGAGCAGTCCCATGTGGTTCAGAATTATGAACCATGACTGAACTGGTAGAAGCATGATTTTTGGCATCTTGCTCAGCTACAACTCTCTCAGCCTTGTTCTCTTCAGTGTACCTGAAGGCTCCAGACAGGGAGGCTAGAGTGTGACTGTGCAAGGTTTTTCCTTGTCTCAAAACCAAGATCAAGTTTTCCCATTTAGAAGGTAAGATGTCACAAAACTTTCCAACAAAATTTCTTTATCTTTAGTTACACCCAGGGCTTTCAATTGATTTACCAGATTAGTGAATCTGATGTATGTTTGTGTTAAAGTTTCACCAGGGATAGCAAAAAAAGACTCATATCTTTTATTCAAAGCAACTTTTCTTGTGACAATTGTCTCATTGGTGCCTTCAAATTGTGTCATGAGTTCCTCCCACATTAATTTTGAATTTTCAAGTAAAACAAGGGTGGGCATAAGAGTTTCAGGAACAGCATACAAGATCATATTTTGCAGCTTGGTATCAAGGTCTACCAGCCTATGATCTTCTTCAGACCAATGATCCTTCTCCTTGGGTGAAACCCTAGGAGTCCCATCGGCATTTCTGACAACAGTGGAGGCATTCAAGGGGACAAAGGGTCCTTCTTTAAGAATATCGGTCAAATGTCTTTCAACACCAGCAATATATTTTAGCATGCATGCTTTCCATGTTTGAAAGTTTTCACTGTTCCCATCAAACTTGGGAACAGGATTATTTGGAAAGTGTACATGCACATTATGCGATGGTATATTGTTGTTGATGATAGGGGGTGGAGTAGTGTTAGCATTTGCATTGATTGCATTAGCATTAGCATTAGCATTAGGGTCAGGGCCTGTATTGAACATTTGGTCAACCATCTTTGCAGATCAAAGGTTAATGAATTGATATAATTCAACCTTGCTGCTCTGATACCAATTGTAAGTCCCAAATATAGATGGCTTAATACCCGACTAGCAAGTAATTTTAACTAGAAGATGACCAGTTCAGAATACGATCCAGATATGGATGAACAATACGATAAAGGCACTGAAAGTAAATGCAAGAAACAATAAGGGCTGAAACTATATAAATAATATATATAGATCAAGTATGTAGCATTGAGACACGATGTATTTTTCAAGGTATTTGATTTATTGATATATAAACAAATACAAAGGTTGTTGCAGAACAAAGATAAACACCCAAGTGTAAATATCTAAACAACCTAGAAATACAAGTGATCTAATGACTTGGAAATACTCGTAAGGATTACTTAGAGTATATCTCACAAGTTGCAATGCAAAGGTTTCGAGCCATTTGCAAGTTGTGAGAAGACTTATATTTATAGACCAAGTCCATGATGACGTAGACCAGATCGTACAAATATGGTTGGGAGTATTTAAGGAATTAAAGCTAATTCCTTACATTGTGTACTTTTAAGGTTTAGGTACATAAGTCGTTGATGTGACTTATCAAACCTTATTCCCAACCTTTACTTTACCTTGTACTTTAATTAATAGTTAATTCTATTAACCGGGTAAAGATATGTAAAGTAAAAAGTCTTCCTCGTAATCAGTGTAAAAGTGTGTAAGTACTTTTACACTGAGATGCTCCAGTCTTCAATCAGGTAGAATCAGTTTCTGAGCTTCACATCTGAACTGATTCTCACTCTTCAGACTTCAGTCTTTGACTTCCTTCTGAACGGTATTCTGATACGTTGATCTGAACTGAAGTGAAGCTTCAGTGAACTAATTTTGAGCGACCTCAGAATTCTATACAAGTATTCTTCATTGAGCTTCAGCTATTTCTGAACAAATTATACTTGGTCGATTTTCGACCTAACAATGTCCTTCAGCAGATCTTATGCTCATCGGCATCCCTGTGTAACCCGAGCTTGGAGAACTACCATTCTGAATCCCATTATGCACAACCATGGCCGATTCTGGAGAAGTTACATACATCAAGTTGCTATCAGAATCCGTTGACATCTTCATCTTGTCATCATCTCCACTATGTAAGGCAGTTATCCCTCCACTTGAAGATTTTGCAGAAGGAACGCTTGATTTGCTATGATAAAGTTCAGGACGCTGAACAAAATCACTGCTACCTGCTTCTTTCGACTTTCGTTTCATATCTTGACCTCTTAGCTTTCGAATGATCTGATCCAGAGTCCATGTGCTAAATTCGGGATTTTGTTGGATTGAAGTTACAAACCCTTCCCACTTAACTGGAAGAGCTTCCAACAACTTCTCGATGACATCTTCTGGATCAGGTTTGTACCCAAAGTATGCAAGCTCAACCAACAGATGACTGTAACGAATCAAGATCTCATCAAGAGGTTTATCTTTGAAGCTAGTAAAGACATAATACTGCTTCTTTAGCAAATCCTTCCTTCTCTTCTTGAGATCATCATCACCTTCACAATGCTCTTTGAGTGCATCCCAAAAGCCTTTTGCACTGTCATACATTTCAAACAAGTGCAAGAATTCCCCTTGGAGAGCCATTCGGAGTGATCCTAAAGCTTTACTTTCTGCTTCGTAATCTTTCTTTTGATCGACAGTCATTTGCTCATACGAAGCCGCTTTTCCACCACCCGAACCAGTAGGTTCTTTGTCATTTTGCACAGTGGGATGAACATAACCATTAACAATACATATCCACATCCTCACATCCATTAACCTACAATATGACTCGAATCTGCCCTTCTAACTGAAATATCTATCAAGGCTTATTAACTTGGGCGGTGAGTTGGCCTTTCCGGTTTCGTGATCCATTAAAATTAGTTGATTCAGCAAAGATTGATAATTTATGGGTAATTGAGACGTCATTTTCTCCGAGCTAGCAAAATTCACGAACTGTTTATAAAAAAACGAGGTCGTAATTGAACTGGAGAGGTCTTAAAGAGCTCACGAGGTCGTAAAGAAAAACGAGGTCGTAATTGAACTGGAGAGGTCTTAAAGAGCTCACGAGGTCGCAAACAAAAAACGAGGTCGCAATTGAACTAGCGAGGTCGTAATTAGCTACCCAGGTCGCAATACGAGCTGGATGAGGTAATACGAGCCCGCGAGGTCGCAAACGATGTTGGAATCCTTAGATCTCTTGAATTCGAAACCCTAAAAACCAACAACAACACCTTCGACTGCTGCAAATACAAATAGAAGTCACAAACAAGATTTTCGATCGTAAACTCGTGAAAGAATCACGTCTAAACGACCCTAAATCAATATTGTCTATCGCCAACAAGCTATAACCTTCCGGTATAAAACCAAGAGGCTCTGATACCAATTGTAAGTCCCCTGGTACGGATCTTCAATAGCTTGCTCCAGTTATCTTGAGGTGCGGAATCCATCACTATAACTTGGTGATCAACAATAAGCCCCTAGATCACCTGCTGCCTCGCAGATCTTCTTCGGGCTAGCGGAACAACCTTTGACGACTTAACCTGCACAAGTATGCTTGATATTTCGACAAATGTTCAACCCTAAACTATGTTAAGGTTCGGTTTATATAGGTAACACCCGACATGGGCTTCAGCGAGTCGGCCTCGCAAATCCAGCCCAGCCCGTCACTAATGCGAGGTCGCATTCTGTGATTGGCCTCGTATTTGACCCTGCAAATACGGAGTCGTATTCCCTATGTGAAATGCGAGGTCGCATTTACCACTTAGCAGATTTATTACACATTTAATACTTAAACTTAATCTAGTATTCTATGCATAATACTAAGTTCATTAATGACAATCACATTACAAAGACATTTAACAATTTAAGCCCAAACAATCTAGACTGCTATTGACAAAGATGTGAACTTACACGGAACATAATTGTAAATGTATCATGATGCGGGCGTGTTCATTTGACGGTATTCATATTGATTAATGTAAGACATGAAATGAAGGTGATAAAAAGGAGATGGTTGGAAATGTGGTTGAATTTTAAGTGGTAAATGTGGAAAAATATAGACTTATACGTGTGTGGAAAGTAGTGAGAAGAGAAATGGAGGTGTTGATATCGAGAGATGATTCTGAGGACAGAATCCTATTAAGGAGGGGAGAATTGTAACATCCCAAAACTTTTTGGCATTGACCGTTAACTCGTCGTTAGTGACCGTTAGTTAATATGTGTTTTATATGTGTTTGTGTGAATTAAATGATTTACGTGAGATATGTGTTAAAGTGTGTTAGAAATATAAATGGTGTTAAATTGTAATATTTCTAGTTATATAAGGGGTATTAGTGTTAATTAGATGATAAGTATAAATACCCCTTCCTTAATCATTTTGTGATGAGACTTAACCTTTTGACCTATAATACAATCTAAGCTTTCCCTTACACACACACTTTCTCTCTCTACTCTCTCTCACCATAACCGCCATTAACACACACTAAAACACACACAAAAGCTCAAATTCACATCATTACATTTGGTATCAGAGCACAATCAGCATATCTGAACGATCACAAGCTTATTTGAAGCTGTTTTTGTTCTAAATTCTGAATTTTGAGTTTTTTTTCTGAAACTACCATTTTCCGAGATCACTGTTCAAGTGATTTCAGCAAATTCTGTGTGTTTTTCTTCGAAATTTGTTCACCGATCACTTTGTTGTTAGTATATCTTTGATCCGATTTTGATTGAGCTCGGCAAATGACATGTTCGTTTGGGTTTGAATTCTGGTTGAAATTAGTTGTTAATTTGTATTAGGATTTGTGCGCGTTTAGTTTCTGAGTATTTTGATACAAAGTTGGAGATTTAATTCACAAAAATGAAGGAGAAATCGAAGATTTTATGTGAGCTCGGCGTTTGGGTGTTTGGCTGAACGAAGAAGACGACCTGAAACCGACTATTTTGTCTTTTAGTGGATTCTCGTGTTTGCCGAGGTCGTTGGCTAGTGTTGATCCTATTTGTTCTATTTGCAGAGCTTATTGCTCGGCAAATACGTGTTTTAACAAAGTTTGGTTAAGTGTGGAGCTATTTGGTCTATTTGCAGAGCTTATTGCTCGGCAAATAGCTATTTCAACAAATTTTGGTTAATTTGGTTAAGTGTGGTGCTATTTGTTCTGTTTGCAAAGATATAAGCTCGACAAATAAGTGTTTTGGGTTGATTAGACTAAGTACAAATCAATTTGTTCTGTTTGCAGAGATATAAGTGCTATTTGGTCTTAAGTATGTGTTTATTATGCAAGGGTTTACACGGGTAAATCTTCAAAACCTTTTGAAAGAAAGGTGTCTCAGTTTACTAATTACTCCTTGCAAAATGGTAAAAAGTACTCTAAGAAACCTATTTTTGATGGAACAACTACTTTTGTCTCTTTTCTATCCTTTGAGGATAATTCTAAACATCTTTCTCAAGCAAAATCTCAGTTGACTAAATCTATATGGAAACCGATTTCTAAAGATAAGTCAGTTGAGTCAAAATCATTCAAATATTCATTTTCTGAGCTTTTTGATCTTGCACCAAAACCTGTGAAAGCAGTTGTGCAAAAAGTGAATTATTTTGTTCCGAAAAATCATTTCTCAAAATCTTTTCAACTAAAACACCGGGTTTTAGTTCTCCGTGGAATGCAACATCAATTCATCAAATCGATGAAACTTATGTGACAACTCGTAATTTATTAACAACGGGTTAGTCCTAATCTCGATCATTAATTATGATTTCGTCTAATTTAGAGATTATGACGTGGAAATTATTAGTTAATTGAACATTTGATATAGTTCAATTAGACGTATCCTTATGACGTAGACTATTAGCTATTTAGACGAATGCCGAGTCTTAAAATGACGTTAAATAAAGATTTAAATGTTATAATTGAACACAGTAATTAGACTGTCTAAACGAAATATTTCTAAAAGTTTAGTTTATTAAATTTTATTGTCTTGTCTTAAACTAAATTAAGACGAGGGAAAATACCTTACTTTACATTTTGACTTTTAGGTCAAACGGTATTTAATCGTAAGCATTTTACCAAATTGGGGGTAAGAAAAATATCCCATTTGAGGCCACATGGGCCGAATTGGAAATAAGAGGCAGGGAGTGAAACACCCCTCCCCTTTCCCTCCTTTCTTTCCTTTTTGATCAACATCATCACACACACACACATACACCACACAAATACAAGCACACACACCACTCCAAATACTAATACTCTCAAAATCTCAATCTCTTCTATCTTCCTTTCTAAATTAGTCTTACAAGAGAAGGAATCATTTGGAAATTTTAAAGGTTTATTATCATAATCTTCATCATCTTCATCAAATTTCTCAAGAACACCATTTTTGGTAAGTTAACTTTTATTCAATCTTTTGATTTGGTTTAAATTCAATTAAGGGTTGTTTTCAGTTTTGATTATGGAATTGGAAGCCTTTAAATTTGATATGAAATTAGGGTTTTGGATGATAAAATGGATATTTTGGCTTAGAATTTGGTTTTAATGTCAAAATGATTGAAATGGCGAAATGGTTGGCGAAATGTAATGTTTCCAGGTCTATTGCACTTGTGGAAACTTGTTATAATGAAAGAAAGTGTGTTGAAAACGTTTTGGTCACGACAAATGGTCAAAAATGCACTTAAGAACTGATCTGGGCGCAGGTGCGCCGCACCAAAAACCTGGACTGGGTTCCCTGATCAATTTGTGCGCCGCACCTCCTCTCTGGTGCGCCGCACCTGGCTTAGTGCGCCGCACCTCCTCTTTGGTGCGCCGCACCAAAAACCTGGACTGGGTTCCCTGATCAGTTTGTGCGCCGCACCTCCTCTTTGGTGCGCCGCACCAAAAACCTGGACTGGGTTCCCTGATCAATTTGTGCGCCGCACCTCCTCTCTGGTGCGCCGCACCTGGCTTAGTGCGCCGCACCTCCTAAATAGTGCGCCGCACCTTTTCTCCAGTACAACAAAACATGAATTATTTTGAAAGGTCGTAACTTTTGACTTTCCATCCGAATTTAGTAATAAAAGACGAAATTGAGTCATGTATACATTGAACATTAAATCACACTTGGTCGAGGCATTCTAGGATTTGATAGCTAAGTAGTCGTACGTACGATACTTGTCGTCGTGAGATTTGATCCTCATTATTGGTAATGATATCATAGGTTTTGGATAACGTGGAGAACTGGTTGTTGAATCTTCTCGAGCTACATTATACCTTTTAGCATTTAGATCGCTAAGGTGAGTTTATGGCGCCCTTTTCCTTTTACTTTGGGCCTGAAAAGCATGTACTGTTGTATACACTATTTATTAAATAAATGATTGTTTTTGTGTATGCCATGTGATATGGATGCTTAAATCATTTGACTTAAATTTGCCATGTTGGGCTGTCGAAAATGTGTATACGTGTCATTTATTAAATGTTGAATGAAATGACGTTGAATTGCCGTGTGATGGCTGAATAAATGGTTTCTTGTGTTTGACAAACTAAAATGTTTCCCCTATTGGTTATATTGTCGGATCTAGATATCTCGACTGTCTTGGCTACGGTCCGCACCCATTTAGAACGGAAACCTGTGCGAGGCATATTGACTGTCATATGCTGTCATCAGATCTAGATATACTGATTGACGTGATATAAGATGAGTTTGGATTTGATATACCGACTATCTTATTTTAAATTTTGATATATGACGTGTCCAGATTTAGATATACTGGCAGTCTTGTTATGAAATAAAAGAGATGAGTCAGATTTGATATACTGACTATCTTGTTATAAATTGTGATATAAGAGTTGTCAGATCTAGATATACTGACAGTCTTGTATAAAAGGTCGGATCTAGATATACCGACTGTTTTGAAATAAAAGTATTGTTAGATGTTGTATTCTAACTGCCTGGTCTTTTATAACTATAGGTCATTGTGTTGTATCAATGACGAATAAACATTTGGTCAAACATACTGTAAACTCACCAACTATTTCGATAGTTGATCCTCTCAAATTTCATGCTTTTCAGGGAACCAACAGTAAGTATTTGGAAGCGTATATGGCATTTTGAAGCCATCTTTTGAACATTGGACGTACAATTAGCGTCAGACCTCTGAGGACTATAGCTTTATTTAGTCCTAATTGTACTTAGCTGTCCATATGTTATATTTGTATTTAGTGGGCCCATTTCCAATTGAGGATAGTTTGTATCCGTGTATTGGGGTCCACTTCCGAACGATTATACTTGTAATAAACTTGTATTTGGATTAATGGATGTAATCTCTATTTACCTTCTGATTAGTACGCAATTACTTGTTAACCCTGTATTTCCGCTACAACGGGGTGTGACAAAAATTGGTATCAGAGACAAGGTTATAGTGAATACGGAGTTATTCCTCGTGAATAACTCAATCTATAGCCATGGTCGCTTCATATAGGAAATCTAAGTCATTAAGGTTTAGGATACCTATCTCGAGAGTTATGCTATTTGTCAATAATTAGACCTAACCCGATCAACTACGTCCCGATTATGTAAAATAGTATAAGGCTCGAAATAAATATCTTAAATTGTGTATATACGTGTTAGTCGAATTATATTCACAGCATGCTGTACATGTGGTGGGAAGGCTGCGGGTGACCCTATACATAAGCATTTAAGGCATGTTAGGAATAGAAACTCGACTCGTATGTGTATGCATAAGGTTTATATACGTGATAGTTTGGATTATATTGACAACATATTTAAATGTGGTGGGAAGGCTGCGGGTGACCCTATATATAAGCATTTTAAATATGTTGGTAATAGAAACCCAAACCGAATGTGTGTAATCTAGACAAAGATTTCTTTAAACCTCAATGTTGCGTACTGTCACCTTCATTTGATTCGTGCTGTCTTATCCAGTAGACTTATGGATTATTTTGACTATCTTTTCAGACTAGTTATGTCGGATGGAGTAAGCTCTAATGCTGTTGTACCTCGTACACCTCCAGTTCCTGCCTTGGAAAACTCCATTCCATATGTTCCTGACTCTTATGAAGAGGAACCAATGGAGGAATCGGGCAATGAATCACGCCCTATCAACCTTGTTTCATCTTCCAGTGAATCTGGAGGCGAGCATGTGTCTATCCAGGTACAATCTTCTGTAACACCGGTATCTCCATATCAGAGGAGGACTACCGAGGGAGCTCATTTGCCTTATGCTCCTAGAGACCCCTATGCTCCTGGTCCTTCTGCACCAGTTCAGGGCAACTGTGGATTTGGTCTTTCGTTCTTTCAGGGAGATCCGTATGCTGCGGGTCCCTCAAGAGTGCCTGTTTACAATCCACATGCTGTTATGCCAGTTGCATCTGCAGCTGATAGGATGGAATATTATCGCCGGCAGCTGTCGAGGATGAACAATTCCCTCATCTGCACCAGAAAGAGTATGGAGAATCAAGCTCAGGAGTTGACTGGAGCTTACCAGCAGGCGGCTGAGGCTATGACTGTGGCTAGGGAAGGGAGAGAAGCTATTGGTAGAATGATCTGGATACTATCTGTCGTAGTGGTCTTGGTGGTGGCATTGCTTGTTGTAGTTCTTTTCAGGATGTAATTAATAGTTGTAGTAGTAACGTATTGTAAGCCTTAGAACAATTGACAACTCATACATCTGTATTTGAGTTGTAATCTTTTTGGTGGATGTATTTCCCACGTATGTCAGATAGTATTTATTCTGACTGTGTAATGTATCATCGTGGATGTATTTCCCACGTATGTCAGATAGTATTTATTCTGACTGTGTAATGTATCATCGTGGATGTAGTTCCCACATGAATTGTATTGTGGATGTAGTTTTCCCACAAGGTTTTGGAAATGGTGGGAATGGCAAGAGGTTTAAAGCTGCCAGAAACTTTGCAGTGGTCCCCCAGAATATTAATAGAAACCCGGGCGCAGACGGAAGATGTAACAAGTGTGGCATGCGTCATATAGGAAATTGTCCTACTTGCTACCGTTGTAAAAGAACGGGACATCAGGCAAAGTTCTGTAGGGAAAAGATACCAAATCAGTGCTACGAGTGTGGAAGCGAGAATCATATGCGACCCGCTTGTCCACGACTTAATCTGAACCCGAACAATAATGCTATAGTTCCAGTAAGGAACAATGTGGGGAACAACCAGGCTAGAAATCAAGGAGGCCGAGGTAGAGGCCGAGTTTTTGCTTTGGATGCTGCTGATGCACGACGTGATCCCAACGTTGTGATAGGTACATTCATACTCAATAATCATTATGTTTTTATATTATTCGACTCCGGTGCTGATAAAAGTTTCATATCCTTAGAATTTAAGTCTCGTTTTGGTATAGTAGCTATCCCCATGAAAGATACTTATGTTGTCGAATATGCAAACGGTCAAAAATATATTGCTAGAGATCATTTAGTGGATTGTAGTTTGGTATTAGCCGGTAAAACTTTTAAAATTGACCTAATCCCCATAGATTTAAGCAGTTTTGATGTGATTATTGGTATGGACTGGTTGTCCAAGGTTAGAGCTAATATAAGTTGTCATGAGAAAATTGTTAGAATACCTCTACAGAATAACGAAACCCTAGAAGTGCAAGGAGACAAGGCAGGAAAGAAATTGATCTTAGTATCGGCAATAAAAGCTAATAAATATTTACAAAAAAGAATTTAATGGTACCGAGGGTCCGGTAGGTCTAATCAACTGGCTGGAAAGCATTGAGGCAGTGCTCCATATCAGCCGTTGTGCCGAAGAGCACAAAGTGGAATATGCTTCCGCTCAATTTCAAAAGCACGCACTGTCATGGTGGAACGAACAGATTAGGACTCGTGGCCGAGAGCCGGCATATAGCATACCTTGGATGAACTTTAAAAGGATGCTAATGGAGAAGTACTGTCCTAGGGAGGAAGTACAGAGGATGGAAAACGAATTTTGGAATCATGCTATGGTTGGGTTGGATAACGAGAAATACACTACTCGTTTTCATGAGCTGACAAGGCTAGTTCCTCGTATGGTGGATACGGAGGAGAAGTTAGTTGAAAGATACTGTTATGGATTGTCACCAGATATCCGAAGGCTGGTAGCCGCTTTTAACCCCATGACTTTACAGGCGGCAGTTAGTGCAACCAATCGGATGGTGATAGACTTGAAAAGAACCATTGGTTCTTCTGTTGGAACTGAGGTGGTCAAGCGAAGAAATGATCAAGCCTCTGGTAGTGGTTTTGGAAATGGTGGGAATGGCAAGAGGTTTAAAGCTGCCAGAAACTTTGCAGTGGTCCCCCAGAATATTAATAGAAACCCGGGCGCAGACGGAAGATGTAACAAGTGTGGCATGCGTCATATAGGAAATTGTCCTACTTGCTACCGTTGTAAAAGAACGGGACACCAGGCAAAGTTCTGTAGGGAAAAGATACCAAATCAGTGCTACGAGTGTGGAAGCGAGAATCATATGCGACCCGCTTGTCCACGACTTAATCTGAACCCGAACAATAATGCTATAGTTCCAGTAAGGAACAATGTGGGGAACAACCAGGCTAGAAATCAAGGAGGCCGAGGTAGAGGCCGAGTTTTTGCTTTGGATGCTGTTGATGCACGACGTGATCCCAACGTTGTGATAGGTACATTCATACTCAATAATCATTATGTTTTTATATTATTCGACTCCGGTGCTGATAAAAGTTTCATATCCTTAGAATTTAAGTCTCGTTTTGGTATAGTAGCTATCCCCATGAAAGATACTTATGTTGTCGAATATGCAAACGGTCAAAAATATATTGCTAGAGATCATTTAGTGGATTGTAGTTTGGTATTAGCCGGTAAAACTTTTAAAATTGACCTAATCCCCATAGATTTAAGCAGTTTTGATGTGATTATTGGTATGGACTGGTTGTCCAAGGTTAGAGCTAATATAAGTTGTCATGAGAAAATTGTTAGAATACCTCTACAGAATAACGAAACCCTAGAAGTGCAAGGAGACAAGGCAGGAAAGAAATTGATCTTAGTATCGGCAATAAAAGCTAATAAATATTTACAAAAAGAACATCCTGCTTTCTTAGCATTTGTAGTAGAAAGAAAACCAAAGGGGAAAGAAATGCAAGATATTCCAGTAGTTAGGGATTTTCCAGAAGTGTTTCCTGAAGATTTGACGGGACTTCCACCTCACAGACCAGTAGAGTTTGGAATAGATTTGATTCCTGGAGCTGCACCCGTGGCCAAGGCACCCTATCGTCTTGCGCCATCAGAAATGCAAGAATTGTCCGAAAAACTTCAAGAGTTGTTAGCTAAAGGACTAATTCGTCCAAGTTCATCACCTTGGGGAGCTCCAATCCTATTTGTGAAGAAGAAAGACGGCTCTATGCGGATGTGTATTGATTACAGAGAATTGAACAAGTTGACTGTCAAGAACAGGTATCCTTTGCCTCGTATTGACGACTTATTTGACCAACTGGAAGGTGCATCACACTTTTCCAAGATCGATCTCAGGTCTGGGTATCATCAACTCAGAGTCAGAGAGACAGACATTCCGAAAACAGCTTTCAGAACTCGTTATGGGCATTATGAGTTTTTGGTTATGCCATTTGGCTTAACCAATGCACCTGCTGTGTTTATGGACCTAATGAATCGAGTATGTCGACCGTATCTTGACAAGTTTGTCATTGTATTTATTGACGACATACTGATATACTCAAGGAATAAAGACGAACATGAAGGTCATCTGAGAACAATTCTGCAACTGCTTAAGGATCAGAAGTTGTACGCGAAATTCTCAAAATGTGAATTCTGGATTAGGGAAGTACACTTCTTGGGTCATGTAGTGAACAGGGATGGGATCCACGTAGATCCATCTAAGATTGAAGCAATAAAGAAGTGGGAAGCCCCTAAGACTCCGACAGAAATCCGTCAATTTCTTGGGCTGGCTGGATATTACCGGAGATTTATTGAGAACTTCTCAAAAGTTGCTCAACCGTTGACGTTGTTAACTCAAAAGGCCAAAGAATTTATTTGGCAGGATGCCCAGGAAGAAGCATTTCAAACGTTGAAAGACAAGCTCTGTAATGCTCCTATTTTAGCGTTACCAAATGGCATTGAAAATTTCGTGGTATACTGTGACGCATCACATCAAGGCATGGGATGTGTGCTTATGCAGGAAGGTAAGGTCATTGCTTATGCCTCTAGACAGCTCAAGATCCACGAAAAGAATTACACAACCCACGATCTTGAACTCGGAGCGGTTGTTTTTGCCTTAAAGATTTGGAGGCACTATTTGTATGGTACAAAGTGTACGGTATTCACAGATCACAAAAGTCTTCAGCATATCTTCGATCAGAAAATGCTGAATATGCGACAAAGAAGATGGGTAGAATTACTCAGTGATTATGATTGTGAACTCAAGTATCATCCCGGTAAAGCAAATGTCGTTGCTGACGCGTTAAGTCGAAAAGATAGAATTTCACTATCTGTGATAACAAGAGCAAGTTCTTACCTTGGCTCATCATTAAGGGATAGAGTGTTGGATGATCAGAATGAGGCCTTACAACCAGGGCGTATTGAGGAGGAAGCATTGTGGAATGCCGAACGGTTATTTGAATTGGATGGTGATGGGATCCGACATGTCAAGGGCAGAGTGTGGATTCCCAAGTATAATGGACTTAGAGAACTCTTAATGAACGAGAGTCATCGATCTAAGTACTCAATCCATCCTGGTGCTGACAAAATGTACCATGGATTAAAGGATTTTTATTGGTGGCCTGGTATGAAAAGAGATATCGCCACGTATGTTTCAAAGTGTTTAAATTGTTCAATGGTTAAGGCAGAGCACCAGAAGCCTTCTGGACTGCTCCAACAACCCCAGATTCCTGACTGGAAATGGGAACAGATTACTATGGACTTCATTACAAAGTTGCCTCGAACCTTGAAAGGTTACGATACTATTTGGGTCATTGTTGACCGATTGACGAAGTCTGCACACTTCATTCCCATACGGGAGAATTGGAAAATAAAGAAATTGTCTCAAATATATATTGAGAAGATCGTGTCACTTCATGGCGTTCCTGTGTCTATTATCTCGGATTGTGATGGTCGTTTTACTTCACAATCATGGAGATATTTTCAAGACGCCTTAGGCACTCAGTTGAATTGAGTACGGCTTACCATCCACAGACGGACGGGCAAAGTGAGCGTACCATTCAGACGTTAGAAGACATGCTTCGGGCATGTGTTATCGATTTCAAAGGTAGTTGGGATACCTTTTTGCCGTTAGCTGAATTTTCATATAATAACAGCTATCACACAAGCATTAAATGTGCGCCTTTTGAGGCTTTGTATGGGCGGAAATGTAGATCGCCTGTTTGTTGGCTTGATGCGGGTGAGCGTCGTTTGTACAAATATGGACTGGTTCAGAACACTACTGACCAGATTGTTGAAATTAGGGCACGGCTGAAGGCGGCTCAGGATCGCCAGAAGAGCTATGCAGATTGTAGAAGGAAACCCCTTGAGTTTCGAGTGGGTGATAAAGTTATGTTGAAAGTGTCACCTTGGAAGGGCACTGCACGCTTTGGCGTGAGAGGAAAACTTAGTCCTCGTTATATCGGACCCTTTGAAATAGTTCAAAGGATTGGTTCCGTGGCTTATAAGCTCAATTTACCCCAAGAGCTGGACCATGTTCATCCCACATTTCATATATCGAATCTTAAGAAATGTTTGACTGATGAGACATTGGTTGTACCTGTGGAAGAGTTGCAAGTAAATGATTCTCTACAATTTGTAGAGGAGCCTGTTGAAATTTTAGACCAACAGCTCAAACAGCTTAGACGAAGTCGTATCAAGTTGGTCAAAGTTCGTTGGAACTCAAAACACGGACCAGACTCGACTTGGGAACGTGAGGATTATATGAGGAATAAGTATCCCCATCTCTTTACTAAGCAAGACTTGATTTCGGGACGAAATCCTTAGAAGTCGGGGATGCTGTGACAACTCGTAATTTATTAACAACGGGTTAGTCCTAATCTCGATCATTAATTATAATTTCGTCTAATTTAGAGATTATGACGTGGAAATTATTAGTTAATTGAACATTTGATATAGTTCAATTAGACGTATCCTTATGACGTAGACTATTAGCTATTTAGACGAATGCCGAGTCTTAAAATGACGTTAAATAAAGATTTAAATGTTATAATTGAACACAGTAATTAGACTGTCTAAACGAAATATTTCTAAAAGTTTAGTTTATTAAATTTTATTGTCTTGTCTTAAACTAAATTAAGACGAGGGAAAATACCTTACTTTACATTTTGACTTTTAGGTCAAACGGTATTTAATCGTAAGCATTTTACCAAATTGGGGGTAAGAAAAATATCCCATTTGAGGCCACATGGGCCGAATTGGAAATAAGAGGCAGGGAGTGAAACACCCCTCCCCTTTCCCTCCTTTCTTTCCTTTTTGATCAACATCATCACTCACACACACACATACACCACACAAATACAAGCACACACACCACACCAAATACTAATACTCTCAAAATCTCAATCTCTTCTATCTTCCTTTCTAAATTAGTCTTACAAGAGAAGGAATCATTTGGAAATTTTAAAGGTTTATTATCATAATCTTCATCATCTTCATCAAATTTCTCAAGAACACCATTTTTGGTAAGTTAACTTTTATTCAATCTTTTGATTTGGTTTAAATTCAATTAAGGGTTGTTTTCAGTTTTGATTATGGAATTGGAAGCCTTTAAATTTGATATGAAATTAGGGTTTTGGATGATAAAATGGATATTTTGGCTTAGAATTTGGTTTTAATGTCAAAATGATTGAAATGGCGAAATGGTTGGCGAAATGTAATGTTTCCAGGTCTATTGCACTTGTGGAAACTTGTTATAATGAAAGAAAGTGTGTTGAAAACGTTTTGGTCACGACAAATGGTCAAAAATGCACTTAAGAACTGATCTGGGCGCAGGTGCGCCGCACCTCCTCTTTGGTGCGCCGCACCATGAACCTGGACTGGGTTCCCTGATCAGTTTGTGCGCCGCACCAAAAACCTGGACTGGGTTCCCTGATCAATTTGTGCGCCGCACCTCCTCTCATGGTGCGCCGCACCTGGCTTAGTGCGCCGCACCTCCTCATTAGTGCGCCGCACCTTTTCTCCAGTACAACAAAACATGAATTATTTTGAAAGGTCGTAACTTTTGACTTTCCATCCGAATTTAGTAATAAAAGACGAAATTGAGTCATGTATACATTGAACATTAAATCACACTTGGTCGAGGCATTCTAGGATTTGATAGCTAAGTAGTCGTACGTACGATACTTGTCGTCGTGAGATTTGATCCTCATTATTGGTAATGATATCATAGGTTTTGGATAACGTGGAGAACTGGTTGTTGAATCTTCTCGAGCTACATTATACCTTTTAGCATTTAGATCGCTAAGGTGAGTTTATGGCGCCCTTTTCCTTTTACTTTGGGCCTGAAAAGCATGTACTGTTGTATACACTATTTATTAAATAAATGATTGTTTTTGTGTATGCCATGTGATATGGATGCTTAAATCATTTGACTTAAATTTGCCATGTTGGGCTGTCGAAAATGTGTATACGTGTCATTTATTAAATGTTGAATGAAATGACGTTGAATTGCCGTGTGATGGCTGAATAAATGGTTTCTTGTGTTTGACAAACTAAAATGTTTCCCCTATTGGTTATATTGTCGGATCTAGATATCTCGACTGTCTTGGCTACGGTCCGCACCCATTTAGAACGGAAACCTGTGCGAGGCATATTGACTGTCATATGCTGTCATCAGATCTAGATATACTGATTGACGTGATATAAGATGAGTTTGGATTTGATATACCGACTATCTTATTTTAAATTTTGATATATGACGTGTCCAGATTTAGATATACTGGCAGTCTTGTTATGAAATAAAAGAGATGAGTCAGATTTGATATACTGACTATCTTGTTATAAATTGTGATATAAGAGTTGTCAGATCTAGATATACTGACAGTCTTGTATAAAAGGTCGGATCTAGATATACCGACTGTTTCTGAAATAAAAGTATTGTTAGATGTTGTATTCTAACTGCCTGGTCTTTTATAACTATAGGTCATTGTGTTGTATCAATGACGAATAAACATTTGGTCAAACATACTGTAAACTCACCAACTATTTCGATAGTTGATCCTCTCAAATTTCATGCTTTTCAGGGAACCAACAGTAAGTATTTGGAAGCGTATATGGCATTTTGAAGCCATCTTTTGAACATTGGACGTACAATTATCGTCAGACCTCTGAGGACTATAGCTTTATTTAGTCCTAATTGTACTTAGCTGTCCATATGTTATATTTGTATTTAGTGGGCCCATTTCCAATTGAGGATAGTTTGTATCCGTGTATTGGGGTCCACTTCCGAATGATTATACTTGTAATAAACTTGTATTTGGATTAATGGATGTAATCTCTATTTACCTTCTGATTAGTACGCAATTACTTGTTACCCTGTATTTCCGCTACAACGGGGTGTGACAACTTACATTTGGTCTTTCAAGAGTTCAAAAACCGTTGGGCCTATTCTCAAATGGGTTCCAAAGGTAATTTCGAAATGATTTGATGAAAAGTGGCTTATGCACACTTCAGTGTATAACCCGTGCTAAAACCGTTTTCGTAATTTCTTCATTTTAGAAAAATTCAAAAAGATTTTCATTTTCTTATTTTTGAAAAATCCAAAAAGATTTTCTCTTTTCATCTTTTTGTTTATATACTTTGTCTTTTAGTTTCTCACAAAGTATTAGGATGAGATGCAAGCATCGAACGCCTTTGTGTACTGCCTTCGTAGTCTCATTTTTAATGTTTGTGAATAACTTTTAAACCTTTTACTCACCCTTTATATGCAAAACCATTTGTTAAAATCATGCATATATTTAAGGGGAGTTTGTTTATAAAACCAAATGTGAGTCCCTTAAGTTCGACGGTTAACCTTGAAAGTGTAAAATACAACAAGTCTAATAATCACTAGAATGGACTAGTATTACTCGTAAATAAATGCAAGAATATATAAACAAAGTAATACAAGACTTAAAGCAATAAACAAGTAAAGTGGAACATTATGTACTTTTCAATGGTGTATTTTATTTATGATGTTAAATAAAATACAAGGTTGTGCAGAATCAAGATAATACAAATAAGTATGTATCCTAACAACCTATGAATTACAAATGATCTATATTTGTCAAATAACTCTTTTGGATCGAGATACTTAATGTGAGTCCCTCGATAACTACAGATCGCTCTCGAGATCGTCTATTGTTATGTCATGAGTGCGGAATCCTCACGAGATAACTAGTTTGATTAGTTATCGAATATATTGCTAATTATAAGTATATAATCAGCCGTATGTAACCTATCTTCATTTTCTAAATGTTAGAAACGAACTTAGTCACTGGAGATGTGTGTGAGTTGAACGGATTCATCCAATTTAGGGTTTCCATTCATACATATATGTTTCTGATCGATATTGGGCCTGCTGGGCTTTGTTCTTACGAACTTAGCAGCCCAGCCCATATAACGAAGATTATCTTCGTTTGTTCCTAACGAAGATTATCTTCGTTAGTACTAATTTCCATCAGCATCTATGCCTAGTTATTTTCCAAGTATTTCATGTACAAGGAACCTAACGTATATTCTGTTTGTACTTGTATAACACACATAATAAACATCATATATAAACATATATATAACACCAAAACATGTAATCGATCATTACCAAAACATGAAGTCCATAATCAATCAATTACACATATATAAATAAGACATAAAATAACATAATGTCTTAATCTAAAAGACTAATCAAATCTAAGTTGTTGTTGTCACATCAACATGCATCAACAAACTCCCCCTTGACAGCAGCATCTTCGATTTCTTCAGTCTTCAAAAAAAATCTTTATCATCCATCAAATAACAATCGTTTGCTATTTGCATGGATATTTTCGTGTAAGCAGACTTGGAGAATCTTACAATATCGACCCTCTTCATTCTTCCAAAATGGTAAAAATGAACATTCAGTATCGTATAATTTTCTCTGATCATTTCTTGAGAAGTTAACCAACTGCATTGGATCATACATCCTTCTCAACAACATCTTCTTCTTCGAGTCTGCATACATCTTGGCTTCACCAGAATTCCGATCAATCTCCCAATTATCCATCTTATCCAAGACATCTTGTGCCCACTTCTTGGCAGGGACTTTGATCATACACTTGATATCATGTTGAATATACTCAATGTTAGAAATCCAAAAATAGTGATAAATTGTAATTAAGATTAGAAGACATTCTTGTTGTTAAGTCATAGATAAATGATTACTAAGGTTGAGGGGCTAATTGTGATAATTAGGACATACCAAACACTTAATTCGACACACACATTAATTCCAATCCTTCAGTTTATTCGATCTTTCTCTCTCAAAACACACACACACACACCAAGAACACACACTATCAAACCGCCATTGTTAGATTGAATTCAGAGCTAAAATCGTGTTATAACAAGTGGTATCAGAGAAAAACATCAATCTGATGACGATCCATACCTGAATTCATTCACAAATTCATCAAAATCAATTTTAAAATCAAATTCTGTTCGTAATATTTCACCTACTGGTTCTTCAAAATTCACACATCAAATCTCATAAAATCACAGTTGTTTGTTCATCAATAGATTCGTGGCTATTGATAACATAATCCTGTCAATTTTCAAGTTCCAATTCAATCCAAATCTCGAGATTGAATTTTGAGTTTTGGCGCGTAATTTCAGGGATTTGAATCTGTTATGTTTTGTGTTGAATTTTGTTCATAATCGTGTTGCGGACGTGAATTAAAACAGTTTGGAAGTGATTTCGTGATCTAACTCCTAGTAATTCATAAGAAATCGAAGTTTTAAAAAGTTGATAATGGAGTTTTTCTGGAAATGTGTTCAGATGAAGAAGATAACCAAGACGATCTGCCTAAGATCGTTTTAGTTCAGTGCTTTGTGGCTTGTTAAGACGATCCTAACAAGATCGTTTTAGTAAAGAGTGTGTTGTGGAAGTGTTGATTCTGGCTAACTAATCCAAAAGGATTGGTTTGGTCATTTCATACACTTAAAAGTTGTTGTGAAAGAAAACAAGACGATCTTCATACCAAGATCGTCTCATTTTTTTTTACCCAGGACGAACTTCAAACCAAGATCGTTTCACCTAAGACGATCTTCAACTAAATCGTTTCATTTTCATACTTAGCCAAATTTCACCAAAATTTCCAAGACGATCTTCAAACAAGATCGTCCCAGTTCTTCAAGACCGTTTCAATTTTCATACTTAACCAAATTTCTCATAACATTACCTTAGACGATCTTCTCAAGATCGTTTCACATTTTGTTCTTCAAGATCGTTTCACTGTCTATACTTAACCAAATTTTCTTTAAAGTTCCAAGACGATCTTGCTCAGAACAATTTTCAAGATCGTTTCATTTTCTATTCGTTTCAAGATCGTTTCAATTTCCTTGTTAATCAAGATCGTTTCATTTACCTGGTTCAATCAAGATCGTTTCAATTCTTGTTTAAATCAAGATCGTTTCATTTTCTTACCAAGATCGTTTCATTTGCTCTTTCAATTCAAATCAATCTCAAATGGCTTCTCGTGAAGCATTGGCATTAGGTTCTGATACAAGACCTCCAGTTCTCTACCGTGGTTCTTACGGACTATGGAAGAAACGATTCATGGACTATGTGGAAAGTCAAACAAATGGTCATATGATGAAAGATTCCATTCTGAATGGACTTGCTGTTCATCTCCATCCCACTACTGGTGCAGTTATTCTAACTCATGAACTTTTGAATGCTGAGCAAAAGGATCGAACAGCTGCAGATAACAGAGAAAGGTCATGTTTATACAGAGCTCTACCGGATGAAATCTATGGGTCTGTTGATTCTTATGATACAGCAAAAGAGATATGGGATGAGGTGGCAAGACAGATGGAAGGAGCTGACGTGACTTCAACAATCAGATTGACCAACATTTTGACTGAGTTTGACAACTTCTCCAAAATGCCAAATGAATCTCTTGAGGCAGTTTATTACAGATTCTGCAATGTCATAAATGAACTGAGAAAGAACAATGTCAAGAAGACTGAGATTGAGTTAAACATCAAGTTCATCAAAGCACTTGGTCAAGAATGGGAAGATTTTGGAACCCAAATAAAGCAACATCAAAACCTGACCAAGTTCACCATTCATACTCTATATGAATCCTTCAAACTCAATGAAAACCAAGTTCTAAGCAAAGCTTCATCGAACAAAATGCCAGAAGTTGTATCTTCTGATCCTTTGGCATTGATCGTTGAGAAGAAGATTTCTGAAGCCCTTAAAAGGCAAATGGTGGTTGTTTCTTCGTCTGATGAGGAGGGAGATGATGTGATGGATACAAGAGATGGTGTATCAGATGAACTATATCAAGCTCTTGCCGCAGTAACTAAGCATTTCAAGAAGAGATTTTATAAAGCGAGGCCAACAAACAACAATCTCCGCACTTCTTCAACAAGTGCATTTCCCAAGAAGGAACACTATCATCCAAGGAGCAATGAGCAAAGTGAAGCTACTGGTTCAAGGTATAGTGAAAAGAAGGAAGCATATGAGAAACAAGCAGTTGAGAAGGGGAAGACATCAGACAAAAGGTGCTACAATTGTGGAGTTCCTGGACATTTTGCTGTTGATTGCAAACAACCCAAGAAGCGGAACTATGAGTACTACAAACAGAAGATGCTATTAGCCAAACAAGTTGAAGCAGGACATGCATTGCTTGCAGAAGATGACAAATGGCTGTTGCTCACTGATGATGAAGATCAAGATCTCTCCGCTAATGTTTGCTATATGGCGAGATTGGCCAAGAACAAAGTCCTTGAAGCAGAAAGCACTGATGATGAATACCCAGATGATGAGGTAAATCTTGACTCTACTTTTTCTTTGATTAAGGACAAAGAGTCTTGTAGATTAGCTTTATCTAAATTAACAAATCTTATCAATTCTTTAGCCAACAAAAACAAAAGGTTGAAAAATAGTATTTCTTTTTCAAAAAGTGAATTTTCAAATCTTCTTGAAGAACACTCAAAATTACTTTTTGAACATGCTACTATTAAACAAGATTTTCAAACATACAAAGACAAAATGTTGGTTAAAGAATGTGAGATGAATGTTACTCCTGATTCTAAATTATTACAAAGATGTCAAAATCTTGAGAAGACCATTCATGATCTTGAAAAAGCCAATCAAGATCTTGAAATTCAAAAGACCAATGAATGGCTTCGGGCAAATGCGAGACAAATGGACGTTGATATTCTCAATAAGAAGCTCCAAGAAGCCAAACCAAACAATGTTGAACTCGAAAGGAAGATTTCTGATTTAAATCATAATTGTTTTCTTAAAGGCATTGAAATTGAGAATCTTGAAAAACAAGTTGAGGAATTTAAAAAGAATATACTTTTCTATCAAGAAAAGCTATATAAAGTTGAACAAAATCCTCTCTTGAATTTCACTGCCTATTTCAACAAGTCAAAAATTGACAAAACAGAACTTCTTCACGGGTTGGGATTTGAGAATATCACACCATTGCAAAAAGCCAAAGAGGAAATCGAACCCCTGTATGATGAAAAATTTCTTCGCCTTGGTATGATACAACAATTTATTCGTCCATTGGATGACGAATTTGAGACTGATGAAGTTGAGAGAATACCTAATCAAGATTTTTGGTTAATTATGATGCAATCAATGATTCATACAAAACAAAACAATCTTCAATTTTCAAATTGGAAGAAATTGAATCAAATTTTCAAAACCAAGAATCTGTTGGTACGTCACCTAAATCAACTAAAATGTATTTTCCAACCACATTTTTGGAAAAGCAAATAGAAGATTTACAACAAAAGGTGGAATCTCAACAAACAGTTATCAATCATCTCAAGTCTCAAAGTCCGAATCTAGAGGATAAATGTATTGTTATTAATACTAAGAAAGTTTGTGAGAATGTTTCTACTCAAACTGACCAAAGTGCATCCGTAGAAAATTCTACCCAAACTACTTGTGATTCATCTACCAATACCTTCACTCAGACCTTGACTGATTCTCTTGAATGTACTTGTCAAAATACTGCTACTTTTATAGCTGATGATTGTGTGCAATCTGATCTTTCTGATGAAGAACTTGCACATAGTTTAGTTTTGATATGGTACTTCTATAGGTTTTTCACATGCAACGCTGTTGATGAGTTAGTTGTTCACCCTAAGCCTAGTGCTAGTATAGGTGTTGATACGTCTACTCAATTTTCTTGTGAGACCAAAGATGTGTCAGTTCAAGTTGACCTAATTTCTGAGACTACCCATAATGTGAAGTTGGACACCAAGATTCCTGATTTCTCAAAATTTTCAAATAAATCTAAAATTAATCAATTTCCATTGAAATTTTCTTTTTCAAAAGATTTCACGAAGGTTGATTTTGATAAATTCATGGAGGGAGAATATATTTTTGATTCAGAAACTGAGAAAAAGATTGAATCTACCAAAATCAAAATGGAAACAGAAATGGAATCTCAAAAACCATCGTCCAAAGCTCCAACTTCATATTACTCAAAGAAACGAGTTAAGACCAAACTCGTCAAGACTGAACCAAAGACCATTGCTACACCTGTGAAACATGTCAAAAAGGAACAAGCTGAAACCCCACACACAACAAAGTACACCAAAGTGAAACTTCCGAAAGACTATCCTAATGCTTCTAAATCTAGCTCTCAATCTAGCTTTATACCTAAGGTGTCTAAGTCTAGCTCAGTTTCGCTAACTAAAGATACATCAAATGGTTCAACTAGATATAGAGATAGATATGGGTGGTTCTCTCATGATAAACCAAAGAAGCAAGAAGTTTCCTCACCACCAAAAGATTCCAAAAAGATGAAAGTTTTTAAAACCCCTCGTTCTAATCTTTGTAGCTTCAATTCAACAGGTGGAAAGAGCTTAAGTAGTGATGCTAAATGGGTTGCTAAGTCATTAGTACCTAAGATCACTAGTAATCAGAAAGAGGTTGAGAAAAAGAAGAAAAGAAGGAGGAGAAAAGCTGTTAATCGGTGGAAAGGTGTTCCTGTTAAACAAAACAATTCTGATTTGTCAATAAATGTTGAATGTGCCAAGGCAAGGCCTTGTGAGCTTGTAAACAAGTTTAATACTTGTGTGGTTGATATGAATGCTTGTAGACATGTTACTTTTAATTCTTGTGTGAATGTTCGTACATTTTATTCAAATATGTTTGTTGATAATATGCTTGTTGATGCTTATGTTGATTCAATAACATGTTTGAATGCGCGTCCTAAGTTATATACCCTGCCTGTTTTATCTAACCAAAAAGGACCCGTTTTCAAGTGGGTACCTAAAAACGGTTAAATTTCTTTGATTGTAGGAAATAACCATCTGTGTTTGGATACTCGATTCCGGGTGTTCGAAGCACATGACTGGAAATAAATCTTTGCTGAAGAATTTTGTTGAAAGATTCATGGGAACTGTTCGCTTTGGAAACAACAATTTCGCTCCTATCTTAGGTTATGGGGACATTGAACGAAATGGGATTATAATCAAGAAAGTTCACTATGTTGAAGGTTTAAGTCACAACTTGTTCAGTGTTGGACAATTCTGTGATAACAATCTTCAAGTTCTTTTTCGAAAATCTCTTTGCAAAGTCCAAACCTTAGATGGAGTTGATATTCTTTGTGGCGATCGTGACGATAACCTTTTTACCGTCAATCTCGATGATAACCAACCAACTGATAATATTTGTCTCATTTCAAAGGCTACTTCGAAGAATTCTTGGTTATGGCATAGAAGGCTCTCTCATCTGAATTTCCAAACAATCAATACTTTAGTCAATAAGCATCTTGTTGAAAGATTCATGGGAACTGTTCGCTTTGGAAACAACAATTTCGCTCCTATCTTAGGTTATGGGGACATTGAACGAAATGGGATTATAATCAAGAAAGTTCACTATGTTGAAGGTTTAAGTCACAACTTGTTCAGTGTTGGACAATTCTGTGATAACAATCTTCAAGTTCTTTTTCGAAAATCTCTTTGCAAAGTCCAAACCTTAGATGGAGTTGATATTCTTTGTGGCGATCGTGACGATAACCTTTTTACCGTCAATCTCGATGATAACCAACCAACTGATAATATTTGTCTCATTTCAAAGGCTACTTCGAAGAATTCTTGGTTATGGCATAGAAGGCTCTCTCATCTGAATTTCCAAACAATGAACCTCTTCATAACCACGATCCAGTTCCTAACAACACTCATGAATCATCATCAAGTTCTTCTGAGCAAATATCATCTTCAAATGATTCTATTCCATCATCCTCTCCTGAGAATCCTACTCAAATGAATGTTCAAGAACAACCTTCTCAATTCACTCAGACAACAAATCCCCTGAACACTCCAAATGTGTATGTACCACTTGACTTTGATCATCCAGCATATGAGGAAAGGGTTATACCAAGTTATGATTCCATCTCTCACCAAACTTCAAGTTTCAATGATGGTGATGTTGATCTTCAACAACAAGATCCTCTTCCTCATGCTCACAAGTGGATTTGCATGCAGAAAGATCATCCTACTGATCAAATAATTGGAGATCCACAAGCAGGAGTAACTACTCGTACCTCAGTAAATGAGTGTCTTGTTGCACTTTCTCTTAGCAACATTGAACCCAAAACGGTATCTGAAGCTCTTCAAGATCCAGAGTGGGTTAAGGCAATGCAAGATGAACTCGCTCAATTTGAAAGACTGAAGGTATGGAGGTTAGTTCCAAATCCTAGAAAAGCTGATCCAATCGGAACGAAGTGGATATTCAAAAACAAAAAGGATGAGAATGGAGTGGTAGTAAGGAATAAAGCTCGACTTGTTGCTAAGGGTTATTGCCAACAACCTGGTGTTGATTTCGACGAAACTTTTGCTCCAGTAGCAAGAATGGAGGCCATTCGAATTTTCTTAGCTTATGCTGCATTCCGAAACTTCACTGTGTTTCAAATGGATGTGAAAACTGCTTTTCTGAATGGTGATCTCAAAGAAGAAGTTTACGTTGATCAACCTGAAGGTTTTGTTGATCCTCAAAGACCAAACCATGTCTACAGGTTAGACAAGGCTCTCTATGGTCTTAAGCAAGCACCCCGAGCATGGTATGATTCCTTAACTACTTTCTTACTTAAAGGTGGATTTACAAAAGGCATAATTGACCCTACCCTGTTCATTCGCAAACAAGGTAAGCATGTTCTACTAGTTCAAATATATGTTGATGACATTATATTTGGGTCAACCAGTCAAACATTTTGCCGAAACTTTTCATCTCTAATGGTCAATCATTTTGAAATGAGCATGATTGGGGAAATGAATTACTTTTTGGGTCTTCAAATCAAACAATTACCAACTGGTATTTTTATATCACAAGGTAAATACATAAATGACATGTTGAAAAAGTTTGATATGACTTCATGTTCTTCAATTTCTACCCCAATGGCTGCTCGAACAACTATTAATACTGATACAAATGGGAAACCATTTGACCAAAAGAGATATAGAAGTATGATTGGTTCATTGTTGTACCTAACAGCATCTCGCCCAGATATAATGTTTGCAACATGTATGTGTGCTAGATATCAAGCTGCTCCAACTGATTTACATTATCAAGCTGTGAAACGAATCTTTCGTTATCTGAAGGGTACACCCGATTTAGGTCTCTGGTATCCAAGGGATACTGGATTCAATCTAACTGCTTATTCGGATGCAGATCATGCAGGTTGTAAACTTGATCGCAAGAGCACTTCCGGTACTTTACAATTTTTAGGAGACAAAATTGTGAGTTGGTCTTCCAAGAAACAGAACTGTGTTTCACTATCAACGGCTGAAGCAGAATATGTGGCTGCGGCTAGTTGTTGTGCTCAAGTCTTATGGATGAAGACACAACTGACTGATTATGGTCTTACGTATGATCATATTCCTATCTATTGTGATTCTCAGAGTGCCATTGCCATTGCAGTCAACTCAGTAAACCACTCTCGATCAAAGCATATTGATGTTAGATATCATTTCTCAAAGATCATATTGAGAAAGGTGACATCGAACTCTACTTTGTGGGAACTGAATTTCAACTTGCAGATTTGTTCACAAAACCGTTGGACGAAAAGAGGTTTAATTTTCTGATCTCCAAGCTTGGTATGTTAAATCTTAAACCTTAATTTTTTTCATTTGAAGGAATTCTTGAAACATTTCAGAAAACAAAATACAAAATTGAAAAATTACAAAAATTAACAAAAAGATTTTTTTAATGGCTTGCATATACTATGTATGTAACCCGTTCTTAAATGATATATTTATAGTTAAACACATTGTTATTATACATATAAATTGATATAAGAAAACAAGGAATCGAACGCCTTTGTGTACTTCCAAGTATTCTTATATGAATATGTATGTGTAATAGCAATCAAATTTTTGTTTCCAAACAAACTTTTCAAACTCTCAATTAGTGATATGGGAAACGAAGGATCGAACGCCTTTGTGTACTCCCTTGTTCTCTCATATTGTACTAATTGATTGGATTTTCACTTTACTTAAATGTTTTTAATTGCCTCCAACATGTTGTTGTAAGATACGACGGATTGAACGCCTTTGTGTACTCCTAGCTATCTTACTACCAACATTGTTGTTGAAGCAAAACTTTGTGTTTCTTTTTGATTTCGCAAAAACAATTTTTGCTCCACCTTTCTATGAAAACCATTTTTGATATATTCTTGCATAGATTAAGGAGGAGTTTGTGATTTCAAAAATTCTCAAACTTCAAATGTGTTTCAAACCTTTTCATGCACACATTTGATGTTTTTCCAATGATTTTTAATCAAATGGAGTTCGGTGATTAGTTTGCACAATGAGCGATAGGTATTTCTCAAAATTTACTCCATGAATTTCATCATCGCCGATGAGTTCTAACCCCGGAGTATTCCCTTCTTTCATTAGATAATGAGGGTATTTTGAGTGATGTTGATTTCGTGCAACTAGAATGGAGGGAGTAAAGTCGAAAAGTGAGAGGTTAAGGTGATTTGTTGTGAGAAAAGGGATAAAAGAATTGATACCCTTCCCAAAATTCTCAAAAGCCGGGTAAAACACGTTTCTATCAGATGTCATTTGTTGATATCTTGATATTGAAGAAGTCTTCATGGACCCAGTGAAGCAATGCACATCTTTACCTAACCACTCAAGTGTTTCTTAACAAATACTTGTTTTATTCTCACGGAGATTTTCACACTTCTATTGACTCTTCTTTTGGAAGATGTTGATATTGAAAAAAGGGCGACATTCTGCTCCAGTCCCCGACTTCATTTGATCACGATGTGTCTAGAGCTAATTTGATTGATCATTGATTTGATTATCATTCATTCTTTTAGAACACACTAGCGTCATATCTTTGTGATATAATTGCTTATCTTTGTGATATAGCCGGAACATTCGTAGTGATATCTGCAATGATATTCCACGATGATCGAATGGAAATCCTACCAATGCTAACATCTTTTCCAACGTTGAACGTAGGTCTCATAATTACATTTATGTGATTATTGAGCTAACGAGAAGTCTATGTGACCTCGGTTTTCCCTAAAAGTCTTTAAGGATAAAATTGTGGTTATCAAATGCTTCGGTAGTGTTAACCATGATTTATATTCTTTGAAGCAATCTAGTGGTTGAAAATGTTGGGATTTTTGGGTTTTTATCAAAGCAATATTATCCTTATAATATTAAAACGCAGCGGAAAATTGAACCATTTCAATGTGACATATGTAGTTAAAACCAATTTTAACTATTAAAATAAAACCCAAACAATAAGGATCCATGTATATGAATAGCATACATACAAAACAACAACCATAGGGTGTTTAGAAGACTACCTTCTTCCAAGCTAATGAGAAGGATGAATGAAGGAGATGATGTCTTCAAATGGCAAGTCTTCAACCTAGAAGAACCTCAAGCTAGTATACCCCAAGCTTCCAACAAACACCCTAAATTATGCTAGGAATTAAAACTTGAAACCCCTTTCTTCTTTTTCCCTTTGGCTGATTTTTCCAAGAACCAAAATAAGAAGAAACTTAGATGAGAGAGTAATGAGAGAGTAATCTCACTTGCATGTAAGAGTTGTGTAAATTGATACACTCTATGTTGAGTGTTAAGCCTTATGTCATGTGTCTTGTGTAACATGCAAGACAACAAGTGTCATATTGCATGTAAGAGCACATGGGGAGGGGGGGCCGGCCCCTTAGTCCATCACATGGACGTTAACCCACTGCGCCGCAGTGGGTCTGATACACTCCCACTGCGCCGCAGTGGGAACTCTCTGGCCTTCGTGTGCAAAAACCCCCACTGCGCCGCAGTGGGTTTGACACGCTCCCACTGCGCCGCAGTGGGAACTCTCTGTCCTTATAAACTTATTCTCTCAAAATAAATCATCCATATAATTTATTTACATATCTCAAGTGCAATTATTTAGAAAACCACTTTCTAAATGTTTCAAGTATTGATATTTATTTAAAGATCATATCTTGTAAATAAAATCATTAGTGTTTGTCTAGCTTGTTATTGGGTATGACCCGACTTGGATCATCACGTACTAGCCACGTCAATTTAATATGTGTCTTGGCAGACGAATTCCAACAATCTCCCACTTGCACAAGATTCATAGAAGATTGACGCAAGCAGCAAATACCGCCTAACAACGGTTTGCTACCCCTAATACGTATGACTAAGTGCCATTCAATAACATCATCCTCTTCAAGTCCCTTACTTGAAATGATTTAGGTGAATCGATCATTTATCCTTTTGTCACAGATGTCATGTTAAATCCTAGAGACACAGAGTGATCATTCTCTATTGATTTAACTTTGTAGCAGGCCTTAGACATCTTACTCTCAACGAATAAGAGGGACAAATTCCATCTCGACTACATACGTCTCTCACAATCACCTTATATCATACCTGAGCTTAGTCTTATGTACTGCCATGTTTCAGAACAGCGAAGAACTAAGTCAAGGTATAATATTCAGTGAATATCAAGACCCAATATGTATCTCAGGTCTGAGGACACAATGATATTCGCCTTTTAACTCAAGATTACTTATGATCAATCACAGAGATTCCATGTAGTAATGCTTGATTGCAGGTCAGTCCAATATTTGTATCCCACAAATATCTATGAACCTTGGTAGCAACACTTTGCTCTATATTCAAACCCTTTTGAATATCTACCAATCCAAGTTCATAATAATCTTACATTCATATTTGTTCCCACAAATATGATCGACTACGGACATTTAGAATAATTAACTTATTCATGGATTTAAACATGCAAAAATGGAACATAACACAATTTAAATGCAAAATACCAATATTCATATAAATGTGTTAATAACTACAAGTGTTCCGATATCCAAATACATAAAATAGATCAAATCCAATCACTAGAATATCGAAGTCCCATGGCACAAGTATGACTCTCATGCTTAGGCCTTTCAAGGAGCTTCGTGAGTGGGTCCGCAATGTTTTGATCGGTGTGAACTTTGTGAATACATATCTTTCCCTTTTCAACTTCATCCCTTATGTAGTTGAATCTCCGCTCAATGTGCCTAGTCTTTTGATGTGCACGAGGTTCCTTGATTTGAGCAATCGCACCCTCGTTATCACAAAGAATTTCTAGGGGTCCTTGAATGGAAGGAACAACCCCTAGATCGGCAATGAATTTCTTCAACCATGCAGCTTCTTGTGCTGCCAAAGAAGCGGCGATGTATTCCGATTCTGTAGTGGACAATGCAACCACATCTTGCTTTGAGCTTTTCCAAGAAACAGCTCCTCCATTTAGAATGAAGATATACCCCGATTGTGATCGAGAATCATCTCGATCAGTTTGGAAACTCGCATCCGTGTAACCCTTTACAACGAGTTCCTCCTCACCAGATCCATATATTAAGAACATATCTTTAGTGTTTCTAAGATATTTCAATATATATTTGACAGCCATCCAATGACTATCTCCTGGATTTTGCTGGTATCTACTTGTCATGCTTAAAGCGCATGACACGTCCGGTCTCGTGCATATCATAGCATACATGATGGATCCTATAGCAGATGCATATGGGATTCCACTCATTTTCTCTTGCTCAACTTTTGAGCTGGGAGATTGAGAGGTACTCAATATAGTTCCTCTTTGAATAGGCACCAAACCCTTTTTGGAGTTTTCCATCTTGAACCTTTTCAAGATCTTGTCTATGTATGCACTTTGATTCAAACCTATTAAGCGCCTTGATCTATCCCTATAGATCCTTATTCCCAAAATATAGGCGGCTTCACCAAGATCCTTAATGGAAAAGCAACTTCCAAGCCAGGCTTTTACACCTTCCAAGGTTGGAATGTCATTTCCAAATAGTAGAATGTCATCGACATATAATACTAGAAAAGTAATGATGCTCCCACTAGCCTTCTTATACACACAAGCTTCATCAGCGTTTTTGATGAAGCCAAATTTCTTGACTTCTTCATCAAAACGACGATTCCAGCTTCTTGATGCTTGTTTCAATCCATAGATTGATTTCTTTAACTTGCATACTTTATTAGGATGTTTAGGATCGACAAAACCTTCAGGCTGATCCATATAGACATCTTCCTCAAGATATCCATTTAGAAAAGCGGTTTTGACATCCATTTGCCATATCTCATAGTCATAATGTGCGGCTATGGCAAATAATATCCTAATAGACTTTAGCATTGCCACAGGCGAAAAAGTTTCATCATAATCGACCCTCGAGTTTGAGTGAAACCTTTTGCTACAAGTCTAGCTTTATAAGTACTCAAGTTTCCATGCATATCGTGTTTCAATTTGAACACCCACTTACTTCCAACTACTTTGGAATTAGGAGGTTCAACAACCAATTCCCAAACTTGGTTGTCATACATGGATTGCATCTCAGCGTTCATGGCCTCTAGCCATTTGTCCGAATCTGATTTGGACATAGCATCATGGTAGGTGGTAGGTTCATCAGAAACTACCATGTAGCATTCATCCACGAGAATCCATATCTCTCAGGTGGATAAGTAGCTCTACCAGATCTACGAACGTTTTGTGTGTCTTGATCAACCCTTTGATCATCTTCAACATCCTTTTGTTGAATGCTAGTGTCACCCAAGTGTGTATCTGTCAGTGGTTCTTGATCTTCTTCAAGTTCCACTGTTCTGGAACTAGTTCCTTCCATAAGGAATTTAGTTTCCAAGAACTCAGCCTTTCGAGCAACAAATACATTTTGCTCATTAGGATTGTAGAAATAATATCCCAAATCATCTTTGGGATACCCTACAAAGATACACTTAGTGGATCGGGGCTCTAATTTGTTTGAGGCATCATGTCTTACATAAGCCTCACAACCCCATACCTTTAAATATGATAAAGATGGAACTCTTCCATGCCATATTTCAAAAGGTGTTTTCTCCACTTTCTTGGTGGGAGCCATATTTAAAATTCGGGCAGCAGAGATTATGGCATATCCCCAAAATGATAGAGGTAGTGAGCTTCTGCTCATCATGGAACGAACCATATCTAATAGAGTTCGATTCCTCCTTTCAGACACACCATTATGTTGTGGTGTTCCAGGTGGAGTTAGTTGTGAGACAATCCCACAACTTCTAAGATGATCTTGAAAAGCATCACTTAGGTATTCACCTCCTCTATCAGAACGAAGAATTTTTATTGTCTTACTGAGTTGGTTTTCTACTTCATTCTTGAAAATTTTGAACATTTCAAAAGCTTCACTCTTATGTTTTAATAAGTATACATAACCGTAACGACTATAGTCATCGGTGAATGTAATGAAGTATCTTTCACCATTCCTAGTCATTGGCTTAAAAGGACCACATACATCCGAATGTATGATACCTAATAAATCTTTTGCCCTTTCATTTGTGCCTTTGAAAGGTGCTTTAGTCATCTTGCCTTGTAAACAAGATTCACATACATTAAATGAATCATTCGATTTTGTTTTCAAAAGACCATTCTTTTGAAGTGTTAGTATGCGATTCTTATTTATATGGCCAAGACGACAATGCCAAATATAGGTTTCACTTAAATCTAATTTAAGTTTCTTGGTGGTAGCTTGGTACATTGAGTTATCATATGTGGTGTTTTCATGAACCAATTCATAAATACCATTTAAAGGCATAGCTTTAAAATAAAATACATCATTCAAAGAAACATGGATATCATTGTTAACAAAATTAAAATCATATCCAACAAGTCTTAAACGGGAAACTGAAATAATACTCCTAGTCAAACTAGGTGCATACAAAACATTGTTTAATACAATTTCCAAACCATTTGGAAGTTTCAAAAGATAGTCTCCTTGGGCTTCAACATGCACCAATGCACCATTGCCCATAAAGAGACTAATGTCCCCCTTCTTGATGTTCCTTTTTCTTATGAACCCCTGTAACATATTACAAATATGAGTTCCACATCCGGTATCCAATACCCATATGTAAGAAAAAAACTGTATTAAGCTCAATATATATCATAAATATTGTACCTGAGGTTTGCCCTGCATCCCTCTTAGCTTTTAACTCTTTGAGGTAGGTTGGACAATTACGTTTCCAATGTCCTACCTCCCCACACTCAAAGCATGGGTCATTGACAGCAACCTTTTGCTTCTTCGCTTTTTGGGTATCCATTTTTCCCTTTCCTTTGCCTTTAAAATTCCCTTTGTTGTTACCCTTTCCCTTAGCAACATTTGCCTTGGGTCCGGAGTAAGCCCTTTTCTTTCCGCCTTCATTGATCATGAGAACGGGTTGAACTTTTCCTCCCATACTTGCCTCGGCCGTTTTGAGCATCCCATGAAGCTCGGAAACGGTCTTGTCCCATCCGTTCATGTTATAATTTAACACGAAAGTTTCAAATCTCTTAGATAATGAGTTAAGGATCATATCCGTAGCTAACTCATTTGAAACGGGACAATTAAGCCTTTCGAGGCGATCAATGTAGCTTTTCATTTTAAGAACATATGTTGATACGGGTTGTGAATCATCCATGCGACATGCATGAAGCGCTCGAACCGTTTCGAAGCGTTCAGCCCTTGCCTTTTGTTGGAACATTTCCTTGAGTTGGGTAATCATGTCGTATGCCCCATGATGCTCGAACTCCTTTTGAAGTTCGGGAGTCATACTCGCAAGCATTATGCAACTAACTTGCACGGAGTCCTCGACATATTTAACCCAATCATTATAGGCCTCAACATCAGTTTCTTCGGGCTCATCAGGAATAGGATCGTCTAATATATAGGATTTCTTTTCGTGCCTAAGAACAATTCTTAAGTTACGAAACCAATCCACAAAATTGTTTTGGTTTAGACGATCCTTTTCAAGGATGGATCTTAGTGAAAATTATGGACGTTTTGGTTGGGGTTTATTGCATTGTTAGCGGCCATCTACAAGATTAACAAAGTTCTTTATTAGTATTTTCGATATCAAATATAAATTTTAATTGTTAATACCCTTTTATGTCCCATGGACAATTAATAATTAAAACCTAGAATCCAACGTTACATTTAAATGATGGTTAGGTGACCTTTATCCCATGATCTAAATTAACAAGGTAGTCAACGTTTGACAATTGCAACACTTTGCAATTTCTAGTGGTATGGGACCGGTTTAATATCTTATATTAAGTTGGCATGTTTAATCCCATCAACGCCTTTGGTTACCATGCTTCGGTGACCCTAATCACATGGCTTCCAAATCAAGTTGTCCTACTTATACACACATGTAAATTTATCTATACTAGTGGTTAGGTGACCTTTATCCCATAAGTACAATAAATTTACCTTAACTTATAAGTTCCCTCAAAGTAGTTAGGTGACCTTTATCCTACAAAGAGTTCCCAAATAATTAAGTGTTGTATAAAAGGATGGCGTTTAACTTGTTTTAAAGGGTCGTTTGAGTTTTTTATATTCTAGTTAAAAACTATGTACCATAATGAATCTTGAAATCCAAATTTCAAGGTTCTTTTATAAAATCCATTTTTATAATTGTGACCATTAACTTTTAATAAAACCCATTTTAATTTATCAAGTTAATGTCAATATTAAAACCAATTTTAATCTTTTATGTAGTCATCAAGTTTGTTGGTTTTGAGCATCCATATGACAAAATAAACAAACAACCACACAAATATAATAAGTGCACAACATTAGCCAACTATTTTGACCACACTTGTTAGCCGAAACAAGTGGGCCAAAAGGTCTCAACCTAAGGGACAAAGTAACACAAAATATTGTGTTAGTTGAGCTCCCACTTGATCTTGCATCCAAATGCTTCAAGTAACCTTTTGTGATGTGATTTGAATGATTTTCTTCATTTTGATAACCCACTGCGCCGCAGTGAGTCTAATACACTCAGACTGCGCCGCAGTGGTAAGTCACTGGTCTCGGCTGCATTATCCCCCACTGCGCCGCAGTGGGTTTGACATACTCCCACTGCGCCGCAGTGGGAACTCTCTGGCCTTCGTGTGCAAAAACCCCCACTGCGCCGCAGTGGGTTTAATATACCCCCACTGCGCCGCAGTGAGAACTTACTGGTCTTCTCATTAGCCTCCAACTTTTAGCCCCAAACCTTTTGATGCCATCTTGGAGATTACATTTATAATGAAAAATGCAACTAATCTACTTATTACATACCAAATGAAATAAATAGATTACATAACCAAATGAATGAATAAAATCCTATTTAACTATTACAACCATTGAATAATTAAACAAACACATCCACTCATCACAAACATTCACAAGGTCTCTTGGCTAAGTTGTGACACTAAAATACACAAGAAAAAAAAGGAACCTCCTTTTTGTGTATTTATTTTGGCCATAACCAAATGACCAAAATATTGGATTTTGTCCAAACAAAATTTCAACTTTTGATGTATGTATCCATATAACCGGCTCTGATACCATTGTTGGGATTTTTGGGTTTTTATCAAAGCAATATTATCCTTATAATATTAAAACGCAGCGGAAAATTGAACCATTTCAATGTGACATATGTAGTTAAAACCAATTTTAACTATTAAAATAAAACCCAAACAATAAGGATCCATGTATATGAATAGCATACATACAAAACAACAACCATAGGGTGTTTAGAAGACTACCTTCTTCCAAGCTAATGAGAAGGATGAATGAAGGAGATGATGTCTTCAAATGGCAAGTCTTCAACCTAGAAGAACCTCAAGCTAGTATACCCCAAGCTTCCAACAAACACCCTAAATTATGCTAGGAATTAAAACTTGAAACCCCTTTCTTCTTTTTCCCTTTGGCTGATTTTTCCAAGAACCAAAATAAGAAGAAACTTAGATGAGAGAGTAATGAGAGAGTAATCTCACTTGCATGTAAGAGTTGTGTAAATTGATACACTCTATGTTGAGTGTTAAGCCTTATGTCATGTGTCTTGTGTAACATGCAAGACAACAAGTGTCATATTGCATGTAAGAGCACATGGGGAGGGGGGGCCGGCCCCTTAGTCCATCACATGGACGTTAACCCACTGCGCCGCAGTGGGTCTGATACACTCCCACTGCGCCGCAGTGGGAACTCTCTGGCCTTCGTGTGCAAAAAACCCCCACTGCGCCGCAGTGGGTTTGACACGCTCCCACTGCGCCGCAGTGGGAACTCTCTGTCCTTATAAACTTATTCTCTCAAAATAAATCATCCATATAATTTATTTACATATCTCAAGTGCAATTATTTAGAAAACCACTTTCTAAATGTTTCAAGTATTGATATTTATTTAAAGATCATATCTTGTAAATAAAATCATTAGTGTTTGTCTAGCTTGTTATTGGGTATGACCCGACTTGGATCATCACGTACTAGCCACGTCAATTTAATATGTGTCTTGGGCAGACGAATTCCAACAGAAAAACCGCAGACCGAACTATGTTAGAGACTTGTTTTGTGCATATCTCAATGATACATAGGAAATTCGAAAAATGTTATACATTTCAATCGGTCATTTCATTAATCCTTTTGATTTTTGAACATGCAAACGGATCATTCTTATCCGGTTTCATTTCTCTTCACACAAACACAGAAACCACCAACACCTTGATATAATGTTTGTCCCAACAACTTCAATCTTACATTTTAGTCACCCATAGGATCTCTTGGGTTGGGCTAATAGGTTGGGTTGATGTTTTGATGGTTGACATTTCTCAATGTTTTCTTATTCTTTGTGACATTTAATCAATCAAACGTGTACATAATGACATTGATTCCCAATTTTGTCATTATGAGGGGGAGAAAATATTATGATTGATTTGATTCATAGTCTTTGTCAACTGAGCTTTTGCTTCGGAGATGAATTTGGTATTGACTTCAAATGTCAAGAATGGAATAAGAGTCTGTGTTCCATCAATATTCGTATTCTGAAAGTACCTTCTCTTTATCCTTTTCAAAGGCATAGTTGATGATAAAAATGGAATGAGAGTCTATGTTGAGAAATTTTTGTATTTGAGTGTTTCAAATGGGAAAAGGCTTATCAAAGTTTGTGTATAGGGAGAGAAATTGTTCATGATGAGTCAATAGTTTCAGATTTTCACTAGACTTTAGTTGATTAAGATTTTGATTTCAAAAAGGGGGAATCTGAATTGACTTTAGAGATAAGAATGAAACCGAAGATGAAAAGATTTTCACTCAAGACACTTCAACAATTCAAAGATGCTCCAAAAGATGTATACTCATGGATTGAGGGGAGCATGATTAATTCATAAGAATTTCATCTAAACTTCATTCAATTGCTAACTCTCCAAAGTGTTCGAGTTGATGTGACAAAGATCAAAGCTTCAAAAAGGTTGAAAGATTTGTTAGAAGATTCAAGTCAAAGAAGTAAAGCTTCAAACGAGTCTTCATCAAACACACTTCATTCAAGATCTTCAAGTCATACAACAACATTTTATCAAGAAACTCCAATGCATAAATCAAGGGGGGGAGTTCATATTCATGAAACTTCATTTCAAGAAGATGAGATTCGTTCAAGGATTAAAACTGAAGAATCAAAAAGTTGAATTTCACTCAAGAATCGAAGATTGAAGAATCAAAACCAAGATTCATATCTTCTGCATTTCAAAAGACAACTCTGATTCATGATTCATCAATTCTCAAAGATTCAAGCCAAACATGCTTTCATTATTCTCTGTTCAAAAAGAACATTGAGAATCTTCATATGATTTAACTTCAAGAAGTCCAAGATCAAGACTGAATCAAGTTCTCCAAAGACAAAAGAGAAAGCTTTGAAGACTTGTTTCAACTCACCAATTGTCTTCACCACCGGGCTCATCAATTTCATTCCTTCAAGACAAGATAACACGTACTTCATTCATTACAATAAATCACTAAGGGGGAGAATGTTAGAAATCCAAAAATAGTGATAAATTGTAATTAAGATTAGAAGACATTCTTGTTGTTAAGTCATAGATAAATGATTACTAAGGTTGAGGGGTTAATTGTGATAATTAGCATAGTTGTATTGTTAGACTATATATAGCCCTCATACCTTAGAAATCATAACAAGGACATACCAAACACTTAATTCGACACACACATTAATTCCAATCCTTCAGTTTATTCGATCTTTCTCTCTCAAAACACACACACACACACCAAGAACACACACTATCAAACCGCCATTGTTAGATTGAATTCAGAGCTAAAATCGTGTTATAACACTCAACGCTTTTATCTGGCTTAACCACCTTCTTCTTCCATCTTGGTTCAATATGAAACTTTGGTTTCTCTGAATCTTTTATATTCAATCTCAACTTGAAATCTTCATGAAGATTCTTACCAACCACATCAGCAAGACCATAACCACTTGGATTGATAATCCAGTTATTTCCGAGTTCATGTAAATCTTCTTCACACAAACTTCTGAAGTGTCTCTCACGCCACGCTAAATACTGACAACCTTCTGGTCTTTTAAGAACGAACAGCTTCAATTCTTCATCATAGAACCAACTTCAGATTATCGTCTTATATTTTGCAGCATCTTTATCTGAGATGTGAGTCCAATACATAATGGGTTTCATAGTATCCCATGTGAATATATATTCATTAATTCTTTGCCCAGGCACAAGTCGATCAATCTCTTGCAGTGGATCATCTTCTCTAAGAGGAACTGGATAATCATTTGGATCAAAAGGTATTGTCAAGTTAATTTCCCAGTGGAAAGGAATCAATGCATCATCAACCTTAGCATATACCACAAAGTTTAAAACTTTAGCGGTGCTACTAATTGAAGCTTGAAGCATTCTTTCCTTAACTTCTTTTCTCTTTAACTCTAACACTTTTCTTTCTTCTATAGATGGATCTTCAGGAACTGAGTCCCAAACATCATCAAACCCATAAGGTTTCTTGAATATGTTTAGATCCGGTTCAGGAACAAACTCACCTTCCTCAAGTTCATCACCATCAAAGAATAATTCTGCATCATCTGTATCATCTATTAAGATTACACAAAATGAACACCAGAATACAATGAATAATCATGATAATAATAATAAAGATGAAATATAATTGCATTGAAATAAGATAGATTACATTTACATGTCGTAAACTTATTACATGCAACCTAATATACACTTTATCAATCTTTATCAGAATCATAAGTTGAATCAGAATCAGAATCAGATTCCAAGGCTGTTTGCTTTTGAATCTGTAATTCTTTTTCTCTTTCAGTTTCTGCTTTTTGCTGTTTATCTAATAAGGTATCAAATACAGAATGAAAAGCATTTTCTTCAGTATTACATCATGTAAAGTTGTAAGTATGGAAGGGGGCATAGTGTAAAATTTATAGAAGTATATAAACCCCCTCCATAATGTGATATGTAACCTTTTACCACATAATACTAGCTAATCTTTCCCTGACATCTCTCTACTCTCTCTCAACTTTCTCTCACTAGAAACCTCCATTAACACACACTAAAACACACACTAAAGCTCGAATTCTATTATTATCAATTGGTATCAGAGCACAATCAGAGTTGCTGAACGATCTATAAGCTTACTACAAGCTTAATTTGTGCTTAATTCTGAATTTGAGTTGGTTTTCTGAAAAGTCCATTTGCAGAGCTCACTGTTTCAGTGATTCCTGCAAATTAAGTGTGTTTTTGATTAAATTTTGTTCACCGTTCAATTTACAATTAGTTTATTGTAACATCCCGAACTTTTATTTAATGTTTGACTAATGCCGTTAAGTCAATTTGGGGTGTCGTTAAGTCTTTACTTAATATTTGAATGTAGTTATGTGTGGTTAACGTAGATAAAGTAGTTAGGTTTAAAAGCCTAAATTTTAATGACGAATAAAAGTGTGATTAATGTCGCTTAAAGGCTATGTAGTGCCTTTTAATGAAGGACTAATGTTGTATATGGTCAATAATGCAGTTTGTAACCAATAATGAAGGGTTTAGAAGTCCAGGGACTGATTTTGACATAGGTTGAAATCTAAAAACGGGATTAAGGCTTTGAAGGGTGTAATTAGGGTTGATTAAGCAGCCATTAGCAAATAATAAAGCAATTAATCCTTTCTTGAATCCTAAAGCAATTAATCTAGTTTTTGGGTCTAACAATTGGGTATTTTGGTGTTGGAATCGATCAACCATCTAGCAAGCAGGTAATCATTGAATCGTTGGTTGTATTTTCAGGCTTAGGGGTTGGTTAATTATGATATAGATCTGATTAAAATTGGATT
>CM067175.1:18325560-18340613 GCA_034093135.1 Erigeron breviscapus | reverse complement strand
CAATGGTGGGTGCCAGAGTAGGATCGTTGGTTGATCGCAACGAGGAAGTATTGAACAAGGGAAGATATGAGGGGTACTGTGTCTTTAATGTTCTCTTATTATTTTCTCGGCCAAGAGTCCGTTAGAACTCCCCTGTCGTTGCTGAGATATGCAAAAAACCCGTACCATGTAGTTGATCAAAAAGATCATCAATTCTCGGGAGAGGATACTTATTCTTGACCGTTCGTTTGTTCAACTCACGGTAGTCAATACACATGCGCATTGATCCATCCTTCTTCTTAACAAAGAGAACCGGAGCTCCCCAAGGCGAGGAACTAGGTTGTATGAACCCCTTGTCAAGTAACTCCTATAGTTGCGTCATTAATTCCTTCATTTCTATAGGAGCTAATCGGTAAGGTGCTTTAGCAACGGGTGTAGCACCGGGAACAAGATCTATCTGAAAAGTAACTTCACGATCGGGAGGAATACCGGGTAGATCATCGGGAAACACATCGGGGAAATTGGATACTACCTCAACACTAGCGATTGGAGACTTCTCTTTTCTTGCATCTATGACATAAGCCAAGAAATGGCTCTTGTTTTTCTTTATACATTTAATAGCTTTCATCATACTAATAATCTTTATTCCTCCTCTCTTCTTGTCTCCATATACCGTTATCACTTTACCCTCGGATATAGGCAATCGAATTATCTTTTGGGAACATAAAATACTAGCTTCATTTCTAGCCAACCAATCCATACCAATCACTACATCAAAACCACCTAAGGTAGTAGGTAATAGTTGAACTGGAAAAGAACGACCTTCAATCTCAATGTCACAATCGTCATATCCCACACGTATATTATTAACCGTACCATTAGCAATTTCTACCTCTAATGAACAATCTAAGGGAGTAGTGACTCTTTCTAGTTTAGGAGCAAATAATGTGGACACAAACGACCTATTTGCACCTGAATCAAATAAAATAGAGGCAGGCTTTGCATTAACAAGGAAAGTACCACTTACCACTTCATCGTTGTTCCTTGCGTCATCAACCGTCATTTGAAGAGCTCTCACTTTCGTTGCTGTCGTGGCGGTCTTCTTTCCAGCATTCTTCATCTGTGGACAATCGGCAATGAGATGACCCGTTTCTTGGCACTTGTAGCAATGAGTCTTGTCCCTACATTCAGTGGCAAGATGTCTCGACTTCCCACACTTATGGCACCTTCTTGTCTTGTCGGTACAATGCCCTTCATGAATTGTCTTGCAAAAATGTACACCATGAACCATTCTTCTTTTTATCCTTGTCACCACTCGAACTACCACTTCCACGGAACTTCTTATTATTATTGTTATTGGAAGACCAATTTGACCTTCTTTTAAACCCCGGCTTCTTATCATCACTCTTCTCAACCTTCTTGTCCGAAGCGAAATCATCGTCAAGCTTCTTAGACTCCTTGATAGCTTCAGTCAGAGTCTTGTGTTGCCTGCAGATACCTCGATAACTCGGAGGCAAACCATCAACATAGCAAGCAACCTGATCTGCATCAGTACGGAATAAATGACCCACGAACTTCATCTTCTCCATGAAGGAACGAGCATACCCGTTGACCTTTCCGACTTCAGCCGTCAAGGCACGAAACTCCTTTTCCATCTTACGCTGCTCATGAACCCCAATATATTCCTCAATGAATTTCTGCTTAAAGTTAGCCCACGAGATAGCAGATACCATAGCTGGAGTCATCGAAATAGTAATGCTCTTCCACCAGTCCCGAGCACCTTCTTTCAACATCCTACTAGCACACAACACTTTCTTATCCTCGGGACAATCACAAGCTTCAAAAACCATCTCAGTATCATCAAGCCATTCCATGCAACCTACTGCATTAAGTGTTCCATAGAATTTCTGAGCTCCACACTTCTGGAAACTTTCAAACTTGAATCGAGGGGCGTGAACATCATTAGGAGGAACCACATTAACATTAGCATGGGGAATAACAACATCATCGACCGGTGGCTCAGTGTGGTGAGAAGGCACAGAGTGACTGTTACCAGTTCCTTCTGCGTTAGCTGCCAACGCCTGATTCAACTGTTCTTGCGTTTGGGCCAACTGGGCCTGAAGAGTTAGCACAAGATTATACATCTCCGTCTGATCGGGAATCTGATCCACCACTACATCGTTAACTCTTGGAGGATTGCCAGGTGGTGGAGGCATCGGACCCAATGAGCCTGGTTGATTAACACGGCGGGGGTTCACACGATTCACATTAGCATTAGCAGCAGCATTAGCAGCATTAGAAGCACCTGCACCCGGATGGACCGGTGGAGTAACGCTAGCAGTAGCTCCGTCGCGTTGGATGTTGCGGTTGCGAGTGTTAACCATTTTCCTTCAATAAAATGGTGGAGTCGATAAGCGCAAAATAAAACAAAAAGCTCGTCGAGATAAAGCTAAAACATATCATCGTAACGTAAACATCTCGTAAGCCCTATCACACTCGCACTCATCCCAACCCATCCTACATCACATGTCATCTCTAGCTAAGGCATCCTACGAGTACCTAGCATGCACACCTTAAGTTTAAGTCCAAATCCTATGGTCAATAGGCCTTGGTTCACTTAAACTACTTCTCTGATACCAACTTGTAACACCCGTCGTTTAAAAATATGGGTTTTCAAAAACTTTTCACCTAACGGTGTTAAATTGCGGAAGTAAAGACTGTAAAAGTCAAAACCGATAGAAACATTTCGGTTTCTGCATTTATTTGGTGTTACATGCCATATCAAACAATAGTTCAAATGAAAACCCAACGGTTGCCCAACATAAAACAACCGTTCACACATCACTACATAAATTCGACATTAAATACGAAATGTAATGAATGTCTAAAGAAAGCATCGTCTAAGGGTAGCTAAGGCTCCTGCATTGCATCTACCCAAGCTCACACGTCCTACATCTAGTTTCCATCAAGCTAAACCTGAGGGAACAACCACATTAAGAAGCAAGTGTTAGCTATAAGAATAGCTAAGTAAGATAACACTTAATTTAAAAGCATTTGTCCAATTAAAACAATCTTCATTATTAGACAAGTTTTATTAGGCACAACACACATCACACGTTCACACATATACTGCCTTTCAACTTCGTTTCAATTAGGATAATCATCCTAAATGTGCCTATCCTGCATTAGTTCACACATTGTCACACGTATCTTCGTTAACTGCATATAAGTGTGCCCTGCATCACACCCGACTGGATGATTAGTCAAAAGACTACTCATCTTACGTCGTTAAGGAATGGCAAGCCAATCCTTGAGTAATCCGTATATGTAGGTTGGTCAAACCCCTCGTATTACTCGCCCTGCGTTATAGAGACCACGTTGCGAGGAGCCACCCAAGCAACAACTGCATCTACGCACTTGCCCGGCTAAGGCTAGTACGGGTTAAGCTTAACACTTTTCACTGCATCTGTTTTATGAGCTCAATTTCACACATATAGATTGGGTCCCTGCATTCCCAAACATTCACACACATGTAGTCTAGGTAACACACATTCCTAGACATTCACACACTTTAACTTCATTACGTTTGGATCCTTAAACGTGCAAGTGACATAGCAACCTAGCAAGTCTAGTGAACTAGGCGTACAAGTCAAGCATGCATATCACACATCAACTTCATTTCTATATATCATGCATATCAAGATACTTCATTAAACTACATCAACTGCATAGCTACATACTACATTAAGCATTACTACATTACACTACAATAGGGACTGCATCTCAGGTCTCATGGTCAACTGCATAACCCATAATACCTCCCAAGTAACCCATATGCCCACATGCATTATAAAGATACCGAATGGAAGTGTTTACGATTTGAAACCAGCTTTTAGTTGATCCCCCAACGTGTCAGAGTAGTGTATCTTACCTGGTAGTAGTGTACGCGTGCAACAAATAGCTAATAGTGCTTATCAGTAATCCCCGACACCTATCGTACATTAACATATAAAGTATAAGTCATTTAGGACCTTAAATGGACCCTCGTACGAACTTAAGACTGACTACGTAAAATTCCAGAATTACACCTTACGAAGATAACCTTCGTACGAACTTAAACTTCGTTCAATCTACTTTACGAAAATGATTATAACTTGCGAAGATGATCTCTGAACGAATTTAGACATCAGGAACGAATTTAGACATAGCCACACGAACTTAGGCTCAACTTGCTTCAAACGAACTTAAAATTCGTTTTCCAAACGAATTTAGATCCCACAAAATGAACTTAAAGTTCGTTGGACAACACCTGAACCCAGAAAACGAATTTAAGATCCAATTTTGACCAGAATTCACAAAACGGCTTCGTCCTTCAATTTTCCAGAAATCATTCGATTTAGGCTTCACCCAAAACATGTTTTCGACATAATTAAACATATTTTGATCATCAAGATCGACTTTGGACTCGTTTAACTCCGTTTAGCACGTTAATTGACCAAAACACCATCTAAGCCCTAATTACGTGTATAATCCAATTTTAATCAGATCTGATTCATAATTAACCAACCCCTAAACCTGAAAATACAACCAACGATTCAATGATTACCTGCTTGCTAGATGGCTGATCGATTCCAACACCAAAATACCCAATCGTTAGACCCAAAAACTAGATTAATTGCTTTAGAAATCAAGAAAAGATTAGAGAGACTTTGTGTGTGAGTTATTCTTTGCTAATGGCTGCTAAATCAGCCCTAATTACACACATCAAATCCTTAAACCCGTTTTTAGATTTCAACCTATGTCAAAATCAGTCCCTGGACTTCTAAACCCTTCATTATTGGCCACAAACTGCATTATTGACCATATACAACATTAGTCCTTCATTAAAAGGCACTACATAGCCTTTAAGCGACATTAATCACACTTTTATTCGTCATTAAAATTTAGGCTTTTAAACCTAACTACTTTATCTACGTTAACCACACATAACTACATTCAAATATTATGTAAAGACTTAACGACACCCCAAATTGACTTAACGGCATTAGTCAAACGTTAAATAAAAGTTCGGGATGTTACAGTGTCTAGATGCATTGAACGATGTTCATGTACGCTCGTTCTACGCTGAAGAAGAGCAGGTATATGACTCGTTAATTTATGGTGTTTCTATTCCAGAGTTGATAAGGCAGAGAAAGGAGGAACTGGTGAGCCTCCAGAGAAAGATAAGAAAAAATGCTGCTGCTCTGGAAGTAGAGTACAGGAAGAGATTGACTGGTCTGCCGAAGCTTACTGCCAAACAACTTAAGGCAATAAAGGATGCTGATGTGAGCACGTTCATTCCCCTGGATACCACTCTGAAAATAAATCAACAACACCAGTCCACTGAAGGACAACAGAGTGGTGTATCCAAGGATACTGAATACATGGTCCAGATAGCAAAGCAAAAGGCAACTTATGAACAAATGATGAATTTCAGGGCCAATGCCAGAAGGATTGTTGATGCTGAAATCAAATTGGCTGAAAATCATCAAGGAATGACCAGATTCAATGTAAAGTTGACCAGGGAGGGTAACTTTACAGATGAAAGGAAAGATACAGCAGTCCAAGCTTTTGGATGGACTGAACTGAAGGAGATTGGATTGACATTTAAAGGTAAAGCTGATTTATCTCCAGATGTAAAGGCCTTTATGAAAAGAATTGAGAAGGTCTGGAGAAGAATACAACAATTGGAAGCTGTGTTGGGTCTGAGACCACCAGTGTCTGTTCCATCATCTCCATCTCCAAAGAGGAAGGCCACTGAAGATGCACCAGGGCATTCATCGAGAAAAAGGGCCTAAACTCTTATCATTGTACTTATTGTATTTAGTGACTTATGAAAGTTGTAATTATTTTCCTTTTTGATGAAAGTAATAATAGTTGCAATTTTTAATTTTTTATAAGTAAATGACCAGATTTAGTCTAAGTTAGAACTTAAAAGATGAAACTGAAAACACTCATGATCTATAAAGCGTTTTCCAGTAACTTAGATTTTTTAGACTTAAATCGACCAAGTGTTTTCCAGACATACAAATTTGTATATCTATAAGTCTGAAAACACTTGCATTATTTCTAAACAAATAGGGGGAATTTGTTAGGTCCAGATTTAGTCCAGACTTACTGGACTGGCTCTAGACTGGACTACTGGAACCTTATTTAGGTTTGTTAAGAAACTTGTTTTGCTGGTCTCGCTCCAGACCCGACTACTGGAGCCTCGCTGAAGATCTGACCAGAAACGTGTTCTACTGGACCTACTCCAGACTTGGAATCTGGAGTCCCTCTGAAGATTTGTCCAGAAATAATTGAAGACTAGTGAGCATTTACTTGTATAGGTAATCTGGAGCATTCTCCAGATTAGCTCACTGAAGACTTCACCCTAGTCCAGATCTACTCTACTGAAGACATTCTGACTGAAGTCAAAGACTGAAGTCTGAAGGAAGAAGACTTAACAAATGGCGGAGTCCACTGGAAAGTCTTACCAGATCTGCACACTGGAGGATTGTTAGTGTTCTAGATCCTGCAAGTCTGAACACTAATATCGAGGATTGACTTTTGCCTTTAACACACTTTCCAAAGAACAATCCACTTGTTCTTTAACAAAGTATACGTGTGTTAAAGTGGTTGGATAATAGGATACACTTGCACTTGATGTGACTTTATCCTTATTCCTTATCCAATACATTTAATGTTCTTGTCGGATCATTAAATGTATGCCAACCATATTTGTACGGCACAAATTCACTGGTGAATTTGTTGCCTATAAATACAAAGTCATTTCCTTGATAAAAATACTTTTAAGCATTCCTTTTGCATTTAAGTGAATTTGTCCAAATACTCTCGATCTTAAACAGGGATACTTCACAACTTTAAGTATCTCGATCCTAAAGAGCTATTTGACAAATATAGATCATATTGTAACTCATAGGTTGTTAGGATACACACTTAATTGTGTTATCTTGATTCCGCAACAACCTTGTATTTTATTTAAACATCAATAAATGAAATACCCATGAAACATACATAATGGTCCACTTTATTTGTTTATTGCTTTAAGTCTTGTATTACTTTGTTTATATATCTTGCATCTTTATTTACAAGTAATACTAGTCCAAATCTAGTGATTATTAGACTTGTTGTATTTTACACTTTCATTGGTTAACCATCTCGTAATTAAAGGGACTCACAGTCATCAATTTCAGAAATCTCTGATTCTGAATCTGATGACACATCTGAACTGATCTCAGCCATGTAGGCATTGTTGGCATCTTCAACAATTGTGCCCTAGTCATATGAACCTTCCTGTTGTTAGAGTTTGGACTTTCGACATTGGAACCTTGATAACTGTTTTGCTGAGAAGAGCTATTAGCATTCGAACTTGACCCTTGAAAATATCTTCGTTGTGAAGCACTTGAAGGAGTTGCTGATCCACCTTGGTTGAAGTTTTGACGAGTCACAATAGACCTATCATCCTTCTTAGGTCTCTGGCATTCCCTAGCAAAGTGTCCAAAGCCCTCGCAATTATAATACTTAATCTTTGACTTATCAAAACCAAGCTTGGAACCCACGACCTTTCGCCCTGTTCTTGATAAGAACCGTTTAGCCCGAAGAGTTAGCATAGCCATTTGCCATTGCAGATCCATCTCTTCTAAGTCTAAAGGATCAATCTGCTCGTAGTCTTCATCTATAAGACTCGGATCTTGAACCTTTCCTTGGATAAACTATTCATATGATGTCACAAATGACGCAAGAACGGATAAGTGACTTTCCGCACATTTGACACTTATAGGCACGGTGGAACTAGCACTGGAGGTAGGATATCCACGATTGCCTACATTGTCGCTCTGACTTGAAACAAGACATATGTTCCCTTCAGAGTCAAAAGAGATCTTTTGTAAGTCAACATCTTCACTCAGGAATGCCCTTGTGCTTCCTTCAGGGGAACCTAGACTTACATTGATCGTAGGCCTACCGTAATAAAGCTCGGGAATTTGAGCATTATTATATCTTGCTTCCCTCCTTTTTAGTTTCATTTCTTGTCCCCTAAACTAAGCAACTATCTGAGTCAAAGACATATCAGAGAAATCTGATTTTTCCTGGAAAGTGGTAATGCAATTACTCCACTTTTCCGGCAAGGAACTCAAAAATTTCTCGACTTTTTCTTCCTCAGAGTAGGTAACTTCAAATGCTTGCAATTCTACTAACAAATGATAATACCTTGTAATTAGTTGATCTAAGTTTTCACTCCTTAACCCATTGAATACATTATACTGATGCTTTAGAAGGTCTCTTCGATTCTTTTTAAGTGTTTCATCCCCTTCACAATGATTTTTTAATGCTAACCAAAGTTCTTTTGATGTATTGATTCCATTAAATAAATGTAGTATTTCTTGTGGCAATGACATTTTTAAACATGAAAGTGCCTTTTTCTCTTCCTCATATAATTTTTTATTAGATTCAGTCATATCTTGGTAAGCATATACTTTGTTAACACCACTGTCCTCATATGTTGGGGCACTATATTCTTCAGTCATACAAGTCCACATCCTATTGTCCGTGAATTGCATAAAGGATTCGAATCGACCTTTCCAATAAAAGTATTGGTCAATGATCATTAGCTTGGGTGGTGAATTACCCTTACCAGTCTCATGGTCCATAAGTATTAATTAGTTAAGATAGTTTATGGCCATTGTGTATTATGTCCAATAAAAGAACACGCAAATCACAAGAACACGCAAATGGGAACACGCAAATGAAACGAGCAAAAGTGTAGGAACACGCAAAACACTAGAACATGCAAGTCCTCAAGAACTCTCAAAACCTCAAGAACTCTCAAATAGAACAAGCAAACCACAAAAACACGCAAACTGTCTTGGTTGTATCGAAAACACGCAAATGGTACTGTACACGCAAAGTACGTACCTATGAACACGCAAAACACAAAATTCTCACAATTTCTTAGATCCCGAACCCGATATTTTTCCTTGATCAATGAAACCTTGAGAAAATGATCTTAGGAATGAGATATGTCTTATTTTGGCGTCAAGTTTGAACCTTTATACCAAAACGCGCCTGAAAACACTTCTCCACCTAAGAACACACAAAAATGGGATACCCAAACCGTGATCAATCTCGAACCAAGGTTGTTGATAACCTATGGATCTGATACCAGTTGTAAGTCCCCCGGGTCTTACCGAACCGAGATTGACTTAAGGATATGTCAAGGTGCGGAATTCCTCGAGATAACCCACGGTTTCTATATCTACCTTTATGATATATATATATATATATATATATATATATATATATATATATATATATATGTATATATATATATATATATATCTTTTTGCGTGAATATAAACACCCGTATTTGGTTACTATAGTGAAACGGCTCTCCGGACAAACTTTACCAACCAACATGGTAATCTAAGTCTACGAGCCATCCAAACCGGGTGTGTGTTTGCGGTTCGTGCGTGAGTCGAGTACCACAAGATCAAACCGTGCGTGTTCTTGGTTTTCTCTCTCTAGGTTTTGCTCGTTTCTCTCTCTACACTCTTGTTGAGAACCACGCAAACACACACCTCTATTTATAGGCCAGTGACAAGAAGTCTCAAATCCAATGGGTTTGAGTGTTCTAATGTAAGGCCCATAAGGGTTTTGGCCTGGTTTGAGAGTTCTTGTGTACAAGCATACTTTTGCTTGTTTCCACAGAAACTCTCAAACCATTTGAGAGTTCTTATGAACAAGCAAACTTTTGCTTGTTCCTCAGAAACTCTCAAATGACCGTTTGAGTGTTCTTTCCACAAGCAAACTTTTGCTCGTTCCCAAGAAACCTCAAAGGACCTTTTGAGTGTTCTCTCCACAAGCAACTAATTGCAAGTTCCCGAGAACACTCAAATAACACTTAGGAATATTTGAGTTAATGTTTCAACTGCTGTCAAGATGCAGAACCAACATTAACTCAGCCAATGTTTAAACTGCTATAAATATACGCAGAACCAACATTAGCTACGACAATGTTTCTACTGCTGTAGATACGTAGAAACAACATTGTCTATATTACCTATTGGAAGTATTCACTAAGTTAATGTTTCTCCTGCTGTTGATACGCAGAAACACAGTTAACTTAACTTCCCTTTGGAAGTATATTAAGTTAATATTTCAACTGCTGTTAAACGCAGAAACAATATTAACTTAATGACTCTTTACATGTTATGTCTAGAACCTGCAAAATACAAATAATAAACAAACATATAAACATAAATGGATCCCAATATGATCAACAATATATGCCAAGGTAATATTATTGACAAACGGTAATTACAAGATAAATTACAAGACTTGAATATGTAACACCCCAACTAAGGCGGAACGATGAGATGTACAGAAAGTCGAGTATTCAAAACAAAGGATAATAGATAACATTCACCATAGCTTTATTTGATAAAAATAATTTTACAATGCACAAGCATGTGAACCAATTCCCAGGTACAATACGTCTACCATACTTGGATATTGAGTCCACGAAACAAATAACAAATACATGAGATGATATACTACAATGATCAAGGCGGATTCCATTGCCCATCACAAGGTTTGATCTTTGACTCCCAAGTGCAATGCAAATAATCATGATACATATAATTCCTCAAAGCTTACACTAATTCCTGAAAAGCATGATAAAAAAGTGCCAACTACGAAAACGTAGTTGGTGAGTGCATAGGTTTTTAAGTAAATCACGTTACCTAACCATTTTAAACACTTAGAAAACATGTTATTAGATATCAACATACCCAAAACGTATGATCGGCGAAAGTTTCCATATCAAACCATCAAGTTTTCAAAATACCATAACGTCTTTTCAAAGAGTTGAGAATCCATGGTAAATTATAAAGTTCTCATTTGTCAAATTTATCATGAGAGAAAAAGTATATAGATCGATTAATCATACATCAAAACCATTCGGTCATCAACATTTTAATATCGCCAACTTCAACAACTTTCAAGATTCCATATGAAGTCCAATACCCAAACCGTATGTTCAATCCATAATATCCAACCATAAATAATATCAATAATATTTAGCCCAAGGCATAATTTGATGAGTTTGTGCTTGAGTCACTACTAAGACCATTTCCTGTCCCAACCAACATAATATTTCATTTCATAGCACAAGCTGTCAATCAAGTGCAATTAATAAAGAAGGGGATCGTGCCATGGAGACGACCGCCTAATATAAAGTAGATTAGAGCACCGCTCGGGTCGGACTGACAATGAAAGTGGCCACAAAGGCAACCAACATTCCACCGTTACCTATTTTAGTGGGTGAGTGGACGACTCCTAGTTGCGCAACCCTCTAACTACAGGCCTCCCCTTTCGAAGTTAATAGTAGTGTACCGAAGTGATACAGTTTGACTGAACTCAAGCTCATCATATAACTTATAACACATTGAACATACGATATATCCCATTTCATAATCATTCTTTCAAGAATCATTCATATATATAAAGCAATTTTATTTATCATGCTTTTCACCCTGAAAGTAAAACACATAAAAGAGTTTGAAAGGGGGCTATGACTCACCTTGATATGCCGCATATTATATTCACTTATCCAAAATGGGTACTTCCCATCTATCGCTTCCTTGATCATATATTCCATCATGGTCCTCAACCACATTTCAAAGCTAAGACTATCCCTACGCGAGGACTAATAAACGTAAGTTCCTATCTTAAGCCATCACTTAGAAATGCCACTTTCGTTATGTTGTCATCAATTATGGGCTCCAAGTGTATTGCTAGTATTCGCATCTTTTTGTTTGTAGAGATTGATGGTGTAAAAGGTCACTTTCATTATACATGTAGTTATAAGTTGTTAGAATTTCGGTAACTTGCCTTCATTTGTGGTTTCGTTTGGCATCATAGGTTATCATATGGGAATGCCATGTTAAGTTATATTATATTTATTCATCATTTGATGTGTAACCGATTTTAATACTAGTTAGCATTCGTGATATCAATTTATAGTTTGATTAACGTAATTTTTATGTCCATTCCACTTAATTATCTTTTGTGTTACTTTGATTTCGCTTATCTTTCAAACTCACATACTTCTCGATATATCTTATGATTATCTGGGTTTATGAAATTCGTTTAAGTGTTATGGGCCATTACCAAATTGGGCCTAAGTGTTATGGGCTTTTAGGTGACTTGGGCTTAATTTAGTTATTGGGCTTAACCTTATTTGGGTTATGTGCTTAATGGGTCATCTTGGTTATTGGGCTACATGGTTTATTAGGCCCAGTGGGCCTACTGATTTATGGTTCAAATGGGTTTATTATTTGGGCCGGGTTAGCCAATTATGGTCCTTAGAGTATCTTTTAGCCCATTACACAAATTATTGGTTTACTTCAGAAATTTCCGTTTTTACTTCACATTTTTGTGAAATGTTGGCTACTGTTTTGGGGTTAAACCGAATTATTTGGACCCTACTGATTTTTATACAATAACCTATATGTGTCCACTTATTTTGTGAATTTTGGCTTAATTTATAAAGAATGTTTACTACCTCTAAATATTTTTCCAAGTGGAAGTGGTCAAAACAGTCACTGTTTTGCATACTCGAAAGTTTTATAAAAGTTCTTTGGGTTTTGCTCTTATTAAAACTTCCATGATTTTATTTTAAGTTTAGGACACATTGACTTACTTTCCATCAAGTATGCCCTCCTGGAACCTTATGGATTAGGAGATAAAAATTGTTAAAGTTGATAAAATATTCAGACAAAAATGCAGTTTTGACCAGTTTTAGTAGAAAAATCATATCTTTTGTTTGGTGCAGTATTTTTGAGTGATTCCAGTTGGTGGTTAAATTTAACTCATTTATCTACAACGTTTATTTTGAAAGTTTTTCTTGAAACGGCCCTCACATGCTCAGTTTATCCGTTCCAAGACAGAAGATTATTTCTGTCAGAATGTTCTTGATTATATCAAGTCACCAATGACCATTTTTGCTAGAAAATCACAACTTGAGTTCTACTTCGTCTTTTAATCTGATTCCAGTGGGAGATGAAAGTTAACTCAAAAGGCTTCGTTTTATATTTTATGAGTTTCACCCAGTTCGTCCATTTTAAACCATTTTTACACGCTCCACTTTCAAAAACAGATTCTGTGAACTTTCTTGTGATTTTCGGTTAGAGATTTTGGACATAGTTTTGGTTTGATTCATATAAGATTCATATTTCTTGTAATATATTCATAAAATCCAGATTATTATACTTCTTTTAACATATTTTTCGCTTAATACAAGTCCATATCCATCTCATAATCCAACAACAAGATTCAACTTTCTTAGATCTAACATGCATGCATTCAAATCAACACTTTTCAATACAAACTTTCATAGATATCACACCCAACAATATAAAAACACTTTTTAATGAAAAATCTCAGAAATATATTGTTCAAAATATACAAAAACATATAGATCTATCAAAAGGAAATCACTTTAAAAGCTACTTAATCTATAACAACACTTTTGGGTCTTAAACTTGTTGAATCCTTGGATCTTTCTCATGGATTTCGACATGCATGTGCATGAGGAGAAAGATCCTATCAACTTTGCCCTCATCAAGTGTGTATTACAAAGAAAACAAGAAGAAAACATAAACTTTTGATAAAACCTTTGAATATAAACAAGAACAAGATTAAATCTAGTAAAGAGATAAAGATTTATACCCTTGATGAACTTGGATTTGAAGATGAAATAGGGCAGAAATTTCGTGACCCTTAAAGCTCCTATTAACCCTTAATCCTTGCTCAAAACAACCCTTGTTTAATCTAGTATAAACCCTTATTATTGTTATAAGTTTAGATTGATTTTGTCTTGCCTTTTCTTGGTTTGTTTGAGCCGAAATGGAGAAGGAGAGAAAGGAAGGTGGAAGAGTTTTTGAGAGAGAAATGGGATGTGTGTGTGTTGGAAAGTGTAAGAAGTGGTGTTGGGGTGTAAGTGTATTCAAGTTGCCTTGGAAGTGTAAGGGTTTAGTTTTTAGTTGAATTTTGATTGGGTGTAGGGTTTGGGGGTATGGGGGCCGGTTTTTGGGTTGGGTGTAAGGAGGGGATTTTTGAATTTTGGATGTATAATGTAATTGTATATGTATATGGTTTATAAGTATAGGTTGTATGTATAAGTGTAAGTATTTTTGAGTGTTGCTAGTTAATTGAATTTCCTAGGCTAAAATAAATATGTGTATGTATGTGTGCATGCCGTATGTATGTATGTGTGTATATATATATATACATTTATAGATTTTTGTGTAATAATTTGTTACTTAACTCATTGTATCTAAATTCGTATTTATATTAGACATATATATGTACTTATTATTGTTCAAACACTTTAATGTACATATTAGTTTATAAACTTATTTTTGAAATAGTCGTTTTTATTTTCATGACCATCTACACTTTAATTGGCTTTTGATTAAATTGTTGGACATTTTGTAAGTGTTATAACACGATTTTATCACTGAATTCGATTCAACAATGGCGGTTTGATAGTGTGTGTTCTTGGTGTGTGTGTGTGTGTTTTGAGAGAGAAAGATCGGTTAAACTGAAAGATTGGGATTAATGTGTGTAAGAAATGAAGTGTTCGTTTTGATTTCTAAGGTATGAGGGCTATATATAGTCTAACAATACAACTATGCTAATTATCACAATTAGCCCCTCAACCTTAGTAATCATTTATCTATGACTTAACAACAATAATGTCTTCTAATCTTAATTACAATTTATCACTATTTTTGGATTTCTAACATTCTCCCCCTTAGTGATTTATTGTAATGAATGAAGTACGTGTTATCTTGTCTTGTAGGAATGAAATTGATGAGCCCGGTGGTGAAGACAATTGGTGTGTTGAAAACAAGTCTTCAAAGCTTTCTCTTTTGTCTTTGGAGAACTTGATTCAGTCTTGGTCTTGGTCTTGAAGTTAAATCATGTGAGGATTCTCAATGTTCTTTTTGAACAGAGAATAATGAATGTGT
>CM067175.1:18300804-18324560 GCA_034093135.1 Erigeron breviscapus | reverse complement strand
GAAACTGTACACTCCCAGAAGTATTCTTTCGATCAAACTTACAACCTGCATGGTCAGCGTCCGAATATGCAATTAACTGAAACCCGGTATCCCTTGGATACCAGAGACCAAGGTTCACAGTGCCTTTCAGGTATCGGAAAATCCGTTTGACGGTCTGGAAATGACTTTCCTTGGGATTGGCCAGGTACCTGGCACACATGCATGTGGCGAACATAATATCCGGGCGACTTGCAGTCAAATACATGAGTGACCCTATCATACTGCGATATCTCTTTTGGTCAAAAGATTTTCCATTTAAATCAGCATTAATCTTTGTTCGAGCTTCCATGGGTGTACCAATTGGTTGACAATTCATCATATCAAACTTTTTCAACATGTCAAGAATGTACTTAGTTTGACAAATAAATGTACCATTTGACAGTGTTTGACTTGAAGACCAAGGAAAAAGTTTAATTCACCCATCATGCTCATTTCAAATTTACTGATCATTAAAGCAGAAAAATTCTTGCAGTATTTAGGGTTAGTTGACCCGAAAATTATGTCGTCAACATAAATCTGGATTAGAATTATGTCACTCCCTTGTCTTTTGATAAACAAGGTAGTGTCAATCGAACCTTTGCTAAAACCAGATTTGACAAGATAAGAAGATAGAGCATCATACCATGCACGAGGGGCTTGTTTCAGACCATACAAAGCCTTATCTAACCTGTAAACATAGTCCGGATGTTTTGAATTCACAAATCCCTCAGGTTGTTCAACATACACCTCTTTCTTTGAGAATCCCATTCAAGAAGGCAGTTTTGATATCCATTTGATAGACTGTGAAATTCTTGTAGGCAGCATAGGCAAGAAACATCCGAATGGCCTCAATTCGTGCAACTGGTGTGAATGTCTCATCGTAATCAATTCCATCTTGTTGACAATATCCCTTTGCAACCAATCGTGCTTTGTTTCGTACAACAACTCCAGCTTCATCCTTTTTGTTTTTGAAGATCCATTTGGTCTTAATTGGCTCCTTATTCTTATAAGGATTGGGAACCAATTTCCACACCTCAAGACGTTCGAACTGATTAAGTTCTTCCTGCATTGCTTTCACCCAATCTGGACAACTTAGAGCTTCATTCACTGTCTTTGGTTCAACAATACTTAGAAAATTCACAAACAGACATTTATTCGCAGATGCGGATCTTGTCTGAACTCCAGTTGTTGGATTACCAATGACTTGAGATATTGGATGAGCTCTAGTCCATTTGGTTGTGTGAGGAATTGGATCTAGTGGATCACCAGATTCTTCAGAATTAATAAAATCGGGAGAATGTTGTTCTGTCAATTGTTCAAAAGAAGTAGCAATTGGTTAAACAAAGTTGTTGGATCATAATCTTCAGGATTGGTTGACGGATTTGTCACTTGAGAGATATTATGAGGTTGAGTATGCAACTCAGAATTATCGGTAGGTGGAGGAGAATCAGATGATGAATTAACATCTGATGATTGTGATGGTGAAGACTCATTTGGATCCATCTCTTTTGAATTTGAACTGGATGGTTCATTTGTATTCACTTCAGATTCAGGAACTTTCGTCGGAACTTGGAAAAACTCTTCAAACAAGATATCCAAATCTTGTGTAGTTAGAGTGGAGAATGATGATTTGACATTTGATGCAGTCTTTGTTGCGGAAGTTTGTGGACTTTGAAGTTCGGGTCTTGAACTGTGTTGTCAAGAACCATTCCCGAGAGTTCATCAAATCTAACATTCATACTCTCTTCAATTCTCTTGGTTCTTCGGTTATATACACGATAAGCTATTGATTCTCTCGAATAACCGATGAAATATGCCTCATCACCTTTTGGTTCAAATTTGCCCAGATTATCTCGATCATTTAGAACATAACAAACACATCCAAATATGTGTAAGAAGTTCACATTGGGCTTTCTTTTGTTAATCACCTCATATGGAGTTTTATCAAACCTCTTGTTTATGATTGATCTATTTTGAGTGAAACAAGCAGTAGCAACAGCTTCAGCCCATAGATTCGGAGGCAACTTAGAATAAGCAAGCATTGTTCTAGCTGCTTCAACAAGAGTTCGATTACGATGTTCAACTACTCCATTCTGTTGAGGTGTCCTGGCAGCGGAAAATTGATGAGTAATACCCATGGACTTGAAGAAAGAATCTATTGTTGAATTCTTGAATTCAGTGCCATTGTCTGAGCGAACAATTCTAACCGATGATTTAAGATTTACTTGGGTCTTCTTGATGAAATCAATAATCACATTCGGAGCATCACTCTTTGCATGAAGAAAGAATACCCAAGTATAACGAGAATAATCATCGACAATCACAAGAATGTATCGCTTGCCATGGATACTTTGAACTTTCATTGGTCCACACAAATCCATATGAATAAGGTGCAAAGGACCTTCTGTACTTAGAAACTTCTTTGGTTTGTGTGATGCTTTCTTCATCTTTCCAATTGCACAAGCTGGAAAAACATGTTCACTTTCATACTTGTAATCCGGAAGACCTTCAACAAGTTGTTTATCCACGAGCGCATTAATCGTTTGAAAATTAAGATGAGAAAGACGGCGATGCCATAACCAAGAATTTTGTGCAGTTGCTTTTGAAAGAAGACAAATCTCTGAAGAATTAGTTGGAATGTTGTTGAGATCAATTGTGAACAAATTATTGTCTCTTGTACCAGTAAGAATATCCACACCATCTTCAGTCTGCACTTTGCATTCATATCTCCTGAATAATACTTGAAGATCATTGTCACAAAATTGTCCAACACTAAAAAGATTGTGTCCTAATCCTTCAGCATAGGAAACTCTCTTGATAGTGACTCCATCTTTAACAATGTCTCCATAACCAAGAATATGAGCAATATGATCATTTTCGAATCTGACAGTTCCCATAAACTTCTCAACAAAGTTTGTAAGAATGGATTTGTTTCCAGTCATATGACGAGAACATCCCGAGTCAATATACCATACACAAATGAGATATTCCTGCAAGGACAAGGAATATGATTTTCGTACCCATTTAGATTGGGTCCTTGCAGGTTAGAAGGATAACATGCAAGTACACAAAACAAAAAATAATCATAAAACAAAATAACACACAAACAAACATTTTATTGAAAGTAACAAACAAGCACACATACGAGTTCAAATGAGAAATACGAATTACAAGCAAAGAAATGTAAAGGTTTATACACAAGTTTTGAGACAAGCAGGTCTAGTCCTAGATGTATTAGCACTATCTAAAGAATTTGATCTACGGACAATCCATACTTGTTTGACATGGGTAGTATTTCCATCAAGCTTGACTTTTCTAGAAGCATTCAAAAATCTATCTTTAGGAATCCATTTACTGCTACTAGTTAAGCACAAGTCACCTGAAACATGAACATTCTTTATGTTAGCAAACAATTTGTTATTGCTATTCTTGACAGGTTTCTTCTTGATGGTTTCTGTGGTCTTGTTTACTTTCTTGATGTTATTAGGTGACAACCAACCATACTGATCTTTGTATTTAGTTTTTCCTGAAATTGTATCTCTAACTCCCTGTAAAGTGCACTTAGAAGACTTCTGAGAATACCTAGGAAAACTAGAATAAAAAAAAAAAAAAAAAAAAAAAAAAAAAAAAAAAAAAAAAAAAAAAAAAATAGAAGACTTCTGAGAATACCTAGGAAAACTAGAATACCTAACATGCTGAGTTTGTTTGTTACCTAATGAGAAAGTTTCATTCTTGACAAATTTTGGACCACTACTTGTTTTGACTTCTTTTTTAGATTTAGGTTCAGTTTTAACTTTGTACATCTATGGTTGTCTAGAAGTCATTGATTTCTTAGAAACTGTGGGACCTTTGTTTGGTTTCGGTCTTGAATCTGTATTAGGTGATTGATTGGACTTTGGTTGTGTGGTGGTCTTTGGTCTTTTGAACTTATCAAATCGGGAAGGTTGTGAAGAGTGTGACTTTGGAATCTTCTTTATAAAAAATTCATGTTTATCCTCTTTTTGAACAAAATGTTTTTCAAATTCAGGTACAAAATCATGATTTCCTTCCAAAAATGTTGACATATCATCAGTTTCCAACTTCACACTTGCTTCACTTATCTTAAATGGACAAGGAATTCCCTTGAGTGGAATTGATGCTTTGTCTTTTTCTTTTAAAGATTGAAGTGCAAGTTTCTGAAATTCAAATTCCATTTTAAGTTTATTGAGTTCCTTAAGCACATTCAACTTTTGTTCCTTTTCTTTTTCAAACTTTTGTTTGAAAGCATCAATTTCATTCAAGTACTTTTGAGTTCCCTCAGAAAACTTGGTAAAGGACTCAGTCTTAGAAGCAGTCGGGAAGAAATAATTATCAACATCATTAACATCATATACATCATCTAGATCACCATCAGTTTGAATAGAAACATGCATGACTTGACATTCAGTTTGCACAGATGCATTCACAATTTCACAAATAGAGCATGCAGTTTGTGAAGTTTTCTCATCTTGACACAGAATGGTTTGGTGGAGTTGGAGTGGCCATTACTTCACAAACAGGATAATTGGGGTGATCACAATCATTTACATGATTCTTAGGTGGGTCATAGTGATTTTGAGTCTTCAAATTATCTATTAAAGATTGCTTTTCATCAAGAGACTTTTTCAAATCCTCTATTACTTTTTCCAAAACACTTTGTGGAACATACGGTCTTTCAACAGCAGGTTTTGGAATTGTAATAGGTTGTTCCAATGGTTTTTCAGTAAAACACTCAAGAATTTCAGGAATTATAGCCTCATGATTATCTTTGTTGCTTTTATGTGCAGGGTGACTGAAAAAATCATATGTCTCATCCATTAACTCATAGTTAAAATAGACATTTGCACCCTTCTTTAGAAAATCATCATCCTCAAAATCACCATCACTTGGTCTCACAAACTGGTCAGTCGTCCCACATCTCAGATAAGATTCCTTATATAATGATGGGATTTCTTCTTGTGCTTCGAGCAAATGTTCTGGATTGACATAACCCAACCCTGAAGTGAATACAGTTTTTGAATTTCTTGGCCTATTCAAAAAGATTTGTTGATATGATCGATTAATCTTATACAACTTTTCTTGATAAGACTTGATTTCAGCTTTAAGGTCATCATTTTCTTTATCAAGTTTTTGTTTAAGAGAATCTTTTATACAACACTCATATTTTAGGTCAGAAATTTTGTCTTCAAATTCCTTCAAATCAGGGATTGATTCTTTCAATTTCACATTTAAAGACTCAATGTCCTCAGCCAAATCATTTGCTCGAAACATCTGATTGGTCTTTTCAACTTGTAATTGTCTGACAGTCTTGCTCAACTCAAGAACTTTGGTTTCAAGTTCTTGTTTTTCAAGATGCAATTTGGAGTTCGGAGTAAAAGTGACTGCAGCTTTTTCAGATTTCAAATTTTCAAAATCCTTTTGAAGTAAATCAAATTTATCTTTAGAATTTTGAAATTCGTTTTCTTTGTTTTCCAAATCTTTGGTTAATTTTGAAATCTGTTTACTCAACCCTCTCCCATGTTCCATTGCATCATCACTCAAATTCATATAATGTTGTAGCACTTTCTTTGGAATAGTGATTACCTGATCATCTTCTGAAGACCCTTCATCATCCTCCTCTAACTCCTTTGACTTCCTGATCTTCGTCATGAAGCACACATTTGCTGCAAGTTCGTCTGTCTCTTCATTAGAAAGGTGTAGCCACTTGTCATCCTCAGCGAGAAGAGCAATTCCACTTTCCTCTTGTCTTGCAAGCAAAAGTTTGTACTTGTAATACTCGGAATTCTTCTGACGAGGTTTAGTGCAGTTGATGGCAAAATGTCCAGGAAGACCACAATTGTAGCATTTCTTGTCCTCATTCCTCTTATCCATGACCTTCTTCTCAAACTTCTTCTGATTATCAAATTTCTTCTCACCGCGAACAAACTCTTTCTTTGTTTCAAACTTAGGAGCATTTACATTCTTTGCATACGACGAAACTGATGAAGTCCTAAGCTGATTGTTTATTGGTTTCTTCTTGAAAGCCTTTGTGAAATAAGCAAGTTCCTTGTACATCTCCTTTTGCCTTTCATCCAAATCAGAATCACTCATTTCACTTGAATCAGAATCAGTGTCATATTCAACAAAGTTTTGTCTTGCAACTCTTGAAGACTTCTTTTCAGCTACCAAGGCCAGTGGATCAGAATGAGTACTTTCTTCTTTCTTCTTTTGGATCCTCAGAACATCCTCAACATTCAACTTCAGCTTTTCATACAAGGTATGAATTGTGAGTTTCCCAAAATCTGATTGCTGATTGAGTTGAGTGCCATACACTTGCCATTCCACCTCAAGATTTTTGATGAATTTGATGTTCAATTCCATATTAATTCTTTTCAAATCATTCTTTCTCAGTTCATTGATAACATTGCAGAATCTGATGTAAACTTCATTCAATGGTTCACCCTTCTGTTGCTTGAATGTTTCATACATATTCAGAACAGTTGACAATCTTATGGTGTTTGAAACATCAGACCCTTCCATCTACTTTTCCACTTCATCCCATATATCTTTTCCAGTCTCATATGAGTCAACATTGCAATAGATGTCATCTGGAAGTGCTTGATAAAGATAAGCAATTGACATTTGATCGGCCTCAACACGATTCCTCTGATCAGTATTCCAACTCTCTTCTGGTAAAGCTTCTCCATTCACTGGATTCTTTGGAATTTCAGGACCATCCTTGTAAGATTTCCTTAGAAGTTTCCCATTCTTCTGTCTGTCTATCCACTTCAAAAACCTTTTCTTCCATTGTGGATAAGAACCTCTAAACAAGATATGGGGTCTTCCTTCAGAACCAAGAGCTAAAGCTTCCCTTGAAGACATTTCAAACAATTTCCAAAAGACTTAGAAAAAAAATTGAATTTTCAATTTGTATTGAATGCCGAGCTCAGATCTCGGCAAATGAACCAAAAAATTTTGAAAATTTCTATTTTCTGCACATGAGAAGATTATTGAAGAAAAATGGTTTTGAAACAATTTTCTTGAAATTTTTGATTTGACAAATTCAATTTCAACTAAGTGCCGAGCTTAATTCTCTGCAAATGGTGCAAATAGCCAAGTCACAATACAAGTACACTGATCAACAATCAATTTCAACTGAGTGCCGAGCTTAAATGTCTGCAAACTGCACAAATGAGAATTGTACTTAGTCGCAACAACCAAAAACACTTGTTTGCCGAGCTTAAACCTCTGCAAACAGAACAAATAGTACCATCCTTGATCAAAAATTCTTGTAACAACTATTTGCCGAGCAGTGAGCTCTGCAAATAGAACAAGTAGCTCCAACACTTAACAAAAATTTCTTGAAACACCTATTTGCCGAGCAGTGAGCTCTGCAAATAGAACAAGTAGCTCCAACACTTAACAAAAATTTCTTGAAACACCTATTTGCCGAGCAGTGAGCTCTGCAAATAGAACAATTAGCTCCAACACTTAACAAAAATTTCTTGAAACACCTATTTGCCGAGCAGTGAGCTCTGCAAATAGAACAAATAGGAACAACTCTTAGCCAACGACCTCTGTAAACACGAGAAACCACTAAAGGACAAAATAGTCAGTTACTGGTCGTCTTCTTCGTTCAGCCAAACATCTAAACGCCGAGCTTACTGTAAATCCTTGATTTCTACTTCATTTTTGAGAATTAAAGCTTGTAATTTATATCAAAATGCTCAGAAAATCAATGCGCACAAATCCTCAAACAAATTAGATGCTAATTTCAACCAGAAATCAAACCCACTCGAACATGCGATTTGCCGAGCTCGATCAAAATCGAATCAAATGATGAAATTAACCTCTGAAATTGATAACGAAGGATGATATACTGATAACAAAGTGATCGGTGAACAAATTTTGAAGAAAAACACACTAATTTTGCAAAAATCACTTGAACAGTGATCTCGGCAAATAGAACTTTCAGAAAAACTCAAAATTCTAGAAATTAAGCACAAATTAAGCTTCAATTAAGCTTGTGGATCGTTCAGATATGCTGATTGTGCTCTGATACCAAATGTAAAATGTAGAATTCGAGTTTTAGTGTGTGTTTAGTGTGTGTTAATAGAGGTTTCTAGTGAGAGAGTGTAGAGAGAGAAAGTAGAGATGGAAGGGAAAGATTGGATTGTATGATAGGGTAAAAGGTTACATTTTGCATTATGGAGGGGGTTTATATACATATGAACAATTTACACTATGCCCCCTTCCATACTTAGACATTTTCATTATAAGTACAAACATACAATAGAAATACAAATCACCTACTACTAATTATATTTCTAACAATCACTAATCTTCATCTTGACAAGGTGTATCATTTTGAACATCTTAGTCAAAATCCTTTGAGTGTCAGTCAAATGCATGATGTATGTCATAAGTGGGACAAGGATCATAAAAATGTTCCTCGTTTGGTTCCTGAAGCCTCCAGGGTTGATAAGACATCAACAAGCAAAGGAGTAATTCTTGAAGAAAACGAGACATTACATTTGAGACACTCAAAGTCAACTCCATTAATTTCTATGAAAACAATGGATGAAGTTTTGGAAAGACTTTCGTGCATTGGAGAGATGACTGAGTATGGAATTCCTATTACGGAAGAAAATCTCAGGAGATTCAATAAGAAGAAAAATGTCAAGAGGATTTCCTGCTTCATATGTCGTACGAAGGGTCATGCTGCTAGTAAGTGTCCAAGTAAAGGAATGAATAGAGATTTGACTCATGAAAGGTCAAAACCTCCAAATACTGGGATATGCTCAAGCAGTGATGGTCGCTCATCAGACAATTTATCCAGGATTAATGAGAGAAATCTGAGAAATAATGCTCAGAAAGAAAAGGGAAAAGATATGATGGAAGAACAATACAAGAAATCAGTAGGAAATCTTGTTGGTTCTTCTCAAAGATCTCCCATGCATGCTTTATCCACTCAAAGATCAAGAGATTTAGTGAAGAAATCAGTTGAAGAATGTCATTTCAGACAAGTGTCTAATCATACTGCTTCTTCAAATCACTCTTCTCAAAAAAGGAGATCAAAGAATTCTGGCAATACGTATCCTTCATACTCATATGAAGTGAAATCATACGCAAAGCCTACAGAATATCACAGTACTTATTATGATCGATTTGCTGGAAGAAGTGGTGATGATTTCAGATCAACATCTCAGAGTTACAATGTTGGTGAGTCATCTAATGCCTTTCGTAAGAAACAACATCAAGATGATTCAAATCAATTGAACAAAATTTTGGGTAAAGGAGGATGGGGAGAATTTGCATATCGAGACGATTTGGGAAGAATCCGGACAAAGAAAGTCTGGGTTCTTGATGAAGAAAACTAATTTCCCTTCATTCGTGCGGAGGACACAGTCAAGGAGAACCATGTTTTTTTGGTAATCGGTGACTGAGTCCTAGGCACATTTTCATTAGATAACATAGTGGGTTATCGTACTTATATGGTGTTTACTTCATTGTAAATCATTGTGCAAGTCCTATGTATGTTATTTATAATTTGTTTATAAAGGAACGTATTGGGAAAAACGAGTATATATAAAGTGCTACTTTATTTTATGCTTGTTAATAAATCATTTGAGATAGCATGATTATTTATATAATAGTTGTTATCCGATGATGAATATGCAAAGTTGATTTTTTATGATGGTTACACTAAGGCCTTTGATCGATCACGTTTCAAGTTGCTAGTCCAGCTGACTGGAATGAGTAACCCTTAGTTACCATCTCTCAAGAACCATCTTTTATTCAGAAAATGCAACACAAAAATATAATAATGGTTTAAGGGGGAGTCGTTACTGCAAGAGAAATGAAGAAAACATGTGGCACTTAAGTTTACTCATCTGCTACATCCGATTTTTTTGTAAGTAATTACTCTTTCTAAAATTCACTCAAATATACCGGATTAAGCATGACTATTTTAAGATAGGTTAGAGTAATTTTGATTCTAAAATTACTGTGATCGATTTTTAAATTTTATGCTTCGTAAGGTATATTGCAAGAACAGTATTAAGCATGACTATTACAAGATTTGTTAGAGTAATTTTGATTCTAAAATTACTGTGATCGATTTTGTAACTTTATGCTCCGTAAGGTTCTTGCCAATAATAAAAGGAGTTCTATTGCACGAGAGGTAATGTTATTTAGGGTATCTGGTTTCCACGGGAGTTAGTTGTGTTCTTTGTGAACACTGAATAAATGTGTATCGTGATAAGGGTGTAGTGTAAATAAAGACAAATTTGAGTGTGTTTGGTACACCTCGAATTAGGTCTTGTATGTAAATTGCTCGAAAGATTAAGTGAAATACTTAAGGTTTTGGTCAAAATAGGTCAAACGGAATCACTGAGTTGACATATTTGACAGATATTTTCATTTGCAATTTACCTTAAATAATTGAGTCCAAGATACTTAATGTGTGAGCTAACATGATAAAGGATTTGATTCTAATCTTAATTGGGAGAATCAGTCATTACTTATATGTTATATATCGATTTAAGTATTTATAAGCTCAATTATTTATCATTGAGATGAATACATGTGTTGTATAGATCTCATGAGTTTGCTGATGTGGTCGCAGAATTATTTATCTTAACTGGATGTGTGTCAACTGTTAAGATAAAGGATCTCCAAAGTGTATGAAAATTGGGTCTATCCAGTCCGGAATGGAGAAAACTCAAGCTTAAAGTGGAAGCAGAATATACTTACACGTCAACAACTCAGCAAAATTCAAACGGAGACGAAGATATAGATGGAGAGATTGTTTATCATGTTATTCAATCTTATGTCTCTAGTTTATCATGGAGAGATTGTGTCCAATGTCTGTTAATGTCAAATACTTAACAATGGTACTTTGTAATTCATTAATTAGTGACATATCGGGTCTTAATTTAATGATCGTACATTGTAATTTTGTTTAAGTTGTGACATTCATCGAGAATCTCTTTATCGAGAAAAAATATTAAGAATTGTGATATAGAATTTAAATTCGGTGTCTGTCTTATCGTTTTCTCTGAAGAATTCTCTTCGTTAATCATATCGGGTTCAAGAAAATTTGTGTGAATTTTCAAATGAGTCAAATTAGAAAATACGAATTGCCTTATAATATTGAACTTTAAAAATTTAAGAAAAACAAATGGTTTTAGTTAAATTTAGTAAAGTTCAAAGTGTCGGTTATTAAAACTAAATGTTTTAGAAGGTTATGAAACAAAACATGTATTATCTAGTCAAATCCGACACCATATGTGTGTAGTGTCACCATATGTGTGTGTATAAGGAATTCGTCTGTTCTAGGACTTCGAAAATTTTCAAATGAGTCAAATTAGAAAATACGAATTGCCTTATAATATTGAACTTTAAAAATTTAAGAAAAACAAATGGTTTTAGTTAAATTTAGTAAAGTTCAAAGTGTCGGTTATTAAAACTAAATGTTTTAGAAGGTTAAAACAAATGGTTTTAGTTAAATTTAGTAAAGTTCAAAGTGTCGGTTATTAAAACTAAATGTTTTAGAAGGTTATGAAACAAATGGTTTCTCGACCTTGGAAAACACAAGAAGTTTTAATTTCGACGTGTTGATTCGATAAAATTGGTATTGTTTTAGAGGATTATGAAACAAAGGGTTTCAATATCTTGGAAAACAGTAAGATTTTTATCGTTCAACTTGCTTGTTGATTGTTAAAGTTGATAACATTCTCGTACCCGATGAAACTATGAGTTTCAGGGGTTTAGAAAATGTTAAGAGCTTTAAAGTTCGATTTTAATTGTTGTTGTTAATCTTTTGTTTGGTTGTTGTTTGTATCATTGTGCAGATGGCTGAGAGACACTTTCACAAAAATCATAATTACTTGATTGATTTGGACGTGAATCAAGCTAATGCTGGGAGATTTGTCAGGATTCTTGAATTTCTGCAGCAATCAAGGATCAGACATGTTCTCACTTCTGACCCAGTTATCTATCTGACTTTATTAAGTCAATTCTGGTCATCTGCAAGATTGGTACCTGGTGCTGTCCCAAGTATTGAAGCAAGGGTGAACAATCAGACCTTCCAGTTCACTGCCTCTGACTTGATTGATTTGGACGTGAATCAAGCTAATGCTGGGAGATTTGTCAGGATTCTTGAATTTCTGCAGCAATCAAGGATCAGACATGTTCTCACTGCTGACCCAGTTATCTATCTGACTTTATTAGAAAGTCAAGGTTCATATGAATCGAAGACTAGGCTAAGTGAAAAATATGCGTGTTTAGCCAAGTGGACATCATATGCGTGTTTCACGATGGGCTAATATGCGTGTTGTTACTTATATGCGTGTTTCATGACTTGTAAAATTTTTAAATTGAAAAATTTTAAATAAGTAAAATATGAAACAAAACATGTATTATCTAGTCAAATCCGACACCATATGTGTGTAGTGTCACCATATGTGTGTGTATAAGGAATTCGTCTGTTCTAGGACTTCGAAAATTTTCAAATGAGTCAAATTAGAAAATACGAATTGCCTTATAATATTGAACTTTAAAAATTTAAGAAAAACAAATGGTTTTAGTTAAATTTAGTAAAGTTCAAAGTGTCGGTTATTAAAACTAAATGTTTTAGAAGGTTATGAAACAAAGGGTTTCAATATCTTGGAAAACAGTAAGATTTTTATCGTTCAACTTGCTTGTTGATTGTTAAAGTTGATAACATTCTCGTACCCGATGAAACTATGAGTTTCAGGGGTTTAGAAAATGTTAAGAGCTTTAAAGTTCGATTTTAATTGTTGTTGTTAATCTTTTGTTTGGTTGTTGTTTGTATCATTGTGCAGATGGCTGAGAGACACTTTCACAAAAATCATAATTACTTGATTGATTTGGACGTGAATCAAGCTAATGCTGGGAGATTTGTCAGGATTCTTGAATTTCTGCAGCAATCAAGGATCAGACATGTTCTCACTTCTGACCTAGTTATCTATCTGACTTTATTAAGTCAATTCTGGTCATCTGCAAGATTGGTACCTGGTGCTGTCCCAAGTATTGAAGCAAGGGTGAACAATCAGACCTTCCAGTTCACTGCCTCTGACTTGATTGATTTTCTTAACTTGGGAACTGAAGACCAAGAGGAAGGAGTGAATGGTCCAACCACATATCCCCAAGCACTTAGATTGGGAGGATTCAGAAGAATGGGGTATGTTGGTCCTGCAAATCGAAACACATTCCAGAAGAATTGTTTGATGGGCAGATAGAAATTCTTTTCACATGTGATTCTTGTTGCCTTGAGCAATAAGAAGTCGGGTTATGATTCATTGAATGTCGAAACCCAATCACAAGTGATTTCTTTGGTGCTGAACAAGCCTTATAGCTTCTCTCGTTATATCTTTAATGAGATGTGTAGGCAAATAAGGGCAAGGGATGATGAGAGGTTTTTGATGTATCCGAGGTTCGTGATGCTGATCATTAATGCTCGACTATCCAATCTTGTTCTGGAGGGTCCTCTGAATCGGTGATGACGATGCCTAATCGTATCTTTAATGATAGTTTTAGATACCGTGGAAATCTTCCACCACAGGCTCGACCGAGGGACAGAAACCTCTTTGGGGCGCTTGTTAATCCAAATTATGTTGCACCTGAACATGATGGATTTGCGCACGAGGATTCTGATGTTGAAGGCGATGTTGCTGCTGCTCCATAGCCAGTCCCTCCACAACCTCCAGTGGCACCAGTGATACAACCACAGCAACAACAACAACAACAACAACAACAACAACAACAACAGCAACAACAACAACAACAACAACAACAACAACAACAACAACAACAACAACAACAACAACAACAACAACAACAACAACAACAACAACAACAACAACAACAGCACCAGCAACAACAACAGCACCAACAACAACAACAACAACAACAACAACAACAACAACAACAACAACAACAACAACAACAACAACAACAACAACAACAACAACAACAACAACAACAACAACAACAACAACAACAACAACAACAACAACAACAACAACAACAACAACAACAACAACAACAACAACAACAACAACAACAACAACAACAACAACAACAACAACAACAACAACAACAACAACAACAACAACAACAACAACAACAACAACAACAACAACAACAACAACAACAACAACAACAACAACAACAACAACAACAACAACAACAACAACAACAACAACAACAACAACAACAACAACAACAACAACAACAACAACAACAACAACAACAACAACAACAACAACAACAACAACAACAACAACAACAACAACAACAACAACAACAACAACAACAACAACAACAACAACAACAACAACAACAACAACAACAACAACAACAACAACAACAACAACAACAACAACAACAACAACAACAACAACAACAACAACAACAACAACAACAACAACAACAACAACAACAACAACAACAACAACAACAACAACAACAACAACAACAACAACAACAACAACAACAACAACAACAACAACAACAACAACAACAACAACAACAACAACAACAACAACAACAACAACAACAACAACAACAACAACAACAACAACAACAACAACAACAACAACAACAACAACAACAACAACAACAACAACAACAACAACAACAACAACAACAACAACAACAACAACAACAACAACAACAACAACAACAACAACAACAACAACAACAACAACAACAACAACAACAACAACAACAACAACAACAACAACAACAACAACAACAACAACAACAACAACAACAACAACAACAACAACAACAACAACAACAACAACAACAACAACAACAACAACAACAACAACAACAACAACAACAACAACAACAACAACAACAACAACAACAACAACAACAACAACAACAACAACAACAACAACAACAACAACAACAACAACAACAACAACAACAACAACAACAACAACAACAACAACAACAACAACAACAACAACAACAACAACAACAACAACAACAACAACAACAACAACAACAACAACAACAACAACAACAACAACAACAACAACAACAACAACAACAACAACAACAACAACAACAACAACAACAACAACAACAACAACAACAACAACAACAACAACAACAACAACAACAACAACAACAACAACAACAACAACAACAACAACAACAACAACAACAACAACAACAACAACAACAACAACAACAACAACAACAACAACAACAACAACAACAACAACAACAACAACAACAACAACAACAACAACAACAACAACAACAACAACAACAACAACAACAACAACAACAACAACAACAACAACAACAGCAGAGAGAGACAACGTCAGGACACCGAGGTGTCTAATGTAAATAAGTCTCTCGGGCTCATTGCGGAGACATATTGTTCAGAGGTGGAAGAGACAAGACAAGATTTGGATGAACCGACACCAAGTGTTCAAGAGCCTGTGCAGGACTTGACAGAAGCTATGACTGAAGGACCTCTCTATTCTGAAGATAGAGGTAAAGGATTGATAGGTGCATCTTCCTCGAGTTCAGCAGCACCATCAACTCCTCAAGTTCATGTCAGTCTGCCTGTCATCAAACCAGCTGTGATATCACTGGTTCGTGCAGAAGATGACCAGTCACCTCCAAAGGTAATCAGACTTTTGGGAATCAAGATTGGAGATAGACCAGTCTTGATGACTGCAAGACCTCGTAGCTCTATAATCACACCAATCATGTCTTTGTCAATGACTCCACCATCTACAACAAGACCATCAGTGACTTCTTCACAGCAAGGAGCTGCTCAGATTAACAAGGAAAGAGTATCCAAGTTAGCTGAAGACATCCAGCGGATGAGAGCTCTAGTTGCAGGCTTGTCTAACAAGCTAAAAGGAAAAGAAGAGTCACACCGAAGAGATGCTGACCTCATAAGACAAAGTCACCTAGAGCTGGAGAATAGCCAGTATGACCTGCAAGAAGCCCAGGAAGCAACAATCAACTCTGTCACTAGGATTGTTAATTCCATTAGGGTGCACCACAAATTGCTGAAAGGTCAGGCTAAGCATCTCGAGAGCTTAGGTAAGAGGTCTGCTGAGCTGCACAACAAGATCAAAAATCTTGAATCTCAGGGGGAGAAGTCTGGATGCAAGGAGGACACTCTCAAACATCGTCGAAGGGATGATGAGGATGAGGATCCAAGCAGTTCCAGACAACAAAAGGAGATTCAGAGATTTCTGACCTCAAATGTGATTGCAGCTCAGGGGGAGCAAGGTCAGCAAGGTCAATCTGGCCAAGATGGTGCTCCTTCATCTAACCCACTGGCCATAGAGGAAGTGGCAGGTATCCAGGAACAACCGACTGGAGGAGTAGGAGTCGGCATTCGGGTTAGACCAACTAACAAGGAAGAAGTTGGGAGTGAACTCCTGGACGACATTGCTGCGTACTTCAATTTTGATGAGTATGGGAGCATGTTTGAAGATTCTTCTGTTTCTTCAGCTCAAGACAAGTGTTCATATCTTAATGCAATGCTTGATCTCCTTGATCCAAAAGTAAAGGGATCAAATGAGCTATCTCTACAAACAACTATTGCAGAAGGCAAGGTTGGGGTAGACAATCAAACAGAGTTAGACTCAAATAGGGAGTTGGACACTTCTGAGGTGATTGAGAAGATAAGCAGGATTCCAGTGGAGGCAACACCTGAAGTTCCTGATGACGGGGTTTTTGGCCAGCACTTAGGATGACAAACGAAGAGTTGAAGGTCACATCTAGATGCTAGTGTCAAGGGGGAGACTATTGATGCATGTTTCTCGGTGACAAAAGCATTCTAGATGTGTTACATATATTCATATATATTCAAGTCATGTAATTTATCTTGTAATTACCGTTTGTCAATAATATTACCTTGGCATATATTGTTGATCATATTGGGATCCATTTATGTTTATATGTTTGTTTATTATTTGTATTTTGCAGGTTCTAGACATAACATGTAAAGAGTCATTAAGTTAATATTGTTTATGCGTTTAACAGTAGTTGAAATATTAACTTAATGTACTTCTAAAGGGAAGTTAAGTTAACTGTGTTTCTGCGTATCAACAGCAGAAGAAACATTAACTTAGTTAATACTTCCAATAGGTAATATAGATAATGTTGTTTCTGCGTATCTACAGCAGTAGAAACATTAACTTAGTTAATACTTCCAATAGGTAATATAGATAATGTTGTTTCTGCGTATCTACAGCAGAAGAAACATTAACTTAGTTAATACTTCCAATAGGTAATATAGATAATGTTGTTTCTGCGTATCTACAGCAGAAGAAACATTAACTTAGTTAATACTTCCAATAGGTAATATAGATAATGTTGTTTCTGCGTATCTACAGCAGAAGAAACATTAACTTAGTTAATACTTCCAATAGGTAATATAGATAATGTTGTTTCTGCGTATCTACAGCAGAAGAAACATTAACTTAGTTAATACTTCCAATAGGTAATATAGATAATGTTGTTTCTGCGTATCTACAGCAGTAGAAACATTAACTTAGTTAATACTTCCAATAGGTAATATAGATAATGTTGTTTCTGCGTATCTACAGCAGAAGAAACATTAACTTAGTTAATACTTCCAATAGGTAATATAGATAATGTTGTTTCTGCGTATCTACAGCAGTAGAAACATTAACTTAGTTAATACTTCCAATAGGTAATATAGATAATGTTGTTTCTGCGTATCTACAAAAGTTTGCTTGTCATAAGAACTCTCAAATGGTTTGAGGGTTTCCGTGGGAACAAGCAAAAGTTTGCTTGTTCATAAGAACTCTCAAATGGTTTGAGGGTTTCCGTGGAAACAAGCAAAAGTATGCTTGTACACAAGAACTCTCAAACTAGGCCAAAACCCTTATGGGCCTGACATGAGAACACTCAAACCCATTGGATTTGAGAGTTCTTTTCACTGGCCTATAAGTAGAGGTGTGTGTTTGCGTGGTTCTCAACAAGAGTGTAGAGAGAGAAACGAACAAAACCTAGAGAGAGAAAACCAAGAACACGCACGGTTTGATCTTGTGGTACTCGACTCACGAACGAACCGCAAACACACACCCGGTTTGGACGGCTCGTAGACTTAGATTACCACGTTGGTTGGTAAAGTTTGTCCGGAGAGCCGTTTCACTATAGTAACCAAATACGGGTGTTTATATTCACGCAAAAAGAATATATATATATATATCATAAAAGGTAGATATAGAAACCGTGGGTTATCTCGAGGAATTCCGCACCTCGACATATCCTTAAGTTAATCTCGGTTCGGTAAGACCCGGGGGACTTACAATAAGAGTTTGCAATATGTGTTCTCACAAAAGGAAATGAATGTAAGGCAAAGGAGATGGATGGAACTTCTGAAAGATTATGATTGTGAGATTAAGTATCATCCCGGTAATGCCAATGTGGTGGCGGATGCATTAAGTAGAAAAGTGCAGAATTTTTCTTGTAGATTGATGAGCATGGTTGTTCAAGCAAAGTCGGGGTTGTAACACCCCAACTAAGGCGGAACGATGAGATGTACAGAAAGTCGAGTATTCAAAACAAAGGATTATAGATAATATTCACCATAGCTTTATTTAATAAAGAATTTTACAAATGCACAAGCATGTGAACCAATTCCCAAGTACAATACGTCTACCATACTTGGATATTGAGTCCACGAAACAAATAACAAATACATGAGATGATATACTACAATGATCAAGGCGGATTCCATTGCCCATCACAAGGTTTGATCTTTGACTCCCAAGTGCAATGCAACTAATCATGATGCATACAATTTCCTCAAAACAAATGCTAAATCCTGAAAAGCATGAAGAAAAAAAAGTGTCAACTACGAAAATGTAGTTGGTGAGTGCATAGGTTTGCAAGTAAATCTCATTACATATCCATTTCAAAATAGTTGAGAAATCCATGGTAAATTATAAAGTTCTCATTTGTCACATTTATCGTGAGAGAAAAAGTATATCAAGCGATCAATCATATATCGTACCCAAACCGTATGTTCAATCAATAATTTCCATCCATAATAATAATAACTTTCCATTCAGCCAAAGGCATAATTCGATGAGTATATGCTTGAGCCACTACTAAGACCCTTTCACGTCCAAATAATAATAATGATAATATGTCCCGAAGATATGATAATAGAAGCACATGCTGTCAATCACGTGCAATAATAATAATGAATGGGTCGTGCCATGAGACGACCAATAATATATAAAGTAGATTAGAGCACCCCTAGGCAGACCGGAGATGAGGGCGGCCACTCAGGCGGCCAGTCAACCCACTGCCATCTTGGTGAGTGAGGGGACGAATCCTAGTTGCGCAACCCTCTAACTACAGGCCTCAATGAGTTAATAGTAGTGTACAGGGGACCACCGTTTGACAGTACACAAGCTCATCATATAACATATAACACGTTGAACATACAATATAACTCCCATATCATTATCAGTATTTCAAAGAATCATTTCATAAGAGAAAGTCATTTTAATTAATCATGCTTTTCACCCCGCAAGTAGAACATATAAAAGAGTTTGAAAGGGGGCTATGACTCACCTTGATATGCCGCATATTATATTCACTTATCCAAAATGGGTACTTCCCATCTATCGCTTCCTTGATCATATATCCGTCACGGTCCTCAATCACATTTCAAAGCCAAAATTATCCCTACGAGAGGACTAATATACGTAAGTTCCTATCTTAAGCCATCACTTAGAAATACCACTTTCATTATGTTGTCATAAATTTTGGGATCCAAGTATATTGTTAATATTTGCATCTTTTTGGTTGTAGAGAGTGTTGGTGTAAAAGGGTCACTTTCATTATACATGTAGTTATAAGTTGTTAGAATTTCGGTAACTTGCCTTTGATTATCATGGTTCTCATTGTGTGCTTTGCTTGATTATAATATTTGACATTAGTAACTTCATAATATTAATATTTATGAATACTTTCTGATTTATAACTATTTATTTAATTTATATTATTTATTATTTATATATTTATTATAATTTATTTATTTATTTATTTACCTTTTTAATTATCATTTAAATTTAATAATTAATAGGAATTCTTAGAAATCACCACACAACTTTTTGGCTAAAAATCCCAAGCCTTTTGGCAACTTTTATCATGGGAAAAATCATATCAATTCAACCTCTCTTGTGTCTCGCTCATTTTGAGGATTCTAAGCTTATAAATCGTTTACCGAAATAGTGATTTGAGCCTCATTTTTCGAGCAATTCAAATGCGTCAAAATGGATTTTCATCCTTATTTCATTATTTACAGAATGTTCATTATATTTTGGTGTCTTAAGTCGTGATCGTGGTGGTGGTGTGATATGTGCAAATTAAAGCTTTCGGTTAGTGCTTATATGAACCGAATTAGTGATTTGTAGGCTTGTCTTTGCCATATAATAACTAAGTTAAGTTTTATAACTTTTATTTGACATATTCTCAGTAGGTTTATAATACTTTTTGTTACGAGATTGTTGGAGTTGGTTAAAGTTGCAATCTAGTGACTTTTAGCTTATTTTGTTGTGAAGAACTTTTACTTGGAATTTTCTGTTTTAACACTTATTTTCATAAAATGTTGAGTAGTCATTCTTGGTTAAGTTGAATTATTTGGGAGTTGGTGATTTTTATGCAGAGACATATATGTGTCCTATATTTATGTGAATTTTTTCTAAATTTTTAGACATTGTTTACTACCTCTAAAAATTACCAAACCAAAACTGGTCAGAACAAGAGCTGCTGCGCGACTCAAAGTATTTTATAAAAGATTTCTATGATGAACATTTAAGAAACATCTTCCAATTTTATTTTAAGTTAGGGACACTTTGAACTCAGTTCACACCAAGTTTAAACTTTCTGAAACCTATTAGTTAAGGAATTAAAAATCGTCAAAGTTGACTCAATATTAAGACAAAAATCCAGATTTGACCACGTTTGGTAGAAAAATCATATCTTTGGTTTGGTTTAGTATTTTTGAGTGATTCTAGTTGTAAGTTAAACTTAACTCTTTTTTCTACAACTTTTATTTTGAAAGTTTTGCTTGAAACGGCCCTCACATGTTCAGTTCATCCGTTCAAAGACAGAAGAATAATTCTGTCAGAAAGTATTTGGGTCCAAACAACTCACCAATGACCATTCTTGCTTTATTAACACTTGAGTTCATCATTTACAAGATTAATACTTTATTTTTATATCTCTCAACATCAAATTTCCATATTATTATATATATTATTTAACCAATTTCATGATTTATATACATTTATTTATTTATTTATTTACCTTTTTAATTATCATTTAAATTTAATAATTAATAGGAATTCTTAGAAATCACCACACAACTTTTTGGCTAAAAATCCCAAGCCTTTTAGGCAACTTTTATCATGGGAAAAATCATATCAATTCAACCTCTCTTGTGTCTCGCTCATTTTGAGGATTCTAAGCTTATAAATCGTTTACCGAAATAGTGATTTGAGCCTCATTTTTCGAGCAATTCAAATGCGTCAAAATGGATTTTCATCCTTATTTCATTATTTACAGAATGTTCATTATATTTTGGTGTCTTAAGTCGTGATCGTGGTGGTGGTGTGATATGTGCAAATTAAAGCTTTCGGTTAGTGCTTATATGAACCGAATTAGTGATTTGTAGGCTTGTCTTTGCCATATAATAACTAAGTTAAGTTTTATAACTTTTATTTGACATATTCTCAGTAGGTTTATAATACTTTTTGTTACGAGATTGTTGGAGTTGGTTAAAGTTGCAATCTAGTGACTTTTAGCTTATTTTGTTGTGAAGAACTTTTACTTGGAATTTTCTGTTTTAACACTTATTTTCATAAAATGTTGAGTAGTCATTCTTGGTTAAGTTGAATTATTTGGGAGTTGGTGATTTTTATGCAGAGACATATATGTGTCCTATATTTATGTGAATTTTTTCTAAATTTTTAGACATTGTTTACTACCTCTAAAAATTACCAAACCAAAACTGGTCAGAACAAGAGCTGCTGCGCGACTCAAAGTATTTTATAAAAGATTTCTATGATGAACATTTAAGAAACATCTTCCAATTTTATTTTAAGTTAGGGACACTTTGAACTCAGTTCACACCAAGTTTAAACTTTTGAAACCTATTAGTTAAGGAATTAAAAATCGTCAAAGTTGACTCAATATTAAGACAAAAATCCAGATTTGACCACGTTTGGTAGAAAAATCATATCTTTGGTTTGGTTTAGTATTTTTGAGTGATTCTAGTTGTAAGTTAAACTTAACTCTTTTTTCTACAACTTTTATTTTGAAAGTTTTGCTTGAAACGGCCCTCACATGTTCAGTTCATCCGTTCAAAGACAGAAGAATAATTCTGTCAGAAAGTATTTGGGTCCAAACAACTCACCAATGACCATTCTTGCTTTATTAACACTTGAGTTCATCATTTACAAGATTAATACTTTATTTTTATATCTCTCAACATCAAATTTCCAGATTATTATACATCTTTTAACATATTTTTCACTTAATACAAGTCTTTATCCATCTCATAATCCAACAACAAGATTCAACTTTCTTAGATCTAACATGCATTCATTCAAATCAACACTTTTCAATACCAATCTTTATAGATCTAGCATTTACAACATAAAAACATCTTTTTAATGAAAAATCTCAGAAATATATTCTTCAAAATATACAAAAACATATAGATCTATCAAAAGGAAATCACTTTAAAGGCTACTAATCTATAACAACACTTTTGGGTCTTAAACTTGTTGAATCCTTGGATCTTTCTCCTAGATCTCGACATGCATATGCATGAGGAGAAAGATCCTATCAAATTTGCCCTCATCAAGTGTGTATTACAAAGAAAACAAGAAGAAAACATAAACTTTTGATAAAACCTTTGAATATAAAACAAGAACAAGATTAAATCTAGTAAAAAGGATGAAGATTATACCCTCTTGAACTTGGTTTTGATGATGGATTTATGGCAGATTTTTCGTGGCCTCCAAACCCTCAAACAACCGTAATCTAAGCCTTAAACAACTCTTGAACCTTGCTTGGATTAACCCTTTGTTAGGTCCAGATTTAGTCCAGATTTACTGGACTCGCTCCAGACTCGACTACTGGAGCCTCATTGAAGATCTGACCATAATCGTGTTCTACTGGACCTACTCCAGACTTGGAATCTGGAGTCCCTCTAAAGATTTGTCCAGAAATAATTGAAGACCAGTGAGCAAATACTTGTATAGGAAATCTGGAGTATTCTCCAGATGAGCTCACTGGACTTCACCCCAGTCCAGATCAACTCTACTGAAGACATTCTGACTGAAGTCAAAGACTGAAGTCTGAAGAAAGAAGACTTTACAAATGGCGGAGTCCACTGGAAAGTCTTACCAGATCTGTACACTGGAGGATTGTCAGTGTTCTAGATTCTACAAGTCTGAACACTGATATCAAGGATTGACTTTTCCTTTAACACACTTTCCAAAGAACAATCCACTTGTTCTTTACCAAAGTATACATGTGTAAAGGTGGTTGGATAAAAGGATACACTTGCATTTGATGTGACTTTATCCTTATTCCTTATCCAATACATTTAATGTTCTTGTCGGATCATTAAATGTATGCAACCATATTTGTACGGCACAAAATTCACTGGTGAA
>CM067175.1:18255924-18299804 GCA_034093135.1 Erigeron breviscapus | reverse complement strand
GGTCAAACACGTGGTCCAAAGCCAAACGCGTGGTCTAAATCCAAACGCGTGGTATAAGGCCAAACACGTGGTAGTCAGCCAAACACGTGGAGGAAACTCCAAACGCGTGAAATTTTAACCAAACACGTGGATTAGGTTACCACATGCTTAAACGCGTGTTTCCTGTAGCATCAAACACATTTTCAAAATACACTTAGATAAATTTCATACCCTTTACCTTCAAACCTGAATAACCAGCTAATACACAGGAAAGAGATAACCTGTATGAAACTCAATGATTGAACCCCCTGAAAATCAAGTCATCATTAGCAGATAAAATTTGAACAATCAAACCTGATAATCTTGACTTTACGATATACCTGTATCAACTGAAAAACCATTACAGAAACTTTGGTAAACTTACATAACAAGTTAATGTGATGTATAAAACCATAAACAAACGGACATTTGAAACATAGATACCAGGTATGATACAACTTAACAACTTTGGAAAAACACAAAATTCCAATATCGAAAGTCCTGCACACTTAAAAGAAACTCATCAATGCATCAATATCAACAGATAACATTATTTTAAGCATGCAAAGAAGGTATCTAATTAAAGACCTATGGTCAGTCAATTATCATCGTCAAGCATATCTTTTCACCAAAACCAAATTGAAATCTCAAAAATATATCAAACGAATCTTGACTATATTTTGACTTTTCCAAAACAAAAAAATTACGCTTATTATACATTTTAATTATAATAAAATTTATGCTTTACCATTATGGCATTATATTGTGTAGAGAAATTATAAAACTTAAAAAACTACGAAGTAAGTAAGCATATAAGGAACTACAATAAGCGCGCATGAGATAAGTTTTTATCGTTTTTAGTCTATCTTATACTTTAAGTTGCAGATACAGCTACAGATCCAAACACCATAAAAAAACAGAAAGTTTTGTTAACATCTTTAATTAAAAGCTACAGTTTCTTACAACTCTAACTAAAAGCTACAGTTACAACTTCTAGCTACAACTATTTTTGTCAAACATATAGTTATTATCTAAATCTCTATCTCTACTATATTATAAAGCATTTACCCCTAAAGCTCAACTAAGAAGTTGATAACCCAAAATGCTCATATTCTTTGTGCATTACATTAAATATATCCGCCTAATATACCTATAATACTTTTATGAGATTATTAACAACATACATCTCTCAATCTATAAAATAACTACATTACCTTCTTTTACATCAATTATTTTTACATTAACAAACACGCCACTGTCGCAACCATCACTACACAGTCGCATCGCGCGATAATAATCTATTAACTTTTTCGATGTTGAATAGTTTAACTAACAAGCTGATACCAGATTAAATAAGGCCTAATATTTGTGGTGTTGTAAATCCCATCAACTCATTTAGATTTGGATCATTACATGATCGATGATATAGCAATTGAACGCATATATGTTGTTGCATAGAAGAAGTTGGAGATTTACGTAGAGTAGAAAACTAGGGGTGTGTTTGGTTGCATAAAACACCCCCTGTTTTCCATTTTTGTTTTTCAAGAAAACATGGAAAACAGAAAACGCGTTCTAATCATACTTTTCTAAGAATATTTTCCAAGAAAACAGAAAACAATGTTTTCCCCTTTTCAATGGAAAACTTGAAAACATCTTTTTCTTGTTTTCCATTTTCCATTTCCCCTCCCCTTTTCAATGGAAAACTTGAAAACATCTTTTTCTTGTTTTCCATTTTCCATTTCCCCTCCCCCTCCCTCACATCTTTAACATGTTTTCTAGTTTTCTAATTAGAACGCGTTTTCAAAATTTTTATTTGTTTTCTAGAAAATAAAAACCCTTTTTATTTTCTAAAAAATTAGAAATGAAAATTTTGAAAACATTTTCTACAACCAAACGGCCCTAGAAATTCCCTCTAATTTTTCTTCTTCTACGTGATCAATCAATAGTGTTACTGAAAAGACGGAGATAGTTAGCTACAAACAAATGGTCGCCAATGATCAGGGCACGAAGAATGATGAACAAGTGTTGAGATTTATTGAAAAGTTTCCAATATCATAGCTTGATAGGTTTGTTGAAAAGTTTCCAATAAAATAACTTGATAGCAAGCTAGGTGTTTGAGGCATTTCCCCGTAGACGGATTTTTGGAGCAAAACAAGACCTGATAAAGAAAGCATGCTTGTTTTGGTGAGTGGGACCCTTAAACTTGATTCAGTCGTTTACATCTTTATGTTATGGTGAGTGGGACCTGTTTAAGCATAAAATTATACGGGCTATAATATGTGATATTATACTTAATTTCAAAGGGGTTGGTCTTATTTAGAATGTGAAAAGATTAATCGAGGACTTGTTAGCGGTTCCCAGTTGGTGTGGAGGTTAGTACAACTCCCACGCTACCAAGTATAAAAGGTGAATGGATATGTGGATATGTGAGTGTGTGAGTATGTGTTTCATGGAAATCAACTTGGATTGGGTTGAAGTCATGATCTGGTATTTATAGGCACCAAGGAGAGGTGGTCCTTGGTGCATGACGTCCTTGTAGCAGTCGACCGTTGCTCGGCATGTCGTGTTATGTAACAAACTTTGTCTCTTTGGTTCAGAGGTCCCAGTACGAGTCTGCAATGTACGAGCATGGACGTCACTAGTTTGTGGTACAATTAGCTACGGATTAAGGTGTGGTTCCGCAGCCTTAATGATGTCCGTAAGCATTGCCGAAGGGCATACGTCATCAAACCTCCCAGCCTAGTGTTGCGATCTTGAGAGTAAGGCTAGGCTTTGGGTCATGTCTGCTGATTTTCCTCAGTGCCGGAGCACTTTCGTTTGGGGTGATGTTCACATGAAAAAAGCACGTGATATCCACGTGCTCTCCCCCCTAATTTTTTTTTGTGTGATGTGGCATTTATTGTAGGGCCACGTGGCAGCTACATTGGTAAAGTGCGATTACACGTGGAGCTCATCCGCATCGGGTGTCTAATCAGATTCCGCTACAGTGTCGCTACAGTAGCCCCATTCTTTGCCTATAAATACCCCACTTTTCTCATTTCATTTCGCTCTTTTCTTTTTGCTCTCGCTACCTTCTTTTCGCTCCGTTGGGCTTCCGGCTTGGGTACAGGTAGGTTTTAGTTGTTTTGCACAAAGCATGTTTTTTTGGCATCCGTAGGTAGGTTTCTAACATTACTAAATGGGTAACCGTAGGGATAAGAAAACTACTTTTTTCAGCGTGTGTCGGGAAGATCTCATCTGGTTTTTGAGTAAATATAGGTTTCCCCCGTCGTTAGGTTATACCGTTCTTCTTCCTACTGATACAGCCGAAGATGCTCCGGCTGGAAAAATTGTTTTATATTATTCATACGTCTTCTCTGGGCTATGTATCGATTTAACCTATTGATGTGTGAAATCGAGTAATAAAATTTATAAACACGAACTACCAAAAGACTGACTACAACACACTCACAGGCAGTGAACCTGATCGCATGCAGTATAGTAAACTTGGTAATCCGAGGTCGATCACAAGGACTTTGTAAGCAATTGTTCAAATTAAGTAATTCAGTAAAAAGAAGGGGTTTTGTGACCGAATTGTCACGTTGCAAAAGAAAAATAAATAATAAATCTCAGAGTAGTATACGAGGGCAGTGCAATTCTCGGAGACGAAAGTAAAATGCTTGTAATTGAACTAATAAATATTAAAAAGGGCAACCTCGCTTGATCAGCTTACATTGTCATCATCAAGAGTACTAAACTTAATCATTGCGATTGATTCAGAACGACTAAAAAGTAGTCAAGATGAACTCCCGTTATACTTGAAACATTAATTTTCTCGAAATATAGTTATCGATCCCGCGAATAATTTCTACTCAAACAATTAAGCATTAAGAACCTAAGTTGATTTTATGATTTAATCTTTAAAAGCTTTCTTCCGAACTGCTTATTCGCCTAATCAGATCCCTCTATCATAGACGTTTACACACTCAAAATGAATTTAATTGTTTAAAATCTTTATTGCTAGTTTCTCCCGAACTCAACGACTTTGGGTTAATTATAGACCGATTAACCGTTTCATAAATCAATTGACAATGACATAGATTTCTTCCGAACTTCTAATTACAATTATCAATCAATAAATATAAAAGAGAAAAACAATATTTAAACTCAAATAAATGCGGTTCTTCGATTAAACATAGAAATCTTGTTCAACAATTGCAAGTAACATCAAACAACCCTATGACATGTTCACTACCCAAGCGGGTGCTGAGAGATTTAGCCTCTCATATTGAAAAGATAAGAACAATTAATAGTATATGAAGGCATAATGTACCAAATGTTTGAAATCAATTCAAGAATGATGAGAATCAAATACGGAATGATTGAAAATAATCCAATCGTTCTTGATCTTCAAAGATGAATAAACTGATGAAAACCCTCTTCTAAAGATGCAAAAATCGGCTGGAGAAAATAAGGTCCGTTAAGGGAATGTTTTTGCAAGCATATATAGTAACCCTAAAATCTGCACAGAATCGGCCCCCAGTTGCGGCGCAACCAGGTTTGACTTCGCGTTGACTTTGACTTTTATTGACTTGTGGCTGACTTAGAACTGGAGGCATTGCAGCGCAACTAAGCTAGTTGCGGCGCAACTATCTTTTCTGTTTTTGAGTTGCGGCGCAACTCCTAGTTGCGGCGCAATGGGTTACTTGTCCAGTTTGACTTTTGTTGACCAGCTGCTACCTTCATCCAAATGACTCGAAAATCATCCGTTAGCGCTTATTTCACCTCAAGAATGTCGTTTTCTCCAGAATTACGCTCAAGTACCTGTTATTTCCCTGAAACACTAACAAATACCATAAACGCAACAAATGTATACTAAAACGACTCGAAAACCATGCTAAGTCAACTAAATTCGTTGTGGAAAATGGGTATAAAATACGACATATCAAATCCCTCCACACTTAAGCTTTTTGTCCTCAAGCAATTCAATCGTTCAAAACTCATACCTTGGTACATAATGGAAACACATTTCAGTAATCAAAAAGAAGCTCAACCATAATTAAAAGAAATGAGTTAGGCAGTTTTAATCTTAAATGAAAACTGAATGTTTGACAATACTTGACTGATATACAAGCCTTAATAACACGACTAAGCACAAAAGAAACGAATAAGTGATATCTCGTCTATCCTACTCCAACTAACTTACTTTTGGGGTTGAATATTTGAATTATCACTCAATGCCTAGTCGTGATGCATAATCTTTTAACCATAGGCTTGTACTAGGTTCGTTCCTTCACCGCCATGGCGCAAGCACCACAACGTTAATCAGAAGAGGTCTTTAAGGGTTGTAATGTTTTCAGGGTTTAAACAAGGTATTTAAAAGGGTATGGAAATTTTGGATAACAAATGGTGTTAAAAAGAAATAACACAACATTTAACAAAGTTTTCACATAATAGTCTAATCCATAAATCCCATGTCATTAGTTGCCAACGGTCCAAAACCCGAGAAGTTGTCCCGACAATACCCCCAATAGAACGATTAAAAACCGACACCATTGTGGTGTATGACATTTAAACAACTCAATCAACCAAATCTAACCATGTTGGCTTTAACAAATGTGCCAACCCAAGAAAAATGACTTAAAATTTTAGCATTCCAAGATCCTTGTGTTGGTTATAATTAACGAACCAACTAATAAAAATGATTTGACCAAAAGTGAAAAATACCAACTGACAGCCCAAGCTCTTTTCTTTCATTTTTTCTATTTTTTTTTTTCTGTTTTTCAATTCTTTTATTCTTTTTTTTTTTTGTGAGCTACTTTTACTCTGACTAATTGGTATTCTCTTAAATAACATTTGAAACAGTGACAAATCATATACTCATATGCTCAAATGAACGCTCCAGACTTTATCCAAACAATCATGACGAAATCAATCTATTCTCAGTAACCGAGAATATCCCAACCCGACATAAAGGACAACCCCAAACCATCCACTAGCATAGGCAACCAATGACCCACCAGGACTTCGACTATCGGTATGGCTAGGAAAGTGTATATTTAAGGTGGATTTAATAACAAAGAACAGGCTAATGACAACATGTTTTCTATTGTTTCTTGCACTAACAGTGAGTGCAACATAAGGGTTTATACAAGTGGTTCACTAACCAGTGTAGTTAGCTACTAAGCACATTAATAAAAACATGCACATATCAAATTTTTACGAAACAAGGGGTGAATCATACAAAGAACAAATGGTGTTATCCTAAGTTTGCCTCTTCTGATAAATAACACGGAACGATCAACCAGGACAAGTTCTAGAATCAACGCAATCACCGGCACACTCATAGCAAATGAAAATAATCCGGAAATGAAAAAACCAACCTCAAACTTGCACATCATAGTTCAGAGTTCTAAGTAGAACCCTTACTCTTGGATAAATCCAAAAGCCTACGAGAGGGACAAATTTACAAGGCTAATAAATCCAAAACCGTAACACCTAGCATACTAGCAATGAATCAATAATCTCATAATTTGGGTGTTTTGGTGCTTTGAGCGTGCTAGTCATATTATTAATCCAGAAGGGATTGCCTAATTAATCAGTCAAAACACATTCCACATATTAAAATTTTGTACCCAAGGTGTAGTCAAATTGCTTATTAATATCTATAATTAAGTGACAAAAGCAATTAACTACAAGGACAAGCATGCAAAAGTTTAAAATTCCTCTAAAAATACCCGACTTTTTCCTATTTACCACCCCCCACACTTGAGTTGGACAATGCCCTCAATGTCCAATGAACTAAGACAAACTATGGAAATAGGGAAAGTAAACAAAAAGCAAATTCAAGAACAAGAAAAACTTGGCGGGTATGACGTGTGTTCCATGCTTGAATGATGTCAACAAGAATATGGCGCTGAACTTACTGCCAACATATGCATATGACAAACTTGCTATCCAACATGAACACACAATTAAAAGCCAACAAATATATCATAAAGCATGCAACATCCTAATCCTACTTATTAAAATGGAAATGGAAATAAAATACGATGTCTCATCACCCCGAGGGGTGGATACAAACCAAACAAATAGAAATAAAGAAAAGTACGGGAATAGAAAGTGTTCAAACAAATAGTACAAGCCATCACAACCAATAGACAGCAGCCACCATCATCTCCAAGCACATCACTGAGGTGGGTAACCAGGCATAGGCCCGGATGTATCAAAAAGCGAGCCAACCAACTGCTCAGCAAACGTCGGTTCTACCGAACCTGACCCTCCAGCACCTGCATCACCGCCTGATGTACCTGCAAAAGAACCAAAAGAGACAGGATGATCTGGACCCCGTCCCCCAAGATCGTGGGAAGGAGGTCGCTCGTACTGACGCTCTGGCGGATAGAAGAAACCACCACCAGCCCTGTGCTCTGGAATGAAGATACTGGGAGGACGGTAGTCTGGAATAGGCTGAGGTCGATGGAACTCCTCACCCCTATACTGGGCCTCCCACATCGGATGATAACGCTGCTGATCATGCATCACACGCCCCACACCCGAACCAATCCATCTAAAATCACTATCCATCCTAGTCTGGAACTGCTGCTGTGACTCCCACATAGAGTTCACAGTGTTCTCCAAAGTGGAGAAGTCCCAAGCACCTGAAGGGGCGGCAGAAGAAGATGCCCCCGCAGTAGGAGTAGTGGTGGCACGACGCTTAGTACGTCGCGCAGGCTCAGGTGGCTGCTCAGGTGCTTCAGCCATCTCCTCGTCATCATCATCATTTCCATCCTCCTCCTCGCCTTCAGAGGCGGCATCACCAAAAGGAATCAACTCAGGAATATCATTCTTATGCTTACGAGGGCGAAGCAATCCAAAACGGTGCAAATCATTATAAGTAAAAGCCTTCATCGGCTTCCAGTTCAAGTTCACCGTAGTATTAGCCCTATCATCCTCAAGCTGAAAATACTTGACCATTTTTGTGATGAAATGGCCACACACCAACCCCCTATCACGCGCCCCTTTTTGGCCCATGTGTTTTGCGAGCACATAGGGGGCACAAGCAGTCCTGTAATGATCCAACTCCTGAAAGATCCTCAACAACCACAAATCATCCATATATAACTTATCCGGGTGATTAGGTCCTTTGGACAAAAGAATGGACCAACATCTTATGGAACAAGCGCAGAATAGGCGATTGGATTGTATTCGCCCCACAAGCCCCACGCCAAGGTTTACCTCCAGAAATCCGAGAGTAAAAATCTCGATGATCACCCAAATCTCTATGGAAACCAGAAGTAGTCCTAACAGCAGTAGCCAAAAAATGTTCAAAAACATGATCATCCAACATCTCCTGAGTGTACATACCCGTACACAATCCAAACTCAGCTATAGTCAAATGGCGATTCAAACCCCCACAGCGAAAGAAGATCACTCTATCATCATGGACATCTTAGCAGTATCTATATGCTCAACAGAAATAGTGGAGTACACCTCCAGACACCACTCCTTACAAACCGACTCCCTATTTCGAAAGATATCAAACCACATACTAAGTTCTTTCTCAATGAGATTACCATCAACATCATTTGCCCTACCCATGAGGCGCATATACCTACTTATGTCCTCACGAACATTGAGCACATCTAACATATTCCTCTCCATAAACCTTGGTTCAATAATGTCCTTATGAATTAGAGTGGCCAACCTGTTAGTATACTCAACCTTAGCCGCGGGTGAAGCATGAGGAAATCGAAGCCAAGAGTGGGCTGGAATGCCTATAGCAACGGCCTCATCAGTAAGACCGGTGGGAGCATTAGCCGCATCCGCAGCAGGTGCAGCAGCAGTTGAGGCTCTAGCCTTGCCTCTTCCTCCACGGCTAGAACTTGCGGGTTCCTACACATACAAGAAACAATCAAAACGATCAAACCCTTGACAATATGATACATATATATGAGCATAAACCAACCAGGGCTGAGTCTGGACCAGTTGCGGCGCAACCTGCCTAGTTGCGGCGCAACTGGCTTTTCTATTTCAGTTGTTGCGGCGCAATAATGCTAGTTGCGGCACAACGAGGGTGTTTCAGAGTCTGGGTCGAGCAGCAGCAGCAACAAACACTCAAAAACCCACAAAACTAAAAAATTATTCAATCACTTATAATTTAACGAAATTAATCTAGGGCTTATCACACAAATAATGAAACAAACTTTAATTTACCCTAAACCACTTCCATTAACAAAACTCATGAAACAATTTATCAATTATCCAACAATTTAACACACCCCTCATTGTTCTAAACCCTCAATCACACATTCGAACTTCAATTGCAATTTTCGCATAAATTATGTAAATTCGAATTATTCAAGAACACTATGAAATTAATGAATTAAAATCAAGAAGAGTTAAAGAACCACATACCTTTCCTGTTCTTGTCATTGTGAAGATTAAGATAACTTAAGATGGAAAATTAAAAGGAATATGGAAGGAAATAGAGAGGGAGTCGGCTGGGAATTTTTAGGGGAGAAAGTTCGCTTCAATAATTTTTGTGTGTGTGAAAAAACAAACCGATCCCCTTTTTGATTTAAAAGATTTGACCCGGTTTGACCGTTGCGGCGCACCCATGTTGCGGCGCACCATCATTTATTAATTTTCGATTTTATTATTTATAATTTTATTTTTTATTTTTTATTTTATTTTCCGTTTTCAAAATAATATTTGCGGCGCAACTCAAAAATGGACAATTAAGTTGCGGCTCAATATAGATGGCTGCGGCGCAATCAAGGCAAGTCATTGCGGTGCAACGTGTAGTGGCGGCGCAATGCACCCCCGTCCACACTTGCCTTTGTTTTCTCCTTGAAAACGATTTACCGGAAGGCGTAAGAGCGGCTTCTACCTGCAAATCTTATTAAATACACAATACCAATGACAAATAAACAAAATGATGAAAACACGGAACATGAAACACGGGTTGCCTCCCGCGAAGCGCTTAATTTATTTACGAGTCTTTAGCTCGACTCAAAGTCCTTTGAGTTTTCACTTGTGGATGGCATAAAAGCCAATCTTGAACACCTCCACATTCTCCTCATCTTCTTCGTGGTAATGCTTCAAGCGGTGTCCATTCACATTAAAACTATCATTTTTGCCAAACAACTCCACATATCCGGACGAATAACTTTTCTTAACCACATAAGGTCCTGTCCATTTCGATTTGAGCTTTGGTGCTTTGAGTTTGTACTTTGACTGAAACAAAAGCACTTTGTCACCGGCCTTAAACTCTTTTCTCTTGATCTTACTATCATGCCAAGCTTTTGTTCGTTCCTTGTAGAGCATGGAATTGTCATAAGCTTGCAACCTCATTTCATCCAACTCGTGCAACTGCAAAAACCTCTTCTCACCTGCCAAGATCAAATCCATATTGCAATTTTGCAAAGCCCAATAGGCTTTGTGTTCAATCTCAACCGGGAGATGACAAGTTTTACCATAAAGAAGCTTATAAGGGGTAGTACCAATCGGCGTCTTGTAGGCGGTTCTAAACGCCCACAAGGCATCATCAAGCTTCTTAGCCCATATCTTGGGATTATCATGCACAGTTTTCTCAAGAATACGCTTTAAGACCCTATTGGTGTTTTCCACTTGGCCGCTTGTTTGGCGGGTGATACGAAGTGGAGAACCTATGGGTCACACCATACTTCTGTAAAACCTTAGCAAGCTGGTGATTCGCGAAATGTGTCCCGCGATCACTTATTAAGGCCTTTGGTACACCAAATCGACTAAACAACTTTTTCAAAAAATCAATTACCACTTTAGCATCATTAGTCGGAAGGGCTTTAGCCTCGGCCCACTTGGACACATAATCAACGGCTACCAAAATATAAAGAAACTTATTCGAATGGGGAAAATGTCCCATGAAATCAATCCCCCAAACATCAAAAACCTCACATACCTGAATCATTTGTTGAGGCATTTCGTCTCTTTTAGTGATATTACCTTGGCGCTGACAAGCATCACACACCTCTACTAAAGTCTTTGCTTCCTTGAAAATGGTGGGCCAATACAAACCCGCATCAAAAACTTTCTTACCGGTTACAGACTGTCCATAATGACCACCGGTTGGACCATAATGACAAGCATCTAAAATCTTCCGGGTTTCTGCACCGGACACACATCTCCTGATCATCCCATCTGCACACATTCTAAACAAATATGGTTCTTCCCAGAAATAATGCTTAATCTCAGAAAAGAATTTCTTTTTCTGTTGATAAGACATTTATTTGGGAATGACATCTGCAGAAAGATAGTTAGCAATGTCTGCATACCATGGCGTTTCCTCAACATCAATCTGCATTAGATACTCATCAGGAAACGCATCATCAATATCATGCTCTTTCAACTCCTCAAGGTGAGGGTTTTCAAGTCTACTTAAGTGGTCGGCAGCCACATTTTCAGCCCCTTTCTTATCCTTGATCTCAATATCAAACTCTTGCAACAAGCAAGATCCAACGAATGAGACGAGGTTTAGCATCTTGTTTAAAAAACAAGTACTTAAGGTTGAGTGATCGGTAAAAACAACGGTCTTACTAAGCACTAAGTATGATCTAAACTTATCAAAGGCATAAACAACCGCAAGCAACTCTTTTTCAGTAGTGGTATAATTCTGTTGAGCACTGTTAAGAGTCTTGCTAGCAAAATAAATAGGACGAAAATGATTACCTTCTCGTTGTCCTAAAACAGCTCCAACTGCAAAATCACTTGCATCACACATTAGTTCAAATGGTTGACACCAATCGGGAGAAACCATAATGGGTGAATGAGTCAACCGGTCTTTGAGAAGTTCAAATGCCTTTAAACAATCCGAGTTGAACTCGAAAGACACATCTTTCTCAAGCAAATGGGTCATAGGTCGGGTAATTTTAGAAAAATCCTTAATAAATCGACGATAGAACCCGGCATGACCTAAGAAACTTCTAACGGCCTTTACATTAGTTGGAGGCGGCAATTTAGCAATTACATCAATTTTAGCCTTATCTATCTCAATCGCCACACTAGACACCTTATGTCCTAAAACTATGCCATTTCTTACCATAAAGTGGCATTTTTCTCAATTGAGAACAAAGTGTGCCCGCTCACATCGCTCAAGCATCTTATCCAAGTTGGAAAGACACTTATCAAAAGAATCACCAAAGACAGAAAAGTCATCCATGAAAACCTCCATAGATGTCTCCAACATGTCTTGGAATATCGCGATCATGCACCTTTGAAAGGTGGCGGGAGCATTACATAATCCAAATGGCATCCTACGATAAGCATAAGTGCCAAAAGGACATGTAAAGGTCGTTTTCTCTTGATCATTGGTGTTAATGGGTATTTGAAAGTACCCGGAGAAACCATCAAGAAAACAAAAATACTCATTTCCGGCTAACCGTTCGAGCATTTGGTCAATAAAAGGTAAGGGAAAATAGTCTTTACGGGTTGCATCATTTAACTTTCTATAGTCAATACACACCCGCCACCCAGTAACCGTTCTAGTAGGTACTAATTCATTACGGTCATTGGTCACAACGGTCATTCCCCTTCTTCGGTACACAATGGACCGGACTCACCCATGGACTGTCAGAGATAGGATAAATAATTCCAGCATCTAAAAGTTTAATTATCTCTTTCTTAACTACATCTTTCATATTCGGATTAAGCCTCCTTTGTCTTTGAACAACCGGTTTACAATTTTCATGCAAATTAATTTTATACTTATAAAATTCGGGGCTAATTTCGGGTATGTCAGATGTACGCCAAGCAAAAGCCCTTTTATGGGACTTTAAAACAGTCATTAACTTACATTTTTCATCATCCGAAAGTGATGATGAAATGACAACAGGAAGAAGTGACTTACCTTCGAGGAATGCATATTCTAAGTGCACGGGAAGTGGCTTGAGCTCCAAATCGGTTGGTGGATTCTCCACCGAAGTTTCAATCTTCAACCCATCCCGTTCTATCTCCTCAAAAGTTTCATCTTCCGGTGGTGACACATCAATGCTTAGAGCCATGATTTCTTGCACCATCTCCTCAACCATAACTTGTTCTTCTCCACTACAAGCGAGCAACGCTTCTCCTTCATCCATATCCAAAAAATCCATTAACTCCGTTTCTAAAGCATCATCTTCATCAATCACATCTATCCTGAAACAAGTATCATCATAGGAGTAAGGATGCTTCAGTGCTCTATCAACATTAAAAATAATCCGGTCATCCCCGACCCCTAAGGAAATCTCCTTAGCCTTAACCCGGATGATAGCATCCGCGGTGTTCAGGAATGGGCGACCAAGAATGAGAGGGACTTTGGCGTCCGCCTCCATCTCGAGAATAACAAAATCGACCGGGAATACCATATGTCCTACCTTAATTTGCAAATTTTCCGCTATCCCCATGGGATATTGGAAAGAACGATCCGCGAGCCTAATGCTCATACGGGTAGGGGTCAACTCTCCTAAGAACAACTTCATATAGACAGAATAAGGCATCAAATTGATATTGGCCCCAAGATCGACCAATGCCTCACACAAAAATGCACCGAAAGAGCAAGCAATTAGAAAACTCCCTGGATCTTCCAACTTGGGAGGAATCTGATTCTGAATTATTGCTGAACACTCGGCGCTAAGTACTGCAGTCTTCGCCTCTTCCAGCTTCCGTTTGTCACTGACGAGTTCCTTGAGGAACTTAGCATAATTGGGCATACCTGCAATCAAATCAACTAAAGGAACCGTTATGTTAACCGATTGAATCAAATCAACAAACTTCTTAAAATTTTCCTTGATCTTCTCTTTCCTCAACCGTTGAGGAAATGGAATCTTCGGTTGATAAGGCTTCACTGTCGGTTTCTCAACTGGTTTAGATGGAACAGCCGGTGTCTGCACGGCTGGGTTCGGCTCCATCTCAATCTCATCATCTACAGTCTCATCAGCTTCATTAACCTACACAAGTGGGGTAGAATCATCAGGAAAAGGGTTTGTAGAATTATAAGTCTTACCTGCCCTCGTAGTGATTGCATTCACTTGCTCATTTCGAGCATTAGGAGGGGTGTACTTCTGCCCTGATCCTTGATTGCTTGACTGAGGCTTGGGATTCTGCTGAGTATTACTCGGTAAAGTACCGGGTGGTCTGTTGGAATTTCCTAGCCTTTCAATCCTTCCTTCTAAGTCTTTAATTGTGGCTTGATGATTTTTTGCCCTTGATCCAGCTTGTGCCCGATTCCATCCAATCGAGTAGTTAAAGCATCCAACACAGAACTCACCTTCTTGGACTCTTCTGCAATATGTTCATTAGTTGCCTTCTGGGCACCAATAAAGTCCTTCACTATCTCTCTGAGTTCTGAATCCGCGCCTCGCTGATTGTTGAACCTACTAAACCTGTTACCGCCAAAACCAGAATTGTTAGTATTAAAAGAAGATGAAGAAGGATAAGAACTACCTGACTGCCGGTTTTTATAACCGGTGTTTTGGTTGAAGTTCCCCTGTTGCTGGTTCTGAACATATCTAACATCTTGAGATTGTTTTTGGGGCAATCCTCAGTGTAGTGAAAATCCCCACAATAATCACAACCATCAGCCATAACCTTCACATCTCTTTCAAGGCTCTTGAACCTGCTTTCTTGCCCATCAAACCTCTCATTCATTTGCTTTGAGAGAGCCTTAACTTCAGAGACAAGCTTTGAATCTTCACTACTCTCAACCTTAGCCACAGTGCTTCTACTGGATCTCTTGGCTCGGTCCTCATCTCTGGTCGAATTCTCCTTCTCCGTATCTTCAAGAATCTTGTATCCCTCATTCGGGGAAATGTTGTTTAGACTACCCCCAAATGCATAACCGAGCTCCCTCTTAGTCTTTCTATCCAGTCCATCGTAGAAAATCTCAAAACTCACTTCTCGTACGTGGGATACCGATGTCCAGGGGCAATTCCTGAGCATTTCCTTAAGCCTTTTCCAAGCATCTACCACATCTTCACCACTGTCTTGAGTGAAGGCCCTGATTTGATTCTCCAACTGCCTTTGAGTTCTTACCGAATAAAACTCATCAATGAATCCTTCCCGGAGTTCAGCCCAAGTAGAGAATGAGTTATCCGGTAACTCCTTAAACTATGCAGATGCCTCTCCAACTAGAGTCAATGGAAAGAGTTCTAATTTAACAGCTTCAGCTTGCCCTTGACCATACTGATATAACCTGCAAATCTTCTCAAATCTCTCAAGATGTGCATATGGGTCATTTCTTCTAATCCCGTCAAACTTATCCTCTTCAACACTCTTGAGATGATTCCCTTTCAAGGAAAAATCTACCGAAATTGCAAGAGGGCGAATAGTTGTGCCCCGGTTAGCCGGTATGTTTCTTCTTCGTTCCCCGTAAAGACGGGTGTTCGGATCTCTCGGTTGTTCATCACCCATTCCGTTTCTCCTCGGTTGTTGATTAATATTAAGGTTGGTTCGAGGTATGATAATACTGTTCGGTTCAGGTGTTTGAATTTTGTCTTCGGTGTCCGAGTCTTCTCCTGTTCTAAAGATCCAAGCTGCGTCTTCCGAACTATTAACCACTTTCTCTTTCAAGGCTTGGTCCGGTGGAGCTTGATTTGCGGTTTCTGAATCTATTTTGACTGATGTGGATGGTTCCTGGTTATCTCTTGACACAAGTCGACGTCTGACTTATAAAGGGCTAAGCAAAGGTCGGCCAGAAGCTCTTGTGTTCATCAACTAGCAAGAACCTGCACAATCACCACAAACAAACCGTCAACCGCACCTGTGGTATAATTGAAATGAAATAATATAAAATCTATCTAGTAAAGCAATAACTCTCTCACAAGTGAGAAAGGATCAAACTACAAAACTAAACAATTACTAAACAAAAGTCCCCGGCAGCGGCGCCAAAAACTTGATGTGTGAAATCGAGTAATAAAATTTATAAACACGAAACTACCAAAAGACTAACTACAACATAGTAAATTCGGTAAAGGTAAAAGTAAATAAATTAACGGTTCAGTAAAAATGAGGGATTTTGTGACCGAATTGTAAATTAACTGTTCAGTAAAAATGAGGGGTTTTCCTTACAACATAGTAAATTCGGTAAATCCGAGGTCGATCACAAGGACTCAGTAAAGCAATTGTTAAAATAAAGCAGTTCAGTAAAAATGGGGTTTTGTGACCGAATTGTCACTTTGCAAAAAGAAAAGTAAATAAATTAAATCCGGTATGACCGGGGCAGGATTCGTCGGAAGACGAAAGTAAAAATGATTATAATGACAATAATATTAAAAAGGGCACCTGCTTGGATCAGCTTACATGTCAATCATCGAGTCTAAACATTACTTGCTTTGTTGAACGACTTAAAAAGTAGTCAAGATGAACTCCCGTTATACTTGAAACATTAATTTTCTCGAAATATAGTTATCGATCCCGCGAATAATTTCTACTCAAACAATTAAGCATTAAGAACCTAAGTTGATTTTATGATTTAATCTTTAAAAGCTTTCTTCCGAACTGCTTATTCGCCTAATCAGATCCCTCTATCATAGACGTTTACACACTCAAAATGAATTTAATTGTTTAAAATCTTTATCGCTAGTTTCTCCCGAACTCCAACGACTTTGGGTTAATTATAGACCGATTAACCGTTTCATAAATCAATTGACAATGACATAGATTTCTTCCGAACTTCTAATTACAATTATCAATCAATAAATATAAAAGATAAAAACAATATTTAAACTCAAATAAATATGGTTCTTCGATTAAACATAGAAATCGTGTTCAACAATTGCAAGTAACATCAAACAACCCTATGACATGTTCACTACCCAAGCGGGTGCTGAGAGATTTAGCCTCTCATATTGAAAAGATAAGAACAATTAATAATATATGAAGGCATAATGTACCGAATGTTTGAAATCAATTCAAGAATGATGAGAATCGAATACGGAATGATTGAAAATAATCCAATCGTGTTCTTGATCTTCAAAGATGAATAAACTGATGAAAACCCTCTTCTAAAGATGCAAAAATCGGCTGGAGAAAATAAGGTCCGTTAAGGGAATGTTTTTGCAAGCTTATATAGTAACCCTAAAATCTGCACAGAATCGGCCCCCAGTTGCGGCGCAACTACCTGGTTGCGGCGCAACCAGGTTTGACTTCGCGTTGACTTTGACTTTTATGACTTGTGGCTGACTTAGAACTGGAGGCATTGCAGCGCAACTAAGCTAGTTGCGGCGCAACTATCTTTTCTGTTTTTGAGTTGCGGCGCAACTCCTAGTTGCGGCGCAATGGGTTACTTGTCCAGTTTGACTTTTGTTGACCAGCTGCTACCTTCATCCAAATGACTCGAAAATCATTCGTTAGCGCTTATTTCACCTCAAGAATGTCGTTTTCTCCAGAATTACGCTCAAGTACCTGTTATTTCCCTGAAACACTAACAAATACCATAAACGCACCAAATGTATACTAAAACGATTCGAAAACCATGCTAAATCAACTAAATTCGTTGTGGGAAATGGGTATAAAATACGACATATCAACCTTTCACCAAGTTTTTCCTAGCCATCTTAAATCATTTTGAGTGTCACGTTTCCAGCTTACTCCTTTTGGGGCCTGCCGGATAGCCATGTTCGAAGCTTGGTGTCGTGCTCATAAAGGTGAGCCGACAGTTACACTATTCCGGAGGTTTTACAAATTGGGTTGTGCCGGTGACTGGTTCACCATCGAAAAGAAAGCCGGTTGTGCGTAAGTGGTGAAGGGAGTCAAAGATTCCCAGAAAGTGTGGAAATCCAAGTTTTTTTAAGTGAATTCCTCCGTTGTTCATCCTGACTATCCTAATGCTTTAACTTTCCGTAGTACTCTCATGACTAAAGGTGCGATGGCCGACCCTATTCATCCTGATGGGTTTAACACTGACTTGTACAAAATTTTAGCTCGTTCCCCCATGTTCTGGAGGCCACTCCTGGAGCCCATCTTGATTCTTGCTCGTTTGAGGGAAGACTGGTTGCATTCTCCGGCCACTCCTATAATCAAGGGTCTAGACGGGGAGGGTACGGAGTCATAGGCCTTATTACTTTATATATTCTTTCTTTTTGTTGAGTCTTACGGTGTTCTCTTTTTGCAGTGATGGATTTTACTCAGTTTTTGGATCCGGGTTATGATACGGCCGATTTTCTTGCTGATGTTCCGGAGGGTCAGAAACCTGAAACCCAAAAGGCTCTTGACTATGGTCCCGAAGTAGTTGTCTTAGAGGAGAATGTGTCGTTTGCTGCCGGTGAGGAGGTCGAAGGCTCTTCTGCTCGTGTCCAGGGTGATTTTAAGAGTAAAAACAAGCGTGTTGTTGAGGAAGATGGTGGTGTTCCTGTTAAGAAATCTAAGAAAAGTGTGATCAAGGAATCTTTCAGTGGGAAAAGCCGTTTCCGGAAGGGTATTGAAATGACTCATGACTTCGTCCCTGGCAAAGGTAAATCTTTTGCTAGCCTACGTAGGGTTCCGGGTTTTGATCCGGAGGTTGAGAAACAATTTCTGGCAGTTTCTTCTTCTAGTGAAAGTGATAGTATTCCTGGGGGTTTTTATGCTCCTGACCCAGATCCGCCTCTTCATCATACAGATGTTGTAGGTCCAGACTTTTCACTTCCTGATCTTCTAGAAGGATGGTCCTCTATCCATTGCTTTTGATCGTATCTCTATCCGGAGCGGTCTTCGGAAGGAAGAGGAACGTCTTGAGTATGTGACGAAGGTGGTTGTTCCTGCAAGGATGAAGAAACTGTCTGATCTCTCTGCCGAAACCTTTCAAGACTATGCCAATGATGCTGCTTCGTGGGATGCATGTTCTGGTATATCCGCAGCTTATTTGTTTTGTCCTTTCTCTTCCTTTTGCTTACATCTATCCATTGTTGTAGGCTGAGTATGTTCGTAGGATAAAGGTGTTGGAGGAGCATTCAGAAGTTATCATGAAAGAAAATGGTGTGTTGAAGCGTCAGTTGAGAAAGCTAGATGATGAAGAAGTGGAATCCAGGATTGCGGATCTTAAGGCAGAGGTGAAATTTGAGAAGGAAAATACTGAAATGGCTGAGAAGGAACTGGATCTCCTTCGTGAGAAATTTTCTGCTCTCGAAGTTGAGAAAAGGAGTTGGGAGCAGCGATACAGGGATGCTACGGGAAGGTGTGAAGCACTTACGGTTGAGCTTTCGAAGGCTTCCGATGTTGAGAAAGATCTATCCAGCCAAGTGAAATCTCTTTCCAGGAAACAAAGAGCTCCGGGTCGATAAGGCTCCATCTTGAATGCTATACCCGGCTTTGTCCGTAGCTTCTCGGCAGCTTTGAGTTTGCGAAGCCATGGGTGTTGTTCAGGCAAGGCTCTTCTTTTGGGGGTGCATCGCTACTTGGAGGATATGAAGAAAGAGAAGCCGGAGCTCGAAGTCGAAACCATGAAAGGTTACAATCCCGAAGCGCTTACGGAATTGCAAGAGGCAGGTAAGAAGCTCGTGGACACAAATTCCCCATATTGAGCGAGCTTGCTGCTGGAAGAGAGCTTTCCTTTGCCGGTTTGGTGGCCATTAATCCTACTCCCTGGCCGACAAAAAGTGCCGCCACCGTCTCTTCTGCCGAAGCTACTCCGACTGCTCTGCTGCTCAGGCACCTCCGCTGTCATTTCCTCCTGATCATCCCTTGATTTGTTTCTTCCGGTTGATGTTATTTCCGTTGGTCTCTTGAAACAATATAATCATGTTTTATGTGCCTTTGTTGGCAAAGACAATTATTAATTATGGTCTGTAAGCCTTTGTTGGCATCGTACAATTACTTGCTTTATGTTTATATATATATGTGGGTTGTGGCCATATTATCGTGTTATACAGGGTGCTACGTTTATTATTTGTGCCATTACTCGGAGGGTTCATTTTCTCAAAACACTTGGGGATTTTAACCTATGTTCTGGTCCATACACCGAAACATGTGAGGTTTTGCAATTTCTTGCATGTACCGTGGAGGTATAAATATAATTGTATTTTATTCCGGAGCGTGTGCGGAATAACAATACTTGATAAAATAATTAAACATTGTATTTGATTCCGTTAGCCGGAGCGTATGCGGAATTAAATACTTGGCAAAATATATAACAAATTGTATTTCATTCCGTTGGCCGGAGCGTGTGCGGAATAACAATACTTGATAAAATAATTAAACATTGTATTTGATTCCGTTAGCCGGAGCGTATGCGGAATTAAATACTTGGCAAAATATATAACAAATTGTATTTCATTCCGTTGGCCGGAGCGTGTGCGGAATAACAATACTTGATAAAATAATTAAACATTGTATTTGATTCCGTTAGCCGGAGCGTGTGCGGAATAACAATACTTGATAAAATAATTAAACATTGTATTTGATTCCGTTAGCCGGAGCGTATGCGGAATTAAATACTTGGCAAAATATATAACAAATTGTATTTCATTCCGTTGGCCGGAGCGTGTGCGGAATGACAATACTTGATAAAATAATTAAACATTGTATTTGATTCCGTTAGCCGGAGCGTATGCGGAATTAAATACTTGGCAAAATATATAACAAATTGTATTTCATTCCGTTGGCCGGAGCGTGTGCGGAATAACAATACTTGATAAAATAATTAAACATTGTATTTGATTCCGTTAGCCGGAGCGTATGCGGAATTAAATACTTGGCAAAATATATAACAAATTGTATTTCATTCCGTTGGCCGGAGCGTGTGCGGAATAACAATACTTGATAAAATAATTAAACATTGTATTTGATTCCGTTAGCCGGAGCGTATGCGGAATTAAATACTTGGCAAAATATATAACAAATTGTATTTCATTCCGTTGGCCGGAGCGTGTGCGGAATAACAATACTTGATAAAATAATTAAACATTGTATTTGATTCCGTTAGCCGGAGCGTATGCGGAATTAAATACTTGGCAAAATATATAACAAATTGTATTTCATTCCGTTGGCCGGAGCGTGTGCGGAATAACAATACTTGATAAAATAATTAAACATTGTATTTGATTCCGTTAGCCGGAGCGTATGCGGAATTAAATACTTGGCAAAATATATAACAAATTGTATTTCATTCCGTTGGCCGGAGCGTGTGCGGAATGACAATACTTGATAAAATAATTAAACATTGTATTTGATTCCGTTAGCCGGAGCGTATGCGGAATTAAATACTTGGCAAAATATATAACAAATTGTATTTCATTCCGTTGGCCGGAGCGTGTGCGGAATGACAATACTTAACTAGATACAAGAGTTCGCCTTGATTAAATGGACTTCATCATTTTCCATTTCATTTGTTAAAGAATTACAATCATAGCCCATGGCCTAATCACTGGCGCAGGGCATGTTAAAATGTCCTAATGATATGACGTACTTCGAATACAACAAATTACATGTAACATTTTTTCAATTGATTTGCATTCCATGTTCGTGGAAGCTCTTCGCCACCGGTGGTGGCCAGCTTGTATGCTCCGTTGCCAGTAGCTTCCACGACTTCATATGGTCCTTCCCATTGTGCGCTCAGCTTTCCCAGCTTCTCGGCTTTGCTTGCCTCATTGTTTGGGAACACCCTGTCTCCAGGGAGAATGCTTCCTTACGGACCCTGTTATAATATTTCTCCATCTGTTTCTTGTAGATGGCCTCCTTGATGAGCTGCTTCTCTCTTTTTTCTAGCAGGTCTAGGTTGTTCCTCAACTCTTCTTCGTTGGCTGTCATATCAATGTTTCTTCGGAGGGTTGGCACACTGATCTCTGCGGGGATCATTGCTTCTGTCCCGTAGACTAAACTGAATGGGGTTTCGTCATTGCTAACCTTTGGGGTGGTTCTGTGTTCCCATAGTACGTGGTGGACTTCGTCTAACCACCCGTTCTGGCATCTCCCTAATCTTGCTTTGATTCCTTTCACGATGTTCTTGTTCGTTGCCTCCACCTGTCCGTTATCCTGGGGGTGAGCCACGGAAGTGAAGGATTGTTCATTTCCAGAGCCTTGACAAAATTCCTTAAAAACTCCATCTCTGAATTGCTTTCCGTTGTCACTGATGATGGTTTTTGGGACCCCAAATCTTGTTACAATTTGCTCCCACACGAATTTTTCCATTTGCTTTCCGGAAATTGTTGCTAGTGGCTTCGGCCTCCACCTACTTAGTGAAATAATCAATCGCAACTACTAAAAATTTGAGATTTCCTGGTGCTTTGGGAAAGGTCCCACAATGTCTATTCCCCATTTCATGAACGGCCATGCTGCCGTAACAGGTATCATATCATTCTTTGGGGCCTTTGTAGTGCCTGAGTGGATTTGGCATGAGTCACATGAGCGGAGTTCGTCGGCAGTGTCTCTGTGCATCGAAGGCCAGTAATATCCCATGGTCATCATTTTCCTTACAATTGTTCTTGGTCCGGAATGGAGTTCGCAGGCACCCCGATGTAGTTCTTGTATTACCTCCTTTGCTTGTCGAGGGCCTATGCATCTCATCATAGGGCCCATGTATGATTTCTTGTACAAATTGCCTTCCTGGAGTACAAACTGCGGTGCTTTGATTCTTATTTTCCTAGCTTCGTCCTTGCTATCCGGAAGGCTTCCGTTGGCCAAGTACGAAATGATTGGGGTCATCCAGTTGGGTCCTTCTTCTTCCACTGGTGCCGTGATGTCTTCTTCTTCAATTGAACTTTTCTCTAAAGTTTCTACCAATACTTTCTTGGTTAAATGGGCAAAGGATGTTGAAGCCAGCTTACTTAATGCATCGGCTATTTTGTTCTTGTTTCTGCTTATGTTCTTGATGATATACCCTATACGGAGCTTTACCTCCGTACCCGAAGCAGATACGAAGGCATCTTCGTACAGGTAAAAATCACTTATTATACGTACCCAGAACGGAGCTCAACCTCCGTTTGTCATAATCTTTCCGGAGCTTCCAAGGTAAAAATACCCAGCTCCGAAGAAACATATCGGATATAGATCCTTTCCATGATTATCCGAATAAAACAGTATGATTAAGTCCGAAGACTTCGGACATGGCTCGTAAAGGGATCATCACGGATCTCCCTAAAAAATAAAAGATATTCTTAAAAGAGGAAGAGATTTACCCTAATTCTCTTACCCTCCTCTCCAAGTTTCTACCCTCTATATAAAGAGGAGATATCATACGGCAAAATCATCTTCTACTCACCATTCACACACAATACTATGCCGGCCCCTAAGGTCCGGTGATAACCAACAACACAAATTAGGAGTAAAGCGGCCGCATCCCTATTACCGGTAGGGAATCGCCTACAAATCACCATCTAAACCCACACATCCCCTCGGTTGTGCCATAGTGCGATTATTTGATCAAACAGTTCTGTATTCTGAAAGTTTTGAATGATTCTTTTATTTCCAAGATTTTTTCTAGATACTTCTTCATTATTGGCTCTTTCGCTTCGTATGTGCCATCAACTTGGAAAGCTACTATCTGGAGTCAACACACGCGTGTATATGGTCCACCTTCATCTGCCTTGCAATTCTTAGTCCGGCCAGGAGTGCTTCATATTCGGAGGCATTGTTGGAAGCTTTGAAGTTAAACCGTAGGGCGTACGTGAATTCTTGCCCATCTGGGTTTGTCAAGATCAATCCTGCTCGGATCCATCGTCGGCACTGGAGGCGCTGTCTGTAAAAAATTTGCAAGGTGTGGGCAACGGTGCTGTAACATCCCAAACTTTTCGTGTTTGACTTGTTGACTATTCCGTTAGTTAACGTTAGGATCGTTAAGTTTATGTGCCCTAAATGAGATTATGTGATTAAATGCTCCGATATTTAATACTAAATGATTAAAGTATGTTAAATGAACTTAATAAAAGTAAAGTTAAGTAAGATAAGAGCTTGTTAGGTCGATAAGTCTCCCGGTAGGTGAATTAAGCTAAGAAAAGTCATGTTTAGAAGTTAAGGGGTCCAAAGTGTAAGATTAGAGTTGATGGCCAGGGGTTAAGTGGCAATTAGGCATCCCTAATTGTCACAAATCAGTTCCATACGTGAGATAAACCCCAGAGCCGATCCTCTCTCCCTCCCAAAAGCAATTCTTCATCAAATCTCTTCGTTTATTGGTGTTTCGAGCAAGTTTTGTTAGGAATTCTCATCCTCTTGATCATCTACAGGTAATAGAGGTGATTTCCCTTTGATTTGTGATCCTATGAGTCGATCATATGAATCTTGTTTCTGGTCTTAGGGTTTGGGATGGAATAATTGCAATTCGTTATCGATTCCGGGTCATTCGGGTGATCAAATTGAGTGGGTAATGTTTGTGTTTGATTAAGGGATCAATTGATGAATTAAAGTCATCAATTCTACCATAAAAGATGTTAATTTTAAGTCTCCAGGTCGTTAATGGGTGTTAAGGTCGTATAAGGATCGAATTGATGTGTGTAACAAAAGTCATGTGCAGGTCGGGCAAAAGTTGCGGCGCAACTTTAAAAGTTGCGGCACAACTTTGGTCTGGGCAAATTTTCTGACTTCAATGTTGCGCGCAACTTTCACTAGTTGCGGCACAACTTTGTCCAGGAGTCTTGTACACCTAGTTTAAGCTTATATGTTGGTTATATACTTGTTCTAGGTTGTCGGGAGTACTTAGTGTTAGGTCAGTTTTACTGGACTCGCTCCAGACTTGAAGACTGGAGCGTCACTGAAGATTTGTCCAGAAATAATAGAAGACCAGTGAGCTGTTTACTTGTACAGGAAATCTGGAATCCTCTAGATTAGCTCACTGGACTTCACTCCAGTCAAGATCGTTTCTACTGAAGACATTCTTACTGAAGTCAAAGACTGAAGTATGAAGAAAGAAGACTGACAAGCAGTGGACCCACTGACAGTCTTACCAGATCTCCTGACTGGAGCCTTATCAGTGTTCTAGACCTTACAAGTCTGAACACTGATTACGAGGAATTGACTTTTGCCTTTTCACACTTTTACACGGACAACCCATTTGTCTATTGATAAAAGTACAATACGTGTGTAAAGGTGGTTGGTTAAAAGGATGACAAGTCACATCAATATGACTTTATCCTTGTACTTTAACCAATGCATTTAAGGAATTAAAGTAGTTGCCTTAAATGCATGCAACCATATTTGTACGGCATAATAAATTTACTGTTGAATTTATTTGCCTATAAATACAAAGTCACATACCTCGTACAAATTACTTTTTTGCAATTTGGTGAACTTGCTTAAATACTCTCGATCAAAATAGTTATACTTCACAACTTTAAGTATATCGATCCAAGGAGATTATTTAGCAAGTATAGATCACTTGTAATTCAAAGATTGTTTAGATAGTTACATACTTGTAATATCTAGGTTCCGCAACAATCTTGTATTTTGTTTATCATCAATAAATAAAATACACTTGAAAACTACATTTGTGTTCCACCATTTATTTACTTGTTAAATATTGCTTTAAGTCTTTATTACTTTATTTATATTCTTGCATTTGTATTTAAAGTAATACTAGTCCAAATCTAGTTCATACTTGACTTGTTATTTTACACTCGTGGGTTAAACCATCGTGTGAGGGACTTTACACTTAGCAAGCATTGTAAGCTAGTTATAACTCATTGTTAAGCTGTACCAAGGTAAGATAACATCTTTTGTCACCTGATGGTACAACAAAACACGTTTTCATAAGTTAAACTTCCCAATTGATTATGAATGCACGTTTATATCATTATGGGTGATTATGGGAGGTTGATAAGGGATATTATACTTACCATTTATGATGTATGACATACTTATGCAGGTTGCAAAGGTGTGAGGTAAGTATACATGTTATGAAATGATGAAATGTTTATGTATGTGATTATGAAATGATGAAATGTTTATGTTATGTGATTATGAAATGATGAAATGTTTATGTTATGTGATCATGAAAAGATGAAATGATTATGCTAAATGTTTGTATACATGGCTTGAACACCTAGTCACTAGACTTATGATTAGGATTGCCATGTCACGTGCACGTTAAGGGCCCTAAAGTAAAAGATGATATGTGATTAGCTTAGGTGAAAGTGTAGCCTAAACTAATATAAAGATTAAAAGTCTCGAGCAATATGTAAAGTCTTGTGTTAAGCTTAACCCGTGCTAGCTCCTCGGAGTTGGTGCGTACATGGTCACGTGGTTTGGGAATCATGATACCTCCCGTGGCATAGTTACGTTTGATTATTCCGGGTGGAGTAACTAACCACCATTGCATAAAGGCATAAACGGTTTATTCAGTTGGAAATGACTTTGTCAATTCCTTAACGACGCCGATGGACCACCTTATGGTTTACCCATCATGTCGGGTGTGAGGACTCCATGTAAGGTCTTATGGCCACCTACACACAACCCCACATCCCTAAGATAAGTGGCTTATGTCACTTAGCCTATGTCTAGGCAAAGATACAAAGTAAAGAAAGAAAGAAAGAAAAGAAAGTAAAGTTAGGCACAATTAGGAGTATGATGAATCCTAATGTGTTATGTTTATGTTGTGTAGGTGATATCTCTATCGTGATATGACATATGTTATGATGATTATGTGATATTAACAGATATGAAATGATTTTGTTAATATATTATGAAATGGCAAATGTTTTCAAATATGTGTTATCTTACTTAGCTAATTTATTAGCTAACACTTGTTCTTTTGAAAATGTTATGCCTTCAGGATAAGCAAGCTTGAGCTAGGAAAAGATTAGCTCAGTGAGATGGGTAGAAGTAATAAAGAAGACTAGCATAGTTGTTTAATGCTTAGACTTCCCTTAGCCTTATGTTTTGGCTACTTCATTTATGATTTATGACATGTAATAATGATGGCATTTATGTTGGTGTCATAACTTGGATTTCATTTATATTGTTTCGATGATGCATTAGTAACACCATTTATGAAAGGTACCATCCAGTAACGGATGGGGCAATTTTAAAGTGATCCTTTTCCGCTACATTTTAAACGCCGTTTGGCAAAGTTTTTGAAAATCCAGGTTTTTAAATGACGGGTGTTAAAGTGCCATGGGATCGGATGGTTCTTCTTTCGGGGGGATTTTCTTTTCTCCCCCTTTCCTTCATAAGGTACTTCGGCCAGGAAATCTGCCAGTATTTGTCCCTTGACTGAAATTCACGGACAATTCAACTTCGTGTTCACCTAATTCGATTGCCCATTTCGTCAGCCTTCCCGACATCTCCGGCTTGTGCAAAACTTGTTTGATGGGCTTTCCAGTCAATACTTGTATCGGGTGTGCCTGGAAGTATCTCCGTAGCCTTCTTGCGGCATGAACTAAGCCAAGACCAGCTTTTCTATCTCCGGGTATCTTGTTTCCGGTCCTTGGAGGACGCGGCTGACGTGATATACCGGGACTTGTCCCTCTGTTCGGGTTGCGACTAGCACTGCGCTTATCGTTTCGTTCCCAGCTGCCAAGTACATCTGCAAAGTTTCTCCTTTGACCGGAGCAGTTAACATCGGGAGCTGACATAGGTATTCTTTCATCGTCTGGAATGCTTTCTGTGCTTCATTGGTCCATGCAAAATCTTTCTTTTCTAAACAACCTTTAAGAGTTTTAAAGAATGGCAATGACCTGTCTGCTGACTTGGATAAGAAATGATGGAGCGCCGCAAGCTTTCCATTCAGACTTTGGACTTCTTTGATATTTCTTGGCGGTTGCATGTTTTGGATGTCCCGGATCTTTTCTGGGTCAGCATGGAAGCCTTCCTTTGTCACTATATGTCCTAAAAATTGACCTTGTTCGGCTCCAAATAGACACTTTTTCGGGTTCAACTTCATGTTTATTCTTCTGAGTGTTTCGAATGTTTCTTCAATATCTTTTAGCATCTCTTGCTCATTCATGCTTTTTATCACCATATCATCTACATACGCCTCCAGATTTCGTCCTATCTGCTTTCCAAATGCCTTATCTATTACTCTTTGGTAAGTTGCTCCCGCATTCTTCAAGTCGAAGGGCATTTTCCTATAGCAGAAAATTCCTTCGTTTGTGTAAAAAGCAGTTTTGTCTTCATCAGTTGGGAACATTTGAATTTGGTGATAGCCTTTATAGGCATCCATAAAACATTTCAGTTGGAACCCTACCTAGGATTCGACTTTCCAATCTATTTCCGGCAGTGGATAGCAATCCTTAGGGCATGCTTTGTTTATGTCTGTGAAGTCGACACACATTCTCCACCCGCCATCATGTTTTTTTACCATCACCGGGTTAGCTACCCAGCTTTGGTATTTACTTCTCTTAGATTTCTGCTTGGACAAGATCGACTTGCTCTTTAGCCGCTTTGCTTCTGTCCGGAGCCAGGCTCCGTTTCTTTTGCTTGATGTGCTCGACGTGTGGCATCGTATTCAACTTGTGTTGAGTATCAAATCTTTCCCCATCAATCTCTAACTGCCATGGGACCCCCGTCATGTCTGCGGGTGTCCATGCAAAGACATCCTTGTTTTGCTCTAAGAGCATTTTCAGTTTTAGCTTGAACTCCTCCGGCATTTGGCTTCCTATCATGATGTGTTGTTCCGGATACTTGTCATTGATGAATAACTTCTCTTCTGGTCCTCTATAGTGCTTACTTGACTACTTTGCTCACTGTTCGTCTTTTCTCGGGATCCAACTTGGTTGCATTGCCGCAAGACATTGATTTCCGACCATAGGCATGCGATGCCGTAAGGTGTGGGGAGTTTTGCCATGGCGTGTATTGGTGAGGCTATGACGCCGAGGCGACGCATCGCAGTTCTTCCCAAAATAATATTGTATGGTGAATCTGCTTTTATGATTACAAAATTTAACACTTCTGTTCGTATCTTCTTCCCTTCCCCTACGGTAAATGGCAGTGTGATTTCTCCAGATGACCACGATCTTTCTCCGGAGAAGCAGTTAATGGGCTGAGCAGTCTTTTTTCAACTGTTTTAAAGATGGTTTCAACTTTTGATAGCAATGTTCATACATAATTTCACATCCGCTTCCTGTGTCCAGGTAAAGCCTTTTCACCGGATGGTTCCCGACCACTGCGCTAATCACTATCGGGCTTCAGAAGCCTCCGTTTCGGGTATTGGTGGGAAATTGATCGCAACTGATCTCCATGCTTCTGTACTTGTTGCTCTTTCTTCACTTTGTCTTACATCAGCAATAATTACATTGATTGGCTCGTCCAGTGGTTCCGATTTAGCTTCCGGTATACCCACGTGTTGTTGTTTCCCTTTACCTTGCCGTTGGTTTGGCTCTCTGATGCCTTTCAGAAGTCCGGAGAATTTTCCTATTTTCATCGCCTCCTCTAGTCTTCCTTTGAAAACCAAACACTCATTCGTTTCATGCCCGTGGGTACCATGGAACTCACAGAATTTTGTCAAGTCCTTTCCCTTCATGTTACTTCTACTTCTCGGTGTCTTTTCCGTAGCTAGGACATCTCTGTGTTGCTTAGGTGGTGTATGCAGGACCCCGTGACTGGTGGATGGGTTGTTTGCGTTTTTCGGGTAGGGAGATCCAAGGCCTCTGTCCTACCTTGGGTTTCTTCGATCTTTCCCCAGTGTTTGTCCTTCCATCAGCGCAACCTGCGTACCCTACATTTCCACGCTCGTTCTTGTGCGGTTAGGAATATGTGGGCTTTGTCCGTGGCTGCTGTGTATGTTTCCGGCAAGTCCATCGACAGGAACTCTACTAAAGCTTTGTACTCAAGCCATGGATGAATCCAGAGACTTTTTGGTTTTCACTCAATCCTCTGATCAAGGAAGTTTCGTCTGTATATCTTGCGATGTATTGCCTCACACTTTCATTTTCTTTTCTTTTGATGTTGTGAGCTTCCAGGTGTATCTTCTTGTACATTCGTTGTTGACTGAAATGTGACCTGAATTTCCTTTTTAGATCTTCAAAGTTTACTACACTTCCTATTGGTAGGCTATCTAACCATGCCCTCGCGGTATCTTTGAGTGTCAAAGCAAACATGTGACATGCCACTGGTATTTTCCACTTTTGCATCTTTATCATGCCATTGAAATGTTTCAAATGATTATCCGGATCATCCTTTCCGTCATACATTTCCATTCCTTTCGGGAGTCCTCCCTCCGGGAGGGGGTAGTCTTCGATCCACTGGACAAACGGGCCAGGTTCCGTCTGGACTATCATGTCAGCTTCCGGGGGAACGTTGGCTTCGCTCGCTTGTTGGTTACTATATTGCAAAGGTTGCACTGGAGCGTATCCTGGTTGTAGTCTTCGATCCACTGGACAAACGGGCCAGGTTCCGTCTGGACTATCATGTCAGCTTCCGGGGGAACGTTGGCTTCGCTCGCTTGTTGGTTACTATATTGCAAAGGTTGCACTGGAGCGTATCCTGGTTGTGGGGTGAAGAATGGATTGCTCTGTCGGATGAAGTATTGATTTTGCGGTGTATAGCCGTGGGGAAAGTATTGGGGCTGGCCATAACCCATGGATGATCCGGGGGTTTGTTGTGGTACATATGTGTAGCCTTATCCATTGTAAGGTGGGTTATACATTTGGCCTTGTTGGTTTACTTGTTGTGCTGCAAGCGGTGGCAAGTTTGGACCCAGAGCCTGAGGAGTGGTTGTGCATGTGGGGTTTGTCGGAGGGGGTCCTCGGGTTACAGTCTCACTGAATCTGACTCTCCACTGGGTCGCTGGGGGCTTTGTGGGCGGTGTTTCTGCTTCGATTTCTTCATCTACATCATCCCTCCAATTATCGTAGTCTAGCCTAGTTTGTACACTACACATATTTATACGCCGCAAGCATTCTCTAAGTAGTGGCTCAATCGTTTCTGGTTGTCTTTCATTGTTATTTCTCGAAAATCCCGGAGGGGACCTCCGGTCTTCCTCCGCCATTGTTCGTCACAAGACCAGTTAGTAGAGTGCGGATGGCGCCACTTGTTTAAGCATAAAATTACACGGGCTATAATATGTATATTATACTTAATTTCAAAGGGGTTGGTCTTATTTAGAATGTGAAAAGATTAATCGAGGACTTGTTAGCGGTTCCCAGTTGGTGTGGAGGTTAGTACAACTCCCACGCTACCAAGTATAAAAGGTGAATGGATATGTGGATATGTGAGTGTGTGAGTATGTGTTTCATGGAAATCAACTTGGATTGGGTTGAAGTCATGATCTGGTATTTATAGGCACCAAGGAGAGGTGGTCCTTGGTGCATGACGTCCTTGTAGCAGTCGACCGTTGCTCGGCATGTCGTGTTATGTAACAAACTTTGTCTCTTTGGTTCCCAGTACGAGTCTGCAATGTACGAGCATGGACGTCACTAGTTTGTGGTACAATTAGCTACGGATTAAGGTGTGGTTCCGCAGCCTTAATGATGTCCGTAAGCATTGCCGGAGGGCATACGTCATCAGGACCCTAAAACTTGATTCAGTTTCATTTTCAAGTCAGTTATAGGTGTTTATTAGAGTATTATTGTTATTGTTATTTATAAATTCTTTCTATTTTCAGCCAAAAGATACGGAACAATCTTATCTTTTCTCTACTACTATGAGCCACTCCTCATTGTATGGAGATGTCTCACAGTCCCTGTCGGCTGAGTGCTCTCTTGCTTTGTTCTTTTATATTCTACGTTCGAGTGAACTTGAGAGTCCGGCAAGCCACTTGACTTTCTCTTAACAAACGCTAGGGATTACAAAAATAAAAGGGTCGGTGCTTTGATATGTAAAAAATGTTCGCAATAAGAGCATTTGTTATATGAATGTGAAACGATTCGGGAACACAAGATTATGATTACCAGTAAGATTTTGTCCTGTTTCCTCGCCCTCCCATCTCCTTCCTTCTTTCAACGCTTTAAGTATGTGTGTTGTTTTGTTTCCTTGGAGAATCTTAGAAAGCCCGACTCCAGTTCTTTTAGGATTCTCAACATCCACAATCCATAACTCGTCACAGAGTCGTGCATCAGAAGCAAACTTAAAACTTGGTAGACAACTCTTGAGTGTTAATAAAAGAGAATCCAAAAACATGTAAGACTTCCGACTGTGGGGCCATAAGAACTCAAACACATAATCCACATCTTCTCCAGTGTCAATACTCCTCAAGCATATGGCGAGACAACTACATTCAGTATTGATGGATATAGGGAGTAACGTCGTCAAGAGAGCATTATCAATCACCTTATCGATATTTGCGCAGAACTTTGGTTTGTGAAATTCAAGTGCCGTCCCAGTAACTCCATCACCCATTTCAAAAGAAAGCTTATCACAAGTTTCATGGTAATCCTTGATGAAAGACGGACTCAAATCAGAACAACAGCCAAAAAGTTTGACCGCAAACTTTGTTTTTCTTAGCGGGTCTCTCGAGGAATATGAAAACGGCAAGAGATTATTAATCTCACAAGAGATCCAAACTTGACCAAGCGTTAAGCCATACGATTCATAAACTATCTCTAATGCCTTTTCAATTCCATCAGTGGTTTGTTTGTGGCCGCGTATAGTCTGTTACATACAAGATAGCACAAGCTTCATCAACAGTTATTTATGGAGAACTTATACTTCTTTCTTTCTTTCACACTATTCAAATAGTTTTATCATACTTGGAAGTTGGAAATCAACTAGTTGAAAATAAAAAACGAATGAAAAATAGTTTCAGAAACCATTTACCTTGTATAGGCGAATTTGTTGTACATGAAACGTACTCAGACCAACTCTCTGTAATTAATTGAAACATTAGATTAAAATGTCATATCTCTAGCTAACAACACTTGTAGTATGTTAAAAGGAGTTGCAAGTATACAGTTTATCACAACTTGGGAAGGCACCATGTAACAATCGTTTTTAGGAAGATTCAACAAAATATTAACAGAAACTTTATGTAAAATAGTTATATTTCATGTTAAGCAAAAGCAAGGGTATATCGTTTTGAACCCAAAAAAAAAAAAAATGTCTATTTTTACCAAGAAAAGAAGTCTATTTTTGAAGGGAAAAAAAAAAGGTCTACTCTTGATAGTCTTATATATATAACTCTTGAGAAAAGTTGTAAGCACATATGTTATAAGTGACTAAAGTCTTGTAAAGTATTGTGTACTTGTGCGGGTCTAATGGGGTACAACAGATCAAGGGTTCTTTCAATTTACCATTTTTTTGTTATAATACCTTAAGCTTCTAACTGATAAGGTCCTATTTCAGAATAGTAGTGAAGTAAAAGACGCTTGAAACACGTACCTCAAGTGAAGTAATCAACATTTTGAAAATTCCAAGAAGACCGGACTGCGGCTTCATAGAACACTCGACAACACCAACACAAAAGGTAAATATTTGAGAAGGATGGCGATAAAAAACTGGCAGAAATAAAGATTTCCTCAATCCACATGGCAGAGCAGCATTCACGAATGGACTATACGTAACCAAGGCATTCACAACGGATGGCAAACGATTCAGGAACGGAGTGGCAGGTCCACAACTTGTGATCAACATACGTTGACCTCCTTCCTCAAATTCATAATTATCATAATGCACATCATCAATACTAAATAAATACCTCAAACAAGATAACCTGTATGTTTCAAAACAAGAATTGTCGTCCTCGTGTGAGGCAAACGGTTGATTTGCAGTTGAAAGTACCCGCCTTGACTTCCCGGGTGCTGTTATTTTCACAATGGGTGCCCAAAACTGAATGAATCGACCACTTAAATCATTACTACTAACATTACTAAATACAGTTTTAATCTTTTCATGAATCGTGCAAGGGTTGTCGATAGTATCTGTGCCATAAACATCAAGATTATTAATCAAAATGGTTATCATACAAAGAACATCAAAAATAAATAATCATCGAGATAATTTTGAATTAATTTATTATAAAAAACAAAAAATAAATAAATAATAACTCACCTGAAGTTAGAGATGAATTGCATTCGTTATGCACAGGGGAACAGTCGCCCATTATCGAATTTGATATTGTTATCAATATACAATAACCTTATGCTGAACAATAATTAATTATTAGTAAATAAACTAAGACCTAATCAATAATTGATTTTTTTTTCTTAAAAAAACCCTAATTCGATTTATACAAACGATGGGTATAGATTGGAAGGGGATATCAGGCAGCGTCCTTGTTTATATTGTTTTGCTATTGCCATATTTACATTCTAGAGTAAACGACACAAATTGTTCCTGTGGTTTATCGAAACAGTCACGTTTCATCCCTGTTAATGAAAAACATCATTAACAGGCCTTTATAGGAGAATAAGATTCGTGTTTATACCTTTGACTATTTGACCGTCATCTTTTCTCCTTTAAACCCCTGACGTGCCTCACACATGAAAGATATTATAGTCTTTTCCATTACTAAAGGACCAACTATGATTATTAATTTTTTTTCTTCTTGTTCTTTCTTTTTACCAACAAACACTTCCCGATTACAAATTGCATTACTGACATGTAAACCTAAATAAAATGGTCTACATGATTTCTTAGTCAAAAATACAAAGCATTATAAAATTGTTGTTTATAGGAATATATCCCTCTGAGGATGAATGGTTTTTCAAGAGTTTTGGTTTTCATCCGACACATTCATATAATATAGAACGAATTGCATTTTTGGTCCTGTGTTATCACACATTTTGCAAGTTTGATACAAAAGTGTGAAAAGTCGCGAAACTCATCCCTGTCATATCACACATGTTGCAATTTTGGTCCAAAACTAACGTGCCGTTAGAATTCAGTCGTTAATGCCCCCATGTGCTTGTCACATGGGGGGTAGTTTTGTCCATTTATTGCTCATAGGACCATTTCTGCAAAAAAAAATAAAAATATTTTGTATACGAGTATATCTATGAGTCTATGAAAAAAAAGTGTTTTCGGTTTGTGTTTCATTCAAGTTTGAACCCAAAGACCCAACACTACCCGAAGCAGCAGCCACTTGGGATCTATCAGTCGCACCACCAGGAGCCTCCTGGTGGCTGACCGGAATCTGAACAGTAGCAGCGGCAGCCGTGGTGGGAAAGAAAATATGGGGCGGCTAGGGTTTTCTGGATTTTTAGGGTTTTTGTTCGATCCCCCAGCCCCCAGATCGTTTCTCCAGTCAGAATTAATCAAAGTAATCCCATCACCATCGATATTCGCTGCCATGGCCTCCCCCTGGTGGCCGGCAGCCACCCCAGCGGCGGCGAGCGGCAGTTGTGTGGTGATTTTAGGGTTTTCCACCGTTTTTGAAGGAAATAGCGTAGCAGCAACATTAGATTCGAATGAATCTGCAAACAGAATCGGATTTAAACCCTAAAGATTTAGGATCAAGGCCGTCGAACTCAACATCAACTTTTTTAGATTTATTTGCACTTTTTCCACGATTTTGATTAGGTTTTTTAGGCATGGTTTGGATCGGAGTTGAAAAAGGAATAAGAGAATGAGATCAGATTGTTTATTTCGATTGTGTTTATACAAAATAATTTTTTTAGATTTATATAAAAATAATTTTTAGATTTATACAAAATAATTTTTTTAGATTTATATAAAAATAATTTTTTAGATTTATACAAAATAATTTTTTTAGATTTATATAAAAATAATTTTTTAGATTTATACAAAATAATTTTTTTAGATTTATACAAAATATTTTTTTTTGCAGAAATGGTCCTATGAGCAATAAATGGACGAAACTACCCCCATGTGACAAGCACATGGGGGCATTAACGACTGAATTCTAACGGCACGTTAGTTTTGGACCAAAATTGCAACAGGTGTGATATGACAGGGATGAGTTTCGCGACTTTTCACACTTTTGTATCAAACTTGCAAAATGTGTGATAACACAGGGACCAAAAATGCAATTCGTTCTATAATATAGGAGCAGAAATAGATTAATTTTATCATTCGGAAAAAGAAAAAAAAAAACTCAATCTCACACCACACACACAATGAGCTATTTTCCTGAGTAATCTTTCTGTCTTATTTACCTTACTTGCTTCAATATCTAAGAATATCCCCCAATATCTTCATTATTGATTCTTTTTTCCCTTATCACACAACAAACCCACACACTTCATTTGAATTTACTACTCTAAAAAAAAAAATAAAGGTGGGAGTCGGTGATGAGAAAGGTGAAGCAAGACAATGGCGGTGCATATCCGACCACCACTGTAACATCTCGAACTTTCATGTTTAACTTGTTGACTTATCCGTTAGTTAACGTTAGGTTCGTCAAGTTTATGTGCCTTAATTGGATTATGTGATTAAATGCTTATGTGTTTAATATGAGTTGAATGAAAGTAATTAAAAGTAAAGTATATAAGTCAAGTGCTTGTTAGGTTATTAAGTATCCTGGTAAGTAAGATAAACTAAGAATGAAACGATGAAAGAGAAGGGCTAAGATGTCATTTTTTGAAAGTTACTCCAGCAGACTTTAAGATGATTTAGGTCATAATAATCTCATAAATCGGATCATACGTTCCTCTCCAAGCCCTAACCGCCCCTCCCTCTCTTCCAAAGCAATTTTCCATCAAAACTCTTTGTTTTCTAGTTTACCCCTTTGAGATATTACGTAGCCAAGCAGATGGATTGAAATTGCCACATCTATCTCAGGGGCTCAGGGCTTTGTGCAAAGCAAAACCTCAACTAATTACAGCTGAAACTTCAACTCACAAGTTTTAATCGATAAGCAGCAAGGCTACAGTTACACGCCACCCATTTACTGTTTTGCAGTTGCACTTGAAAATAACGACTAATGAATGATCAGCCGACATGACTACCATTGAGTTTATTTACTGTGTTGTATAGTTGCAATTGTAAGTAACGAGTGATCAGCCCTAACAAGTAACCTCAACAAAAGATCTCTTACATTATAACATAATACACTTATGACCTCTAGTCTATATGTGTTGTGGCTAGCATATGCCTTACATAAACCCAATACAACCAGCAGTATCATACATGTTAAAGGAAGGATAAAAGGCTAAAACACTCATGGATTTGTAAATCCTGTATTAGACTAATCAATTGGATATATGCTAGACCAAGTTTTTGATCATAGTGATGTGGACTTGCCCAATATGACATTGGATTCTATCGTAGGATATTGGGTTATTGTGGTTACATGATTTACAAGCGTCCGTCTCTTGGCGTCATTACAATACATCATGATATTAGAAGAAAAGCCTTTTTACCTCAAGGTCTCAAACAAAGCTACAAAAGCAAAAATTGCAAACCATCCTCATCAAACAAATTGTATTATCGAGAAAATAAAATAAATCTTCTATTGAGACATAGAGTATCATTTCGGTACATAGTGGATTCCTGTGAGTCTCAGTATACCGACATAAACTCTTGATTATCAGCAAGTTTGATCACTAGTACCTTGCTAGTGGTCCTTGTTATTAATATAATTCTGTTCCCGTTCATAAAAAAACTATGAGTCGCTCCTCATTGTATGGAGATGTCTCACTGTCGTTGTCGGCGGAGTGCTCTTGTTTTGTTCTTTTATATTCTTGGGAAGTCAACTTGCAGAGTCCGACAATCCACTCGACTTTCTCTTCGCAAACGCTGGGGATTAGAAAAGAAAAGGCTTAGTGATTTTCATATATAAAAAATGTTCGCAATAAGAGCATTTGTTATATGAATGTGAAACGATTCGGGAACACAAGATTATGATTACCAGTAAGATTTTGTCCTGTTTCCTCGCCCTCCCATCTCCTTCCTTCTTTCAACGCTTTTGATAGGATCGCCACCACCAATCACCACAAAGACGTAAGAAATCAACACACTACAAATAGCCAACGGAAATGTAAACAGAAAATCAGGCACAACACGAACACTTTTAGCGTGGAAAACCTCTCTCAACATAGAGGAAAAACCACGGGACCATCGGGCCACTTAACCTCCACTATAAGAATAATATTACAAGAATGGACGACTCATCTCAACACTCCTGAATACTATCACTTATCTCGCCACAACATAAGAAACTCCCTATTACAATAATATTGTATCTCGTACCGCCGTTACCATTCCCGGGACACGCCGCTTGATATCCGCAATATCAAGAAGACTTTCGACACAAGACAACACTCTTATCTCTCCTTGAAGCTTCTCATGTTACCACTCCATTGATTACAATAACGGAATTCACACCTTCGTTATTGAACCAACGAGACCACCACACGGAACGGACACACAAACGGAAGGAGCCCTCACATATTGCTCAACCTCCCCACAACCTATGTCCTCCCTCTTCCACAGCTTCTCTCAGAAGGGAGCCCTCACATTTTTGCTCAACCTTCTTTGTCTTCTGCCTTTTTATGCTGCGTACTCCTATCTCACTTCACGCATGCAAGTTTATATAGGAATATACATGCACATCACACTTCACATATATAAAATATATATATGGCTCCACTCTAGCTACTTTTATCTTGTCTTCCTTTTTTCCTTTCGTGTTTGTACTCCATATCTCTCATATATATAATCCTATACAAACACACATGATGCCAAATGAATAACAAAACAAGTCAAAAAGTAGCTAACCCACTTAAAAGTATTTCTCCCCATGACAAAAACACTTTCGGCTATAGGAAGAATAAAACATTTAATGGGGCCTTTGTTAATAATTTAGTTAACCACTCATCAGCTTTAAGTATCTGTGATGTTTTGTTTCCTTGGAGAATCTTAGAAAGTCCTCTTCCAGTATTTATAGAATTCTCAACATCCACAATCCATAACTCGTCGCAGAGTCGTGCATCAGAAACAAACTTAAAACTTGGTAGGCACCTCTTAAGTGTTAATAATAGAGAATCCAAAAGCATGTAATACTTCCGACTGCGGGGCCATAAGAACTCAAACACATAATCCACATCTTCTCCAGTCTCAATACTCCTCAAGCATATGGCGAGACAACTACATTCAGTATTGACGGATTTAGGGAGTAATGTCGTCAGGAGCGCATTATCTATCACCTTATCCATATTTGCGCAGAAGTTTGGTTTGTGAAATTCAAGTGCCAACTCACAAGTTCCACCCCCCATTTCAAAAGAAAGCTCATCACAAGTTTCATGGAATTCCTTGATGAAAGACGGACTTGAATCAGAACAATAGCCAAAAAGTTTGACCGCAGACTTTGTCTTTCTTAGTGGGTCTCTCGAGGAATATGAAAACGGTAAAAGATTAATAATCTCACAAGAGATCCAAACTTGACCAAGCGATAAGCCATACAATTCGCAAACTATCTCTAATGCCTTTTCAATTCCATCAGTGGTTTGTTTGTGGCCGCGTATAGTCTGTTACATACAAGATAGCACAAGCTTCATCAACAGTTATTTATGGAGAACTTATACTTCTTTCTTTCTTTCACACTATTCAAATAGTTTTATCATACTTGGAAGTTGGAAATCAACTAGTTGAAAATAAAAAACGAATGAAAAATAGTTTCAGAAACCATTTACCTTGTATAGGCGAATTTGTTGTACATGAAACGTACTCAGACCAACTCTCTGTAATTAATTGAAACATTAGATTAAAATGTCAGTAGCTACCAGGTCAATATGTCCAAAAATTTGAATCCACAAATTACTTTGATTACATAATTACACATCATATCTCTAGCTAACTAACTACTGTCTAACACACTTGTAGTATGTCAGAAAGTGTAGCAAGTATGCAGTTGATCAAAACTCGGGAAGGCACCACGTAACAATCGATTTAAGGGAGATTCAAGTAAACTTTGACGGAAACTCTATGTGTGATAGCTATATTTCATGTTAAGCAAAATAAAAGATATATCAAACCTCTAAATTGGCATGGATACAATCGATTTAAGGAAGATTCAAGTAAACTTTGACGGAAACTCTATGTGTGATAGCTATATTTCATGTTAAGCAAAATAAAAGATATATCAAACCTCTAAATTGACATGGATGTGTCAGGGTCGAAGCTGCTAAAGTTACGAACTTAGTCCTTTGATTGTTTAAGAACCCATTTTCTGTGTAACTAAGTACTCATAGAAAAGCTGGTTTTGAACCAAAAAAGAGCAAGTCTATTTTTGACCAAGGAAAGAAGTCTGTTTTTGGAGGGAAAAAAAGAGTCTATTCTTAAGAGTCCTTTTGTTAATGACTTGTAAGGGTGTACAAAGTTTATTGTGATCTCTCTTTTTATTGTTTTATCTTGTTTTTTGAACAACTTTTAGCTTTTATTACTCGTTGTGTAGTTTTGGCCCATCCAAAGTATAAATCTTGGCTTCGCCACTACTAGTATAGTAGTGGGGTGTTATAATATCTAAAGTTTCTAATTGATGAGGCCCTATTTCAGAAGTCCATTTTAGGGCTGAGACGCTCCCGCCTCTTGATAAAGTAGTAGTAAGTAGTATTAGATGCTTGAAACACGTACCTCAAGTGAAGTAATCAACATTTTGAAAATTCCAAGAAGACCGGACTGCGGCTTCACAGAACACTCGACAACACCAACACAAGGGGTAGACCTTTGAGAAGGGTGACCATAAAAAACAGGCAGAAATAAAGATTTCCTCAATCCACATGGCAGAGCAGCATTCACGAATGGACTATACGTAACCAAGGCATTCACAACGGATGGCAAACAATTCAGGAACGGAGTGGCAGGTCCACAACTTGTGATCAACATACGATGACCTCCCTCCTCAAATTCATAATTATCATAATGCACATCATCAATACTAAATAAATACCTCAAACAAGATAACCTGTATGTTTCAAAACAAGAATTGTCGTCCTCGTGTGAGGCAAACGGTTGATTTGCAGTTGAAAGTACCCGCCTTGACTTCCCGGGTGCTGTTATTTTCTCAATGGGTGCCCAAAACTGAATGAATCGACCATTTAAATTACTACTAACATTACTAAATACAGTTTTAATCTTCTCATGAATCGTGCAAGGGTTGTCAATGGTATCTGTGCCATAATCATCAAGATTATTAATCAAAATGGTTATCATACAAAGAACATCAAAAATAAATAATCATCAGATAACTTTGAATTAATTTATTATAAAAAACAAAAAATAAATAAATAATAACTCACCTGAAGTTAGAGATGAATTGCATTCGTTATGCACAGGGGAACAGTCGCCCATTATCGAATTTGATATTGTTATCAATATACAATAACCTTATGCTGAACAATAATTAATTATTAGTAAATAAACTAAGACCTAATCAATAATTGATTTTTTTTTCCTTTAAAAAAACCCTAATTCGATTTATACAAACGATGGGTATAGATTGGAAGGGGATATCAGGCAGCATCCTTGTTTATATTGTTTTGCTATTGCCATATTTACATTCTAGAGTAAACGACACAAATTGTTCCTGTGGTTTATCGAAACAGTCACGTTTCATCCCTGTTAATGAAAAACATCATTAACAGGCCTTTATAGGAGAATAAGATTCGTGTTTATACCTTTGACTATTTGACTGTCATTTTTTCTCCTTTAAACCCCCGACGTGCGTCACACGTGAAAGATATTACAGTCTTTTCCATTACTAAAAGACCAACTATAATTATTAATCTTTTTTCTTGTTTTTCCTCTTTACCAGCAAACACCTTCGATTACAAATTACAATACTGACATGTAAATCAAACTAAAATGGTCTACATGATTTCTTAGTCACAAATAGTCAAAATTACACAAAGCATTATAAACTTGTTGTTTATAGGAATACTAGTCCTAATACCCGTACGATGTACGGTAGCTATATAAGTTGTATTATAAAGAAATTCGAATATGTCACATACATGATTCGTGAGTATGAAATAAATTGTGGTTAAAGTAAACCAATGATCGAAGCTACATTATAATAAACAGTAATGATAAATATAATATATGTTTAGTTAGAGTGTTAGATTTACCTTAATTTTTTACAATCACATCAAAATCGGAACTTATAAGCATAGTGGATGACGACAAATAATATAAGTGATAGAAGTTTAAGAATTGAGAAAGAAAAAAAAACAATTTTATTAATGAGAAAACGATCAATCAAATAAGGTTATAATGTGTTTTGTATCTATAAGTCAAGAGTTAGAGTTTAATTCTAAGTCTAATAAGGAAATTGAATTTATATACAATTAAAAAAGCTAATTTAATAAATTAAATAAATTAAAAGGACATGTGTCGATCAAGGATTACACCACGTGTTGTTTCAAGAACATGTCAATCCTGTTTTAGTTTATTGTTAGATATCCCTCAAATGAAGATGAATGGTTTTTCAAGAGTCTTGATTTTCATCTGAAACATTCCTATAATATAGGAGTAGAAGTAGATTAATTTTATCATTCGGAAAAAGAAAAAAAAAAACTCAATCTCACACCACACACACAATGAGCTATTTTTCTAAGTAATCTTTTTGTATGGTTATTTACCTTACTTGCTTCAATATCTAAGAATATCCCCCAATATCTTCATTATTGATTCTTTTTTCCCTTATCACACAACAAACCCACACACTTCATTTGAATTTACTACTCTAAAAAAAAAAATAAAGGTGGGAGTCGGTGATGAGAAAGGTGAAGCAAGACAATGGCGGTGCATATCCGACCACCACTGTAACATCCGGAACTTGTCATGTTTGAGTTGTCCATTAGTTAACGTTAGATTGTCAAGTTTATGTGCCTTAATGGGATTATGTGATTAAATGCTTATGTATTTAGTATGTTAAGACTAATTCGAGTTAAATGAAAGTAATTAAAATTAAAGTATGAAGGCTAAGTGCTTGTTAGATTATTAAGTATCCTGGTTAGTAAGTGTTAGAAATATAAATGTAGTAGTTGATTTGTGTATTTCTATGTAAATTGTACATTTATTGTAAATGTCTTTAATATGGAAGGGGGCATAGTGTAAATAGCTCATATGTATATAAACCCCCTCCATTAAGCAAATTGTAACCTTTTACCCCATTTATGCAAACTAATCTTCCCTGCCAAACACACTTTCTCTCTCTTTAAACCTCCATTGTTACACACACTAACACACACATAAGCTCGAATTCTTTACTTTACATTTGGTATCAGAGCACAATCAGAGTAACTGAACGATCCACAAGCTTAAAACAAGCTTAATTTGTGCTTAATTTTTTGTGAGTTTTCTGATATCATTTGCCGAGATTACTGTTCAAGTAATTTCTGCAAAATTAGTGTGTTTTTCTTCAAAATTTGTTCACCGATCACTTTGTTATCAGTAAATCATCCTTCGTTATCAATTTCAGAGCTTAATTTCATCATTTGATTCGATTTTGAAAAAGCTCGGCGAATCGCATGTTTGTGAGGGTTTGATTTCTGGTTGAAATTAGCAGTTAATTTGTTTAAGGATTTGTGCGCATTGAGTTTCTGAGCATTTTGATATAAATTTCAAGTTTTAATTCGCAAAAATGAAGGAGAAATCAATGATTTTCAGAAACCTCGGCGTTTGGGTGTTTGGCTGAACGAAGAAGAAGACTAGTAACCGACTATTTTGTCGTTTAGTGAATACTCGTGTTTGCAGAGGTTTTTGGCTAGTGTTGATCTTACTTGTTCTATTTGCAGATCTTTTTGCTCGGCAAATACGTGATTCAGCAAATTTTGGTTAAGTCTGGAGCTACTTGTTCTATTTGCAGAGCTTTTTGCTCGGCAAATAGTTGTTTCAAGAAATTTTCGTTAAGTGTTGGTGCTACTTGTTCTATTTGCAGAGATTATTTCTCGGCAAATAGTTGTTTCAAGAAACCATTTGGTCAAGTGTGGTGCTACTTGTTCTGTTTGCAGAGATAAAAGCTCGGCAAACAAGTGTTTTTGGTTGATTCGACTAAGTACCATTCTCATTTGTGCTATTTGCAGAGATTTATTCTCGGAAAATAGTTGATTTGGTTTTATTCGACTAAGTACAAATCACATTTGTGTTGTTTGCAGAGATTTAATCTCGGCAAATACTTGGTTTGGCTGAAAGTT
>CM067175.1:18222964-18254924 GCA_034093135.1 Erigeron breviscapus | reverse complement strand
ACTTCTATCAGGTAAGATACACTACTTTTGTCACGCTGGGGGATCAACTAAAAGCAGGTTTCAAACTTACATACTTCCAATTGGTAACTTATAATGCATGTGGACTTATGGGGTTACTTGGGAGGTATTATGGGATTACGTAGTTGACCATGAGACCTGAAATGCAGTCCCTAATGTAGAAGAATGAAGTATTGGCTAATGTAGTGATCTATTATGCAGTTATGTAGTATAATGAAGTATTGCTTAATGTAGTATGACGCTATGCAGTTGATGTAGTTTAATGAAGTTGATGTATGTTGTGTGCATGTTTGTATGGCTTGAACACCTAGTGCACTAGACTTGCTAGGTTGCCATGTCACTTGCACGTTTAAGGCCCAAAACGTAAAAGCAGTAACGCAGTAAATGTTTAGGTAATGCAGTCACCTAAACTAAATAACGTAGGTTCGAGCTCGTTAAACTTTGATGCAGTGAAGTGTTAAGCTTAACCCGTACAAGTCTTAGCCGGATGAGTACGCTAACGCAGTTGTTGCTTGGGTGGCTCCTAGCAACGTGGTCACACGCAGTTTGAGTAATTAACGGAGGATTGACCCCCTCAGGATTTTGGATTACTCTCGGATTGGCTTGCCATTCCTTAACGACGTACGATGGGTGGCCTTTTGGTGAACCATCAAGTCGGGTGCAATGTAGAGCACACTTAATGCAGTAGGTTGCATGGAATGGCTTGATGATACTGAGATGGTTTTCGAAGCTTGTGATTGTCCTGAGGATAAGAAAGTGTTGTGTGCAAGTAGAATGTTGAAAGAAGGTGCTCGGGACTGGTGGAAGAGCATTACTATTTCGATGACTCCGGCTATGGTAACTGCTATTACGTGGGCTGACTTTAAGCAGAAATTCATTGAGGAATATATTGGAGTACATGAGCAGCGTAAAATGGAAAAAGAGTTCCGTGCTTTGACAGCTGAAGTTGGCAAAATTAATGATTATGCTCGTTCCTTTCTGGAAAAGATGAAGTATTGCTAATGTAGTATCTATTATGCAGTTATGTAGAAGAATGAAGTATTGCCTAATGTAGTGATCTATTATGCAGTTATGTAGTATAATGAAGTATTGCTTAATGTAGTATGACGCTATGCAGTTGATGTAGTCTAATGAAGTATTGTATTGTATTATGACGCTATGCAGTTATGTAGTATAATGAAGTATTGCTTAATGTAGTATGACGCTATGCAGTTGATGTAGTCTAATGAAGTATTGCTAATGTAGTGATCTATGCAGTTATGTAGTATAATGAAGTATTGCTTAATGTAGTATGACGCTATGCAGTTGATGTAGTCTAATGAAGTATTGCTAATGTAGTGATTACTATGCAGTTATGTAGTATAATGAAGTATTGCTTAATGTAGTATGACGCTATGCAGTTGATGTAGTCTAATGAAGTATTGCTAATGTAGTGATTACTATGCAGTTATGTAGTATAATGAAGTATTGCTTAATGTAGTATGACGCTATGCAGTTGATGTAGTCTAATGAAGTATTGCTAATGCTAATGTGAATCGTGTGAACCCCCGCCGTGTTAATCAACCAGGCTCATTGGGTCCGATGCCTCCACCACCTGGCAATCCTCCGAGAGTTAACGATGCAGCTGTAGATCAGATTCCCAATCAGATGGAGATGTATAATCTTGTGCTAACTCTTCAGGCCCAGTTGGCCCAAACGCAAGAACAGTTGAATCAGGCGTTGGCAGCTAACGCAGAAGGAACTGGTAACAGTCACTCTGTGCCTTCTCACTACACTGAGCCACCGGTCGATAATGTTGTTATTCCCCATGCTAATGTTAATGTGGTTCCTCCTAATGATGTTCGCGCCCCTCGATTCAAGTTTGAAAGTTTCCAGAAGTGTGGAGCTCAGAAATTCTATGGAACACTTAATGCAGTAGGTTGCATGGAATGGCTTGATGATACTGAGATGGTTTTCGAAGCTTGTGATTGTCCTGAGGATAAGAAAGTGTTGTGTGCAAGTAGAATGTTGAAAGAAGGTGCTCGAGACTGGTGGAAGAGCATTACTATTTCGATGACTCCGGCTATGGTAACTGCTATTACGTGGGCTGACTTTAAGCAGAAATTCATTGAGGAATATATTGGGGTACATGAGCAGCGTAAAATGGAAAAAGAGTTCCGTGCTTTGACAGCTGAAGTTGGCAAAATTAATGATTATGCTCGTTCCTTTCTGGAGAAGATGAAGTTCGTAGGCCATCTGTTCCGTACTGATGCAGATCAGGTTGCTTGCTATGTTGATGGTTTGCCTCCGAGTTATCGAGGTATCTGCAGGCAGCACAAAACTCTGACTGAAGCTATCAAGGAGTCTAAAAAGCTTGACGATGATTTTGCTTCGGACAAGAAAGTAGTTGAGAAAGTCGACGACAAGAAAGTGGGATTTAAAAGAAGAGCAAACTGGTCCTCTAATAACAATAATAATAATAAGAAGTTCCGCGGAAATTCTAGCTCAAGCGGTGACAAAGATAAGAAGAAGAAGGGATCGTGGTGTGCTTCATGCAAGAGTGTGCATGAAGGTATATGTTCTGACAAGACTAGAAGGTGCCATAATTGTGGGAAGTCAGGACACCTTGCAGCTGAATGCAGAGACAAAGCTCGTTGTTATAAATGCCAAGAAACGGGTCATCTCATTGCCGATTGTCCACAGATGAAGAATGCTGGAAAGAAGACCGCCACGACAGCAACAAAAGTGAGAGCTCTTCAAATGACGGTTGATGACGCAAGGAACAACGATGAAGTGGTAAGTGGTACTTTCCTTGTTAACTCAAAGCCTGCCTCTGTTTTATTTGATTCAGGTGCAAATAGGTCGTTTGTGTCCACATTATTTGCTCCTAAGCTAGAAAGAGTTACTACTCCCTTAGATTGCTCAATAGAGGTAGAAATTGCTAATGGTACGGTTAATAATATACGTGTGGGATATGACGATTGTAACATTGAGATTGAAGGTTGTTCTTTTCCGGTTCAACTATTGCCTACTACCTTAGGTGGTTTTGATGTAGTGATTGGTATGGATTGGTTGGCTAGAAATGAAGCTAGTATTTTATGTTCCCAAAAGATAATTCGATTGCCTATATCCGAGGGTAAAGTGATAACGGTGTATGGAGACAAGAAGAGAGGAGGAATAAAGATTATTAGTATGATGAAAGCTATTAAATGTATAAGGAAAAACAAGAGCCATTTCTTGGCTTATGTCATTGATGCAAGAAAAGAGAAGTCTTCAATCGCTAGTGTGGATGTAGTATCAAATTTCCCCGATGTGTTTCCCGACGATCTACCAGGTATTCCTCCCGATCGTGAAGTTACTTTTCAGATAGATCTTGTTCCCGGTGCTACACCCGTTGCTAAAGCACCTTACCGATTAGCTCCTACAGAAATGAAGGAATTAATGACGCAACTACAGGAGTTACTTGACAAAGGGTTCATACAACCTAGTTCCTCGCCTTGGGGAGCTCCGGTTCTCTTTGTTAAGAAGAAGGACGGATCAATGCGCATGTGTATTGACTACCGTGAGTTGAACAAACGAACGGTCAAGAATAAGTATCCTCTCCCGAGAATTGATGATCTTTTTGATCAACTACATGGTGCTTCGTATTTTTCAAAGATTGATTTGCGGTCCGGTTATCATCAGTTAAAGGTAAAGAAGGAAGATGTAGCAAAGACGGCTTTCCGGACTAGATATGGTCATTATGAGTTCTTGGTCATGCCATTTGGGTTGACCAATGCTCCAGCCGCGTTTATGGACTTAATGAATCGGGTATGCCGCCCCTTTCTAGACCATTTTGTTATTGTGTTTATTGACGATATTTTGATCTACTCTAAGTCAGAGGATGAACACCGTGAGCATTTGAAAGCAGTTTTGGAGGTGTTGAGGGAGAAGAAGTTGTACGCAAAGTTTTCTAAATGTGAGTTTTGGCTCCGAGAAGTGCAGTTTCTTGGTCATGTTATTACATCGGAAGGTATTAAAGTAGATCCTTCAAAGATTGAAGCTGTTTCAAAGTGGGAGCAGCCAAAGACACCTACCGAGATTAAGAGTTTTCTTGGTTTGGCTGGGTATTATAGAAGGTTTATTCAGGATTTTTCTCGAATAGCCAAGCCTATGACGGAATTAACAAAGAAGGGTGTGAAGTACGAGTGGACTGAAAAGCAGGAAAATGCATTCCAAACGTTGAAAAAGAAGTTGTGTGAAGCTCCTATCCTTGCCTTGCCTGAAGGTACTGATGATTTAGTGGTATATAGCGATGCTTCTATTACGGGTTTGGGTTGTGTCTTAATGCAGAGAGACAAAGTGATTGCCTATGCTTCACGTCAGTTGAAGCCTCATGAGAAGAATTACCCTACCCATGATCTTGAGTTAGCGGCGGTTGTGTTTGCATTGAAATTATGGAGACATTACTTATATGGTACTAAATGCACACTTTACACCGACCATAAGAGTTTACAATATATGTTTACTCAAAAGGAGATGAATGTGAGACAAAGAAGGTGGATGGAGTTACTTAAAGACTATGATTGTGAAATCAAATACCATCCGGGTAAAGCCAATGTAGTGGCGGATGCACTAAGTAGGAAAGTGCAAAGCTCTTCTTGTAAGTTGATGAGCATGCAAGTTCAGGCCAAGTCGGGTCTATTAGATCGAATTAAAGAAGCACAAGAGATGGCATTAATGAAGGATAATATTGATAACGAGAGTATTGGAAAGAAGAAACGACTTGTGATGGAGACTAATAGTCGTGGGTTTAAAACATACAAGGGTCGCATTTGGGTGCCACTGCTTGGTGGTAACCGAGAGTTGATCCTTGAAGAGGTCCATAGAAGTAGGTATTCGATGCATCCCGGTGTCACCAAAATGTATGCAGATTTGAAGCCGATTTATTGGTGGCCGGATATTAAAGGTGAAGTAGCTCATTTTGTAGCAAAGTGTTTGACGTGTGCAAGAGTGAAGACGGACCATCAAAAGCCGTATGGTTTGTTGCATCAATTAGAAATTCCCGAGTGGAAATGGGATCATATTACCATGGACTTTGTAACGAAGCTACCTAAAACGCCGAAAGGGAATGATATGATATGGGTGATTGTAGATAGATTGACGAAGAGTGCTCATTTTCTAGCTACCCGACAAGATGTGCCTTTAACGAAGATGGCAAAGATGTACATTGATGAAGTAGTAGCGAAACATGGAGTTCCCTTATCTATTGTTTCGGATCGAGACTCGAGGTTTGTGTCAAACTTTTGGAAGGGTCTTCAACGGGAGTTGGGTAGTAGAATAAATTTGAGTACCGCCTATCATCCCCAAACCGATGGGCAAAGTGAGAGAACCATTCAAACCTTGGAGGATATGTTGAGAACGTGTGTACTTGAATACGGTGGAGCATGGGATGAACACTTGAAGTTGATTGAATTTGCTTATAATAATAGTCACCATGCAAGTATTGACTAATGCCGTTAAGTCAATTGGGGTGTCGTTAAGTCTTTACTTAATATTTGAATGTAGCTATGTGTGATTAACGTAGATAAAGTAGTTAGGTTTGAGAGCCTAAATACTAATGACGAATAAAAGTGTGTTTAATGTCGCTTAAAGGCTATGTGGTGCCTTTTAATGAAGGACTAATGTTGTATATGGTCAATAATGCAGTTTGTGACCAATAATGAAGGATATAGAAGTCCAAGGACTGATTTTGACATAGGTGGAAAGTGAAAAACGGGTTTAGGTTAGGATTACCCTAATCTAGAGTTAATTGGCAGTCATTAGCAATTAACAAAGTAATTAACCCTTCCTGGAGTCCTAAAGCCGTTAATTGAGTTTTGATCAAACGTTTTGGTGTTGGAATTGATCAATCATCGAGTCAAGCAGGTAATTATTGAATCATTGAATGTATTTTCGAGATCTAAGGTCGAATTAGATGGATTCAAATCTGATTTTTAAAAGAGTTTTCAAAGAATTAGTGTTTAATGGTGTTTTGATTAAATTAACGTTCAAAATGGTGTCAATCGAGTCCTTAGCCGATTTGGTTGATCAAAAGGTGTTTACTGGTGTCTAATACATGTTTTGGAAGAAGTTTTGAGGAGTCGATTATTGGAAAATCGAAGATTTTGGTCTGTTTATGAAAAACTGACGAGCAGGGATAAAACGAAGATAACCTTCGTTTCTATCTTCGTTTTCACTAAGTTCGTAAGAAGGAGATAATCATCCGTTGGCTAAATTCGTAAAAAAACGAAGATAACCTTCGTTTCTATCTTCGTCTTCACTAAGTTCGTAAGAAGGAGATAACTTCGTTTCTATCTTCGTTTTCACTAAGTTCGTAAAAAAACGAAGATAATTCGTTCTATCTTCGTTTTCACTAAGTTCGTAAAACAAACGAAGATAACCTTCGTTTCTATCTTCGTCTTCACTAAGTTCGTAAGAAGGAGATAACTTCGTTTCTATCTTCGTTTTCACTAAGTTCGTAAAAAAACGAAGATAACTTGTTCAAATCTCGTTTAAATTCGTAAAAGAAAAAAACGAAGATAACCTTCGTTTCTATCTTCGTCTTCACTAAGTTCGTAAGAAGGAGATAACTTCGTTTCTATCTTCGTTTTCACTAAGTTCGTAAGAAAAAAACGAAGATAATTGTCAAATCTCGTTTAAATTCGAAGAAAAACGAAGATAACTTCGTTTCTATCTTCGTTTTCACTAAGTTCGTAAAAAAGAAGATAATTCGTTCAAATCCGTTGGCTAAATTCGTAAAAGAAAACAAACGAAGATAATTGTTAAGTCTCGTTTAAATCGAAGATGAAACGAAGATAACTTCGTTTCTATCTTCGTTTTCACTAAGTTCGTAAAAAAGAAGATAATTCGTTCAAATCCGTTGGCTAAATTCGTAAAAGAAAACAAACGAAGATAACCTTCGTTTCTATCTTCGTCTTCACTAAGTTCGTAAGAAGGAGATAACTTCGTTTCTATCTTCGTTTTCACTAAGTTCGTAAAAAAACGAAGATAATTCGTTCAAATCCGTTGGCTAAATTCGTAAAAGAAAACAAACGAAGATAACCTTCGTTTCTATCTTCGTCTTCACTAAGTTCGTAAGAAGGAGATAACTTCGTTTCTATCTTCGTTTTCACTAAGTTCGTAAAAAAACGAAGATAATTCGTTCAAATCCGTTGGCTAAATTCGTAAAAGAAAACAAACGAAGATAACCTTCGTTTCTATCTTCGTCTTCACTAAGTTCGTAAGAAGGAGATAACTTCGTTTCTATCTTCGTTTTCACTAAGTTCGTAAAAAAACGAAGATAATTCGTTCTATCTTCGTTTTCACTAAGTTCGTAAAACAAACGAAGATAACCTTCGTTTCTATCTTCGTCTTCACTAAGTTCGTAAGAAGGAGATAACTTCGTTTCTATCTTCGTTTTCACTAAGTTCGTAAAAAAACGAAGATAACTTGTTCAAATCTCGTTTAAATTCGAAGAAAAACGAAGATAACTTCGTTTCTATCTTCGTTTTCACTAAGTTCGTAAAAAACGAAGATAATTCGTTCTATCTTCGTTTTCACTAATTCGTAAGAAAACAAACGAAGATAACTTGTTCATCTCGTTTATAAGTTCGAAGATGAAAACGAAGATAACTTCGTTTCTATCTTCGTTTTCACTAAGTTCGTAAAAAAACGAAGATAATTCGTTCTATCTTCGTTTTCACTAAGTTCGTAAAAAAACGAAGATAACTTGTTCATCTCGTTTAAATTCGAAGATGAAAACGAAGATAACCTTCGTTTCTATCTTCGTTTTCACTAAGTTCGTAAAAAGAAATGTAATCAAATCCGTTGGCTAAATTCGTAAAAGAAAACAAACGAAGATAATGTTAAGTCTCGTTGTCACGTTCGTAAGGGCCCAAAACGTAAAAGCAGTAACGCAGTAAATGTTTAGGTAATGCAGTCACCTAAACTAAATAACGTAGGTTCGAGCTCGTTAAACTTTGATGCAGTAAAGTGTTAAGCTTAACCCGTACAAGTCTTAGCCGGATGAGTACGCTAACGCAGTTGTTGCTTGGGTGGCTCCTAGCAACGTGGTCACACGCAGTTTGAGTAATTAACGGAGGATTGACCCCCTCAGGATTTTGGATTACTCTCGGATTGGCTTGCCATTCCTTAACGACGTACGATGGGTGGCCTTTTGGTGAACCATCAAGTCGGGTGCAATGTAGAGCACACTTAATGCAGTTAATAACGTAGTAAAGCAGAAATGTAGAAAGCAGATACGTGGTTAATGAAGTAATGCAGGATAGGCACATTTAGGATGATTATCCTATTTGATATGAAGTTGTTATGCAGATTTGTGTGATGTGTGACGTGCCTAAAGAACTTGTCTAATAATGAAGATTGTTTTAATTGGACAAATGCTTTTAAATTAAGTGTTATCTTACTTAGCTATTTTAATAGCTAACACTTGTTTCTTTTAATGTGGTTGTTCCCTCAGGTTTAGCTTGAAGGAACTATATGCAGAACGAGTGAGGCTTGGGTAGATGCAATGCAGGAGCCTTAGCTACCCTATAGACGCTTTGTTTAGACATTTGTTACATTCAGTACTTAATGTCGAATTTATGTAATGACGTTTGGACGGTTGTTTTATGTTGGGCAACCGTTGGGTTTTCATTTGAACTATTTTATGATGTCGCAAGTAACACCAACTAAATGCAGAAACCAAAATGTTTTATTGGTTTTGACTTTTAAGGTCCTTTCTTCCGCAATATGACACCGTTAGGTGAAAAGTTTTTGAAAACCCATATTTTTAAACGACGGGTGTTACACCTAATGTTATGAACATAACGTGCTACTCATGGATCGACATTGTCTTTCCTTAACGGTAACTTCGGTTACAACTTAACGGTGACCTAGTCACAACTTAATAAGATGAGATGAAATGACGAAATTGATTAGGCACACTTAGGGTTATGAACTCTATGTTTATATGTGATGTGGATATGTTTATACGGTGGTATGAATGCCTAATTAAAATGACGTAATGCTTTAAAGTGACGATTTAAATAGATGAAATGTTTTGCTTAAACCTGGTGTTATCTTACTTAGCTATTTTAATAGCTAACACTTGTTTCTTTTAATGTGGTTGTTCCCTCAGGTTTAGCTTGAAGGAACTATATGCAGAACGAGTGAGGCTTGGGTAGATGCAATGCAGGAGCCTTAGCTACCCTATAGACGCTTTGTTTAGACATTTGTTACATTCAGTACTTAATGTCGAATTTATGTAATGACGTTTGGACGGTTGTTTTATGTTGGGCAATCTTATGGATTTCTTTAATTACTGATTTGATGCTATTAGTAACACCACTTATGTTTCTCAACTGTTTTCATTGGTTGAGGTTTTTAATAAACTGTTTCCGCTTTATTGACGCCGTTAGGCGAAAATTTTTGGAAATCCATATTTTTAAAACGGGTGTTACATTTTCGATTCTGGTGGTGGGATATTTGATTCTAGTGGAGGTGGTGGCATTTCTGGTAAATGTTCTACTTCCACTACATCATCACCAAGAAAACTCATGTCAGTATCAAAATTATTACCTTCTGACATGGGTGAATCAGCCTCATCCCAAACAAATGTTTCACCAACTGTGTGATCACCTGTCTGATCACCAACTTCTACATTCAAATCCAGCTGACCAACCTGCTCAACTATTAAAGACCCATCTTCATTCATAATATCACCAGTAGTGGAAGTTGAGACTGGAATGATAAGAGGTGTGGCTCTAGTAACCCCAGTCATATCCCTGATGACATCTCCAGATTTTTGTTGAGATGAATCTGGATGACTAGTTTCGGTTCTACTGGAACCAACCGGTACACCTCCTTTCCTAAGACGTCTGGTATTTCTTGGTTGTCTTGGAGGGTCAACATTTTCTTGTTGTTGTTGGTCAGGGGCCACCTGGCTTATTGGTGGCACAATTTCAGCATCGAGGACTCCAGTGGGTCCTACAATAATTTGACCCCCACCTGGAGCCTCTTCTTGCTCATCTGATGATGATGCATCGAGTGCATCATTTCTAAAATGGTTGAGCATATTTACAGGAATTTCGACCTCACCAGCTCTTGATTTTAATGAACTCAACTCCCTCAGATAGTCACACACAGAAAAATGGTTTGTATCGTAATCATACTGATCACCTAGAGCTCTTAGAAAAACAAGTGACAGAAAACGAATATATGGAATATGAGGTTTTCTACCTTTCACTTTTAGACGGTCAACAAGGTCATCGAAGAAAATCTGAGCAAAGTCGACCCTGTATCCAAACCATAGGCAGTAAGCAATCTGGAGTTGCATTTGATTTATCTGGTCCAACCCTCCAGAACTGCCACCCAAACACTCAACAAGATGAGGGAAGAAGTATCTCCATGAGTCTGTAAGCTTGCTCATGTAGATGGTGCCTTTTCTTGATAACTGGACATGCTCATCCAGTATATCAGTATGTCCCATCAGTCTACACACATCCTGTAATTTAGACCAGTAGGGAGAGTAATGGCCATCTCATTTTCAGCCAAATAATTCAAGTGAAGAATATCTCTAAGAGAGTCAACAGTGAGAGTTAAGGCCCTGGTGCCTTGTTGCAATGTGTAGTTGATGGATTGAGTGTTTTCAACATACACAGCAGTGTACCAAAATTCACATAAGTAATCGTGATACATTTTTCCGGGATTGAGAGTAAGAGCACCGTAGACTGGACAACTGAGGAAAAAGGCATTCAGTCGTCCAATGAGAGAAGTGGGAGCATGAGTGGTGCTAGTGAGTCTAGCCATCCAATTATTCATATTTATTCTGATCGCCTTTGCCTCTAAAGTAATATGAGGTGCCTTTACTATGTTGGCAACGGGTGCATATTCAGCAGCGAGAAGATTTTTGACAGAAGTTGTTTGTCGAGGGGCCATTTTATTTGGTAGAAGATGATATGAAACTGAAAATTTAGGGTTTATGAAGATTTTATGAAATAATATGAGAGAGATTGATGATTGGAAATTTAATAAAAATGGAGTAAATGAAGGAATTTGAAGAATTGGGAGTAAATTATTTTCGAAGTAAATGAAAATAAAAGTGAATGTGGGTATTTATATAGGAGAGAGAGTATGGAACTCAAACGGTTATTTTTGAATTTATCAAATATAATTTTGATCGGATTTTGAAATCCGCATTAAATACATCACATCACACATAAATATGTGACGGTTTACAGCCCACAAACATTACCCACTAGTTCCTTTTGTCTTCCCAAGGTAAAAAGTTTCATCATTAGGTTTGAAAAATTACATGCCACGTAGGATAATAAGATAAATATCTTTTCAAAGAGTTTGCATACGTGGCACACACAAAGACCAAGTATTAAAATTATGACTGACATACCATGACTCATTTCAGTGCATCTGGAGGTTGACTGGACACTCCAGTATCACTGGTGGATTAGGCCAGTGATGCATGCACTGATGGTACACTGGAGGAACACTCCAGTAAAGTACCAACGAAAACCATTTGAAAGACTGGCAACCTCAAACATGCACATCAACTGATACAGACAAGTGAGAGGGACACATTTACAAGGAGACAAAAGTTACCTCAAACATGCACTTCAACCTATCTAATTACCAGTGAGAGGGACACATTTACAAGGTACCAGTAATATTTTCCAGAAAATTTTGTCCAGTGAGAAAATAAATTAATAAATTCCCCCTGAAATTAAAACATTTTAAGGACAAGAAAATATATGGCCTGAGTCTTCCCCCTGGAATGTTGATCCATAAATCTATTAATGCAAAGATAGTACACAAAGGCGTTCAATATCTAAGCAGTCATAGATGTATAAATCTTTAAATCAAGGATCCCTGATAGTACACAAAGACGTTCAATACCAAGGTTCCAGATTTAAGGGTTTAACATTCCCAACTCACCAACAAGATATTCAAATGTTTTTACATCCAGTGGTTTAGTAAAAATGTCAGCGAGTTGTTTGTCAGTGGGAATAAAATGGAGTTCAATGTTACCTTTCACAATATTGTCACGAATGAAGTGATACCTGAGATCGATGTGCTTTGTCTTTGAGTGCATGACTGGATTGTTTGAGATAGCAATGGCACTAGTATTATCACAAAATATAGGAGTTTTTGAATATTTAATACCATAATCAAGCAACTCGTTCTTCATCCAGAGTATCTGAGCACAACAACTGGCTGCAGACACGTATTCAGCTTCAGCAGTGGATAATGAAACTAAAGTTTGCTTCTTACTGGTCCAGCTGACCAGTTTGCCACCAAGGAAATGACATCCACCAGTAGTGGATTTCCTGTCTATCTTACAACCTCTATGATCTGAATCTGAATAACCCATTAGATCCATGCCTGAGCCTTTGGGATACCAAAGACCCAAACTGGGGACACCCTTAAGGTATTTCAGTATGCGCTTTACAACAAGCATATGAGATTCTTTTGGATTAGACTGATATCTGGTACATAAACATGTTGAAAACATTATGTCTGGTCTACTGGCAGTTAAATACATCAGTGAACCAATCATGCCTCTATAGACAGTGATGTTCACTGGTTTTCCATCAGGATCTGAGTCTAGTGTCAGTGGTGCAGAAATTGGAGTAGGTTTTGATGGTGAATAGTTCATATCATATTTCTTTAAAAGATCTCTAACATATTTTTCCTGATTAATAAAAATACCATCTTTGGTTTGTTTAATCTAGAGTCCTAGAAAATATGTTAATTCACCCATTAAACTCATTTCATATTCAGAGGACATGATTTTAGAAAATTTGCTACACATGTTTTCATCAGTAGACCCAAAAATAATATCATCAACATAAATTTGTACCAGCAGAATATTACCTTTTTCACGAAGAATAAATAAGGTATTGTCAATTGCACCTCTTTTAAAACCATTTTTCAATAAGTGTCTAGTCAGAGTATCATACCAGGCACGTGGGGCTTGTCTGAGACCATAAAGTGCTTTGTCCAGACGATATACCCAGTGAGGATGCTTTTCATCAACGAAACCTGGTGGTTGTCTGACATACACTTCTTCTTCTAATTTTCCATTCAAAAAGGCACTCTTTACATCCATCTGGTAGACCTTGAATTGATGATGAATAGCGAATGCTAAGAATATTCTGATCGCTTCAAGTCTAGCCACTGGAGCAAATGATTCATCAAAATCAACATCTGACTGGCAGTACCCTTGTGCTACCAATCTGGCCTTATTTTTGATTACGTGGCCATCTTCATCTACCTTGTTCCTGAAGACCCATCTTGTTCCAATTGGTTCTTTCTTGCCAACTGGGAAAGGGACCAGGTACCAAACCTTGTTCCTTTCAAACTGGTGAAGCTCTTCTTGCATAGCAGTCACCCAGCTTGGATCTTCCATAGCCTCGTCAATCTTCTTTGGTTCAATCAGTGATAAGAAATTGACATATAAGCATTGATCACTGGAGGCTCTTCTGGTCTGAACCCCTCTACTGGAGTCACCTATGATCTGATCGATAGGATGAGCTTTTGTCCATCTGGAGTATTGACCAGGATTGTTACTGACAACAATATCAGTGCAAGAGTTCAATTGAGTTTCAGGATGAGGATCCTGCCAGACTATTTCAACATCTTCATCTGAATCAGTATGATCACGATTTGCATCATGAAATTCTCCATTTGAAGGCATTTCTTGAAGTACTGATTCAGTTTGGAATTCTTCATTTGAAGACATTTCTGGTATAATTTCAACTGATACTGATACTGGGGAGTAGTACGAACATCTGATCCAATAACAAGTTCAGAGGGTGGTTTGAAACTTATTGAAGGATAGAAAGGTGTACTACTGGGGGTTTTCTTCTTTTGAGCTGGTTCCAAGTCAGAATGACTGGAAACTTCTTCAGGTGAATATTTGCAGTTGATGGGATCAGATTCACAGAAGATAATTGGATTTTCTGGGGGAGAATCAAGGACTGGCTTTCTATTAATTGCATTATTCGTTTCATCAAATGTAACGTGTATTGACTCTGAAGGCCTTGCGAATGGTTGAATAGCCTAAGAAATACCCTTCATCAGCTTTGGCATCGAATTTGCCTAACTGACTGGAGTCATTCAGAATGTACACTGGACATCCAAAAACGTGAAAATAACCAATATTTGGTTTTCTATTTCTTAAGACTTCATAGGCTGTCTTCTTATGTCTTTTGATGTAAACAGACCTGTTCTGGGTGTGGCAAGCAGTAGCAATTGCTTCAGCCCAAAAACTGGTAGGAAGACCAGATTCAGCCAACATACTCCTGGCAGCTTCTATCAGCGTTCGATTTTTTCTTTCTACAACTCCATTCTGTTCTGGAGTTCTTGCTGAGGAGAAGTTCTGGGAGATGCCAGTGTCAGTACAGAATGACTCCAGAGTTGCATTCTAGAATTCTGTTCCATTGTCACTTCTTAACTGACAAACCTTTCGATTATACTTGAGCTCAATTTGCTTGATAAGACTGATGATTTCAGCAGCAGCTTCATTTTTAGACCTGAGAAAGATAACCCAGCAATATCTGAAGAATTCATCGACTATTACCAGAGTGTATCTTTTACCAGCACGAGTCTGAACATTCACTGGACCGAAGAGGTCCATATGAAGCATATGAAGTGGTTCAGATATGCTAAAATTCTGCTTTATCTTGAAACTGGTACGTTTCTGCTTACCCATCTCACATCCTGGACATGGCCTTTCCTTTTGAAGGAAACTGAAGGTATCCCATCTGCCAGTTGTTTTCTAGACAACTTATTTATATTTTTGAAATTTAAATGGGATAACCTTTTATGCCATGAACAATATTGAACAGAACTTGATAGCCATCATCACACAGTTGACTGACACTGATTAGGTTATATTTCAAACCATTCACATATGCAACTCGTCTGAATTTGACTTGTCCATTGCTCAGAACACCATACCCCTTAGTCTTTCCACAACCATCATTTCCAAAAGTAATGGAGGGTCCATCAGAAATTATGAACTCCTCCAGCAGGGTCTTACGTCCGGTCATTGTCCTGCCAGCTGCACTGTCAAGATACCAGGTATATTTCTTTCGATCGCCCTGCACATCCACCAGATATATCAGTTAGATTTGGTAACCCATCGACTGATGGGTTCACTGGACCCTCCCTTATAGGTCCCTGGAGGTATCTGGTTGAGTTCACTTTCTTCCAAAACAGATTGGAATAGATAGTTTTGAAACCTTTTTCTTTTTCTCAACTGGAGAAATATATTTATCTTTCTTTGAAAAAGGTTTGGTATTTTATCTAGGGCCAGATGAAGTACCTTCAAAATTGTTTAATCTTGCATTACAACTTCGAAATTGACGAGTCAGTAATTGAAACAGGCTCTCTAACCTTAACAAAATACTTTCATCGGATGATACCTGAGCCTTTCCAGTTGACTGGACTCTAGGCTTAGGTAGGGAGACATTCTTCTTCTTTGGAACAGAAGGTTCCTTGGAGGAGGACTGAGGCAAAGGTTTCTTCAGATTGACCTTTTTAACTAGAGCAGTCACCTGAGGTGCTCCAGTTTTTACCTCTGGGATTGAACTGGGAAAATATTGGCCTTAGGAGTTACAGGCTCATCATAAATGGTAATGGGCCTGAAGCCCTCTGGTAAACGATCAATTACTGGTATTAATGATGCAACATGAGTATTTCCATCTAAATAAGCACGTTTTTTAGTGGGAAATTGATTTACTCCAGCATCATATGGCTTTCTGGTTTCAAGCCATGATTTAATAACCAGTTTTTCTTTTTCTAAAATGATTTCAAGATCTTGTTTTTCTTGAATCAATTGTTCAGTTACCAGAACTTGGGCTTGAAATGCCAGTTCAATATCTTGAAGTTCCTTTAATTTTGATTTTAAAACTGTAATTTCAGAAAAATCTGTTTCTAGACCATTTACACAGTCAGATCTAACAGTTTCAACAAAGATTAAATCAGAATTAAAGCTTCAGCAATGTCCAATTTTAGTTCAGTGTCAGTTTCCACGTCATAATCACTGACCTTTTTGATAACAATGTCCACCCATCTTCCAGATGTGACATCTTCCTTCACCAGATTCTCTTCGTCTGCCAGAGCCATGTAACAGCAATCTCTTTCTTCTTCTTCATCAACAGATGAATCATCAGAAGGAACCCATTTCTCTTCAGTTGTTGCAATCATGCATTTATTATTTTCCATTTGTTGTGCCATGAGAGCAATTTGAGCCTTAAGCTTTTTATATTTAGATTTATAGCTATCATCAGGCTTTTTATTAGAAGTAAATGGACCAGGCTGGGATATAAACTGACTGGACTTGCAATCTTTCATGAAATGACCTTTTCTGCCACACTTAAAGCATGTCAGATTGGTCTTATCAATAGAAGTACTGGATGCAAATTGTCCAGATGGCCTATTGTAGAGTCCCTCACTTGATGGTTTAACCCAATAGTGTAAAATACAACAAGTCTAATATGCACTAGATTTGGACTAGTATTACTTGAATATAAATGCAAGTATATAAACAAAGTAATACAAGACTTAAAACAATAAATAAAATACAATGTAATTTTTTCAAGTGTATTTTATTTATGATGTTAAATAAAATACAAGGTTGTGCGGAATCAAGATAATACAAATATGTAAGTATCCTAACAACCTATGAATTACAAATGATCTATATTTGCTAAATAAACTCTTTAGATCGAAATACTTAAAGTTGTGAAGTATCCCTGTTACGATCGAGAGTATTTAGACAAATTCACCTAATTGCTAAAAAAGTAATTTTAACAAGGAAATGACTTTGTATTTATATGAAAACAAATTCACTTCAAATATGGTTGCATATATTTAATGAACCGATAAGGTCATTAAATGCATTGGTTAAAGTACAAGGATAAAGTCACATCAATATGATTTATTATCCTTTTAACCAACCACCTTTACACACGTAAGTACTTTTGTAAAGACAAGTGGAATGTTCTTTGAAAAGTGTGTAAAGGCAAAAAGTCAATTTCTCGTAATCAGTGTTCAGACTTGTAAGGTCTAGAACACTGACAAAGCTCCAGTCGTAGATCTGGTAAGACTTCCAGTGGATTCCGCCATTTGTCAGTCTTCTTTATTCTAACTTCAGTCTTTGACTTCAGTGAGAATGTCTTCAGTAGAATAGATCTAGACTGGGGTGAAGTCCAGTGAGCTGAAATCTGGAAGACTCCAGATTTCCTATACAAGAATTTTGCTCACTGGTCTTCCATTATTTCTGAACAAATCTTCAGTAGGACTCCAGTCATCAAGTCTGGAGTAAGTACAGTAAATCTGGACCTAACAAGTCAGCTTTAAATGCTACGACGGCTGGTATTCCCACGCGCCCACTATCTTTTACAATCCCCATAAAAAGGTTCATCTTTTTACAAAAATGTCTTTCACACGTCATACGACGGTTGCAAGTGGGAAAATACACTTGAGTACCATCACGTGTCACAAATATTGACCAAGTATTTTTCCAACGTTATGAAATCTGGTTGACCACCAGTTTTAAGACAAGACTGAACATGTACACTGGAGGATTAGTCCAGTGCCAGTTTCCAACTGGAGAGTTCTCCAGTTGCCATTTTCAAACAAAAGGAATTTTAGTAAGAAAATTATTTTGAGTCTTTCCCCCTAAAATGATGATCCAGAAATCGATTAGTGCCAGGATAGTATCGCAAAGGCGTTCGATAGCCTGGCGAGCAAAGATTATCTGGACCTCCTCAACTAGAGAACTTCATCAGTGTCACTGACGCGTTCATAACAAAATCTCCAGTTTTAAGGATTTAACATTCCCAATTCGCTGATGAGATGTTTAAAAGTTTTCTCATCAAGAGGTTTTGTAAAAACATCAGCGAGCTGTTTGTCAGTGGGGATGAAATGAATTTCAATTTCTCCTTTCATAACATGATCACGAATAAAATGATACCTGATGTCAATATGCTTTTTCTTTGAGTGCATCACTGGGTTATGAGATATAGCAATTGCACTGGTGTTATCACAAAAGATTGGGGTCCTTGTATACTTCTGACCATAATCTAGTAATGTACTCTGCCTCAATAGTGGACATAGAGACTGACGTCTGCTTCTTGCTGGTCCAACTCACCAGTTTTCCTCCAAGGAAATGACAACCTCCAGTTGTTGACTTTCTATCTATCTTACAACCTGCATGATCTGAATCTGAATAACCCATTAGATCTAACCCTGAGCCTTTGGGATACCAAAGACCAAGGCTAGGACACCCTTTCAGGTATCTGAAGATGCGCTTAACAGCATGCAAATGTGATTCTTTTGGGTTAGCCTGAAATCTGGCACATAGACATGTTGCAAACATTATATCTGGTCGACTGGCAGTTAAATACATCAGTGAACCAACCATACCACGATATTCAGTGGTGTTCACTGGTTTGCCAGTTGGGTCAGAGTCCAAATTTAAAGGTGTTGCAATAGGTGTGTTTTTAGATGGGATTGAATCATATTTGTATTTTCTTAACAAATCTCTGACATATTTTTCTTGGTTTATAAAAATACCATTTTCAGTTTGTTTAATCTGAAGACCTAAGAAAAATGTTAATTCACCCATTAAACTCATTTCATACTCAGATGACATTATTTTAGAAAACCTTTTACACATTGCATCATCAGTTGAACCAAATATAATATCATCAACATAAATTTGTACCAGTAAGATATTACCTTTTTCTTTCAAGATAAATAAGGTATTATCTATTGCACCTCTTTGAAAGCCATTTTTGAGAAGATGTTTAGTTAAAGTGTCATACCAGGCTCTTGGGGCTTGTCTTAGACCATACAAAGCTTTGTTCAGTCTATATACCCAGTGAGGATGCTTCTCATCAATGAAGCCTGGAGTCTGTTTAACATACACTTCTTCTTCCAGTGTTCCATTAAGGAACGCACTTTTGACATCCATCTGGAAGACTTTGAACTGCAGATGGGCTGCATAAGCCAATAATATTCTGATGGCTTCAAGTCTTGCAACTGGAGCAAAAGTCTCATCAAAGTCAACGCCCTTTGCTTGACAATAACCCTTGGCAACTAATCTGGCTTTGTTTCTTACAACATTGCCATCTTCATCCATCTTTTTCGGTAGACCTATCTTGTACCAATGGGCTCTTTCTTTAACCCAGGTGGACAAGTAACAAGTTCCCATACATTGTTCCTTTCGAACTGGATAAGCTCTTCCTGCATAGCTTCTACCCAGCTTGGATCTGCCATAGCCTCGTCAATCTTCTTCGGTTCAATCAGTGATAAAAAGGTGACGTTCAAGCATTGCTCACTTGTGGCTCTTCTAGTCTGAACCCCACTACTTGGATCTCCAACAATCTGTTCAATTGGATGTGCTCGAGTCCATTTAGTGTATTGACTAGGCTGGTGAACTACAGTATCAGTGCAAGTCACCTGGTGATCCTCTTCAGGTGTTACAACTGGAGGAGGATCAGCCCAAACTACTTCTATATCCTCATCAGAGTCAATGAGGTCACGATTTGCATCATGAAATTCTTCAGTTGAAGGCATTTCTTGAAGAACTGGAGAAGTTGGAGTTTGAACTGGTGCTGATATTGGAGTGATACGTACATCTGATCCAATCACCAGTTTCTGTGGTAAGTTGAAACTGATGAAGGGATAAAATGATGTATCACTGGTGGTTTTCTTCTGGTGAAACAACTGACTGATGAACTTGGTTAGTTTCACCAAAATTTATTGGAACGACTGGAGAGATATCAAGGTTAGGTCTCTTATTGATTGCATCATTTGATTCGTCAAATGTGACATGAATTATCTCATGAACCTTTTGGAGTCTATAATTATAAACTCTAAAAGCCTTTCGAATATCTGAATAGCCTAGAAATACACCTTCATCAGCTTTTGCATCAAACTTTCCAAGCTGAATGGAATCATTTAAAATATAAACTGGACAACCAAATACATGGAAATATCCAATATTTGGTTTTCGATTCCTGAGTACTTCATAGGCAGTCTTCTTGTGTCTCTTGATGTAGACTGACCGGTTTTGGGTGTGACAAGCTGTTGCCACTGCTTCAGCCCAAAAACTGGTGGGAAGACCTGATTCAGATAGCATACTTCTGGCTGCTTCTATCAGTGTGCGATTTTTTCTTTCCACAACTCCATTTTGCTCTGGAGAGTGTGCTGATGAGAATTTTTGAGAGATGCCAGTGTCATTACAAAATGTTTCTAGCACTTTGTTCTGAAATTCAGTGCCATTATCACTTCGTAACTGACAAACTTTTTGAGTGTACTTGAGCTCAATTCTTTTGATGAGAGAGATGATTTCAGTAGGTGCATCACTTTTGGATCTGAGGAATACCACCCAGCAATATCTGGAGAATTCATCAACCACAACTAGAGTGTACTTCTTTCCAGCTCTAGTTTGAACATTCACTGGACCAAAGAGATCCATATGAAGCATGTGAAGAGGTTCAGTGATGCTAAAGTTTTGCCTTGTCTTAAAACTGGCCCTTTTCTGCTTGCCCATCTCACACCCTGGACATGGCTTTTCTTTATTGAAAGAAATCTGAGGTATCCCATCCACTAATTGTTTTTGAGACAATTTGTTAATATTTTTGAAATTAAGATGGGATAATCTTTTATGCCATAACCAGTTGGTGTCCTCATCAGCCTTGGTATAGAAACACTGCTCTTTTGGAGCTGGTTCCATATCCATGATGTACACATTTCCCTTCCTTGGTGCAACCATCACCACTTTCCAATCCTTGTTAAATATGTGCCTTGAGCAATATCGAACAAAACTCTGTAGCCATCATCACAAAGTTGGCTTACACTGATCAAGTTGTATTTTAAACCATTCACAAATGCAACTCTTTTGAATTCGACCTGTCCATTATTGAGCACACCATATCCTTCAGTCTTTCCATTCTCATCATTACCAAACGTCACTGTCGGTCCATCTTGGACAGTGAACTCTTCCAGCAGGGGCTTACATCCGGTCATAGTCCGGCCAGCTGCGCTGTCCAGATACCAGGTGTTCTTCTTTTGATCGCCCTGCACACCCACAAAAATCATCAGTTATTTTTGTGAACCCATCTTTTCTTGATGGGTTCACTGGACTTCACTTCAGAAGTCTCAGTTGATTGCTGTGGTGTTGAACTGGATGTTGTATCTGGAGCTATTTTATCAGCTCCAGGTGCAGGAGTAAAAACGATTGGTACTTGATATTTGTTCCCCCTTTTCTTTTCATTTTTAGCTCCAGATTGAGCAATTTTTTGTTTTTGTTTCAAAGGGGTTTTGATATTTTGTTTTTCAACTGGAGGAGACGAGGCTCCTTCCAGATTTTTAATTATGGCAGTGCAACTCTGAACTTGCCTGGACAAAAGTTGGAGTTGACTTTCCAGTCTTGACAAAACATCATTTTCAGTAGGCTGCTGAACCTTGGACCTAGGTTCAGCTGGAGTTTTAGTCTTAGGATTCTTGGGCTCCTTGGACTTTTGAGGTAAAGGCTTATCACCAGCAGCCTTTTTAACTAGAGCTTTAGCCTGTTTAGCTCCAGGTTTAACCTCAGAGGGGGTGGTCTCAATGGGTTCAGTTTTGATATCTGTAGGCTGGTCATATGGGGTAACTGGCCTAAGAGCTGGAGGCATAGTATGGATATCTGGAATGATACTGGCCATGTGCACATCTCCAGATTTATAAGCATTTTTCTGTGCATCAATGGTATTTGAAAAAGCATCATAATTTAATCCAGATGCCCTTATCCAGGATTTGACAATCTTCTGTTCTTTTTCAAGATCAGATTGTAACTTTTGATTTTCAAACTCCAATGCCTCATTTTTCAAAACTGACTCCTTGAGAGCCAACTGGACACTTTGTAAATTTGAAATTTGAGGTTTTAAATTGTTTAATTCTGTTAGAACTGTTTCCAAATATCTTTCACTGTCAGTTCTAACAGTTTCCACAAAAATCAAATCACTGTTGAGTGATTCAGCAAGGTCCAGTTTTAGTTCTGGGTCAAGTTGAATATCATACTCACAAACCTTTTTCAGAATGATGTCCACCCATCTACCAGAAATGACATCATCTTTCACCATATGTTGCTGGTCTTCCAAAGCCATGAAACACATGTCCCTAATCTCTTCATCATCATCAGATGAGTCATCAGAGTATTCCCACTTTCCTTCAGTTTGTGCAATCATGCACTGATTTTTCTCTTTTTCCATGGACAGTAAGGCAATCTGGGCTTTAAGCTTCTTGTATTTAGCTTTATAGCTATCATCAGCCCGATTGTTGTTAGGGACAGGTGTTGAAGCACATTAAGTGCACAAATTGTTGTCCGATGCAATAATTCTAAAAGGCTGAGAAATTCGTACATATATGCAGAACGAACTTTAAGTTCGTACATATATGCCTTACGAACTTCAAGTTCGTTAGAACCCTAAGTTCGTAAGGCCCAACCCATTATGAATGAATTTGACAGCCCAGCCCATTTGTTCCTATAAATATAGGATTTAGGTTTCAGATTTCAATGATGAAAGAATAGCTATGTAATTCGTCCATGGCTGACTGAAGGATCGCGCAAACCTTCAGTCATAAGTCCACCATATTCATGATTGTTAGTCGTCTTGTTGATTGTGATTCGTAGTCTTCAAGATGTAATCATACGAATTCGTTTTGTATTGTAATCATATGACTAATGATAATGAATATTATTTCTCCAATTGTAATTGTTTCTTATCCTTGTATTGTTCAAGAACCCTAATAACTAATCTAGATGGATTCCGCCTTCTAGTTTAGGATAGATCATGATTTACGATCATAATCGTGTTTTCACAACAGGGGAACCAGTTTGATTGTTCAACTGACTAGATCTGCATTCCTTCATGAAATGACCTTTCTGGCCACACTTATAGCATGTAAGATTGGTCTTGTCCAGAGAGTTGGAGCTGGAAGCATTGTGGAACCATTAAATCTATTAGATTTATGCTTAAACCTGTTAAAGGTTTTTGCAACCATGGCTACCAGATTAACATTGTTAGTTTCATCACAATCATCACTGATTTCAGTGGTCAGACCTGAGTTCAGAAAACTGTTCAACATCTCCTTCATAGAATGTGACTGGACATTCTCAGTAGATATTAAAGCAGTACAAGGTTTCTCAGTTATACTAGAAACCTTTGAACTCTGGGCATGATTTAAAGCATCCTGCTCAGCCACCAGTCTCTGTGCATTGTTATCTTCAGTGAATCTGAAGGCTCCATAAAGAGATGCAAGAGTGTGGTTGTGCAGGGTTTTACCTTGTCTTAGGACAAGAATCATGTTTTCCCATTTGGAAGGAAGAATATCACAAAACTTCTCAAGAAGAATATCCTTATCCTTCTCTACACCCAGCCCTTTCTCAAGACAAGAATATCCCATTTGGAAGGAAGAATATCACAAAACTTCTCAAGAAGAATATCCTTATCCTTCTCTACACCCAGCCCTCTCAGTTGATTAATCACACTGGTGAATCTGGTATAAGTACCAGTCAGGCTCTCATTGGGTAAAGCAAAGAAGGATTCATACTTCTTGTTTAAAGCAACTTTCCTGGTGACAATGGTGTCATCACCTCCTTCAAACTGAAGGACCAATTCATCCCACGTTGCCTTGGCACTGGGAAACAACACAATTGTTGGAATAAGGTCTTCAGGAACAGCCCCAAGGATCATGTTTTTTAGTCTGGTGTCCAAGTCCACCAGTCTGCGATCCTCATCAGACCAATGGTCTTCAGGCTTTTCTCTAGAGCCTCTTCTAGATCCAGTAGGATCAAGAAAAGGACTCACCCCTTGAGACATGGGTATATGTGGGCCATCCTTAAGGATTCTCAACATGTATCTCTCTATCCCACCAAAATGCAAGAGCATTCTGGCCTTCCATGTACCAAAAGTCTCGCTGTTTCCATCGAATTTGGGAACAGGAGTATTGGAATAATGTACATGGACATGGTTAGGGGTAGGAGTAGGAGGAGGAGGAGGATTAGTATTAACATTTTGAATAGGTGGATTATTAACATTAGGGTTTTCACCTTGACCAGAACCATCCTCACCTTCAGTAGTAGTCATCTAAGCAGATCTAGGCAAATATATTAGCCTTCTGCTCTGATACCACTTATAAGTCCCAACTCAATAGATGGTACTACCTGAAGACACCTCTATGTCGATGGTGAGGTTACTTTGCAATATACACACTGATCTGGAGACGACCAGTTGCAGTATGTATATACCAGGTTAATGGTTAGATTACTTATTAAAGTGACAAAGTGTAATAAGTAAAGACAATGCAATAAATAAATACTTGTAAAGTAATTCTGGTGAGATCGATATGTAATTTTTCAAGTGTAATTTATTTATTATAGTTAAATAAATTACAAGGTTGTTGCGGAACCAAGATAATACAAATATGTAAATATCCTAACAACCTATGAAATACAATGATCTAATACTTGGAAATTTTATTCAACAATCGAAACACTTAAAGTTGTGAAATGTTACTTTTTGTGATTGAGAGAATATTGCACAAGTTCACCAAGAAATGCAAATGTCTGAATATGCAAAGTTATTTCTTGGTTGTGCAAAGACCTCTATTTATAGATAAAGTTGTCATTGGGATTCTAACTTTATCGTACAAATATGGTTGAGAGCATTTAAGGAAGCAATACGACTTCCAATTAAATGCTGTATAAAGTATGACATAAAGTCACTTTATTCAACCTGCTTTATGTACTTTTGTACTTTAAATATAGACAATTGTTATTGTCCGGTTAATAGCACATAAAGCATAAAGGTCTTCCTCGTAATCAGTGTAAAGCTTTGTAAAGGCTTTAAACTGATGTTCTCCAGTTTCTATCTGAATAGAATGTCAACTGGGCTTCGCTGCCATTGTCATTCTCTATCTTCCATTTGTTGTCTTCGACTTCAATTGGAATGTCTTCATATCTGGTCAGATCTCAACTGAAGGAAGTCTTCAGTTGCGTTAACTGTACGTTGCAACTGAACTTCAATATATTTCTGGACAATTTCTTCAGGTCTCCAGATGCAACTGGAGACTGGCCAGTTTATCAGTAAACTGGTCCTAACAGTTAAGATCTTGATACCCTAAGATCTTGGATGTGAAAATCTCAGCCCAAACAATTGTCCCCAAAATTTTAACTCACGTTTATCTTCTTAAATGGAGTTGAAAATTTTCAAAACAGTTTTGACGGTATCAAGATCAAAGCAAATAATAAACAAAAGTATTAGGGATAGAATTGACCGTGCGTAGAAGATCATTTCTCAAATCGCTCTTTGTGTCTCATGGCATTGTTCAGAAGATTCATGATTCCAAGCATAACTCCTTGATTTGTTTGATTTTGATGATTCAAAAAGACTTTTTAAAACCTGGTGAAATCTCATGATACAAACTTTGGATACTTGATCTTCAATCTGTTAAATTGAATTTTTGCTTGTTATGGGAATAGAATCACCAAGATCTTCCATCGTAAGATCCCAAATTCCTGTGACAATGACATAATCGAAATAGCTCTAAAAGATGTATCAATCTTTTAACTATTTGTTTTCGAGAAGAAACCTGTGACAATCGATTATCAAAGAATTCAAAAATCATGTTGATGACCAGATGATAGGGTTGTCCCCAATGATTTGTCCACAAAACAACTAGCCACAATGATTTATCCAAGCTCATGACTAATGCAGAGTTAAATGATGAGAATGTTATTGGACCTAGACATGAACAAACACTAAACACACATTGTTAACCGGTTGTAAATCACAATAGAGAGATTATCTCTATTTTTTTTGAGGACAGCGTGGCTGCCAAACCAGAAGAGTTGATTGAAAAATCAACAACCATTTGAACATTCCTGATCGTAGGGGTCTATCCACAACCAGGAATTTTTATGACGTGGGACCCGGGAGAAAATGAGGTGAACCCTTCAACATAGGATCGAATTTTTAGTTCAATCCACTATATTCCGTTTAAGGACAAATCTTAGGAGAAATCGTTTCTTTTAAGGAAGATACCTTGTGTATGCTTTCATGATCTTCATCCTTTAGTATTAGGATCCTAGATGTCAAAATCCTGCAGAAGATCATAAGAGAAAAAACACTAAAGACTGACGTTAGCCCTTTTGGCTAACGCCACTCCAACGCTCAAGTCAGTATCATCATATTGCATTAAAAATACTATAGAGCCAGTAGATAGATTCTAGTGATTACTTTTTTGACAAGGACCAGTTACGATTAGGGAGTATTTCATCTAATAACCCTTTGTCTAATGAATATAAATTTTTGGGGACAATTGTTTGGGGTCAAAATTCATAGTTAGGATCCTGACTTAAAGATTACTAACGAATATTGCAATTGCTTTCGAATATTATTGTGTATTTTGCAGGATCCTGATATCAGGATAACTATCCAGGATGTTGAGGAATATTCTAACGGTCGAATATATGATTTCAACGATTCGAAGATATTATTCAGCTTATCAAGGAAAATCAAACGTGTTCTTTACTTGGTCTCCCTTGGAAGTCGGAACTAATTTGAAGATTAACGTGTCAAAAGAGACTCAACGTACACTTACTTAGTCTATGCACGTTGAAGAATGCAACACGGGAGATCCCAGATTTTTCGGAAGATTAGTTGTTAGTCTTTATTATAAATACAGTGCATTTGATCGAGAATAGGATAACTACTTACTTTCACTTGTACTCACTGTTTGCGGTCAAAATTCATAATTAGGATCCTGACTTAAAGATTACTAACGAATATTGCAATTGCTTTCGAATATTATTGTGTATTTTGCAGGATCCTGATATCAGGATAACTATCCAGGATGTTGAGGAATATTCTAACGGTCGAATATATGATTTCAACGATTCGAAGATATTATTCAGCTTATCAAGGAAAATCAAACGTGTTCTTTACTTGGTCTCCCTTGGAAGTCAGAACTAATTTGAAGATTAACGTGTCAAAAGAGACTCAACGTACACTTACTTAGTCTATGCACGTTGAAGAATGCAACACGGGAGATCCCAGATTTTTCAGAAGATTAGTTGTTAGTCTTTATTATAAATACAGTGCATTTGATCGAGAATAGAATAACTACTTACTTTCACTTGTACTCACACACACTTATTCACTGCATTCTTATTCTCTTTTACGATTATTAGCTCGATCAAATCACTCTTAAATCATTGTATTGTAATTCTAAACAAATAATAATAAAAGAACATAGGTAGGATCGATTGAATCCTCCCGGGTTTTTTACCTAAGATTTCTTAATTGAATCAAGGGTTTTTCCCCGTCAACAAAATTCTGGTGTCATTATTGTTTGGGGTTAAATTTTATGATTGTGATCCTGACTTAGAAGATCACTAATGAATATTGTTGTTGTACACGAATATGCTTTTGTATTTTGCAGGATCCTTATTCCAGGATCATTGTCTAGGATATTCAAGAATGTTCTAACGGTCGAGAACATGACTCCAACAACCCGAAGATGTTATTCAGATTGTTAAGGAAAAAGAAACGCGTTATTCACTTGAATTCCCTTGGAAGTCGGAGCTGATTTGAAGGATAAACGTGTCAAAAGAGACTCAACGTACACTTACTTATTCTTTGCACGTTGAACAATGCAACACGGAAGATCCCGGATATTTCGGAAGATTAGTTGTTAGTCTTTATTATAAATACAGTGCATTTGATCGAGAATAGAATAACTACTTACTTTCACTTGTACTCACACACACTTATTCACTGCATTCTTATTCTCTTTTACGATTATTAGCTCGATCAAATCACTCTTAAATCATTGTATTGTAATCCTAAACAAACAATAATAAAAGAACATAGGTAGGATCGATTGAATCCTCCCGGGGTTTTTTACCTAAGATTTCTTAATTGAATCAAGGGTTTTTCCCCGTCAACAAAATTCTGGTGTCATTATTGTTTGGGGTTAAATTTTATGATTGTGATCCTGACTTAGAAGATCACTAATGAATATTGTTGTTGTACACGAATATGCTTTTGTATTTTGCAGGATCCTTATTCCAGGATCATTGTCTAGGATATTCAAGAATGTTCTAACGGTCGAGAACATGACTCCAACAACCCGAAGATGTTATTCAGATTGTTAAGGAAAAAGAAACGCGTTATTCACTTGAATTCCCTTGGAAGTCGGAGCTGATTTGAAGGATAAACGTGTCAAAAGAGACTCAACGTACACTTACTTATTCTTTGCACGTTGAACAATGCAACACGGAAGATCCCGGATATTTCGGAAGATTAGTTAGGAATTTCTATTATAAATACAGGGTGATTGATCGAAATTAGGATAACTGCTCACTTCACTTATACTCACACACACTTATTCACTGCATTCTTGTTTACTTTCCGATTATTAGCTCGATCAAATCACCCTAGAAATCATTGTATTGTAATCATAACCACATAATAATAAAAGAACGCAGGTAGGATCGATTGAATCCTCCCGGGGTTTTTTACCTAAGATTTCTTAATTGAATCAAGGGTTTTTCCCCGTCAACAAAATTCTGGTGTCGTTGTGTTTTGCATTTATCTTCAAGATCATAGCACTGAATTTGAGCATTTTATCTTTATCTTCAACAGTTTTCTTGCCTTGTCAACATATTTCTATCTCAAAGATTTTCTTAAAACTCTTTTTTGCCAAAACTCTTATTTTGCACCGTTATCTTGAACAAAAACTTTCTTTTGTTTGAAGATCTTAAAACACCAAACCTCACTTACAAATCTTTGGTCATAAAGTTATCCTAAATCCTTTACAAAATTATCTTAGGTAATTTTTGTCCGAAACAATTTGGCGCCCACCGTGGGGCAAAAAGGTGTTTTTGCAATTTTGTTACAATTCTGAATATTCAGTTTCGAAAACTTTCTCAAACCAATTTACGTCATTGAAAAATGTCTACTTCTCAAAATACCTCCTCTGCTGCTTCTGGATCTGTAACTCTGAAGAATCTGATTAATAAGCCTCCGAAAAATAATAATAATAAAAACGCAGGTAGGATCGATTGAATCCTCCCGGGTTTTTTACCTAAGATTTCTTAATTGAATCAAGGGTTTTTCCCCGTCAACAAAATTCTGGTGTCGTTGTGTTTTGCATTTATCTTCAAGATCATAGCACTGAATTTGAGCATTTTATCTTTATCTTCAACAGTTTTCTTGCCTTGTCAACATATTTCTATCTCAAAGATTTTCTTAAAACTCTTTTTTGCCAAAACTCTTATTTTGCACCGTTATCTTGAACAAAAACTTTCTTTTGTTTGAAGATCTTAAAACACCAAACCTCACTTACAAATCTTTGGTCATAAAGTTATCCTAAATCCTTTACAAAATTATCTTAGGTAATTTTTGTCCGAAACAATTTGGCGCCCACCGTGGGGCAAAAAGGTGTTTTTGCAATTTTGTTACAATTCTGAATATTCAGTTTCGAAAACTTTCTCAAACCAATTTACGTCATTGAAAAATGTCTACTTCTCAAAATACCTCCTCTGCTGCTTCTGGATCTGTAACTCTGAAGAATCTGATTAATAAGCCTCCAAAAAATAATAATAATAAAAGATCGCAGGTAGGATCGATTGAATCCTCCCGGGTTTTTTACCTAAGATTTCTTAATTGAATCAAGGGTTTTTCCCCGTCAACAAAATTCTGGTGTCGTTGTGTTTTGCATTTATCTTCAAGATCATAGCACTGAATTTGAGCATTTTATCTTTATCTTCAACAGTTTTCTTGCCTTGTCAACATATTTCTATCTCAAAGATTTTCTTAAAACTCTTTTTTGCCAAAACTCTTATTTTGCACCGTTATCTTGAACAAAAACTTTCTTTTGTTTGAAGATCTTAAAACACCAAACCTCACTTACAAATCTTTGGTCATAAAGTTATCCTAAATCCTTTACAAAATTATCTTAGGTAATTTTTGTCCGAAACAATTTGGCGCCCACCGTGGGGCAAAAAGGTGTTTTTGCAATTTTGTTACAATTCTGAATATTCAGTTTCGAAAACTTTCTCAAACCAATTTACGTCATTGAAAAATGTCTACTTCTCAAAATACCTCCTCTGCTGCTTCTGGATCTGTAACTCTGAAGAATCTGATTAATAAGCCTCCAAAAAATAATAATAATAAAAATTGTAACATCCCAAAACGTAATCGTTCATGTTGACTAACGTCGTTAGGTCAAATTATAAGTCCGTGATACGTTTGTGTGGAAATATGTGTTTATATGTTTATGTGCCCTATATGTGAGATTTAATTATCTTTAATGAGTGACAATAAAGTAGATTTAATGATGTGTAAAAGGCCTTTGTAGTGTGCGAAAGTGCTTTAGTGTGTTATATGTATCCCCAATAGGTGTTTTTAAGCGAAATAAAGTCAATATGAAGTCCAGGGACCAATTTTGCCAATGTTGGAAAGTTAAAAACGGGTTTAGTGATTAGGGAAACCTAATCTCTCATTAGTTGCAGCCATTAATCTTAATTAAATCAAGAAAACAAGTTCCTTCAATCCTTCTTGAATTTCTTAAGCAAATCTTCAAGTTTTGGGTCAATCGATTGTGTGTTTTGGCCTTGGATTGGATCGGTCATTGTATTATCAGGTAATCCATGGTTTGTTAATTGTATTTTCAGATTCAAAGGTTGTTTTTATGTTAATCAAATCTGATTTTAATAAGGGTTTGAAGTAATTAGGGTTTCAAACGTGTTTAAGCAAATTAAGGATCTAAATGGTGTCAAACGAGTTTGTAATCGATCATTATGATCAAAATATGTTTATATGTGTCAAAACATGTTTTGGATGAAGCCTAAGTCGATTGATTTCTGGAAAAATCGAAGAACAAGTCGTTTTAGAAATTCTGGACGAAATTAGGGTTTTCTGGTGCTAAGTTCGTTCTGTTGCTTCCCAAACGAACTTCAAGTTCGTTTGATGCTCTCTAAGTTCGTTCATGGGTGTCTAAATTCGTTTGGCAAGAGTTTAAATTCGTTTGGTGGATTATGAGCTAAATTCGTTTGTGAAAGTTTAAGTGTTTTCAAGTTAAATTCGTTTTGAAACCTAAGTGAAGTCTAAGTGGTTCTAATGCTTAAATTCGTTTCTCAAACGAAGAAGAACTTCGTTTGAGGTGTTTTAAATTCGTTTGGTGGATTATGAGCTAAATTCGTTTGTGAAAGTTTAAGTGTTTTCAAGTTAAATTCGTTTTGAAACCTAAGTGAAGTCTAAGTGGTTCTAATGCTTAAATTCGTTTCTCAAACGAAGAAGAACTTCGTTGAGGTGTTTTAAATTCGTTGGTGAGGTCCTAAGTTCGTTTGGGCATTGCTAAGTTCGTTCAGTATGGCCTAAATTCGTTCAGGAAGCTAAATTCGTTTGATTTTTCAAATGGCCATATCTCTTGAACCGTAACTCCGTTTTTGACAAATAAACTATCCCTAGAATCGTGAGAGAGTCTATTTTCTAATGGTAATAATTTTAAAGGATGATTTTGAAGTCAAGTTTCCTGAAAGGTTGAATTAGTGAATGAAGGTCGAGTTTCGACGGATTCTATGAGTCCTAAAGTCGTACGAAAGTCCATTTAATGTCCCTAATGACTTATATTTCATATGTTAATGTACGATAGGTGTCGGGGATTACTATTAAGCACTATTAGCTCTCTGTTTGCTCGCGCACACTACTACGAGGTAAGATACACTACTTTTGTCACGCTGAGGGTGCAACAAAAATGGTTTCATAAACTATAACCTCCAAAACGGTAATGTATAACCTATATTGTGGTTGGGTTGATATGGGAGGTATTCGGGGATTAAAGATGACGGTGACTATGCTTG
>CM067175.1:18197711-18221964 GCA_034093135.1 Erigeron breviscapus | reverse complement strand
TGATAGAAAACTAACATATAGGCATTGATTACTGGAGGCTCTTCTGGTCTGAACTCCTCGACTGGAGTCACTTATGATCTGATCGATAGGATGAGCTTTTGTCCATCTGGAGTACTGACCAGGATTGTTACTGACAACAATATCAGTGCAAGAATTCAGTTGAGTCTCCTATGGAGTTGTTACAGGAGGAGGATCTTCCCAGACTACTTCAGCATCTTCATCTGATTCATTTAAATCACGATTTGCATCATGAAATTCTTCATTTGAAGGCATTTCTTGAAGTACTGGTTCAGTTTGGAATTCTTCATATGAAGACATTTCTGGTATATTCTTAACTGACACTGATACTGTAGCAAAAGTAACTAACGCCTGAGTAGGAGTAGAACGAGGCCTAGGAGCAGGAACTATCGGCTCTGGCTCCTGACGAACTGACGACTCTGTGGTCTAGTAGTCGTAACAGTCGTAGCCTCAGTGACAACTCTAGCATGAGAACCATCTAACCGAATTTTGAACTTGGTTCTCGGCCTTCTCTCTCCAACAAAAGTACCAACAGAAGTAGTAGACACCAAAACTGGAACATTAGTAACAGAAGCTCTTAAGGCAGCAACTGATGGTGTATCAACTGATCCGGGTGTATGAGACATCTCCATAGTAGAATGATACTCAGCAAACTCCTTATCAATCTCTAACTGAGGTCGCTGGAGGGCTTGAATCTTCTCAACAGCGTCAATCCCTTTCCCTTGTCTTCTTCTTCTCTTCAGTGGCCTATCTGCATCTTCAGTTTCTGAACCCTCATCAGCGTTAACAGCAACAATATGTGGTTCAGAAGGACCAACAACATCTACTGGAGCAGAGGTAGAATTAGAAACCCCAGTAGTCGGCATCACAAGATTTGCCGGATCATCAATATCCTCCTCTAGAGCATCCATCTCCGAATCATCTTCTGGAACATCAGTAAACAAAGGAACTTCATTCAATCCCTCAAACTGATCAGCTCTCTCTTCTTGAGGATCATCTTGATCTTGAGCATCATCAGCAGCAGCAGCAACAGGTTCTTCATCTTCCCAACCTTGTCTTGGAGCAACATAGTCTGGATTAATCAAATGTCCGAACAATGGTGGATTATCAACATTTGCTGGAACATTACTACCAGCAGAGTGTGACATCATGTCATTAAACACTCTGTGAGTAAGACGACCTAAATTAAACGTATCACCAACGAATGGTAAAACAGCTGCCTTATGTCTGATAATAATCATGACAAATCTCGGAAAAAGAAAGAATTTCTTTTCATTTCCATAAGCTCTCAATTGTCTAACAAAACTGTCATAAATGTACTGAGAAAAGCTGTAAGGCTTGTTCAATACAAGAGCAACAAGCTGAGAAGCTGACTGCATATTCATCTGATCATAACCGGCACTACGATGACTAATAGATCTCAACAAGTAGTAGGCAAGCAATCTCCATTTACCTCTCAAACTAGATTTGGGATTAAGGATGCTTAATCAAACCAGCATATCCCATACGTCTTAGAGCACCGTCACAGAAACTTTCTTCATACTCTGTAGGACCTTGCTCTAACTCATCATTACCAAGATCTAAAATAGTCCTTAACTCTCCAGCAGAAAACTCAATATTACGTCCCTGAACAGTAGTGCGAATAACAGTATGAGCACCCATCTGCACTTGTCTGGCTGAATTCCAGAACTGAGTAATATAGCCTCTGATCAATGGAGGGTTCTCGGTAAGAGCAAATCGAATACGTGAGCGTGCGAGATAATGTAGAACATCATGAAACTCTGCCGTGCATCCTTGCTGAGTAATGCTGATATCAATAGCAGCATTATGCTCCTTAACAAAGACACGAGCATTAGCACCTTGTCCTGCCATACCTGCATAAAACAAAAAGAAAACGAAAAGAAAAACAGAAAAATTAAAAATTTCCAAAATTACAAGTCTGCTTCGTGGTGACGTCATCACGAGGAGAATCCTCTTCGTGTGACGTCAGCACGAGCTGACCTTCAAAACCCATAAAAACATCTCCATATGATATCCAAATCGATCGAAATCGGATTTTAGTATCATCTTGGACTTGTTTAGCATGAATTTTATGAAGTAAATGCCCAGAAATCCAATTAAAATTCAATCTCATGAACACGAAGTGGTCATGTTCTTCGTGTTCTTCATGTGAACAGTGACTGTGACACAAAATCTTTAATTAATCTTGATTGTATACATGTTAATTCAAACTTTTATTAGATTTATGGTGTAATAACATCACTTAATCTGATTTTAAGTCCAATTTCAGTCCAAATCATCAGAAATTAAAGATCAAAAAGTCACTTCATCCTAGTTACTGTTCACACGAAAAGAAAAAAACAAAAATTAACAAAGAAAAATTACAAATTTTCAGAAAACATAAACCTGTAGATACTTGTTACCTGAAACTTGTATCTGCTCGAAAATGTAATCTTACCGTACATCATCCGTACTTAATCTTGTCATCAAAATAATGTATAAACACAATCTTACATTATAATCTTGACATAAAATCGATCATTTTTCCATTGATGTTTAACTTTTAACAAAAGCAAACTTACATCGAAACACATTCAATGTATAATGCCTTACAAATTATGTATCATATCACCAACCTATCACAATAAGTCTTAGGTTGTGATCTTGATTATAGCCTATTACACCAAGTTCTAGGTTATTACAAGGTTATGAACCCTTGTAGCATGTTACATGCATAGACTATTGTCCGTTGCAATGCAATTCTAAGGGCAAGAGGAGACGATTTTGTCCTCAATCGCGATCTGAAATTTTGATGTCATTTTCCTTTTAAATGAAATTCATTATCTGTAGCCTGCACACTTAACAAACTTCATTAATGCATCAAAATCAACAAAAATAACATAATAAGTAACATAAGCATGCAAAAACAATCAAAATCTTAACCTAGCAATCAAAATAAGATCTAAGGCAAGTCACATCTTTGTCAAGCATACTTATCAACCAAAAACAATTGAAATCTCAAACATATATTGAAACATATTCAAAAATATTTTGACTTTTCAATTTCCAATCCAAAAGTCATTTTCTAAATTAAACAACTTATGTCTTAATTAGAAAAATTCATCTTTAAACACATATACCATAAGCAACAAGACTCATATAATCCACTAAGGATCATATAACTTCTTATGGAATTATCAGATGCTTATTAAATCTCTCGTGCAATAAGAACTAGTTTGACACTACAAACTGACACAAAAATAAAACATTAGTACAAAAATAAAATAAAATAAAATAAAATAAAATAAAAATAAAATTAAACACTTTAAATCTAAACTACATTATTTATATACAAGAAATTCTAAGTTTCTGCTGATTAGATCAGATTAGCAATTACATAAGCCTGCGGGTGAGAAATAATTCTCTTATTATTAGTTATGAACAATGACTCAACCACGATTACCGGTATGTTTGTCCTTTTAAACACTCGGTACTTCCAGTTTCCTTTGGGTTGTGGCACTTTCGTATTACTTGAGCCAAGGACAGTCACCATGTAACCTAGTAAGTTACTCATGCCACAATTTTAGTTTGCAAACTTATGTGACCCACATTCAGATACACTCTCACAATCGACACAAGCACTAAAATTTAGACATTTGGTGAGTAAGGTGAGAAAGTCTTTAAGAATCAAGTCAGCGGTGACAGGTCGGTGATTCCTCACACGCAAAGCGACTTAACTTGACTCACGTACGGAAATATACTCAACATTGCATAATGCCAAGTACTTGCATATTTGTGACATTATTTTAAGCACTTATGAAAACCCATGACTTTCGATGAGACCCGTGTAGCGAACTTTCTGAAAACCTATCCCAAGTTGGAAGCTTTAGGTAGGCTAGGTATACAAGGTTATGAACCCTTGTAGCATGTTACATGCATAGACTATTGTCCGTTGCAATGCAATTCTAAGGGCAAGAGGAGACGATTTTGTCCTCAATCGCGATCTGAAATTTTGATGTCATTTTCCTTTTAAATGAAATTCATTATCTGTAGCCTGCACACTTAACAAACTTCATTAATGCATCAAAATCAACAAAAATAACATAATAAGTAACATAAGCATGCAAAAACAATCAAAATCTTAACCTAGCAATCAAAATAAGATCTAAGGCAAGTCACATCTTTGTCAAGCATACTTATCAACCAAAAACAATTGAAATCTCAAACATATATTGAAACATATTCAAAAATATTTTGACTTTTCAATTTCCAATCCAAAAGTCATTTTCTAAATTAAACAACTTATGTCTTAATTAGAAAAATACATCTTTAAACACATATACCATAAGCAACAAGACTCATATAATCCACTAAGGATCATATAACTTCTTATGGAATTATCAGATGCTTATTAAATCTCTCGTGCAATAAGAACTAGTTTGACACTACAAACTGACACAAAAATAAAATAAAATTAAACACTTTAAATCTAAACTACATTATTTATATACAAGAAATTCTAAGTTTCTGCTGATTAGATCAGATTAGCAATTACATAAGCCTGCGGGTGAGAAATAATTCTCTTATTATTAGTTATGAACAATGACTCAACCACGATTAGGTATTTTGTCTTTTTAAGAACAAGCATTCTCAGCCATATATCTGAATACGTTTCCCATAAGAACATTGTATAAATTAAGTTCAGATTATAAGGAAACCTTGGTACTTTGTGTCTACCGATACATCCTAAATTGTAATCACTGAACTAAGCAGTTATATTACGATTAAGCAGACTTAACTAAGACACAATATAAAATATACAAAAATAGTTCTTTGAGAGATCTAATATGAATCAGCATTCTTCATACCATTGAGAAGAATCAGCTTTTCAAAGCGAGTCTTATCAAATGCTTTAGTATACAAACTTATGTGACCCACATTCAGATACACTCTCACAATCGACACAAGCACTAAAATTTAGACATTTGGTGAGTAAGGAGAGAAAGTCTTTAAGAATCAAGTCAGCGGTGACAGGTCGGTGATTCCTCACACGCAAAGCGACTTAACTTGACTCACGTACGGAAATATACTCAACATTGCATAATGCCAAGTACTTGCATATTTGTGACATTTATTTTAAGCACTTATGAAAACCCGTGACTTTTGATGAGACCCGTGTAGCGAACTTTCTGACAACCTATCCCAAGTTGGAAGCTTTAGGTAGGCTAGGTATACAAAGACACCCCAAGGACTTACTTGTTCGAATCTCAAAGGCCACATTAGCTTCATATTTTCAACAGATTTATAGTTTTATTAGATATTTGCATATCTTGTCACAAATATACATCCAAAAAAGCAATACATACACATATATGTACCCGAGACCTTCTTTTTAAAGACCAAATATACATAATTACAATGCAAGATCTTTCATAAGATTTAAAGGACTTGTCTTTTTTAAGAACAAGCATTCTCAGCCATATATCTGAATACGTTTCCCATAAGAACATTGTATAAATTAAGTTCAGATTATAAGGAAACCTTGGTACTTTGTGTCTACCGATACATCCTAAATTGTAATCACTGAACTAAGCAGTTATATTACGATTAAGCAGACTTAAAAGCTAAAGTATCCTCACTTCTAATCATCTGAATGCATCAACTTAAATCTCTATCTTATTTATTTATTTTTGTTTTTCTCATTTTTCAGCTTTTTATATTTTTATGACACTAATTATATACAGACTTAAACTAGACACTCTTTTTTTGTATTTTTATGACTCTAGCTATTTACAGACTTAACTAAGACACAATATAAAATATACAAAAATAGTTCTTTGAGAGATCTAATATGAATCAGCATTCTTCATACCATTGAGAAGAATCAGCTTTTCAAAGCGAGTCTTATCAAATGCTTTAGTATACAAATCAGCTAGATTATCATCAGTTATAACCTTTTCCAAATGAATTAATTTCTTTTGGGCACAGTCACGTAAGAAATGATGTCTAATATCAATATGCTTGGTGACTTTATGCATGACAGGGTTATTAGTAATGTCTATAGCTGACTTATTGTCTATTCTAATAGGAGTATCAAGAAAATCCATACCGTAGTCACGTAGTTGTTGCTGAATCCACAATACCTGGGAACAACAGCTACCAGCAGCCATATACTCTGCCTCACATGAAGACTGAGCAACCGATGTTTGCTTCTTACACTGCCATGATACAAGTCTCCCTCCTAAGAACTGACATCCTCCAGTTGTAGACTTCCTGTCGTTGTTACAACCGCCAAAGTCCGAATCAGTATATGCAACAAACTCAAACAATCCTCCCACAGGATACCATAGACCAAGCCCTTGGTTTCCTTTCAAGTAACATAGGATACGCTTTGCTGCAGCTAAATGTGACTCTTTCGGACTAGCTTGGAATCTAGCACAAAGACAAACAGCGAACATAATATCTGGTCGCGAAGCTGTCAAATACATCAATGAGCCAATGATAGCACGATAATAAGTTGCATCAACAGGCATATCTTTAGGATCAAGAACCCCTAAACCATGATTTAGCTGAATAGGAGTACCATATGTCTTGGATTCTAACATTTGAAACCTCTCCAAGATGTCATCGACATACTTAGACTGGTGAATGAAAAATCTATCTTTCCTCTGATCAACCTGCAGTCCAAGGAAGAATTATAGTTCCCCCATAACACTCATTTCAAACTGCTTTTTCATGCTCATTTCAAATTCTTTGCACATCTTTACATTAGATGAACCAAAAATGATATCATCAACGTAAACTTGTACAATCAAATAATCTTGCTTCCGCCATTTGATAAACAATGTGCTGTCTATCGATCCTCTTTAAAACCATTTGTCAACAAATGTGTCGACAACTTTTCATACCACACTCTGGGTGCTTGATGCAATCCATAAAGAGCCTTATCAAGTCGATATGCTCGTCTTGGATAATTAGGATCTTCAAACCCTGGTGGTTGAAAAACATACACTTCCTCTTTAACTTCACCATACAAGAAGGCACTCTTAACGTCTAACTGATACACCTTTATACCTTTAAAGCTTGCATAGGCTAAAAATAACCTTATAGCTTCAATCCGGGCAACTGGCGCAAAAGTTTCGTTATAGTCATATCCTTCTCGTTGTGCAAACCCCTGAACAACTAAATGTGCCTTATTTCTTGTAACGATCCCTTTGTCATCTCGCTTGCATTTGAATACCCAACGAGTTCCAATCGGTTCTTTACCTCTAGGCACATCTACTAACTCCCATACTCCAAGTTTCTCAAATTGAGCTAATTCTTCTTGCATAGCTGCAACCCAAAAAGGATCTTGAAGTGCAGCCTTAACATTCTTAGGTTCTTCTTGTGAAATGAAACAGGAATACAAACACTCAGTTATTAGTCCTGAATCCTTTACTTCACAAAATAAACTAGTCATCTCCTTATTTAACTGATTTCTAGTTCGAACAGGCTCTGAAGCATCACCAAGAATATTTTCTACAGGATGAGCCTTATTTCTTCGATATTGAGGAACCGAATCAACATTTAGATTATCTCCTAAATTCGAACGAATTTGAAATTCTGGAGAACTAAAATCATCTTCCGATTCTTCAGAAATAGGATCATCATCTGGAAATGGAACCCTTAAAGGAGTAGTTGGAGTAGTGTTCTCAGGTTCATTAACATCTAAGTCTGATGTCTTATCATTGTTCTTACTACTTTCGCCAACAACAGTAGTAGACTGAACTTTGGTTGGAGTAGTATCAACATTTTGAACAAGAGGAGATGTAGGAGTATAATCCATATGATCTCTTAAAATGATCACTTCATCAACTTTGTCAGGACCTGAATAAGAAGCAGGACCGTGTAACAAACTAAACACACTATCATAATCGAAATTCTTGCCAGTTCCAGAATGAATAGCAGGTTTATGACTAACAATCTTGACATTAGTACCTAAGTCAACTTTGCCTGTCTGTTGATTGTAAACCCTTCGAATTGAAGTACCCGGTTTATAACCCATGAAAAATCCCTCTTCAACCTTTGGATCAAACTTTGATTGAGGAAGATATTTCAAGAAGGTACACGGAACACCAAATGGTTCAACATTCTGTATATTTGGTTTCTTCTTATGTAGAAGCTCATAACATGTCTTATTATGACGCTTAACTACCAAAACCCGATTTAGAATATGACATGCTGTATTTACTGCTTATGCCCAAAACATAGTAGGAAGCCCTGAATCAGCAAGCATTGTTCTGGCTGTTTTGATTAGAGTCCTATTCTTTCTTTCAGCAACTCCATTTTGTTGTGGTTCATATGGTGCACTGAATTGATGTTGGATTCCTTTGGACATACAGAAGACTTCCAACATTTTATTTTTGAATTCAGTTCCGTTATCACTCCTAATTCTCTTAACACGCACTCCATAAATATTTTCAGTTTCGACAAAGAAATTTATCAAAATCTGTGGAGTTTCATCTTTCGTTTGAAGAAAGAATACCCATGAGAATCTTGAGTAATCATCAGTAACCACCAAACAATAGTACATCCTACCTATACTTCTTACATTCACAGGACCAAACAAGTCCATGTGAAGTAATTCAAATGGGTTGGCAATAGAATTTTCAATCTTTGGTTTATGTGAAGACTTCTACACATTTATCTTCCATCTCAAACCTTTTCAATGGAACACCTTCAACCAAACCATGTTTGACAATATCATTCATCTTTTGGAAATGAATATGTCCCATTCTTCTATGCCATAACTGTAAGTCCCAACTCAATAGATGGTACTACCTGAAGACACCTCTATGTCGATGGTGGAGTTACTTTGCAATATAAGCGCTGAACTGGAGACGACCAGTTACAGAGAGTATATACCAAGTTCTAGATAGATTACTTATTTAAGTGACAATAAGTAAAGAACAATGCAATAATGTAAAATACTTGTAAAGTAAATTGGTGAGACAATATGTAATTTTCAAGGGTAATTTATTTATTAACTTTAAATAAATTACAAGGTTGTTGCGGAACCAAGATAATACAAGTATGTAAATATCCTAACAACCTATGAACTACAATTGATCTACACTTAGAATTTCTCTAAACAATCGAAACACTTAAAGTTGTGAAATGTTCCTTTTTACGAATGAGAGAATATTGCACAAGTTCACCAAGAATATTGCAGGTTTGCAAAGTGTGTATTCTATATTTTCTTGGTTGTGCAATGACTTGTATTTATAGGCAAAGTTAAAATTGGGATGTTAACTTTGGCCGTACAAATATGGTTGAGATCATTTAAAGAATAGCATTTAATTCCTTAAAATGCAGTGTAAAGTTGCAGCATAAAGCAACTTTACTCAACCAGCTTTATGTACCTTTTTGTACTTAAATAATAAGATAAATCTTATTATCCGGGTAATAGCACATAAAGCATAAAAGTCAATTCCTCGTAATCAGTGTAAAGCTTTGTAAGAGCTTTCCACTGATGGTCTTCAGTTTGTAACTGACTAGAATGTCAACTGGGCTTCGCTGCAATTGTCATTCTCTATCTTCCACTTGTTGTCTTTGACTTCAACTGGAATGATTCTTCAACTGGTCAGTTCTCAACTGGAGGAAGTCTTCAGTTGCGTTAACTGTACGATGCAACTGGACTTCAATATATTTCTGGACAAATCTTCTTGGTCTCTAGATGCAACTGGAGACTGGCCAGTTTCACCGAAACTGGTCCTAACAATAACAAAGATTCAGATTCATTTGCTTTTGATAATAAGCAAATTGGCTCCTTCGAATCATCAACACCTAACATAAGGCCATAGATGTCTTTCTTCCTAGGAGCTTTCAATAAGATCCAGTCTTCAGGAATAACATACCCCGGTTTCAAAATAAGTGCTTCCTTCTCAGTAAAATGGACATGATTCCCCTTGTCACAAATCTGAGAAACACTCATTAGATTATGAGATAGTTGTTCCACATAATTGACTTTCTCCAATGTAAATTTCCCATTGACAACATCACCTTGGCCTGAGATATTGCCGCCCTTGGGACCAGCGAAACTAACATAAGAACCATTAATATCTACATAGTTGGACAACAATTTCTTGTCCCCTGTCATGTGCCGAGAGCATCCACTGTCAACATACCAAAGACTGATAGGCTTCCTTGGTTCTCCCTGCACAATGAACATAAATTAATGTTAATTTCTGAGGGGTACCCAAACCTTTTGAGGTTTAGGTTTGCCGAATTCATCTCTCAAAATTAATTCGGTCCAATATCCATCGCTCTCAGTTGGAGCCTTGGATATAGATGGTGTCATCGATTTTCTTTTAGATGGCGAAATGAAATGAGTCTTAGGAGGAGAATTCTTAGGTGAATGTGGACCAAACCTAGGGGTAGCTTCTAATCGATCATAGAACTTGGAAGCATTTCCATTTCTACGAGGAGGTGACCGATTCTGTTGAACTTGCTTATTCCTAGGTGAATTACTCCTATGAGGTGTATGAGATCGACTCGGACTTCCACCTTCATGAATACAATTTGTATCATTTTGTGAATGTCCCTGTCGTTTGGGGGTCTTAGATCGAGCATTATGAGCCATAATATCAGAATCACTTGATGCAGTAGAAGAGGTATTTTTATCTGAATAACGTCTCTTCCTATTTGGACAACAGCTATAAACATGTCCTAGCTCATGACAGTAAAAGCATGATCTAACTGCCCTCAATTTCCTAGCTTTAATATCAGACTCTGCAGAAGTCACGCCTAAACATTCCTTTAGTTGAATTGTGGCCGATTCTTCTTTTGACAGACCCTTTGATTCAATGTTATTTGAAAACTGTACTTTATTTTGAATCCTTGGTTCAAATAAATATGGTGTTAAGGTAATTCCACTAGATGTAGATTCATCCTTATTCCAAACTTTATCAATCTTGTCATGATCTATTTTCTCAAAGTCAATTTCAGTAGATGTAAATACAGTATCACATCCTTTCATTGTAAAACATTTTATAATTTTCTCAACATGACAAGTTGGATTCACACAATTAGATCCTACTAGTACATTTGCATCATAAACAGCATTATTAGGATCCAACGGTTTGACAAATGAAGTCACAGTTTCAGTTTTCTTATTTTTAGGTCTTGTCTTTTTCAGTGAACTCTTAGAGGTCTTAAGATTATCAGTTTGGTTTTCTGTCTGAGACAAAGAAGATTGACCAACAAGAATTTCTTCTTTCTCAGTCAGTTTTGTTAGAGATTCACTACATTTATCATTAAAAGGACCCCTAACTTCTTTATAATCCATTCCCAAACCACTTTTATTCTTCGAATCTCGTGGAATAGGAGTTTGCAACTGCATTGATCTTATAAGTTCAGAACCTCTAATTTGTTCAAGTCTGTTGTTAAGCTTAACAATTTCTAGTTTAGCATCAACTAACTCTTTCTCTTTCTTAGAAAAGTCCTCAGTCAGTTTAGCATACTGTTCATTACCTACTTTTTCCATTAAAACTGACTCTCTTAATTTTTCTTTTAAAACATGAACATCTTTATCTAAGGCTCGAATTTTATCTTTATAAAGATTTTCTTGTTTTGCCAAACCAGAATTTTTGGCAAAAAATGAGTCGTTTTCCTTCTTAAAAGTAGAGTTTTGACTAGTCAAGTTTAATACGGTTTTGTTAAGGATAACCACCTCAAGTTTCATTTCAGACACCATTTTGCAAACATTGACAATTGAAAGCAAAGAACATGATACCTTCTGATCTGCAGCCTTGCAGTCTGCCATGTATGCAACAAAATCTTCAGTTGTCATACCTTCAGGTATCACAAATTCTTTCATCTGATCTTCAATGCTCTTCTCGGCAATGTCATCAACTGGTTTAGATGACTCAGTATTTCCTTCAGTAGCTTTAACAGTTGTCATAGGTTCACTCTCAGATCTCACTATCTCAGCAACCTTCTTCATATTCTGCTTAACTATCTCAGATGCTCTCTCTTCACTAGTGTATACAGCATAATCAATTGTTTCAGCAACTTCGTTTGCAACATGCGCATAGTCATCATAAATCTCAACTAAAAATGCATGATTTGAAGTATCTTCAGATTGTGTATCCCACTGATAAGTACCATCTGGATTTTGAACAACAACAGCCTTGGACTCCAGAAGCTGAGGAGAACCTTGCTGTTGAGGAGTAGCAGGAAAAGTAATCATTGCTTGAGTTTTCTGGTAATTAGGTGGAGTAATACCGCCTTGATTGTAGTTTTGTCTACCAGCAACGGTATTATCAGTCCTCTTTGGACGTTGACACTCTCTTGCAAAGTGACCAAATCCATCGCAATTATAACATTTCACCTTGGATTTGTCAAAACCTTTTGTGCCATTACCCAAAAATCTTCCAGTTCTCTGAGAAAATCTTCTGACTTTAATAGTTAACATTGCAAGCTGCCATTGTAGATCCATTTCTTCTAAATCATCAGGATCTATCTGATTGTAATCATCATCAATCAATGCAGGATCAGTAACCTTTCCATCAATATAAGCTTCATGAGCCGAACAGAAGGCTGAGTAGAGATTCATTCTTCCCTCTGCAGAGCTCATACTCATTGGCATGGAATGATATGACTGAGTATTGCTCTTAACATTAGTTGTGGAATTGTCATAAGCAACATAACCTGCAATTCCATCTGCATCAACTATTGGTGTAGCATCAACACCACTTATGCATTGGATCCTGAGCTAGTACTTGCCAAATGAACTGAAGAAGCATGATATACAGATGGATCTTGAGTAAAATCCGCATGAGTATCCTTGATTCTTCTCTTCATTTCTCTATTCTTAAGTTTGGAGACTACTGTTTCAAAATCCCATGAACTGTATTCCTTGTCATCTTGAAGGTGATGAACATATTCAGTCCATATTTTTGGTAGTGAATCCAAAAACTTATCTACTAACTCAGTCTGAGGATAGACAACCTCAAAATACGATAACTCAGTTGTCAGATGACTGAATCGAGCAATTATCTCATCAAGAGATTCTCCTTTCAGTCCATTAAAGGCTTCATACTGACGTTTAAGAAGTTTAATACGATTTCTCTTCAAAGTAGCATCGCCCTCACAGTACTTTCCTAGAGCGTCCCATAAATCCTTTGAAGTAGTGTACTTTTTGAACAAATGTACACTTTCTTGTGGTAAGGCCATAGTAAGAGTTGAAAGAGCCTTTCCTTCCACCACATATTTCTTCTTTTCATCATCTGGCATATCAGTATAAGTATATCTACCAATTACGCCATTTTTCTCGTAAGTCGGCCAATCAAAACCTTGAGTTATCACCACCCACATATCAATATCATTCAGACGAACATAATCTTCAAATCGTCTTTTCCACATCCAATAATTCTCCATACGGAAAAGCTTTGGAGGTGTGTTTCCACGACCAACCTCATGATCGTGCATGATAAGTTGATTGATAAGTGTGGCATTAGGAGAGTTTCCGGCAGCAGGTACAGTAGACATTTTTAAGTTTCGTAAAACGAATATTAACAAACAAAAAAAAGTTACTGTAGCAATTCAGTTCGTGCAGACGTGGCACGAAGTACTTCACACGAAAACACTGAGTTCGTGAAGACGTGGCACGAAGTCACACAAAGAGCATGTGACACGAAGTGATGCACGAAGGACACTTGTCATGAATCTAAACACGAAGATCACCTCGTGCTGACGTAAGCACGAGGTCGCGCGAAGACGATAACGAATTTGATAAAAAAAACCCGAAATTCGAATTGATTTTTCAATCAATAGCTAATCACACGATCTTACACCTTCTGGTAATCAACCTTAGGGCTCTGATACCACTTGTAAGTCCCTACCGTTGAATGGATCGTAAATAAGATGTGATTCGTTATGTCAAGAGTGCGGAATCCTCTTGAGATAACTAGATTGCTACTGCCTTTCGTCAATTAATCAGTAATTAATCAACCTAAGGTCACACACGAAGTGCTAGTTCGTGTAGGAGGTCACACGAGCAACAATTCGACTTCTAAGTTCTTAATCCGTTGCTAATCGCGTAAATTAGCATGTATTTATACTAATAGGGTTTGTGTTCGTGTGGGCTTGGGCCTTAATTGAAGTCCATAAGCCTTTAATCAAAACCAGTCTCGTGCTGACGTCAGCACGAGGGTAATCCTTCATGCTGATGATGTCAGCACGAGGTTCGTCCCTTTGGTCCTTTGTTTTACTTGTACATAACGTTCAGCCATCGTTTAAGTGTTCTACGACACTTATAAACCTTGGCTCTACATTCTTGTACCTGCAAAACAATTATATAACACACAAACATAACAATAACCATAACTTGATCTTATATTGAAGTTCAAACGTAATCATTAAACACAAACGTAAGTCCTAATGACTTATTATTTAAATGATTACACAGATATTCCTAAGAACAAAAACGTTAATCAAATCTACGTTGCTACTGTCACACAAATCTGCATCTACAATAATGGAGTTGAAATTTCCTTCAAATGTCAAAGATATTCAAAGATTAACCGGCAGATTAGCAGCTCTGAACAGATTCATATCAAGATCCTCAGACAGATGCAAAGAATTTTACGATATGTTAAAGAAAAATAAGAAATTTGAATGGGCGAAAAACAAGAAGAGGCATTCAAAGCACTAAAGACATATCTGTCAACCCCACCTTTGTTGATGAAGCCAAAAAAGGGTGAGATACTCTTTTTGTACCTGTCAGTATCTTCAGAGGCAGTAAGCGTTGTGCTTGTAAAAGAGCACGAAGGTAAACAACATCCTGTTTATTATGTTAGTAAAAGTTTACTAAATGCTGAAACTAGATATTCACACTTAGAAAAATTAATATTAGCTTTAATAATGGCCTCTACTAAACTTAGGCATTATTTTGAAACACATCCTATTCATATAAAAACTAACTATCCTATAAAAAACGTGCTTAGAAAACCAGAATTATCGGGTAGAATGGCTAAATGGTCTGTAAAATTAAGTGCATTTAATATAACTTATGAACCTAGAACTGCTATTAAGTCCCAAGCTTTAGCTGATTTTGTGGCTGATTTTACTAGTGATTTACAACCAGAGGCAGACCTAGAAGTAAAAATGTTAACAGAAAATACTGAAAAATGGACTTTACATACTGATGGCGCAGCTAATGTAAGAGGAATAGGATTAGGAATCATACTAAAATCGCCACAGGGGGATATGCTACCTCAGTCTATTAATTGTGAATTTACAGCTACTAATAATGAAACAGAATATGAAGCCTTAATAGCAGGATTAGAGTTAGCTAAAAATATGGGTATTAAAAGCTTGCAAGTTTATGTAGATTCACTGTTATTAGCTAATCATTTTAATGGATCATATTCGATTAAAGGCGAAAAATTAATGGCTTATTTAGATATTGTGAAAAGTTTAGCAGAAAATTTTGAATTTTTTAGCATAAAACAGGTCCCAAGACAGGAAAACATAGAAGCAGATGCCTTAGCTTATTTAGGATCCTCACTCAATATCCCACCCGACACTAAGATACCAATTATAAAGATCATGAAACCAGCTATAGAGACTTTACAAGTTAAAGCAGTTGATAATCAAGAATCAGAAGAATCAAGTTCTGGGGACAATCCAAAATCCTGGATAAATCCAATAATGAAATATCTTCAAGAAGGAATTATCCAGAACAAGAAAATCACAGAGCTTTTAAAACAAAGGTATCATACTTCTCTATTATACAAAATAGATTGTACAGGAGATCGCTTGCAGGTCCATATTTGAGATGCTTAGAAGAAGAAGAAGCACAAGAAGTGATGAGAGAGATACATAGATGGAGATTCTGGTCAAGGACTGGCCTGCTTTCCAGACGGCTCACTGACTCAGTCAACTTCTGGACTTCTTCTTTCAGACCTGCCAGTGGTTGTACAATTTCTGCCTTGACTGCAGTCTGAACAGAAGCTATCAGTTTCTTTTCCAATCCCTGGACTGCCACTTTAATAGTTTCAGAATTTTGTTGGTGGCCAGTACCAGTTCGTTCAACTTCTCAAATACCAGCTTCTCATTTCCATCGAACAGGTTCATTTTTGATGCAACATTATTTGATAATAAAGATTTAAATTCAGAAACAACCTGTGATGAAGCTTGGAGTGATCTCTCTAGGTCCGCCACCTTATTTAAAAGGCCTTGGACCTCAGTTGAAAAAGAAGTGGAGAGACCACTGGAGGAGCAAGTTCAGAAGCAATCCTGATTATCAGAGAAACTTGTGCCTGGACTCCTTCAGTGGAGTCCAACACACGGTGTTCAGGAAATTCCAGTGGTGTTTCAAGTGGTGGAGGTTGAACTGATGAAATTTGTAGAGAACTGGGGTTGAAGTATGGTGTATTTGGAGGAAGTGAAGATGGTGGTGGTGGTGGAGGAGGTAGTGGTGGTGGTGGTGGTGGTGGTGGTGGCGGTCGGATATGGTGGTGGTGGTGGTGGTCACCGTCCAAGGAGGAGGTGGTGGTGGTGGTGGTGGTGGTGGTGGTGGTGGTGGTGGTGGTGGTGGTGGTGGTGGTGGTGGTGGTGGTGGTGGTGGTGGTGGTGGTGGTGGTGGTGGTGGTGGTGGTGGTGGTGGTGGTGGTGGTGGTGGTGGTGGTGGTGGTGGTGGTGGTGGTGGTGGTGGTGGTGGTGGTGGTGGTGGTGGTGGTGGTGGTGGTGGTGGTGGTGGTGGTGGTGGTGGTGGTGGTGGTGGTGGTGGTGGTGGTGGTGGTGGTGGTGGTGGTGGTGGTGGTGGTGGTGGTGGTGGTGGTGGTGGTGGTGGTGGTGGTGGTGGTGGTGGTGGTGGTGGTGGTGGTGGTGGTGGTGGTGGTGGTGGTGGTGGTGGTGGTGGTGGTGGTGGTGGTGGTGGTGGTGGTGGTGGTGGTGGTGGTGGTGGTGGTGGTGGTGGTGGTGGTGGTGGTGGTGGTGGTGGTGGTGGTGGTGGTGGTGGTGGTGGTGGTGGTGGTGGTGGTGGAATGTGAAACTGGAATTACTAGAGGTGAGGCTCCAGTAACCCCAGTCTGTGCAAGAGTTGTGTCAGAAGTATGGCTAAGTACAAGAGATTGTGCTGACACGGACTCTACTGAGGGTTGGGTTGACCCTCTATTTTCTTCACCACTCACCCCTACAAGAATGATTGGGAGTGGTTGCTTGCAAGTTTTCCCTTGAGACATCTCCAGATTCCTGTTGGGAGGAACCTGGATGGCTATCAACGGTACTACTGGGAGCGACCAGATCTCCCACTTTCCTAAGACGACGAGGTTTAACATTTCTTGGTCGTCTGGGGGGTTTTCAGGTAAGATATTCACATTCTGCTGAGGGTCAGGAACCACCTGGGTTACTGGTGGTACCATTTCAGCATTGAGGACTCCAGTGGGTCCTTCATTATTTTGAAGCCCGCCTGGAGCCTCTTCCAAATCATCTGGTGATGATGCATCGGTTTCATCATTTCTAAAATGGTTGAGCATATTAGGAGGGATATCAACTTCACCAGTTGTAGATTTTAATTGGGTTAAATCCCTCATATACTCACAAACAGAAAAATGATTTGACTCATAATCATACTCATTACGAAGAGCTCTTTTAAAAACAAGTGAAAGGAAACGAATAAAAGGTACATGAGCTTTTCTACCTTTCACTTTCAGACGCTCAACAAGATCATCAAAGAAGATCTGAGCAAAATCCACCCTGTATCCAAACCATAGGCAATATGCAATATGGAGTTGTGTCTGGTTAATCTGATCTAACCCTCCAGAGCTGCCTCCCAAACACTCAACCAAATGAGTGAAGAAAAATCTCCATGAGTCTGTCAGCTTGCTCATGTAGATTGTTCCTTTTCTCTGAAGCTGGCCATGCTCATCCAATATATCAGTGTGCCCCATCTGCCTACACACATCCCTCATATTAATGCTAGAGGGAAGTGTAATGCCCATTTCATTTTCTGCAAAATAATTCAATCTAAGGGCATTTCTGAGAGAATCAACAGTGAGAGTGAAGGCCATGGTGCCTTGTTTCAATGTATAGTGGATTGATTGTTCTTGCTCCACATACACAGCTGTGTACCAGAATTCACACAAGTATTCGTGGTACATATTCCCTGGGTTGAGAGTTAGGGCACCATAAAGTGGACAACTGAGAAAGAAGGCATTCATTCGCCCAATGATTGATTGAGGATCATGGGTGCTAGAAAGTTTTGCCATCCAATTATTCATGTTTATTCGAATGGCCGATGCTTCTAAAGAAATGTGTGGTGCTCTTTTAACAGCAGCAGGAGGAGCATAAGTAGCAGAAAGAAGATTTTTGTTGGAGTTTGATTGTCGAGGAGCCATTTTATACAAGCAAATAACCTAGAAAATAAAGAAAAGATGATGATTTAAAGCTTTTTAGGGTTAGATTATATGAATTTATGATGAAAGAGAGTGATGATTGGAAATTGAATGAAAAAGAGAGTAAATGAAGGAATTTTGGGAGTAAATACTTTCGAAATGAAGTGAAAAAGAGTAAATATGGGTATTTATAGAGGAGAGAGAAAATGGAATTCAAAACGGTTAATTTGAATTTATTCAAAGTAATTTTGATCGGTTTTGAAATCCGCATTTAATGTTTCCCATCACACATAAATGTGCGACGTTTGACAGCCCACAAAAACTACCCACTAGTACTTTTTGTCTTCCCAAGGTAAAAATACCATCATTTAGTTTGAAAAATGACATGCCACGTAGGATAAACAGTAACTGTCCATTCAAAAGGTTTGCTTACGTGGCACGCACAAAGACCAAGTATTAAAATATCATGACTAATAACCCAAGACTCATTTCAGTGCATTTAGAGGTTGACTAGACACTCCAGTGTCACTGGTGGATTAGGCCAGTGAAGATTTGCACTGATGGTGCACTGGAGGACTTCCAGTAATGTACCAGTGATATTTTCCAGAAAAATTCTTCCAGTGGGAAAATAAATTCCCCCTGAAATTAAAAACATTTTAAGGACAAAAATATATGGTCTGAGTCTTCCCCCTGGAATGGTGATCCATAAATCTATTAATGCAAAGATAGTATCACAAAGGCGTTCGATAGCTAAGCTGGTATAGATTTATAAATCTGGAAATCAAAGAACCCTGCCAGTGTCACAAAGGCGTTCATAACAAGGTTCCAGATTTAAGGGTTCAACATTCCTAACTCACCAACAAGATGTTCAAAGGTTTTTACATCCAGTGGTTTAGTAAAAATGTCAACGAGTGTTTGTCAGTGGGAATAAAGTGGATTTCAATATCATTTTTCATAATATGATCACGAATGAAATGATACCTGATGTCAATGTGCTTTGTCTTGGAGTGCATGACTGGATTGTTTAAGATAGCAATGGCACTGGTATTATCACAAAAGATTGGGGTCTTTGAATACTTAATACTATAATCAAGCAACTGGCTCTTCATCCAGAGTATCTGAGCACAACAACTGGCTGCAGATACATACTCAGCCTCAGCAGTGGATAATGAAACTGAAGTTTGCTTCTTACTGGTCCAGCTGACCAGTTTGCCACCTAGGAAATGACATCCACCAGTAGTGGATTTCCTGTCTATCTTACAACCTGCATGATCTGAATCTGAATAACCCATTAGATCCATGCTTGAGCCTTTGGGATACCAAAGGCCCAAACTGGGGACACCTTTAAGGTATTTCAGTATGCGCTTTACAGCAAGCATATGAGATTCTTTTGGATTAGACTGATATCTGGCACATAAACATGTTGAAAACATTATATCTGGTCTACTGGCAGTTAAATATATCAGTGAACCAACTATGCCTCTATAGACAGTGGTGTTCACTGGTTTTCCATCTAGATCCGAGTCCAGAGTGAGTGGTGCAGAAATTGGAGTGGGTTTAGATGGTGAAGAGTTCATATCATATTTCTTTAATAGATCTCTAACATATTTTTCTTGATTAATAAAAATATCATCACTGGTTTGTTTAATCTGAAGACCTAGAAAAAATGTTAATTCACCCATTAAACTCATTTCATATTCTGAAGACATGATTTTAGAAAATTTCTTGCACATATTTTCATCAGTAGACCCAAAAATAATATCATCAACATAAATTTGTACCAGCAGAAGATTACCTCTTTCACGAAGAATAAATAAGGTATTGTCAATTGCACCTCTTTTAGAGTGTCATACCAGGCTCGTGGGGCTTGTCTGAGACCATACAGTGCTTTGTCCAGACAATATACCTAGTGAGGATGCTTTTCATCAACGAAACCTGGTGGTTGTCTGACATAAACTTCTTCTTCCAGTTTTCCATTCAAAAATGCACTCTTTACGTCCATCTGGTAGACCTTGAATTGATGATGAGCAGCAAATGCTAAGAATATTCTGATCGCTTCAAGTCTAGCCACTAGAGCAAATGATTCATCAAAATCAACATCTGATTGGCAATACCCTTGTGCAACCAATCTGGCCTTGTTTCTGACAACATGGCCATCTTCATCTACCTTGTTCCTGAAGACCCATCTGGTTCCATTGGTTCTTTCTTGCCAACTGGGAAAGGAACCAGGTTCCAAACCTTATTCCTTTCAAACTGGTGTAGCTCTTCTTGTATAGCTATCACCCAGCTTGGATCTTCCATAGCCTCGTCAATCTTCTTCGGTTCAATCAGTGATAAGAAGCTGACGTATAAACATTGTTCATTGGAGGCTCTTCTGGTCTGAACCCCTCTACTGGAGTCTCCTATGATTTGATCAATAGGATGTGCTTTTGACCACCTAGAGTATTGACCAGGATTGTTATGTATAACAATATCAGTGTAAGAATTCAGTTGGGGTGCACCAGTTGAATCATTATCAACTGCACCCAAGGTTCTTCATAAACTATCTCCATATCTTCATCAGAGTCATTAAGATCACGATGCGCATCATGAAATTCCTCATTTGAAGGCATTTCCTGGAGAACTGGTTCAGTTTCAATTAAATCTGATACTGGGGGAGTAGTACGAACATCTGATCCAATAATAAGTTCAGAGGGTAGTTTGAAGCTTATTGAAGGATAGAAAGGAGTACTACTGGTGGGTTTCTTAATCTGAACAGGTTCCAGATCAGGATGACTGGAAACTGTGTCTTCTGAATCTTTGTAGTTGATAGGATCAGATTCACAAAAGACAATTGGAGTTACTGGGGAGTATCAAGGGTTGGCTTTTTATTGATTGCTGCATTTGACTCATCAAATGTGACATGTATGGACTCATGAACCTTCTCCAGTCTTTTGTTATAGACTCTGAAGGCCTTACGAATTGCTGAATAGCCTAAGAAATATCCTTCATCAGCTTTGGCATCAAATTTGCCTAACTGACTGGAGTCGTTCAGGATGTAAACTGGACATCCAAAAACGTGAAAATAACCAATATTTGGTTTTCTATTTCTTAATATTTCATAGGCTGTCTTCTTGTGCCTTTTGATATACACTGACCGGTTCTGAGTGTGGCAAGCAGTAGCAATTGCTTCAGCCCAGAAACTGGTAGGAAGACCAGATTCAGCAAGCATACTCCTGGCAGCTTCTATCAGCGTTTGATTTTTCCTTTCTACAACTCCATTTTGCTCTAGAGTTCTTGCAGAAGAGAAATTCTGGGAGATGCCAGTGTCAGTACAGAATGACTCCAGTGTAGCATTCTGGAATTCTGTTCCATTGTCACTTCTTAACTGACACACTTTTTCGCTTATATTTGAGCTCAATTTGCTTAATAAGAGCGATGATTTCAGCAGCGGCTTCATTTTTAGACCTGAGAAAGATAACCCAGCAATATCTGGAAAATTCATCGACAATCACAAGGGTGTGTCATTTACCAGCACGAATCTGAACATTCACTGGACCAAAAAAATCCATATGAAGCATATGAAGTGGTTCAGATATGCTAAAGTTCTGCTTGGTCTTGAAACTGGCACGTTTCTGCTTCCCCATCTCACATCCTGGACATGGCCTTTCCTTTTTGAAGAAAACTGAAGGTATCCCATCTGCCAGTTGTTTTCTAGACAACTTATTAATATTTTTGAAATTTAAATGGGATAACCTTTTATGCCATAACCAGTTTGTGTCTTCATCAGCTTGAGTATAGAAACACTGCTCTGAAGGAGAGCTTTCCATATCCATCACATACACATTCCCTCTTCTGGGAGCAATCAATACTACCTTCCAGTCCTTGTTGAATACAATGCCCTGAGCAATATTGAACAATACTTGGTAGCCATCATCACACAGTTGACTTACACTGATCAGGTTATATTTCAAACCATTCACATAAGCAACTCATCTGAATTTGACTTGTCCATTGTTCAGAACACCATACCCCTCAGTCTTTCAACAACCATCATTTCCAAAAGTAATGGAGGGTTCATCAGAAATTATGAACTCCTCCAGCAGGGTCTTACATCCCGGTCATTGTCCTGCCAGCAGCACTGTCAAGATATCAAATATATTTCTTTCGATCGCCCTGCACATCCACCAGATTAATTAGTTAGTTTTGGGAACCCATCGACTGATGGGTTCACTGGACCCTCCTTTATAGGTCTCTGGGGGTATCTGGTTGAGTTCACTTTCTTGTATAATAGATTTCTCTGAAAATACAATTGGAGTAGATAGTTTTGAAACCTTTTTCTTTTCCTTCTCGACTGGAGGAACATTTTTGTCTTTCTTTGAAAAAGGTTTTGAATTTTGTTTAGGGCCAGATGAAGTACCCTCAAAATTGTTCAGTCTTGCATTACAACTTTGAACTTGACGAGCCAGTAGTTGAAACTGGCTCTCCAGCCTTAACAAAATGGTTTCTTCAGATGACACCTTAGCCTTTCAAGTTGACTGGCTTAGGTAGGGAGACATTCTTTTTCTTCGGAACTGAAGGTTCCTTCGAAGCAGACTGAGGCAAAGGTTTCTTTTGATTGACCTTTTTAACTGGAGCAGTCATCTGTGATGCTCCAGTCTTAACCTCTGGGAGTTGAGCTGGGATAATACAAGTTTTTGGGGTAGAGGGTTCATCATAAATGGTGCTTGGTTTGACCTCTTCTGGTAACCGGTCAATAACTGGTATTAATGCTGCAACATGAGTATTTCCATCCAAATATGCACGTTTTTGGGATGGAAATTGGTTTATTCCAGCATCATATGGCTTTCTGGTTTCAAGCCATGATTTAATAACCTGTTTTTCTTTTTGCAAAATTATTTCCAGGTCATGTTTTTCCTGAACCAGTTGTTCAGTTACCAAAACTTGTGCTTGAAAAGCTAGCTCAATATCCTGGAGCTCTTTTAATTTTGATTGTAAAATTGAAAGTTCAGTGAAATCTATTTCAAAACCTTTTGACATGTCAGATCTAACAGTTTCAACAAAGATTAAATCAGCATTAAGAGCTTCAGCAATGTCGAATTTTAATTCTTGGTCAATCTCAAGATCACATTCACTAACCTTTTTGATCACTATGTCCACCCATCTGTTAGGTCCAGATTTAGTCCAGACTTACTGGACTGGCTCCAGATTGGACTACTGGAACCTTATTTAGGTTTGTTAAGAAACTTGTTTTGCTGGTCTCGCTCCAGACCCGACTACTGGAGCTCACTGAAGATCTGACCAGAAAACATGTTCTACTGGACCTACTCCAGACTTGGAATCTGGAGTTCCTCTGAAGATTTGTCAAGAAATAATTGAAGACTAGTGAGCATTTACTTGTACAGGTAATCTGGAGCATTCTCCAGATTAGCTCACTGAAGACTTCACCCAGTCCAGATCTATTCTACTGAAGACATTCTGACTGAAGTCAAAGACTGAAGTCTGAAGAAAGAAGACTGACAAATGGCGGAGTCCACTGGAAGTCTTACCAGATCTGCACACTGGAGGATTGTTGGTGTTCTAGATCCTGCAAGTCTGAACACTAATATCGAGGATTGACTTTTGCCTTTAACACACTTACCAAAGAACAATCCACTTGTTCTTTAACAAAAGTATACGTGTGTTAAGGTGGTTGGATAATAGGATACACGTGCACTTGATGTGACTTTATCCTTATTCTTATCTAATACATTTAATGTTCTTGTCGGATCATTAAATGTATGCCAACCATATTTGTACGGCACAAATTCACTGGTGAATTTGTTGCCTATAAATACTAAGTCATTCCTTGAACAAAAATACTTTTAAGCATTCCT
>CM067175.1:18133585-18196711 GCA_034093135.1 Erigeron breviscapus | reverse complement strand
CCAACTAAATAATATTTGGCATGAAAATACCTTGAGCACCTTCAAATTATTTATAACTCCTTAGATGCATGAAAATGCTTGAATAATAATAAGTATATAAGTACATGACGAATATAAATGCAAGATTATAACTAATTGGATCAAGTAACAATTTTAAATTACAAATGTATATAAATATATACACATGTCATCATGACTTGGTCTATAAATACAAAGTCTTCTCACAACTTGCAAATGCTTGAAACTTTAGCATTGCAACTTGTGAGATATACTCTAAGTAAAACTTACGAGTATTTCCAAGTTATTTAGATCACTTGTTTTTTCAGGATTGTTTAGATACTTACACTTGGGTGTTTATCTTTGTTCCGCAACAATCCTTGTATTTGTTTATATATCAATAAATCAAATACATTAGAAAGGAAACAACGTGTCTCAATGCTACATACTTGATTATACATATATATATCTTTATATAGTTTCTGCCATTTAGTTCTTGTTATTTACGTTAAGTCAATTGTTTCTTGTTATCCATATCTGGATCGTAAACTGAACTTGTCCATCAAGATCAGTTGTACTTGCCAGTCGGGTTTAATTAACCATCTATATTTGGGACTCACAATTGGTATCAGAGCCTAAAGGTTGAATTATATCAATTCTTTAACCTTTGATCTGCATAGATGGCTGACTTTCAACAAGAACGTCCTGACCCTAATAACACTACTCCACCCCCTATCATCAACAACAATATACCATCACATAATGTACACGTACACTTTCCAAATAATCCTGTTCCCAAGTTTGATGGGAACAGTGAAAACTTTCAAACATGGAAAGCATGCATGCTAAAGTATATTGCTGGTGTTGAAAGACACTTACCCGATATCTTAAAAGAAGGACCCTTTGTCCCCATGAATGCTTCTACTGTTGTCAGAAATACCGATGGGACTCCTAGGCAGTCACCTAAGGAGAAGGATCATTGGTCTGAGGAAGATCATAGACTTGTAGACCTTGACACTAAGTTACAAAATATGATTTTATATGCAGTTCCTGAAACCCTAATGCCCACTCTTGTTTTACTTGAAAATTCCAAATTAATGTGGGAGGAACTAATGACACAGTTTGAAGGCACAAATGAGACAATTGTCACAAGAAAAGTTGCTTTAAACAAAAGATATGAGTCTTTCTTTGCTGTCCCTGGGAATCTTTAACTCAAACTTACATCAGATTTACAAATCTGGTAAATCAACTGAAAGCCCTGGGTGTAACCAAAGATAAAGAAATTTTGTTAGAAAAATTTTGTGATATTTTACCCTCTAAATGGGAAAATTTGATCTTGGTTTTAAGACAAGGAAAAACCTTGCACAGTCACACTCTTGCTTCCCTTTATGGAGCCTTCAGATATACTGAAGAAAACAAAGCTGAGAGAGCTTTGGCTGAGCAAGATGCCAAAAATCATGTTTCTACCAGTTCTGGTATGGTTCAGTATTCTGAACCACATAGTACTGCTCTACTATCTTCTGAGAGTGACATTTCTGACTCGATGAAGAAGATGGTTTCTGAAATGTTAAAGACTGGTATCTCTGGTAATGTTACTCATGATTGTGATGAGAATGACAATGATGATCTGGTTGCCATGCTGGCTAAAACGTTCAATCGTTTTAAGGCCAAATCAAATCGATCTGGCAAACCTTTTGCTTCCAGCGCTTCTATTGACAAGTCTAATCTTGAATGCTTTAAATGTGGCAAGAAAGGACATTTCATGAAGGAATGCAGATCTAGTCAACCATCATCATCACAATCTGCTCCTAACCATTCTATTTTTCAGAAATCTGATGACAGCTATAAGGCCAAATACAAGAAGTTAAAGGCACATATGGCTCTTCTGGCACAAGACAACTCAAGCAACAGTTGTATGATTGCCAAAACTGAAAAATGGGAAGATTCTGATGAATCATCTGATGATGAAGAAGAAGTTAGGGACATGTGTTTCATGGCACAAGAAGATCAAGGTCATTTGGTCAAATCCGATGTTGAATCTGGTCGCTGGGTGGATATTGTAATGAAAAAGGTCAGTAATTTTGGCTTTGAAAAGAATGAGGAACACAAACTGGACCTTTTGGTTCTTTTAGAGGCTGACATCTCATTTGTTGAGACAGTGCGTTCAGAAAGCCTAAAAATGTTTGAAAATAATGCTTCTGAACTGAACGCCAGTCATGCCAGATTGAAAGAACTGAAAGATGTTCATTTGGCTCTAAAAAGTTATCAGTCTATGGTTGCAACTTTAGAATTGGAAAAGGAAGAATTAAAATCCATCCTTGAAAAAGAACAAGCAATTATTAAATCTTGGATGAAAGCACCAAGGCCAGATGCTGCAATTAAAAATACTTTTGCATCACAAAGAGCAGCATATGAGTCTGGTGATCTTCATTTGGCATCCATAATCACTGATTTAGATGCACTTCCAAAGGAAATAAAACCTGAAATCATCTTTCCTAAAGTTGGCAAGCAGAAAACTGTAACTAATAAAGCCCAGGAACAATCTGAGGGTAAATCTGAAACAGCTCAGACAACTGTTTCAGAAAGGAAGGCTAAATCCAAAAAGCCATCCCCTCAGACTTCATCTAAGGTTCCTAAAGACCTAAAGAAGAAGAAAAATTTCTCCCCCACTGAGCCATCTACCTCAGATTCAGGTAAGGCTCAGGTGTCTAATGAAGAATCAATTTTGTTAAGGTTAGAAAGTCAATTTCAACTATTGGCTAGACAAGTGCAGAGTTGTAATGCACGTTTAAAAAATGTTGAAACTCCTCCTCTTCAACCAAAACAAAATACAAAACCCTTTTCCAAGCAAATCAGGCAGAAATCTGAAAAGAAAAAGGTTGAAAACCCCATCAAACCAACTATTTTTTTGTCATCTGAAATAATGACTGAAATCCCCTTTGATCCTTCTGTTCCTTATGAACCAAAGAAATCTGAGACTGCTAAGGGAGAGTCTAGAGAACCCATCCAAAGATGGGTTCCCAAAAAGAACTAATCTTTGTTTGTGTGCAGGGAGACCGAAAGAAGAATATATGGTTTCTGGACAGTGCTGCTGGCCGAACCATGACTGGTTATCAGACCCTGCTAGAGGAATATAGGGTGCAAGAGGGGCCCTCAATAGTTTTTGGAAATGATGGTAATGGAAAAACTGAGGGATATGGTGTGGTGAATAATGGTCAAGTCAAATTCACACGTGTTGCATATGTGAACGGTTTGAAATATAACCTGATCAGTGTCAGTCAACTGTGTGATGATGGCTTCAAGGTTTTATTTGATATTTCACAAGGCACCATATTCAACAGAGATGGAAAGGTGGTACTGATTGCACCAAGGAAGGGAAACATTTATGTCATTGATATGAATCCTTCTACCTCTGAACAATGTTTCTATTCAAAGGCAGATGAAGACACAAACTGGCTGTGGCACAAGAGATTATCCCATCTGAACTTCAAGAACATCAATAAGGTTAGAAAGTCAATTTCAACTATTGGCTAGACAAGTGCAGAGTTGTAATGCACGTTTAAAAAATGTTGAAACTCCTCCTCTTCAACCAAAACAAAATACAAAACCCTTTTCCAAGCAAATCAGGCAGAAATCTGAAAAGAAAAAGGTTGAAAACCCCATCAAACCAACTATTTTTTTGTCATCTGAAATAATGACTGAAATCCCCTTTGATCCTTCTGTTCCTTATGAACCAAAGAAATCTGAGACTGCTAAGGGAGAGTCTAGAGAACCCATCCAAAGATGGGTTCCCAAAAAGAACTAATCTTTGTTTGTGTGCAGGGAGACCGAAAGAAGAATATATGGTTTCTGGACAGTGCTGCTGGCCGAACCATGACTGGTTATCAGACCCTGCTAGAGGAATATAGGGTGCAAGAGGGGCCCTCAATAGTTTTTGGAAATGATGGTAATGGAAAAACTGAGGGATATGGTGTGGTGAATAATGGTCAAGTCAAATTCACACGTGTTGCATATGTGAACGGTTTGAAATATAACCTGATCAGTGTCAGTCAACTGTGTGATGATGGCTTCAAGGTTTTATTTGATATTTCACAAGGCACCATATTCAACAGAGATGGAAAGGTGGTACTGATTGCACCAAGGAAGGGAAACATTTATGTCATTGATATGAATCCTTCTACCTCTGAACAATGTTTCTATTCAAAGGCAGATGAAGACACAAACTGGCTGTGGCACAAGAGATTATCCCATCTGAACTTCAAGAACATCAATAAGTTGTCTAGAAAACAACTTGTTGATGGGATACCCTCTATGTCTTTCAATAAAGACAAGCCATGTCCAGGTTGTGAAATGGGTAAGCAGAAAAGAGCTTCATTCAAGACAAAGCAAAGCTTTAGTATAACTGAACCTCTTCACATGCTTCACATGGACCTTTTTGGACCAGTGAATGTTCAGACCAGAAGAGCCACAAGCGATCAATGCTTAAACGTCAGCTTCTTATCTCTAATTGAACCCAAGAAGATTGACGAGGCTATGCAAGACCCAAGCTGGGTTGAAGCCATGCAAGATGAGCTCAACCAGTTTAAAAGAAACGATGTATGGGAACTCGTTCCTTGTCCCAGTAACCTGAAGAAGGAACCAATTGGGACAAGATGGGTCTTCAGAAACAAGATGGATGAAGATGGTCATATCATCAGAAACAAAGCAAGACTTGTTGCAAAAGGATATGCACAAGAAGAGGGAATAGATTTTGATGAAACTTTTGCACCAGTTGCTAGACTTGAAGCTATCAGAATATTCTTAGCTTTTGCAGCTCATCATCAGTTTAAAGTCTATCAAATGGATGTCAAAAGTGCATTCCTGAATGGAGAACTAGAAGAAGTCGTTTATGTGTATCAACCACCAGGGTTCATCAATGAAGAAAAACCACATTGGGTGTACAGACTGAACAAAGCCTTATATGGTCTGAGACAAGCACCCAGAGCCTGGTATGATACTCTTACTAAACATCTTCTTAAAAATGGTTTTAAACGTGGTGCGATTGATAACACTTTGTTCATATTGCATGATAAAAGTGATATCCTTTTAGTACAAATTTATGTTGATGATATTGTGTTTGGTTCTACAAATGAGAAGATGTGTGAAATTTTTTCTAAAATCATGTCTTCTGAGTATGAAATGAGTATGATGGGTGAACTGACATATTTTCTGGGACTTCAAGTAAAACAAACTGAAGATGGTATTTTCATAAACCAGGAAAAATATGTCAGAGATTTATTAAAGAAATATCAATTTGATTCAGTCTCATCAAAAGATACTCCTATTTCTGCTCCATTAACTTTGGATTCTGATCCACATGGAAAACCAGTGGACCATACAAAATATCGTGGTATGGTTGGCTCACTGATGTATTTAACTGCAAGTAGACCAGACATAATGTTTGCAACATGCCTTTGTGCTAGATTTCAGTCTGATCCCAGAGAAGCACATGCAAATGCTGTTAAAAGGATCTTCAGATACCTTAAAGGTGTCCCCAGATTGGGTCTTTGGTATCCCAAAGGCTCTAGTCTAGATCTAATGGGTTATTCAGATTCTGATCATGCAGGTTGTAAGATAGACAGGAAAAGTACCACAGGTGGGTGTCATTTCCTTGGTGGCAAATTAGTAAGCTGGACCAGTAAGAAGCAGACTGCAGTATCACTATCCACTCCAGAAGCTGAGTATATTTCTGCAGCAAGTTGTTGTGCTCAGATTCTATGGATGAAAAACCAGCTGACTGATTATGGTGTTACTTACACAAAGACTCCAATCTTTTGTGATAACACTAGTGCCATTGCCATATCTCACAATCCTGTGATGCACTCGAAACCAAGCACATTGATCTCAGGTATCATTTCATTCGTGATCATATTCTGAAAGGAGATATTGAATTGCACTTTATTCCCACTGATAAGCAACTCACTGACGTTTTTACAAAACCTTTAGATGTCAAAACCTTTAAACATCTAGTCAGTGAGTTGGGTATGTTAAATCCTTAGACTGGTAATCTTGTTATGAACGCCTCAGTGACACTGATCTGGTTCACCAGTCTGAGCGATCCATGTAATTTTTGCTCGCCTAGCTATCGAACGCCTTTGTGATACTATCTTGGCACTTATTAATTCATGGATCATCACTTCAGGGGGAATGTTGAATATTTTTCTAACTTTAAAATAAACCTTCATTTTTGAAGGGGAACTTTTTACTCAGAAAAATGTATTTAACTGAAGCACTTCAGAAAATCAAAATTATTTCAGTTGAATTTTATTAACTGAGATGGTTCAGATCTCTTTGGAACTGACCATGCTCAGAATTTGTTTAGTCATCACTGAAAGACAACTATCCTTTCAAGATATTTTTGATACTTGGTCAATTGTGTGTACACGTGGCCTACTGCATACTATGTTTTTAACTTACGTTGGTCATGCTTATGTGTCACACAAGTTGCGCCGTAAAAGAGAAAGAAATGAGTACTTTTTCTGAAAAAGTGTTACAGGGTGGGGTCACTCAAACGTCTCTGCATTTAATGCGGACTTGACCCCAGAAATTGTTTTTAAATTGGAAAATTACTTTGTATTCCATCTTAAATTCAAATTCCTTTTCATTCTTTCATTTACTTCGTTTTTCATTTACTTCCCAATCATCAATCTCTCTCATATTTACTCTCAAAATTCCTTAACTCTTCATATTCTTTTCATTCTTTCATTTACTTCGTTTTTCATTTACTTCCCAATCATCAATCTCTCTCATATTTACTCTCAAAATTCCTTAACTCTTCATATTCTTTTCACTTTCACTCTCGACTCTTAAAAATGTCTAAATCATCATCTTCTTCACAACCTAAATCGCTCATCAATTTCAAATATACTCCATCGGATGATGTGAAAACATCTGCCACATGGCCAAAGAATTTCACTCCTTCACAAATTCGATTTAACATGAGCAATTTCTTGGCTCAATTAAATGTGAAATCCAAAACGCTAATGGGAAGAATCAATAATTTTTAGGAGAAATCCCCTTTTCATTATGCTCTGACCGCTAATCCTCAGGCATTGTATCATCGATACTTGCTTGAATTCTGGTATACTGCTGTGGTGAGCAAAGATGAACAATCCATCTCCTTCACTCTCAATGAGGGCACCAAGCAATGTGTTATCACTCTTGAGGGGTTCAGAAATTCCCTTCATCTGAACTACCTCAAACCTTCCCAGGTATATGCTAAACGACTCAAAGGAGTCAATTTCAGGGAGGTTCTAGTCGCCACCGGTCATGGCGATATGGAGGATGCTGATGGTAATCTGAAGACCTCCGGACACATATTTATGTCTGGATTTGGCAATTGCTGGAGGTTCTTCTGGACCCAGATTGTGGAAAGTCTTGGTGGCAACCATGGAGGGTTGGACCAACTTTCTTACCCCAAGTTGAGATGGGGTATTATATTTGGAATGGGATACAAGCAGACTTTGCTGAGATTCTCTTTTCTCAGCTAATTACAAAACTAAAAGGAAAGAGAAGTCTGCATATTGCCTTTCCAAGATTTCTGAGCTTATGTTTCATGGATATTCTTGGTGAAGATTATAATCAAGCTGGACCTGAAGCTTCAGTACCAGAATACAGCAGAGATTTCTCAAAGGCATCCACTGCTGAAGATGAGCCTGAACTCTCCTCTGCTATGCTTCAGGTATTTAATAAAACTGTTTCAGCCACACTAGCTGGTTCAGAAAGGTCACTAAGTGGGCCACAAAAGAATGTGGGACCCGTTAGTCGACCTAAAGATAAGGTTGAGCAAATCATTAAATCTGGTAACGATGCACCTGCTTCTGCAGATGTTGAACCAGAAACTGGTGCGGGTACTAGTGACCCAAACCAGAGCATATCTGACCAGATTGTAAAAGTGAATACTTTCTGGGATGACGATGAGCTACCTCAGGGGAATCTTGATTCCCTTGCTGATTTTGAGTTTGACGAGGGATTATTGGAGGCGAATCAATCCGATTCTGAGCCAGCCACCATCCTCGCAAACGCCTCTCCTCCTCCCCCAGAAATCCAACAAGAACAAGATATTAATCCTTACGTTCCACCACCTCCATCTCATCAACATCCAATTTTTCCACCGGGCACTAATCCTGCCTATGTTACAGCCGGTACCTTTAATCCTTCACTTCAATTTCTTCACCCCCAAATTCACCAACTCCCACCGCCTATTAAGTATGATGCCCAAATAGAAACGGACTTGGATTCTGAAACAGAATCTGAGAGTCCTACTGATTTACAACTGAACAATGTTCTGAAAGGGCTTGGTAATTTACCATTTGTTGCTCCTGCTTCTGCACAGCCCCCACCTCCTTTAAATGTAGAAGCACAGTTAGAGAAGACTCAAATCGAAGTCCAAAGCCTTATTCTTAGGGTGGAGGATTTAACCAAGTCTCTAACTGCCAATACTAGTTCAGTGGCTGAAATGAATGGTGCTCAGATGCTTCTTGGAACTGAGTTAACCAAGGTTGCTGGAAACGAAGGACTAGTAGTTGGGAAGCTGAATGAGCTGGTGATGACTTGCAACAAGGTGAGCTCTGCAATCAGAGAAGCCTTCAAGCTAACAAAAAGAGATGTGCAAGCTTCGATAGTTGCAAACTTGACATCTTGTGTTCAGTTGTTGAAGCAAGATTTTTTGGCTGTTGGAAGAGAAGTGCATGAGTTGGTTCAGAAGCCAAGTATAAATGAAAAAGAACTTGGGGCTTCTATAAGTGTTGGTATTTTTGATAATCTGAAGTCTGAGCTAACTCAGAATCTAGTTACTCAGATTTCAGAATCCATTTCTGAGAAGGTTGGTGCGGAGGTTAGAATGGTGATTGCTGAACTGACCAAAGACACAAATGACAAAGTGGACAAGGCTGTAAATGAAGTAAAAGATTCAGTGTCCAAGCTTAAAGGTTCAGTTCAGAATCAGTCCAAACAGTTAGATGAAATTCTAACTCTTCTGAAGAAAGAAACTGTTATTGCTCCTCCTCCCCCTGCTTCTTTCACTGAAAAAGATAGAAAGATGTTGAAGGATGTAAAAGATCAAGAAGCACTGAACCTTAATTCTTCATTCAGATTAAGGGCCCAGTTTGCTACAATGGCAAAGGGTATATGTGATTGCCTAGAACAACAAAGTTGGGAACCACTGAAGGCAATTAAAACTTCAATTGACCTTTATGCTAAAATGCCTTCAGAGATTCCCAAAGGGGGAAGTATGCCTATTGGTTTGCTGGCTAGTACTCAAGAAATGATTGAAGCAACCAAGAAGCAAACTGAGGTACCATCTGGTAGTGCCTCAGTTCAGGGGGAACAAGTTCAGAAGAAAGACAAGGGCAAAGGCAAGGCTCAAGAAGTAGAAGAACCAAAGAAAAGTTCTAAGGGTTCTGGAATCATTGTTGGTGAAAATGTGGATGAGCATGGTTATCCCTTGCACGATCTTGAGGCTGATAGTAAGAAGTTGGAAGCATTGCAAAAGCAGGTTTTCAATCAATTTATTATGTGGAGGGAAAACAAAGAAAGAGAAAGGGAACAACATCTGAAGATGGGGACCCTTGATCATATAGATGCTGCAGCTCTTGGTTTATCATTGGAAAGATACTTGAAAATCAAAAATGATCCAAGAATGCAAAAGGCTATTGTTGATATGCTTGAGTATGAGTGTGGGATGAACTACTCTCATCTGGAACAAAAGTTAGAAAGTCTGACCTTTAAGTTGTCCATTGAAGACTTAAAGAAAAATAGAGAAAAAGAAATGGCGATCAAAAGGAAGGAAATTCTGGCCGAAGTTCTGAAGGTTGAGAAAGAGTTGCTCAGACCAACCATTAAGCCCAAAGTGACTGGACCAAGATCATCAAGAAAGAATGTTCGTGATGCTGATCTTTCTACCTTCAAACCAATGTCTGATGATGCTATTGAAATTGAAAGAAAACATGAAAGGGATCAATATGAGCATTATATGAAGCATCGATCTCATTCAGCCAAAATAGTTGATATGGAAGTAACAAAAGCTGATGGATTGAAGCTTTTTGACTTGGTTGTTAAAAGAGAAGGAAGGGCAGCTGAAGAATACCATCAGGTTTCAGTGTACGAGTTTGGGATTTCTGAGCATAGGGAGATGATCCAGATTCTGAAGGGGAAGCCGAAATCTGCCTTGATTGGTGCATGGTTATCCAGAATACAACAAAAGATGCAGGCCAAGGTAGAAATTGAAGGCAGGTTGTTTGGAAAGAAGGATCATTCTCCACTGAAGAGAAAACCTACTGAGGCAACTTCTGGTTCAAGGCCTGCCAAGAAGTAGTTTCTTTCAGTTTATCATGTACTTGTAATATATTTACATTTGTAACAAACATTTCAGTTTGTATATATATGTTGCAAATTGTAACCAATAAGTAGATGGTAAGTTTAAGTTAGAAAACCACAAGTAAAATTCTGAGACATCAATGATCTATAAGATGTACTTAGAAAAATTTTTACAACTTAAACAAAAACTTGCATTTCAGACTTACAAACATGTATAGATAGAAGTCTGAGATACATGCACTATTTCAGAACAAATAGGGGGAATTTGTTAGGTCGGAAATCGACCAAGTATAATTTGTTCAGAAATAGCTTGAAGTTTAGTGAAGACGTTTGTACAGAATTCTGAGATGTCTCAGAATTCCTTCACTGAAGCTTCACTTCAGTTCAGATCAAGACAAATCTGAAGCATTCATTCTGAAGTCAAAGACTGAAGTATGAAGAAGAGAATCATCTCAGAAGGGAGCAAAGAGTGATTCTACCAGATCGAAGACTGAAGCATCTCAGTGTAAAGTATTTACAACACTTTACACTGATTACGAGGAAGACTTTTTACTTTACATACCTTTACCCAGTTAATAGATTTATCTATTAATAAAAGGTACAAGGTAAAAGTATAGGTATGGAACATAGTACTATAAGTCACATCAACTGACTTATATACTCTTCCTAGTATGAGCATGTAAGGAATTAGGTTTAATTCCTTAAATGCTTACAACCGCATTTGTACGATCTTGTCCACGTCATCTTGGACTTGGTCTATAAATACAAAGTCTTCTCACAACTTGCAAAATGCTTGAAACTTTAGCATTGCAACTTGTGAGATATACTCTAAGTAAAACTTACGAGTATTTCCAAGTTATTTAGATCACTTGTTTTTTCGGGATTGTTTAGATACTTACACTTGGGTGTTTATCTTTGTTCCGCAACAATCCTTGTATTTGTTTATATATCAATAAATCAAATACATTAGAAAGGAAACAACGTGTCTCAATGCTACATACTTGATTATACTTATATATATCTTTATATAGTTTCTGCCAATTTAGTTCTTGTTATTTACGTTAAGTCAATTGTTTCTTGTTATCCATATCTGGATCGTAAACTGAACTTGTCCATCAAGATCAGTTGTACTTGCCAGTCGGGTTTAATTAACCATCTATATTTGGGACTCACAATCACAAATATCAACCTCCCCAGTTATTGATGCCAGGGAGTCAAGATTCCTCAACATTTCTGGGACAGTGTACAAAGATTGAGTGTTGTGATATTCAACACTCCCAGAATTTCAAGGAAACAAAGGGATAAATACCTGGAGAAGGGGATGCACAGTCCCCTGGTGCCTTTCAGCTTTTGAACAAAGCCTCTGAACAGGATCTCGGCAAAATCCACTCTGAGTCTGTACCACAAGCAGTAGGCAATTTCTGCTTGTGTGGAGTTTATCTGGTCCAATCCACCAGAACTCCCACCCATGCTCTCCACCCGATGGATGAAGAAATACTTCCAGGATGGAGAGAGACCTTTCATGGTCTTGGGTCCCTTTGTCTTCAACACCCCATTTTCCAAGCAATCCTTGTTTCCCATATCAAGGAGAAGTTGTCTGAAATTTTGGTTGGGGGAGATGACAACTGGAGACTCTCCTTGTCTTTAGTAGTTGAGGTCATGGGTCCCTTTGTCTTCAACACCCCATTCCTCAACGTGTCTGCCGTTATGGTACGCGCGACTGTTCCATTTTTAAGAGTGAAGAAGATGGAAGAACAGTCGTCGGAGAGTTGTGGAGTGTACCAAAACTCACACAAGTAATCATGATATAACTTGCGTGGGTTAAGAGAGAAAGACTCGCCGATTGGAGAATCACGAAAAAAGCGTTGGATTCGTCCAATGAGAGTATCGGCAGTCTGAACCCCTTGTAAACTAGCCATCGGATTATTTGTATTTAATTTGATGAGCGTAGTATTACTAGGAGCACCAGGTGCCTGTCTGACACCTGGTAGGGGAACATATGGGACAGTTAAGAGATTAATATCTCTAGATCGAGAAGATTTAGGTGCCATTGCAAATGAAATTGAGAATTTTGAAATTAGGGTTCTTGATTTATGAAAAAGAGAGACGAATGAAGCAATTTTGATGATTGGAATTGAATGAGAGAATGTGAAAGGAAAGTAAATGTGTTTCGGAGTAAATAAGGGGTATTTATAAGGGAAATTGTGATCCCAATGAAATACCAAGAATATTTTAATACCAAAAATCAATTTTACAAGATATTTTGTAAATGAAAATTTGAATTTTGAAGTAAAAATTTAATTCTCCGTGTCAGCATTAAATGCTACGACGGCTTAACTTCCCCACGCGCCCACTAACTTTCCATAATCCCAATAAAAAGTGTTTCCTTTTACAAAAATGACCTTAACACGTCATATGACGGTATTGAGTAGGTTAAGACACTCAAGTACCATCACGTGTCACAAGTATTGACCAAGTATTTTACAACGTTATGAAATCTGGTTGACCACCAGTTTTTAGACAAGACTGAACATGTACACTGGAGTATTAGTCCAGTGCAAGTTTCCAACTGGAGAGTTCTCCAGTTGCAAATTTTTTTTTTTTTAAACAAAAGATTTTTGGTAAGAAAATTATTTTGAGTCTTTCCCCCTAAAATGACGATCTAGAAATCGATTGGTGCCAGGATAGTATCACAAAGGCGTTCGATAGCCTGGCGAGCAAGGATTATCTGGACGTCCTCAATTGGAGAACTTCATCAGTGTCACTGACGTGTTCATAACAAAATCTCCAGTTTTAAGGATTTAACATTCCCAACTCGCTGATAAGATGTTTAAATGTTTTCTCATCGAGAGGTTTTGTAAAAACATCAGCAAGTTGTTTGTCAGTGGGGATGAAATGAATTTCAATGTCTCCTTTCATAACATGATCACGAATGAAATGATACCTGATGTCAATATGCTTTGTCTTAGAGTGCATCACTGAGTTGTGAGATATAGCAATTGCACTGGTGTTGTCACAGAAGATTGGGGTCCTTGTGTACTTCTGACCATAATCTAGTAACTGGTTCTTGATCTAGAGAATCTGGGCACAGCAACTGGCCGCAGAAATGTACTCTGCCTCAGCCGTGGACATAGAGACTGACGTCTGCTTCTTGCTGGTCCAACTTACCAGTTTTCCTCCAAGGAAATGACAACCACCAGTTGTTGATTTTCTATCTATCTTACAACCTGCATGATCTGAATCTGAATAACCCATTAGATCTAACCCTGAGCCTTTGGGGTACCAAAGACCAAGGCTAGGACACCCTTTCAGGTATCTGAAGATGCGCTTAACAGCATGCAAATGTGATTCTTTTGGGTTAGCCTGAAATCTGGCACATAGACATGTTGCAAACATTATATCTGGTCGACTGACAGTTAAATACATCAGTGAACCTACCATACCACGATAGTCAGTGGTGTTCACCGGTTTGCCAGTTGGGTCAGAGTCCAAATTTAAAGGTGCCGCAATAGGTGTGTTTTTTGATGGGATTGAATCATATTTGTATTTTCTTAACAAATCTCTGACATATTTTTCTTGGTTTACAAAAATTCCATTTTCAGTTTGCTTAATCTGAAGACCCAAGAAAAATGTTAATTCACCCATTAAACTCATTTCATACTCAGTTGACATGATTTTAGAAAACCTAAAAGTTCTGCTTACTACCTCATCATTCTCCTTATGTCAGTAGTCATCTGAAGGAACGTGCCTTTGATTTTGAAAGATCCTTCTTCTTTTCATCTAGTTTCTTCTTCAAAGGACAATCAGCAACCAAGTGTCCTATCTTTAAGAACCTGCAACTACGAGTCTTATGTTTACAAACAACAGTAACATGGCCCGTCTTGCCACACTTATCACATCTCTTAATCTTCTCAGAACCTGGCCCGTTATATGAGGCCTTGCAAGCTGAACATCATGGAGTAGTTCACTTATCATATCTTTCTTTATGCGAGGAAGAACCACCACTAAACTTCTTTCCAGAACCCGATGTCCCATCGAACCTTTTGCTTGAATCCAGAGTTCTTAGCATCAGCTTTATCAGCTGCTTTTTTGGTTTTGAAATTATCATCAAGTCGCTTGGATTCCCTGATAGCAACAGACAAAGTAGTATGTTGTCTACATAGACCACGGATATCTACGCGGAAGACCATCACAGTAAGCTTCAATTTGATTAACTTCTTTAGAAACCATATGACCAACGAACTTCAGCTTTTCCATGAATGAGCGAACATACTCACCCATGACACCGGGCTTGGCTGTCAAAGCTCTAAACTCCTTCTCAATCAACCTCAACTCGCGAGTGCCAACATATTCTTCTAAAAATTTCTCTCTAAAAGTACCCTAAGGCATAACAGCTAATATTTCAGGAGTCAAAGAGACAGTAGTAGTTTTCCACCAGTTGCGAGCACTCATCTTCAATATCCTAGTAGCACATAAAACCTTCATATCCTCGGGACAATAGCATGACGCAAACACCACCTCAATATCATCCAACCATTCCATAGCACATACTGCATCTTGACTACCATCAAACTCTTTCGTGCCAAACTTCTGAATCTATCATACTTAAAATTAGTAGTACGAGGAGCAACTACAACACGAGGCTCAAGCATATTCGCCCGTTTTCTACATTATATTGTAGACAAAATGGTTAACACCCGTGCTAACAGTCAACGTGATAGAGCTACAGCTAGTGACACTCCGGCTAATTGAAATGGGGCTGGCAATGTGGAAAATCAAAGGCCACCTTGAAGGCCATATCCGAGTGAAATGCCAAATAAAGAAGGGATTGAACGAGCGAATCCAGTGATTGAATAGATTGCTACTCAATCTGAGATGTTTGAAGAATTGAGGGCCATTCAAACCCAACTCAGAAGAACTGAAGAAGATCTTGTTCATGTAAGAGCTGAAAGGGAAGTTGACTCACACTGGGAAGAGCGTACTGATGAAAATTATTCCAATCCTAACCGTGCTGAGCCATCCATTGAGATCACAGCCTGCTCCTGTGAATGTTGTTGCTGTTGTTAACAATGAAGGTGGAATAATGGGGTAATGTGGTGGAGCCTCGTGTTGTGGTTGCTCCTTGTACTACTAACTTTAAGTATGATAGCATTAAGTGTGCGCTAAAGAGTTTTTGATGGTACCAAGATGCAGTAGATGCTATGGCATGGTTGGATGATATTGAGGTGGTGTTTGCTTCATGCTATTGTCCCGATGATACGAAGGTTTTTTTGTGCTACTAAGATGTTGAAGATGAGTGCTTGCAACTGTTGGAAAGATACTACTGTCTCTTTGACTCCTAAGGTATTAGCTGCTATGCCTTAGGGTACTTTCAGGAGAAATTTCTAGAAGAATATGTTGGCACTCGCGAGGTAAGGTTGATTAAGAAGGAGTTTAGAGCTTTGACTGTCAAGCCCGCTGCCATGGATGAGTATGCTAGCTCATTCATGGAAAAGCTCAAGTTCGTTGGTCATATGGTTTCTAAAGAAGTTGATCAAGTTTAAGCTTACTGTGATGGTCTTCATCCTAGCTATCGTGGTCTATGTAGACAACATACTACTTTTTCTGTTGCTATCAAGGAATCCAAGCGACTTGATGATGATTTCAAAACCAAAAAAGTAACTGATAAAGCTGACGATAAAAACTCTGGATTCAAGAGAAGGTTTGATGGGTCGCCAGGTTCTGGAAAGAAGTTTAAAGGTGGTTCTTTCTCGCATAAAGGAAGATATGATAAGAAGACTACTCCATTTATGTTCATCTTGCAAGGCCTCGCATAACAGACCATGTTTTGAGAATACTAAGAGATGTGATAAGTGTGGCAAGACGGGTCATGCTACTGTTGTTTGTATAGATAAGACTTGTTGTTACAGGTTCCTGGAGACGGGTCACTTGTTTGCTGATTGTCTTTTGAAGAAGAAAGAAGATGAAAAGAAGAATGATCCTCTAAAAGCAAAAGCAAGTGCCTTTCAGATGACTACCGACATTGCTAAGGAGAATGATGAGATAGTAAGCGGAACTTTTCTTATTAATTCTAAGCTTGCTACTGTTCTATTTGATTTTGGTGCTAACAATTTCTTTGTTTCTACTTTGTTTGCTCTAAAACATGATATGACTACTAGCCTCCTTGATTGTGCTATAGAGGTTGAGGTTGCAAACGGATCTATTTTGGTTACTCGTGAGGGATTCATGGGTTGTTTGATTGAAATTGCGGTCAATCGTTTACTGCAAATCTATTGCCTGTTACTATAGCTAGTTTTGATGTGGTTATTGGCATGGATTGGATGTCTAAGAATAATGTGGTTCTCCTATGTTCTAAAAAGATCGTGTGTATTACTACCACCAGGGTAGTGTTGTTTTTGTCTATGGTGACAAAAAGCCAGGACATCTTAAAGATATTACCATGATGAAAGCTCTTAGATATATCCGGCAAACCAAATATCATTTTCTTGCCTATGTGATCGATTCGCGTGTGGCAAAGCCTTCTGTTTCTGATGTTAATGTGGTTTCTGAATTTAACGATGTGTTGATAATGAGGTAGAGTTCTCTGTTGAGCTTATGTCTGGTGCTACTCCTGTTGCTAAAACACCTTATCGTCTTGCTCTTACATAAATGGAGGATTTAATGATTCAGATTCAAGAATTGGTTGATAAAGGCTTCATTCGTCCGCGTTCTTCGCCTTGGGGAGCTTCTATTTTGTTTGTAAAAAAGAAAGACGGTTCTATGGCCATGTGTATCGATTACCGGAAGCTTAATAAGGGAACATTTAAGAATAAATATCCTCTTCCTCGTATCGATGATCTTTTTTATCAACTTCAAGGTGTTTCTTATTTTTCAAAGATCGATTTGCGTTCTAGTTATTACCAACTGAAAGTCGAGGAAATGAGTGTTGCAAAGACATCATTCCGTACTCGTTATGTTCATTATGATTTTCTAGTCATGCCTTTTGATTTGACAAATGCGCTGGCTGCTTTTATGGATTTCATGTATCCTGTTTGTCATCCGTTCTTGGATCATTTTTGTGATTGTCTTTATTGATGATGTCTTGGTGTACTCAAGGACTGAAGCCGAACATCGTGAGCATTTAAGGATTGTTCTCGAAGTCCTTTGGGAGAAGAAGCTTTATTCCAAATTCTCCAAATGTGAATTCCAGCTTAAGGAAGTTCATTTCCTTAGGCATGTCATTTCTTCATAAGGAACAAAGTTGATCCTTCTAAGATTGAAGTCGTATCAAATTGGGAGCAGACTAAAAATCCTTCTGAGATCAAGAGTTTTCTTTGTATAACATGTAACACCCGACTTTTAAAATTATGGGTTTTCAAAAACTTTTCAAACTTTCACCTAACGGTGTTAAGAATTGCGGAAGAAATCTTTAAAAGTCAAACCGATAAACAATTCGGTTTCTGCATTTATTGGTGTTACTTGCCATATCATAATATAAGTCTAAATGAAAACCCAACGGTTGTCCAACACAAAACAACCGTCTACAAAGTACTTCACAAATTTAGCAACACGAAAAATATAAATATGTCTAATGAGGTGTAGCATCTATGGGTAGCTAAAGTCATCAGCAAGCTATCTACCCACTCCTCGCTCTGCAGTCCTCATCTACCTTCAAGCTAAACCTGAGGGAATCACACATTTCAAGAAACAAGTGTTAGCTAACGAATTAGCTAAGTAAGATAACACCAAGGTTATAAAGCTTTGTCCAATTAAAACGCTTCTACTTTATTGACAAAACGTTAAGGCACAACACACTTAATACACACACGAATAAACTGCATATCAACTTAGGATGAATCACCCTAAATGTGCCTATTCTTCATTTAGTTCACACATTTACTCACGTATCTTCGTTAACTGCATTTAAGTGTAACATAAGTCACACCCGACTAGATGAGCAACCAAAAGCTAGTCATCATACATCGTTAAGGAATGGCAAGCCAATCCCGGAGTAATCCATATGTGGAGGCGGGTCAGACCCCTCGTATTACTCAAACTGCGTTTCAATGACCATGTTGCAAGGAGCCACCCAAGCAACCTCACGTTCACGCACCCGCCGGGTTAGGGCAAGTACGGGTTAAGCTTAACACTTTCCTGCATATCAATTTACGAGCCCGGTTTCACACATTATTAGTTTAGGCATCACACAACCTAAACATTTCACACATCATTAGTTTAGGCATCACACAACCTAAACACTTCACACATAATCTTCATTACGTTTGGGCCCTTAAACGTGCAAGTGACATGGCAACCTAGAAAGTCTAGTGAGCTAGGTGAACAAGCCACATACGCATGCACATATCAAGAATCAACATCATCTCTACATCTCATGCATAACAAAATACTACATTACACCATCCTTCATTTCATAACATTTGGGACTGCATTTCAGGTCTCATGGTCAACTACGTGACCCACAATACCTCCCGTGTAACCCCATATGCCCACATGCAATATAAAGATACCAAATGGGAAGTTATTATTCGAAACCAGCTTTTGTTGAATCCCCCAGCGTGTCAAAGTAGTGTATCTTACCTCCAAGTAGTCCACAACAATCAACAACTAGTTACTGTGTAAAGCAACTATGCTCGTCTACCTATAGTTAGTAAACGGTTATTAGACAAGCTACAAACTCACGTTATTAAGGTCACAAGCTAGACCCACACACTTTAAAGACTCACTTAAGATTCAGGTCTAATCTATGTGTCAAAACGAAGTTACGATTCAAAAGTATAAACGTTTTGAAAACAGTCTGAGTTGCGCCGCAATGCCCCTCATTGCGCCGCAGCTTATCTTCTCTGTATTTGGGTTGCGCCGCAACACCCCGTTGCGCCGCAACACACTTCGTTGCGCCGCAACTTATCATTCTGTTTTCTGGTTGCGCCGCAACTCCCCTTCGACCTGCACTTTTACAAAAATCGTTTTCACCCCCAAATCGACCCCAAACAACTCCAGGTCTAAAATACAGATTCAATACCCTATAATCCTTCATATTTAGGCCATTACAAAGTATTTCAACCTTTAATTAAACCATACATGACTTATATCCTTCAAAACATCATTAAATCATCATTAAACGCTTCTCCCATAACCCCATTAAAATCCCTAATGACTTATACAATTAAAAGAATCTGAAATCAATGAGATATTACCTTCTATACACGTAGATCACACTAGGGATGCAAATCACTTGACAAAACACTCTCAAATCACACGTAAGGAAGCTTTTCGGCTTGCAATTAGATGGAGGATGGCAAGGGGGCGGTTAGGGCTTCTTAGGAGGATGTGTTTTCTGCAATTAACCCTCTAATGACACTCCCTAAACCCCTTAACCTGTTTTTGACTTTGCCCCTATGTCAAAACTAGAGCCGGCAACTTCCGCCCAAACTCTTAAATATGGGTTATATTGGGTGATATTTTTAATTGTTTGGGTGTTTTTTGGTGATGTTTTAGATTGTAACGGGTGAGAATGGGCAATAAGATTTTATCTTCAATTTTAAAACGGGTCAAATTGGGCGGAAAGATCAAAAGAGTGCGGTTTGTTGTTCGCCCAAACTCAGTATTGAAACAAACCGATGTTACAGCCAACTTCCGTCACAACCACCCTTGAATTACAACACACTTCCGACGACCACCTACCGCCACCTTCGCCGTCGGAACCACCCTCGAAATACAACCAACTTCCGATCACCACCTACCGCCATCTTCGCTGTTACAACCTCCCTCGAACCACCAGTGTTACAACCAACTTCCGATCACCACGAGCACAACCTACCACCACCTTCTCCGTCACAACTAGCGTTACAACCAAATTCCGACCACCGTTCCAGTTACTGCGTTAGATGTCGAAATCAAATCGAAAACAAATTGAAGCCGTTCAAACAAATAAGAAAAAGTAACAAAACTTTTTGATTGGCGAAAAGATAATTGAAGATCTACTCAATTATTAATACTGATAAAATTTACTGTATAAAACAACCACGTGTAGCTTAGCTGGCTCTATTTTAATTGTATGAATATAATATAATATTTATATTTATCTGTACTAACATATGAACCACATTTAATTTGTTTTGATTTTTTTATGAGATGAAGACATGAGTTCATGCTTATATTATTATTATTATTATTAAATAATTATAATTTTTTTCCTTGGATAGTACTATATATATACATATTCAGTTGATACAATTATATATATAAAATATTTTTATATATACATTTATTTGATTAATTTAGGATGACCCGTTTTGACCCGGGTCCATTTTGACCGGACCCGTTTTGACCCGGATCCAAATGATACCATTTTCAAAACGACCCATATTGACCCGAACCCGTTTTGACCCGTCACCCAACCCGATCCGACCCTTACATTTTGCCACCTCTAGTCAAAACTAGTCCCTAGGCTTCCTAATCCTTCATTACTAGTCAAAAACTACCATATGGACCATATATAACATGATTACTTCTTTAAATACCACTACATAGGCATTTAACTACATTTTACACACATATACACTTCATTATACATTTAGGCTTTCAAGCCTCACACACATCACACAATAACTACATATAAGCATTAAATCAAAAATAGACTTAACGACACATTATGTTGACTTAACGACACTAGTCAACTGTTAAATAAAAAGTTTGGGATGTTACATAACAGATTACTACCGACGATTTATTCCAGATATCACTAGGATTGCTAAGGTTATGACCGAGTTGACGAAGAAAGGAGTGACGTTCTTGTGGACTTATTCACAAGAAAGAGTTTTTCAGACGTTGAAAGAAGTTATGTAAAGCTCCTATTTTATCCTTACTCGAGAACAATGACGACATTTTTAGGTTTCTATTTGAATTTATTGTGATGATATGGCTAGTAACACCGTTTAATAAATGAACCAAACATTTCTTTTTGGTTTGGTCTTTAAAGTTTGTTTCCGTTATCTTTCGACGCCGTTAGGAAAGAATTTTTGGAAACCCATAATTTTTTTAATCGACATGTCTTACAGTGGAACTCATTTTGCAAATCACCAACTTGCTAAGGTGCTTAAAAAGTATGGTGTTAACTATAGATTTTCAATATCATACCACGCGCAAACAAGTGGACAAGTAAAGAACACCAATAGGGCTTTAAAGCGTATTTTTGAGAAAACCATAGGTGATAACCTTAAGAATTGGTCTAAAAGGTTGGATGATGCCTTGTAAGCGTTCAAAATGCTTATAAGACACCGATTAGAACTACACCGTATAAGTTGCTTTATGGTAAGACTTATCATTTACCGGTGAAAATAGAGCACAATGCTTATTGGGCACTTAAGAATTGTAACATGACCGCAGGCTTCGTAAGAAGGATTTTAAGGCTAGATGTACCTTTCTAAGTTGAAGATCAAACACCATAAGTTGACCTCTAGATAGACCAAACCATATGTGATTAAGCCTGTGTATCCAGCGGGTTATGTAGAGTTGTTTAAGAAAGATGGTGGTTCGTGTACTGTGAATGGTCATAGATTGAAGATATTTCATTTATTTTTTTTAAAAACAAAATATCCAAACACATTTGAAATACCTAGAAAATACAAAAAGATTTTGTTTTTTTTGTTTAATTTTCGTTTTTAAATTTTATTTCCTTGTTATTTGTTTTTAGTACTTAGAACTTTTATTTTTATTTAAGTTTATCGTTGTGCAATCGAGAAGCGGCGCCAAAAACTTAATGTGCAATCGAGTTTTAAATTTTTAAACAAGCAATACCGATTTTACTAACTAATGTACACTCTCAGGTAGTGGACCCGTTCGTGTATAGTATAGCTAAAGGGTAAGATCAGGTCGAACACAATGACTAATTATTAGAAAAGACGCGAGTTTAATGCATTTCTAAATTTTTTATTTTATTACGTCAGTTTGATTTGAAAATTAAACTAAAAACTAAACTAAACTGAGAATCGATTTGAAAAGATTTTGTTGTAAACAGTAACTTAAAAAGTCATCTACTTAGACTTCGTTCCATAACTAGTTCGGTTGCACATAAACTAAGCTCAAATTTTAATATGTTGAAAAAAATAATTGGGACTCAAATAAATCATTTGACTTGGTTACGTGAGTACCACCCTATCCGCTAACAAATTTGTATCCTTTACTTAAATCCCCTAATTAACTAGTTCCGTTGCAAGTGTGAGTACCACCCTATCCACTTTACAATTTTCCTAATCAACTAGTTTGTTTGATTATTTAAATAACAATTATGTCTACCGAATTACCAATCCGTTAACACGTTTAATTATATTATTATTGAATTATTCTTACCAATCCATGACATAAAGCCAACTATCTAAACCTTAGACAATCAAAATCATGTAGACACACAAATAATACCATAAAAGCATGCATACATAACCAAAATCAATAATAAATAACAAAAATTAAATATATTAAAATCATGACACAACTTTAAATGAATTCAACTAGTGGCGGATCTTGAAAGTTTTAGCGGTGGGGGCCAGGAAAATCTTTTTTTTGCCATCGTTATGTTCCGGGTATTATATTATGGTCATGCAATACACTAAATCGGTCGGGTCAAACAAAAATAACACTAATAATCTAAGTTTTCCATTCAAATTACCAATACATAGTTTCTAACCAACAAAAAACTACAAAGACTTATGAAAATACCAAGAGAAAAGGCGTGGATTGTGGATTGTGGAGGAAGACCTTGTTACATGGATTGTGGATTGTGGGCTAAAACATAGAATTATGAATGGACTATGTGAATCGTGGGTTATAAAAACTAAAAAGGTAAATTGTATTCTTTGCTGGAGCCTAAAACTCAAAAATGGAGGAAGACTGTGTTACGTGGATTGTGGGCTAAAACATAGAATTATGAATGGATTAAGTGAATCGTGGGTTATAAAAACTAAAAAGGTAAATTTTATTGGACTATTAAATTTATTAAACATATCAAAAGTTTTTTAAAAAATAATCCTTGAGGGCCGACTTAATAATATAATTTTTAGACGAAATTCGAATATATTAGTACTACTAAGCTAAAAAACGACGGTGGCCCGGGCCCCCACTGGTCTCCAAAGAGAACCGCCTTTGAATTCAACGTTGAATTAAAAAACTGTTAAATGAATTCAACGTTGAATTAAAAAATGTGCAACCGTCACATACTATTTCACTTTATTTAAGTAGATATAAAATAATTTAGCTACTTATGACAAGATAAATAAAACTAATAATCATCAAAAAATAAATCCATAATAATAATTGTATAGTAATATAGTATCACAATAAACAACTAATAATAATAATAAGAAGAGTTAAAAAGAATCAAACGAGAAATTGTTGGATGCTTCTATGATGAAGTCGAACAAAACAAAGCCTAAAGGCTTTTGCGGCTGCTTCTGCGTACGAATTCAAAATGCCGACTCCAACTCCCCTCCTATGTCTCGTAAAAAATCTCCCCCTTAATAGATAGGTATAATAGTTTACGAAGTACATTATATATTCTTGTTTTATGACTTGGGGCCAAGAAAACATCAACTTTTAATCTTGACCATTGGATTTAATCCAATGGTTGAATTTACTCCAACTTCACCTATGAAGTTGGAGTAAATGTAGAGAATCTCAATCCATTATTGGATGAGGATTCTCTACATTTACTCCAACTTCATAGGTGAAGTTGGAGTAAATTCAACCATTGGATTAAATCCAATGGTCAAGATTAAAACATCAACTTTTAATCTTGACCATTGGATTTAATCCAATGGTTGAATTTACTCCAACTTCACCTATGAAGTTGGAGTAAATGTAGAGAATCTCAATCCAATTTATTTATGTTTATTTATGTTTATTTAATATGTTTATGTTTATGTTTATACTTTATATCTTTCCTGAATGAAACCCACGTGAACTAAAAGTAAGTTTAATTAAATGGCAAAGTGATAAGTTCATCTCTTTTTGTTTGATGCGAAGCCCACATGAGCTCTCTCCATTGTGTCTTTCTTTAGCCGAGACCATCAAATGTTTGCTTGGTCCAATGTCGATATTTGTGTTGTGCATAAATTAGCATTTGGTGTATTCTTCGTATTTTCTGCTCAAATCTTCATTCTTTTTATAAATAATCATCATTTAACCCACTCTAATCATATATTTCGTATTATAAACCTATTCCAAATAAATCACATATATTAAATATAAAAGTCTACAAATAATAATAATTCAAACATATAAAAAGATTATATCGCATAAAATAAATATATATAAAATAAGCGGTATTAGATCGATCATATGGTACTCTGACCCATTTGTTTGTGTGTAAGATGTGCATGATTTATACCTAGTTTCTTATATGATATGCTAGACCACTCGGAAAGACATTATTAGAAAAGAGATCAAAAGATTTAAGATAGTTTTGACAATGAAGAAGTAATCTATAAAATCGGAAGTGCCTGCCAATCGGTACTCTTTTCTAATAATCGTCACTTGTTTCTTATTTTCTGAAACCTTTTTCAATGTTAAATGGTCATTCGATATGCAAATATTTTTATTTTTTTTACAACGGCAGAATTATATTAGTAAAAACGACTAACTAGCAAGATGCTAGCAGTCAAGGTGCAACAATTACAATCTAGACTACATACAATACCCAAAGACTAGATTAGTCCCGAAACTTTAACTTATAAGAATGCAAAAAGGTTGAAAAAACTTGTGCCAATTACATGAAGCACAAGAAAAAACCCCACCAACGAGGGCCGAGCCACCGGTTTTCACCTCACAATGTTTTTGATGCATTCCAAACAAGTTCCGGGGAGACACAAACAAAGTTACAAGACATAGTCAAATGTATACGAAAAAGCAAGTCCCACGAGCAGCCTAAAATCAACATCATTTGATAAAAGGCCTCGTTATCCACTCTTCCCACTTCATCTTATCTTTCCTGTCACGATGGTTTATCCATATATAAGTAATAGTTACAACTGCTTTAAATATGTCCTTGTTATTCCTAGCCTTCCAAGTATACCACCACCAAGAAAAAAGGATAGCCTCAAGTCTTCGCCGATATTTAGTTGGAATCTAAAGCTTTTCGCACCAAATGAGTGTATCTTCGGGATTTGTATTTGGGATTTAAGCCGAGTCCATTCGCATAAGAGCTTCCTGGTATCCTTAGCAACTTTGCACTGATTAAAAATATGATCTAAATACTCCACACCATTTTCACATTGCAAGCAACGAAAGCTGCTCACGTCAATTCCTCGAGTAAAAAGATTAATGCTAGTAGGAATCGCATCCCGTCTCAATCTCCAAACGAAAAGATTGACTTTCTTTGGAACCAAAGTATTCCATTTGGTTTTGATGGTGTTGTTAGGACGAAGCTGGTGATGTTCAACGCAAGATCGAACCTGAGCAATAGAGAATATAGACTTACCAGTAAGATTCCAGGTCCACTTATCTTTTTTGTCAATTTCCAGCCGAGGAGGGATCAAGCTAATGAGTTGCTGGAGTTGTTCCATCTCGCGTTCAGTTCTATGATTTCTCCGCCATTTCCAAACCCATCCTGTGGTCTCATAACGATCACTAACAAAACAACTCTTGTCCATGTCTAAAGCCGCAAATCTTGGAAATCTAGATTCCAACGAAACATCCCCACACCAAGTATCCGACCAGAACTTCGTGTCATGACCATTCCCAATATTGCGAATAATACATCTAGGACCAAAACATAGATTTTCATGCATTTCACGCATAGTACCAATCATCCGCGACCATAAGCCTTTATTTTTTGACCGAAGAGAAACAAAACAATCTTCACCATGAATTGCCGAAACAACTTTGGTCCATAAGTTATCAGGTGAAGAAAGGGCACGCCACCTCCATCTATAAATCAATGCTTGGTTCATAGCATCAAAACTGCCAAAACCGACACCCCCGTCATCTTTTTTAGCAAGAACAGAATCCCACTTGACCCAATGTATTTTTCTTTTATTCTTAGTCCCACCCCAAAAAAATGACGCTCTCAAAGCCTCCATCTGGTTATTGACTTTTTTAGGCATTCTATACAACGAGAGAAAGTATATACCCAAAGAACCGAGAACCGAAGAAATAAGAGTAGTTCTACCACCTATGGACAAGAGATTTGCTTTCCAAGTAGACAGCCTTTTCTGAAATTTAGTCATAACCGGATTCCATGTGGCGATTCTACATGAGCTTCCTCCAATGGGGATACCAAGATATTTAAAAGGCAAAGATTCCACTTTACAACCCATACCATTTGCTAAGGACTTCACTTCCGACTCATCTACACCAATACCAATGAGGGAAGACTTATATATATTAATTTTAAGCCCTGAAACACAATAGAAACATCTGAGCGCAATATTCAATACGTCAAGATTTTCCTTACACCATTCGCCTACCAATATGACGTCATCTGCATAGAAAAGGTGGGAAACTAAAACATTATTTATGTTAGCACATTTAAATATGCCTCTTCTTACCAGATTGTTGACAGCCACATGAAGCCCCTCCATAGCGATGATGAAAAGAAACGGAGCTATTGGGTCTCCTTGTCTCAACCCACGACGCATGTTAAACTCTTCAGTCGGACTACCATTAACCAACACCGAAGATTTTGCAGAATAAAGGCAAGAAGTAATCCACTTAATCCATTTAGTGCAAACCCCATAGCCTTAAGAATGGAAATGAGAAAATCCCAGGACAACGAATCAACGCTTTAGCAAAGTCGATCTTAAAAAGCATCAGTTGTTTACTTCTTCTTTTATAATAAACAATGACCTCGTTTAAAAGAAAAGGACCATCTAGAATCTGTCTACCTTTGATAAAAGCCGTCTGAACCCGGCTCACCAGTGAATAATTTGCTTTTCCTTGAAGGACTTGTTCAGTCACTGCGACTTTGTGGCGCTACACCGTACCTAATTACAAACTTACTGATATTAAGGAATCTATGCTAAAAATGCATGTAAAACCATCACTAATTATCTCATTAATCGACCATGGTGTCCGCGTATGTTTAAGTACAATATATTGCTCTATATGTTCATTTATCTATAACATAATGATCTTTTTTTGCAGACATCTGATATACGTCCATACATTGTATGTGCTGTTTTGTGAGGTACAACTTTCGATGAGGCTAGATATAACAACTTCATTGATCTCCAAGATAACCTTCATCAGAAAATATGCAGGTAATATCAAGCATAATAATTTGGTGTACAGTGTACACACATGTATGCAATTTGCAGTGTTATTAGTGTAAATTTGCAGTACTTTCTACGAGTACTAGTTATGTACAATAGATTTCATTCAGTTATCTTCTAAACTTGGAAAACTAGATTATGACAGAATGCAGACTTTCTAGGCAGATTAAACAGAAGACTGTATATAGAAATTTAGAATGTAGGACAAAAAGCATTATCTAGCCCACCCGTTTTGCCAACTCCATTTAAACTGCGACTCAAACAAGAATACCGATAATTAATCTGTATACTGCAGATGCTTAAGCATGTTCAGATGTTCTTAGTTTTCATTTGGCCATTTTTCAGGAGAAGACACTTGTTACAATCGGACTTGGACACAGTAAAAGGCCCATTCACATATGAGGTTTGTGATTTCATTTATATACATTGAGATGATTTTTCCAAATACATGTGAAGTCTGCTTACAAAGAACATATATACTAATGTAGTTATCAGCATTCACCAAGTTTTGTATGCTTCTTGCTGGGGGTCTGTATCAAATACAAATGGGAAATATTAGTCACGAAAACCAAACTGATTTAAACATGTTTAATACTGGGCCCTGTACCGTGATGTCGGGATTTCATAATATATCTGTAACATGCCATGATCATTAAAGATTGATAGAGATGGCAAAATGGGTGAGTCATGGGAGTTGGGTGTTGTGTTAAAAAGTAAGGTAAAATTAGGTAGAGTTGGATTGAATCAAATACTTTTGTCCAAGATTATGGAATACTTTGCTAACAATTAGTATCTCAGGTTTAATTAAAATGGTTAAAGGAGGTTCTATGCATTAAAAGTACACTTGGGCTGACAATCGACCCATTTTATTTGTTTCTTGAAGCTAAATACTTTATTCCATGCATTTGACTTGTCAGATATGTAATACGAGTATAACCCAAATTGATCAAATTGCTACCTCTAAGTTTGGCCTCATGCTATATATGTGTTTTATATCATTACGCTATATCGAGAAGTCCGTATGTATCCAAACAGTTATATTGGACTAGACATCACTAATAAATAAATTAAAACTCCAACTCTTGTTTGCTTCCACTTCTATATTGTTTCTTTAACGAATATGTAAGCTAGCATCATTTACAAAGAGAAGTGCAAAGGAACTTTTAGTATTGTTCACCCACACGCAGTCCACATTTTTATATAATGACAATGATAATTCAGATTATTTTACCCGTTATGACTATGCTTTGGGTGATACTTAGACCTGCTTCACAGTTTTTACCCGTTTCCATCTCAGCTGCTATATGTTATTTTAAAGGTTAATAGGGGGATATATGATATTCTCCCTTTTTGTATATATGTTTCAAAATTTTCAGGTTCATGATAACTTTGGCATACCTGACCCATGATCCTATGTGGAGCTCAACTTGGAGAGCCTGCTATCATAACATTTTGGACATACATTTCTCTCTCTCTCCCTCATGCTTTTGTGAAAAGTTTAGTTAGTTAACTTGTCAGATATTCATATCTAAGGTCAAACCACGAGCATGAAGAGAATATGGAAATAGTACTAAACTGAAACTCAAGAAATTAATTCAGGAAATCAAACTATGATTATATGCTTTCTGTTCAGTTCCTAACGGCATCCTACTTATTTTTATAAATTTGTTGGCAACTATTAATCGAAAACATATTGATGGCTGCAGAAGAGGAAATTCCCGTTATAGTGGACAGAGTCAGAGTGGAACTGTGAGTAAAAATGCTTAATAATAATTTCATTAATTATGCTATAAAATGAAAACACGTACTGACAGGAACAAAACAAAATGATCATATAACATTCTAACACATGTAAAAGGTAAATTGTTTTACTTAGATTTGAACAAGGTTTGGTGTTTATTATTTATATTAAAAAAAAAAAACCTTATAAAAAGAGGTCTGATTTGATTATTGAACTTGAAAGCTTTAAAACCTTTTATTTTTGGTTTTCCTCTTTTGTTTAGACGACCTAATCAATAGGGTCTTATAGTAATTAACGGAATTAATATAAAATAATTTAATTAGATGATCTTTAAGTTTAAGCGGATACGTACTTAAGGGTAATCTGCATAGGGCTCGTGAGAGGGTATGCACAAGGGAAAGGTGGGGCACACCCCGGCAGTGGCTTTATCTCACCAAGTGAGGGAGAGGAGGGATCTCAATCACGAGAGGGAAAGAGGTGCAACCTAATGCATTTTTAATATGTTCTGGAAGATATGGGTGTGATAAGTGGGTCCCAAAATCAGTGTATAAGTGTGTGTAACCATATTGTGGAAAAGTAGGGGCATGTGTGAAGGTGTGATGCTAATGTGAGATTTTCAAGTTGATATGACAGTATGAAAGTGTGTTAACCAGTGTCCATTCCGAATGCTCAAAATTATTATTGAAGTTGTGAATAGAGTCGGTTGATCCGTCTAGATCTCCATCCCTCATAGCTATTTTTTGATTAAACAAAACAGTCATAGATCAAAAATGAGGGGTGATCTTTATAAGCTATATGATTTTGTTATTGTTTTCTTTTAGAAGTGATGATGGGTGAGATCATATGAAAATACTGGGGTTGCTGCGTTGTGAAAACCAGGCTGTAATGAAAATATCTTGTCTTGCTCTTGTGTTCACTACTGCCATGCAAGCAGTCAACTTGTGAATTATTATAGTTGGTTTATGATCTGCAGAATTTATCATATACATGAGCATGTATTCATAATATCTAAGTTTACCTTGACATATACACTAGCAATTAGAGTAAAGTAAGCACACAATGTCTTCTTCCACGGATTTTGGGTCTCAATACCTCGACGATGTATGGGGGGAGGTTAAGATTTAGGCAGCCTTACCCCTACCACGACGGTGTAAAGAGACTGCTTTCAGGTTCTACCTCAGATAGAAAAGAACCTCTAGCCTTGCAAGGCATGAGGATGGAACCCTTGACCTTTGTCTCCAGAGGCAAGGGTGTTAACCACTTATCCAACCTTTGCTTGTTTAAATGACATTTGGCACTTTCTTTGAATGACATGGTCTTTTTGTTTTATTTTATATATAAATTAAATTAAAATTCTTATTTAGTTTCCTTTAAACATATCCATATTAACATATCTTTTATTTGCTAATAATATTATTAATAATGTGCACCTTTAATATTTAATTAGTTAATCCTAACTTTTAGTTGCCTTGCATAGATATGAAGAATACTTTTTAACACAAGGTTTCCGTATAGTTATTATTTATTAAATTATTAACAAGTTTTCACATATCAATCAAAATATATATTTCTGGCCATGCTATTTCTTACTATTGATTAATCAAACATTTATTTATTACTTTCTGTTTTTTAAAGTAACTCAAAAACTAGAGCTTATATTGAAGATATTTAGAATAAACTGCACATTATAGTAAAAATTTGTATTAGTTAACTTTTGCTTTTCTCCAGATTTGTTTATAGTCAAAACTTAATCGCGAACTAATTGCTTATATCGTATAAATAATCAAATCATATATATATATTGTCTACCCGTATATCGTACGGGCATTGCTACTAGTAATAAAAAAGAGAGAGATAACAAACCATTTCTAGGAAAGTTTGTAAGTCACTGGTTAAAAAATCGAAAAGGCCTCGCAGTCTCGCACTGACAGTAACATGGGACAGATAAGTAACATCAAAATAATGTTTGTATTTTACGCAACACATAAAATACAAGGAAGAAAGAAGAAAACATAACCATCATAATCTACATCATTTGTTACTAAAATGTTTCATTTGCCAGGATGACTAGATATAAAGAGAAAATGAAATGTTATGTTTACCAACCTCTCCCTTGCAGATATTACAACGGCACAAGGTTTACTTTCTAGGCTGTTCGATCAATCACCTTGTGCCAGCTTCTCCAAGTCCACATCAAAAGCTTTTCTGGCTTGTTTTAATTCTTCATTCATCGACAGCAATTCTGTACACCGGTTTAGCTTTGGCGAGTCCTATAAATACATTAATACATTATAATGCCAAATAGTAGTTAGACATTTACAAACCTTCAGCAAGATGAACCAAAAGCAGTTCCTGAAGGATAAAAAGTACCTTCCGTATCAAAAACAAGAAATCCTCAGTCAAAAGTTTTCCTCTCTTTGATGCAATATCTTGAGCTTTATGAACCTACAATTACACACAACCATAACGTATTTATTTTGTGGGGTTTGAGCAAACTTGCCTAATAAACCAGACAGGCCTAGTATTCTGAGTGAAACTGGCAGTGATTTGACAATATGCTTGTTTTTAGCCAATGGTGACCTACCTCTTCGACCCATAACCCATTCTGACCGATTCTTTAAAGCAGCCATATCCCTAGCCACAGCCATTGTAAACCTTTTCTATAAGGACAGATTGCATGCCTTCATCCAGTCGTTGGGAGCTTTAGAAGAGCATCCTTAGAGGAAATACTTAACTTGTGAACAGAACCAAAAATAAATAAGTTCTTACCATATCTGTCACATATTCTACAAAAATGTCCTCCATGAGAGAAACAGTCTCTGGCAATGGCTAGAACTTTAGAAAACAATATCATGTCAGGCCTAATTTCTCACAAAAAAAAAAAAAAAAAAAAAAAACCCTATATTAACTCTAAGTTCAAACATGTAAAACATTTTTGTTCATGTAGAAAAGGTTCAAAAATAAAACTCAACTTTCTACCTAACAACTTCAGACTATTTGTGGAAGGCACCATCAGACCTGTTCAGTATCGAACATGATGGGCAAATGAATAAAACATTTCAATAGACTGCTTACAGTCATTTCATGCATCATCTTCCTAGTTCTAATGAACTATATATAGATGCTATACTTATGTAATGCAAAGAATATTACTTTTTATGTAATTTATCACCTTCTGAAGTCGTATGCAAGAATCATTACAGGAAGTCAGGAAGGATACTAAACATTGTAAATCAAGGTAGCAGCAGAAGACGATTATCAGCTACGAGAACATACAAAAGATTTTACAAAAGCTGTCTCACTCATATAATTTTGATGCAGGTTATAAAAGTACACAAAACTTCAAATTACACACAGGGAGTCTCAATTCTTGAATACATATTTAGTGGTTATGTCATGATTATGCAGAAAAACCAGTAATCAAACGGCAGGTTCATGTGAATTAAGAATCCAGCAAAATATATGTGTTCTTTCCATACAGATTATACCAATTTATGGTTATAAGAGAAATCAATGATATAAGAATTACCCATCACCACAATTAACAAGATAAGCACATAGAGGAATGCATAAAAACAAAATTTGAAACAAAAGTTGATGCTTACATTCGAATCGTCTCCAAAGCCATACATCATATGTTGCACTGTTCCATCCAACAATAGACGAAAAAGAAAAGGTTTAAGTTGACATATAGAACACAAGATTGACAGACAGAGAGGATGTTATGCTCACTCACAATCTCTCTGAAAAACTCCACGTTTGCGTTTTAACGAAGTCTCCGATTTGGATGAGGGTCCTGGTGAAGCATTATTCATCTTACCTCTCAACTCCTTATACTCTGCTGCAGATTCTAAAAAAAATGAGTTACTGCTTTTTTAAAAACTATGCGCATCAGCAATATGTTTAATCTATACTGCCGATTTGTGTGTATTTCAACTCTAGATGTTACGCAACGAAAGTTTATAAATAGCGGTTTCGGCCCAAAGGTCTCAAAAGAGACTTATGTTCGAACCTCCCCTACTTAACATCTTGGGATGTCCAAGGAAGTGTCTACAAATGGCCATGGGACCTTTTACCAGTTTCACGAATGGGTTGAATGTAATCACTTACGCAAAAGACATACCGACAATTATCTATAATCATATAGAGTAGGACTGTTTTTTTCTTTTTTTTTTTTAGGCCAAGGCGTTACACTAATCCTACTCCTAAACTAGCCCTTATATTCCAAAAGGCATTAATTCCGATATCAGGAATTGAACCCTGTAATTTTCCCCAAAAGGCATGAACCTATACCAAGTGGGCTAACGGAGATTCGCAGAGCAAGACCAGTCGATATGCTGGTTAATGGGATTATCCACCTTCATTGAGGACTTTCATCAAACGAGTAGCAAACATACATAATATAATTTAACGAATAAATTATAAATTGCTCGGTGCTTACCCCCGTAATTTTGGGTGTTGAAATCCACAAACGATCCCAGCAATGGAATGATCGACGCAATCTTCTTATTGCCCAGAAAGAAATTAAAAAAAAAAAATTGTGAATTTTATACCTACATATGTTCTAGGATTAAATGCAAATTTCTGGTTATTTAAAAAAGAGCTATGCCCAAACATGTTATAAACTAAAGTTTTCGATTGTAGGTTGAGGTTGTCCAATAAGCATGGGAGAGAAACAAGAAAGATAAAACATAGAAATGAATCAAATGATTTAGTTGATAGAAGTTAATGTTTGTAAAAATTTTAATAAAAATTTGTAAATCTATAATTACTCAAAAATACACTTTTAATCCCTATAGTTAGAATGAGTACTTTTCAACTATGTGGTTTTACTTTCATTAAAAAGATTTGTCCTTGTCATTAAGTCCCCACCGTGAAGGTAATGTGAGCGGCATTTTTTTCTATTTTCTTTTCATGTGAAAGTGACTTACATAATGGACTTTGAGTTTGCGTTTTTTTTTTTATTATTAATAGACTGAATTAATAAAGTAACTGAATTATGGATCAAATCAATCAGTTATTTTTTGTTTATTAAGTAAATAAACAAACAATTTTGATTACTTAAGGAATTAAGTATTTTCGATTAAATCACAACTTTTTTATTAAAATACTAAACAAACACTACCTGAATGAGGATACTAAACAAAGTGATAGTGATATTAGATAGATTATGTTAATCGTTGTGTATTTGGGTACAATAGTGAATGAGGATACTAAACAAAAAAGATAGGGGACTTAATTGAAGAAATTGATGTCGAGCTGAATTTGTTTTAAAAATCCGAGTGTAGAAAGCCATTGATCAATGAGTATATAGAGAGTAAAATCCTTAGGGAGAATGAGAAATCAAGTATGGAAGTTAAGGAATACAGGGAACGAATAAAACCCATTTTTAACGACAAGAATGAAAGGTGTACTTTTCGAATAACCATGAGAACGAAATTTCTATCTAACTCTTTACAGAAAAAGGACAGAAACCAATTGAATTCGCTACTATCGAGATGGAACGAGGAATTCTCAAAGAAAAAAGACCAAAATACCGGTAACCAAGCTTTTAATATATAATCGGGATTTGCTAATACCAAATTAAATAATATCAATTATTTATCATATCTAAGTTTTATTGTGTTTCCTTGTGTGTTAGTAATAAGTTATCTTACCTCTTGAAGCTTTACAAACAACTTAATAAGAGTTATCGTGCTTCGTTCCCGACCACCTATAAATAGATGTCTAGTAAACTTTAAACAACTCTTATTGTTCAACTATTATGCTAAACTTTAAACAACTCTTATAGTTCAACTATTGTGACTAGCATGGCGCCAAAACATTACGGACTCCGCACAAACAATTCCAAACAAGGTCTAAACGAATTCATCACTACACGTATGTCAAAATCAATATTTTTCACAAAAAATTGCTAAACCATTTAACAAAATCTTTTTAACAGGTTAAAGCTAACTATTTTTTCTAACAACATTTGAAATCATTTCAATACGATTTTTCATTAATTTTCTAAGAATTTTTGAATATTGACTTGTTGAAATCGTCTAGAATCTGGCCACTTTTATAAATCAGCGTTTTCGACCATTATGAAGCAAAATTAAGGAAAACTTTGTTCTGGACGAATTTTGTAGAGACATAGGTCTTTTCAAAAATGAAAAGCTCGATTCATGGAGAGTTATGATGAAGTAGTTATGTCTTTTGCAATTCAACTAAAATTTCAGCTCTACTAAACCCTCTTTGTTTCGTCTCCAAACCACACTAATCGATCCCAACATCCAAGCCCGACTTCTAGAACTCAAATACACTCGATATAAGACACAATTGATGGTTTCATATCAACTCTTAGTCCATAAATCGTTTGCATACAAAAATAAATTACATTAAACCTTCAATAACGATACGAATTCAATTCATTAATCATCAATGAGCCTATAACCTTTCAAGACCAGAAATAAATCAATATAATGGATTGAAAAGGAACACATTTGAAAGGGAAGACGAGATATACCTGCAAGTAAAGAAATCACACCAAAAACCCACTCGAATCGCTTTCAAAAAAAAAAACCATAAACTGATTAGATGTTAAATAATGAAGCCTAATTTAACATACTTGAGATCAATATATATTTAATTAATTTAACTAATACAAATAAATGGGGGTTAATTTTTAATGTCAATGGCCAAAGGGGACTTGTTAAAATTAGTGGTGTTAATTTCATGTTTGTGAAGATTATAAGAATAACTTCTTCAAACCATGTTTGGAATTCACATTAGCTATTAATTAGAATAATAATAATAATAATAATAATAATAATAATAATAATAAAATAATAGTAACAAACCAATTAATTCTGTAGTAATTCAATGGTTAAGATATAAAAGAGGACTAGGGTTGACAGTAGCATGTGAAAGAAGCTCAGGATCACACTCAAATTTCTCCATTTCATCTAAACTCAATGTTACTATGGCTTCAACACCACCACCATTCGTATCAGTTAATGCTACAAACCTAACTATGCCCGGATTCATAACATAAAACCATATCGGTTTTCCCCATCCAAAATCCAAGTCATATATACCGCTGTTCAGCATACTGGAAGTCAGCATGCAGTCTCCTGCATTAACAAGTTTGATCATATTCAATCTATCTTTCATTGTCTTGTGTCCCTTAACACCTTTAAAGGAGTCAATATGACCCGAGTTTACGTTTTCTATTGATTCTCTTAATTTACTCATCAGCGTTAGCAAGTTTGGTTTGTTCCCAGGAAAGCAAATCGCACATCCTCCACTAACAACATTGCCAATTGAGTTGTCAGGCAACGGAGGTGATGCTCTTTTCCGAATATTAACCACTGAAAACATTAGATGAGGTGACTGTAGACTGTATGGTGATCTGCCAGTGGATGCTGCTTTTGCAGCGGCCTTCCAAATCACAGCTGTTGTGGCTTCCATCCGAGTTGGGGTGTAGGCAACGGGTTGGGCCTTGAGGAGAGCCAAAGATGTAGAATCAAACACGAATCTTTTGGTACTAAGAAGTTTGATGTTCATTAAATTGGCAGGAACTGGATCTTCTAAGCTAGGATCATTTGGAAAGACCTCGGATGCCATAAGACTTGGCGAAATTGTTTCTGGTGAACCCCTGACAGCTGCAGCCCATGCTTTCATAAACATCATAAATGTATGGAAGTCAACTATTTTGTGTGATGAACTTGTGGTTAGGACAATCCCACCACAATTGAAAATATTTACCTGAAACAAACATACCTCCAATCTAAGATATTTGTTTACATCACTTGCCTATCAACAATTCGGCATGATGCATTAACCAAAGCCTAGCAAATGTGCCTATCAAGGAACTGGTTTGCTGATACGGAGTGAGTTGCTAGATTAATCAAAAAAACATTTGATTAATATTTTGCTTTCAAGCTCAAAGGGGCATCCACATGGAGGCTAAGGTTGGTCTTGACCCACCCACACTATCTACAAAACGTACTCTGTACTTCTGACACTATTTTTATATATCAGTCTAGTATGTACCTTACCCGCGAAATAAGATAGCCACGTCAGCAACCTATGTACCTTACCAGCAAATTTACTCGACTTTTAGGTTGCCCCTTAGCCCAATCATACAGTAAATGATTTTTCAGTGACTAAATTGAGCAGTATAAAATACGATGATCTTGAGGGAAAGTAATAACAATTGTGTGTTTGTAGTTTCTTAACAAAAAATGCTTTAAAAAAGATAGGCCGAAACTTACCTGAATACCTAACACATAATTTCTGATTGTAGATTTCATAGTGTGAACTATTTTCGGGATCAACTCTCTTACTTTTTCATCATCTGGATCACAGAGAAAGTTTTCTAGTGTCTTGTTGACTCGAGCCTCCATGTAATAGACTCCCTTGTCATTACAATCAATGCACAAGCTGTTCTTAATAAGTTCTCCGGCAAGGGGATAGAACTGAGTTAGAATCTGAGATAAAGTCTCCTTGAGATGTTTCACTCTCTTAGACACGACATCTTCAATACTAGCCTTATTGCTATTAGGAACAAACAAGGCCCAAGGCGTGTAGACATCATACATAGTTTGGTCTAAAAGTGATAATTTGTAAGTTTGTAGATGATATGGAGTTGGATAAGTTGGCTTAATGGTTTCCCTTGAAATTATCTCAATTTCCACCACCTTCATATGATTAGCATGCTCGTTAACATTCATCAACCTGCAAACAATCCTAACAAAAACACAAATGATACATGAGGCGTTTGAATTAGTCAACTTCATTTGCAGACAACAAATTAACAGTTGAATTGGGTTGCCCACCTGTTTGAGGATTGCATACCACGAACGCTTGTCGATGTACTATGTTTAAGAGAATTAGCTTGGTACCTCCGTGAGTTTAGACCTCCTTGTGAGCATGATGCTTGAAAAATTCGAAAACCCAAAGCCGAAATGTCATGAAAATGATATTGATGATGAGAAATAAGGTTGTGTTCGGTTGTTTTATGGGCTGAGAGGATTAACTTCATTATCAATCTATGACAATCAGCTTCACAACAAACTAGCTATTTGATGATAATATCATAAAATTAGTTCACAAATATGATCTTTTTAAAGGAACACGGTGACATCGTGATCCTTGAAAGTTGGAATACAAGTCCTAACAATTATAATTAAAGTTTTACATCCTGCATATATGCTAACCAACCCATAACTGATTAATTACAAAATTTAATTAAACTAGAAGTTAAATCATTTATTTCATCATATCCTCCTTTTTTATTTTTTTCCAGTTAGCATTATTTACATAGCAAACAAGAAACATTGATTTTATTATTTTTCTTTCTATTTGAGCACAACTATAACCATGTGACATGAAATGTTTTTCATCAACTTATAATATATATTAATATAAATTTACAAATTATATATATATATATATATATAAATAGCAAATCAGATTATAGAATAGTCGGGGATGAGCAGCTACAACGGGGAATGCCAAGTGAGTCTGAACAAGTTGGAATAGCAATTACTAGGAATTGGCGAGTCTATTACACTTGTCCAGGAACTTGTTAGGGGTCCGCAATCTTCAACATATTCGAGGTAAGGCCGATAGTCCTTTTGGGTTTTCTTTTCCACCACCCTCCTTGCGACTAGCTTCCTTAAGTAATCGACGAGTATAGGATCCGTTTCACGACTATATGACTTTATGTACTTGGGATGGCATATACAAAAGAGGGCATCAAGTATCGGCGAGGGATCCAAAAAGAACTCTGTATCAAATGTGAGTTTTTGAACATTTGTAGCCGGAGACATGACCCTTATTCTGACATCACCTAGATTAAATGGCACTGTAAAAAAAGATTTAGATTTTTCTATCATGATTTCGAAATTGCTTGATAAGTCAAGTGTTTCCCTGATTTTAATAAAGAATGAAAGATCGACGGGATCCCAGAGCTTCAGTTCTAGCACAATTTGGTCAGGAACAATGATTGGAAACGAGAGGTTGGGCATTGCTTCACCCGTGTAACTGAAAAAGACTAATCTTGGAGCACAAACTTGTATGTCAATTTGCATTTTTTCTTGAAATCGTGTGACCAATCTCTTCAAGGAATGAACACACGTGATATCCAAGAATTTAAGCTTACAACATTTAATATCAAGGCTCAAAATCTCGAGAAAGGGAAAGACAGATATGTCTTCGAGAAATTCATTGTCAATGACCACACCAGCTAAAACTAGTTCTCTCAGGCTTCCTAATGAGTCTTTGTTGAGCCATAGACGCTTCGACAACATGATATTTGATGAGTCAAAATCAAACAAGCGAAGACTTGGGACATGAGAAATTTCCAAAAAACCAAATCCTTCATATGGGGTTATTTTCAATTCGTGAAGATGAGGGAGGTTTTCAACCTTTAGTGTCTTGTATCTGTTGTATAACCCAAGGTTTATCTTTTCAAGTAAGGTACAAGTAGCAAATAACTTATCAAGTAACTCTGCACTTATGTGAACTCTAATCAACTCTAAAACCCGTAGGTTCACGCAGCTTATGATATTGATGCTGTTGCTGGTCCACAGAGAACCGATTCTGAAACCTCCTCGTTCTCGGGTCTCGTAGCTGATGTCATGTTTTGCACTTATGGTATGTAGATGTTCATTGGAAAACATCTCATCTGGCAACGTATACGAATATTTATCATAAGAAATAGCTAGTGTGAGGTAAAGCTCCTTGAGACAGCTTTTGGAAACTACTTTCTGGATCCATTTATCGGTGAGAGAAACATCTTTTTGGTCGTAAACGTCAAAGTGAAGATCGAAACTCACAATAGGTATGTTGTCTCGACGATACCTTTGTAGGGTGTCATTTATCAAGTTTTCATACTTTGGTTCTGTTGGTTTCCACTGATGCTGAAACCGGAGGGTAGGGATGGTAGACCAAGCGTGTAGCCAAGATTTTGACAAGACGCTGGTGCGAGCAGCTTGTCTTAGGGGCAACAACGATTGAATATATTGGATCAGCTCCTCGGGAACATCTCGTGTGACATCTCGTCGTTGTTGTGTGTGCGGTCGGATCGGTCTCCTACTTCTCCTCTTCAGTTGCTCCATGATCGAATGTATATCTGAAAGAAAAAGGGTAAATTATGAGTCGTCTGATCAATGAATTAGTTTGTTCTAAACTTCTAATAGTACACATGAATCAATAGGCTAAACTAACAACAAAAACATTAAAATAATTTTGATTAGTTCTTATGTATAGCAAAACCTGTCAATCTGGTTTAAGGAATCAGCTATGAAAATCTTTCTTTTTACTTTATAACTAGTCGACGGGTAGTCTCAAAATTTAAAATTAATAAAGTTATAATTAATAATTAATAATGTATATAATATAATATAATCATTAAATTTAACAAAAAAATTGTTTTAAAAAAATAAATACTAACTCATCAACAAAAACCATCTCAAGTGTTTTTATTTTTATCTCGTTTATTCCCTCAACCTGCTGTTTTATTTGTTTTATTTATATGATAGATTATTATATCTATACTCCTTTATAAAACAAACTCCTCCCCCTCCTTAATTTTAAGAACCTGAAATGACACATTTACCCCATCTTAATACATTCTTATTTTTATTTTATAGACTGTGACTAAAATGCCCTTAAAAAAAATTCAACATCTATCTTTCCCTCACGCAGAAACACATGACAAAAACCCTAACTCAAAATTCGTCCCCTTCCTCCCCCCTTTCATATCCCACACAACAATTCATCATATTTCCAACCGCAATGAAATTACTTTTACGTTAATAACCACACAATCACCGTCGCCGTTACCGCCGTTGCATTGCGCGGGCACCAATCTAACCAATCTAATTGAACTTTAAAGAAAATCTTATGCTGTGTAACATTTTAATTTATTTTTGGCATTATTTAGCATCAACCATAGTACTCTGTAAGTCTGTAATATTTCAGCAATTTAACAAATTTACTTTTGGTAGATTTTATTGGATCCAAAATAAAATGCTTGCAATTTTTATAGGACAAAATCCTGAAGACCAAATTTTACGAGTAATTTTGTTAGTGTTGGTCTGTTGGATCCATTTTATAGTCACATTTACTTGTTTACCTATATTGGGTAAGTTACTATTGGATCCTCATGATTGGCCTCGGTTAATAAAAAGTAATTTTATTCGTCTCTACTACTTTATAAAAATTATCACACTCTTTCTTTTAACATTTTTTAACACTCTCTCTCATAAAAATGTCCTCATACGAAATGATCATTCTACCCTTAATGAATTAATTAATTCTTTCTCTTTTATTTATTACTTTAAACATCCCCACTTAAAATACTTATAATACATTGTGAAAAGATCATTTGCAAACTTTATTTTTTGTGAAAACCAAGAAACTCATCCTGGCCATCCATCTACCAAAATCTACGGTCCAGATCAAAAGTTGCTCCCTACATACAATTTTAAACACGGAGGGGTATATCCGTCTTTTTACCACGTGAACAAAACCCCCAAACACATTACGCTTTCTCATTCTTCAGATCCAAAAAATCATCCAACCCTAATTCTCTCTCGCTCTCCCTCTTTCTCCGCCCTCACTTTCTTCTCCGGCCGCCCTTCTTTTTCCGGCCGCCGTTAATTATCCATCCGAATTCGCCATTTATCGATTTTAATCGATTCCGCCGCGTTTTTTCACGTCTAAAAATGGTGATAGTGTCACAAACTTCCATGCCTAATAAAAAAAGATCGATGACGGTTAAACCGGAGGTTATCTCTATCAAATCTTCTGCTGAATCTGGTATAATTTCTTACTATTTTACTTTTTATTTTCTTAATTTAGATCTAATTTTTTTAGGTTATTTTTCTGCATTTTTAGTTATAATTCTGACGTCATTTTGTATTTGTTGACTGGAATTATAGTCTGTATATGTGTGTTGTTAACTGTATGTGTTTGTATAATCTGTATCAAGTTTGTTCCAAGTTTCTATGTTTTCGTTGAATCTCTTTGTGTTTTCAGCCAAACACACTGTGTTTTTGTATTATCCAAGCATTAAGTGTAACATTATGTTGTTTTTTAACAATACTTAGGGTTCTTTGCATAGCCTGTATGTGCCTGTTGAAGGTTTGATTGTTGTATTATTACATTTTGCAATATGTTTTTGTTGAATCTCTTTGTTTTTTCATCCAAACACACTGTGTTTTTTGTTAATCTGAATAGTTTGTTGCGTAATTTTTATGTCTTTTGTTGCCTGCTGAATTTGCTTGTTGTATAATAAGGCTTTGGAATATGTTTTGTAATTAGTTTGTTTGGTTATTATTTTTTTTAGATGAAACAAGTCATAAATCACATCTTAAAAGACTCAAGAAACCTAAGATTTCGCAAGAGTGTAAGCCTTTTGAAATCTCTGATAATCAGAAAAACGATGTTAAAGCCGAGGATGATAAGGAAGATGTCATCCATAACATCAGATTACGGACATCACCGGCTCAATTGTCTGCTGTTATGACTTCGTTGAATCCTAATCAGCGTCAGTTTGTAGAAGATATTGGTTTTGGTAGTCTTTTAGGTTTCAGTATCGAGTCACTTCCAGGAAAACTCGTGTACTATGTTGTTGACAATTTTGATAGCAAGGAGATGGTTATTAGAACAAGTAAAGGTGATATAAAATGTGACAGGCAAGCTGTCCATGATGTTTTTGGACTTCCCATGGGCTCAACCAACATATATGACCTTGAAGAAAGTTCAAATGATGATCTAGAGAAAGAATGGCTTGGACAGTGGAATATAGGGAAAAAAGTGCGTCCTACAAATATTGCTTCAAAGTTCAATAACGATTATGAGATTGGTGAGATGTTCAAGATCAACATCTTGATGTTGTTTGTCAGCACGATGGTTGAGTCTGACAGCAACGGATATATCAAGTTGGATTTGTTGAAGCGTCTTCCAAAAAATTCTGATCTACGATCATTTGATTGGTGTGGCTTCCTTTTAACGGCCTTGTCGTCCAGTAAAGACAACTGGAATAGAGATTTCCCAAATAAAAATCCTTATGCTGGTCCAGCAACATTTCTAAGTGTGAGTTCATGTCTTGTTCCATGGTTTTCCTTATTAATAATTTATCAATGTTGTTTTGTAATAATTGTATATATTTTTTAATGTTAATAAGGAGTCTGGGGAGGAACCAAATGTGGTTGTTTCCAAGGTGGTTAATCAGATTCATAGTCAGGTTGTTCGTGATGTTACAGAAACCAACGTGGTTGTTGCTGATGTAATCAAAGAGTTGGAGCAGAATATTGAAGTTGGATTGAACAAGGTGGTTAATGATGAGGTTGATACTGGAGTAAAAAAGGTTGTAAGTGATAAGGAGAATATTGAACTTGGAGTAAAAAAGGTTGTAAGTGATAAGGAGAATATTGAACTTGGAGTAAAAAAGGTTGTTACTGGACTGGCTAATGTGGTTGTTTCTCCTGTTGTCATTGATAGTGGTTTGGTTAATATTGGGTCCACTGAAGCAAGAAAAATTGTTGATGATTTGGTTGGTCATTAATCTGGTGAAGCTTCAGGCATTGCTTATAATAGCAACAAAGAGAAGAAACTTACCGTGAGACGAAAACCATCAGTAGGAGCAAATGTCGAGGGTGAACAATTGTTGACGGATGCTGAAGCTACACAAGGTGAAGGGGAACAGTTGTCGACGGATGAGGCTACAGGTTCTGGTGTTCAAAGAGAAAAACAGAATACAGAACAGTTGGTGACGGATAAACAGGGTGAGGTTCAGAATGTTGTTAATGGAGTGAATAAGGTTGTTTCTCATGTTGCTGATGTGGTTGTTCCTCAAGTGAACAATGAGGTTGATAGTGGGTTGGATGTTAGTAATTTGGTTGATAGTGGGTCTGCTGTAGCAAAAACAACTTGTGCATACTTCAGAAAAGAGAAAGAAGAAACTTATCAGAATACCAAATCCATCACCGGAAACAAATGTTGAGGGTGAACAACAGAGTACACAGGATGAAGATAAACATGTTGAGGGGGAACGGTTGGTTACTGATGAGGCTGAGGTTCAAAATGAGGCTGGAGAAGATGGTGATGAAGTATTGGCCAAAAATGGTCGTGGACGTCCTCCAAAGAGTAAAGGAGTTGCTGCTGGTGATTTGCAGAAAAGGAAAGAAAAGGCTGCTGCTGTTGAGGGGGAACGGATGGTGACTGATGAGGCTGAGGTTCAAAATGAGGCTGGAGAAGATGGTGATGAAGTATTGGCCAAAAATGGTCGTGGACGTCCTCCAAAGAGTAAAGGAGTTGCTGCTGGTGATTTGCAGAAAAGGAAAGAAAAGGCTGCTGCTGTTGAGGGGGAACGGATGGTGACTGATGAGGCTGAGGTTCAAAATGAGGCTGGAGAAGATGGTGATGAAGTATTGGCCAAAAATGGTCGTGGACGTCCTCCAAAGAGTAAAGGAGTTGCTGCTGGTGATTTGCAGAAAAGGAAAGAAAAGGCTGCTGCTGTTGAAGTTCCGCCAAGGTAAATTCATGGTTTTCTACTTTTTAACTTATTTTTAATTTTTGTTTAAATAATCAAATATATTTTTCTAATTTTATTACGTGTAATAACTTTTTTCTTTTTGGGGGCACATAGCAGGAAGCGCGCTTCCGAGAGGATAACTAATAGGAAGATTTCAGTTAATGTTGTCACGAAGGATAGGAAAGGCTTGGAACCGGAAAATCCAGTCATATTGAAGTAGAGAAACTAAATATCGCATGCATGTATTTGTCTTTTCCTTAGTATTAGACAGTTCCAGTATCCAAAATTCTAGAATTCTAATACTTTTGTAACTATGGTTTTCCAGTTATGTATGGTGAATGCAATACTTTAGATATGTTGAATGTAAATGCAAGACTTGTTACTTTGTTTTGTATTCTGTGATAGATATAGAGCACAGAGACAGAGTTTTTTTTGTGTCAAAGGGTTGCATGATGCTAAATGTATGGCCAAAATACAAGGTGTTTAAAGTTTTTATAATGCGCGAAACACAAGGTGTCTGGTGGATGGTTTTATTGAAATGTGTTATACAAATGGTAAATAAATGCCCAGACACAATGTGTTTCGATATGTTTATAATTTTAGATTGCCCAAACACAATGTGTTTTATTTTCCTTATCCTTGATAATAACCTGGACAAAGTAATTGATGATATAAATGTCTTAAAAAAATTCAAAATACTATATGTTCAACGACAACTAAGATAATAATTGTAACACCCCAACTAAGGCGGAACAATGAGATGTACAGAAAGTCGAGTATTCAAAACAAAGGGTTATAAATAACATTCACCATAGCTTTATTTAATAAAAGAATTTTACAAATGCACAAGCATGTGAACCAATCCCCAAGTACAATGCGTCCACCGCACTTGGATATTAAGTCCACGAGACAATTAACAAATACGTGAAACGATATTCTACAATGATCAAGGCGGATTCCATTGCCCATCACAAGGTTTGATCTTTGACTCCAAAGTGCAATGCAAACAATCATGGTGCATACATTTCCTCAAGGCTAATGCTAAATCCTGAAAAGCATGAAGATAAAGTGTCAACTACGAAAACGTAGTTGGTGAGTGCATAGGTTTGCAAGTAAATCTCGTTACATATCCATTTCAAAACAAACTTAGAAAATATATTATTTCATGTCAATTCACCCAAACCACATGACCGACAAAAATTCCCATATCAAACCATCAAGTTTTCAAAATACCATAACGTCATTTCAAAGAGTTGAGAAATCCATGGTAAATTATAAAGTTCTCATTTGTCACATTTATCGTGAGAGAAAATATATCGATCGATTAATCATTCATCATACCAAAACCATTCGGTCATCAATACTTCAATATCGCCAATTTCAACAACTTTCGAGATTCCATATAAGGTCCAATACCCAAACCGTATGTTCAATCCATAATATCCAACCATAAGTAATAATCAATAATATTTAGCCAAAGGCATAATTCGATGAGTTTGTCTTGAGCCACTACTAAGACCCTTTCACGTCCAAATAATAATAATGATGATATGTCCCGAAGATATGATAACAGTAGCACATGCTGTCAATCACGTGCAATAATAATAATGAATGGGTCGTGCCATGGAGACGACCAATAATATATAAAGTAGATTAGAGCACCCCATGACCGACACCGTTGAAGGCGGCCACGTAGGCGGTCAATCAACCTGTCGCCACTGATGTGAGTGAGGGGACGAATCCTAGTTGCGCAACCCTCTAACTACAGGCCTCAATGAGTTAATAGTAGTGTACAAGGGACCACCGTTTGACAGTACTCAAGCTCATCATATAACATTAACACGTTGAACATACAATATAATTCCCATATCATTATCATTATTTCAAAGAATCATTTCATAAGAGAAAGTCATTTTAATTAATCATACTTTTCACCCCGCAAGTAAAACATATAAAAGAGTTTGAAAGGGGGCTATAACTCACCTTGATATGCCGCATATTATATTCACTTATCCAAAATGGGTACTTCCCATCTATCGCTTCCTTGATCTTGTATTCCTTATGGTCCTTAATCACCTTTCAATGTCAAGACTATCCCTACGATAGGACTAATATACGTAAGTTCCTATCTTAAGCCATCACTTAGAAATGCCACTATCATTAAGTTGTCATCAATTAAGGAATTCAAGTGTATTGTTAATGCTCGTATCTTTTTTGTTGTACGGATTGATGGTGAAAAAGGTCACTTTCAATATACATGTAATTATAAGTTGTTAGAATTTCGGTAACTTGCCTTCATTTGTGGTTTCGTTTGGTATCTTAGGTTATCATATGGGAATGCCATATTAAGTTATATTATCCTTATTCATCATTTGATGTGTAATCGATTTTAGCACGAATTTGCATTTGTGATATAAATTTATAGTTTGGTTAACGTAATTACTTATGTCCATTCCACTTAATTATCTTTTGTGCCACTTTGGTTACACTTATCATTTAACTCACATATTTCTTGATATGTCTTATGATTATTCGGGTTTATGAAATTCGTTTAAGTGTTATGGGCCATCACCAATTGGGCCTAAGTGTTATGGGCTTTTAAGTGACTTGGGCTTAATTTAGCTATTTGGGCTTAACCTTATTTGGGTTATGTGCTTAATGGGTTATATTGGTTATTGGGCTATATGGTTTATTAGGCCAAGTAGGCCTACTGATTTATGGTTCCATGGGTTTATTATTTGGGCCGGGTTAGCCCATTATGGCCTTTAGTCCATTCCTTAGCCCATTACACAAATTATTAGTTCACTTCAGAATTTTCTGTTTTTACTTCACATTTTTATGAAATGTTGGCTACTGTTTTGGGGTCAAACCGAATTATTTGGACCTTGGTGATTTTTATACAACAACCTATATGTGTATCCTATATTTTTGAATTTTTGATGAATTTTTAGACAGTGTTTGCTATTCTTAAAAATTACCCAAACACAAACTGTCCCGAATGGGCACTGTTTGCGACATCAGAAGTTTTATAAAAGTTCTCGATGTTTTGATTGTTAGAAAAATCCCATGATTTTATTTTAAGCATAGAACACATTGAACTTACTTTCCACCAAGTATGGCCTCCTGGAACCTTATGGATTAGGAGATAAAAATTGTTAAAGTTGATAAAATATTCAGACAATAATATAGCTTTGACCAGTTTTAGTAGAAAAATCATATCTTTTGTTCTGTTCAGTATTTTTGGGTGATTCCAGTTGGTGGTTAAACTTAACTCGTTTATCTACAACTTTTATTTTGAAAGTTTTTCTTGAATCTGTCCTCACATGCTCCGTTTATCCGTCCCAAGACAGAAAACTGATTATGTCAGATTTATTCTTGATTATATCAACTCACCAATGACCTTTCTTGCTTAATTAACACTTAAGTTTATCACTTACAAGATTAATACTTTATTTTGTAGTACTTTTAACATCAATATTACTGATTATAATCCTTTCAATTCCATTAATCATCATCCAAAGATCCATCTCAAATCCAAACTCCTAACAAGATCAATCTAGTACAAATCTAATGCATGCATGTTAAGATCTAACCATTATACATATAAATAAGCTATAACCTTTAATCTAATTTTTGAAAATGTCATTGTTGATGAAAAATCTCAGAAACATAGCCTTATAATCTTATAAAAATCGGATCCATGATGATCCTTATCACAACTTTACAAGCTTTTACACTAAACCAACACTTTCGGGTCTTACCAAGGTTGAATCCTTGAATCTTTCTTCTAGATTTCGACATGCATGAGCATGAGAAAGAAGATTCTATCAACTTGCCTTCATCAAGTGTGTTTTTCAAAGAAAACAAAAGATAATATATGCTTTTGATAAAGATCTTTGAAGATAGACTAAAACAAGATTAAACTAGTAAATGGATTAAGGTTTATACCCTTCAAGAACTCGGTTTTGGAGATGATTTTTGGGCAGAAATTTCGTGGCCTTTACACTCCTAATAACCCTTAATCCAAGCTTGAAACAACCCTTAATGAATCCAAGTAAGAACCCTTATTATTAATGTTGTTTTAGTTAGGATTTTTAGCCTCCTTTTTGAGTGTATGCAACCGAAAATACATGTATATATGGGCTGATTTTTGTGACTTCAACACCTCCAATTGACTCCATGCTTGACTCTATATGATGGATTAACAAGAAAGATTATTATTACAATAGATGAGATAAGATTTAAGCTTCATTTTGCTTGTAAAAATCCGAAATATGAAGAAGGAAAGGAAGAAAGTTGAGAGAGTTTTGAGAGAAGTGTGCTGGGAGGTGTTTGCAAGAATGAGGGTGTTGGGTTGAGTCTTGGGGGCTTAATCACGTGGCTAGGGCAGCAAAAAGGGAGTTTGAGGCTTGCTATTGGCTAAGTGAAGTGGTGGATCAAATGTTACTTAAATCATTATTTATAAACTTGTATTTATTTAGTTACATATATATATAGCTATATATATTATTCAAGCTACTTTTATGTACATAAGGTTTATAAATAATATATTTATGATATTATATATATATATATATATATATATATATATATATATATATATATATATATATATATATATATATATATATATATATATATATATATATATATATATATATATATATAAAAGATGGAATAGGTACATATATATGTATATATGTATGTATTATATATATATATATATATATATAGGTACATATTTGTGTTTTATAATTGTTACTTAAATCATTATTTATAAACTTGTATTTATTTAGTTACATATATATATATATATATTATATATATATATATATATAGTACATATTTGTGTTTTATAATTGTTACTTAAATCATTATTTATAAACTTGTATTTATTTAGTTACATATATATAAGCTATATATATATATATATATATATTATATACATATATATGTATATATGTATGTATTATATATATATATATATATATATAGGTACATATTTGTGTTTTATAATTGTTACTTAAATCATTATTTATAAACTTGTATTTATTTAGTTACATATATATATATAGGTACATATTTGTGTTTTATAATTGTTACTTAAATCATTATTTATAAACTTGTATTTATTTAGTTACATATATATATATATACATTTTTGTGTTTTATAATTGTTACTTAAATCATTATTTATAAACTTGTATTTATTTAGTTACATATATATAAGCTTATTATTATTCAAGCTCACTTTTATGTACATAAGGTTTATAAATAAATTTTTGAGATGGTAATTATATATTATATATATATATATATATATATATATATATATATATATATATATATATATATATATATATATATATATATATATATATATATATATATATAAAAGATGAATAGGTCATGTATATTATATATGTATGTATTATATATATATATATATATATATAGGTACATATTTGTGTTTTATAATTGTTACTTAAATCATTATTTATAAACTTGTATTTATTTAGTTACATATATATATATATATATATATATATATATATAGTACATTTTTGTGTTTTATAATTGTTACTTAAATCATTATTTATAAACTTGTATTTATTTAGTTACATATATATAAGCTTATTATTATTCAAGCTCACTTTTATGTACATAAGGTTTATAAATAAATTTTTGAGATGGTAATTATATTTTATATATATATATATATATATATATATATATATATATATATATATATATATATATATATATATATATAAAAGATGGAATAGGTACATATATATGTATATATGTATGTATTATATATATATATATATATATATAGCTACATTTTTGTGTTTTATAATTGTTACTTAAATCATTATTTATAAACTTGTATTTATTTAGTTACATATATATAAGCTTATTATTATTCAAGCTCACTATTATGTACATATTAGTTTATCAATATATTTTTGAGATAGTCATTTCATTTTCATGACCATATATACTTTAATTGGCATGATTAATTAATTTGTTGGACATTTTGTAAGATTTATTGACTTTGTCACAAGTTGTGAGTCTTACATTATTATTTTTATAACTTGACTTCTTGAAATGAAGTTTTTTTTTTGTTCATTGACATTTCATCAAGTTCAATTAGAACTAATATATAGCTTGAGATTGTCTTGAATGATTATAGTTATTGTTTATGGCATTTCTAAGGCAACCGGCTCTCTTTTGACATTCTATTGAACTAGAGGGCAAATATCACCATGCCCTAATCAATTCTCTTAATAAACCTCTAGGGATAGATGTCTAGATAAGTCCAAGTAGATTGTCCTAGTCGGATTTTGAGGGTTGTTACATCATTACCCCCTTAACAGCAACTTCGTCCGCGAAGTTCGATCATTCATATAGAAGCAAAAATGAATAGGCTGACAGTAAGGGTGTCTACACGGAGACGTATAAAATGTGAGGGTTCATCTAGGTTTCATCATGACCTTTTTAGTTACTTACAAGTTTTTGATCTCCGTAGTTGAGGGCATCTCTTACTTGGTGCCCTAACATTTCTCGTGATTAGAAACTTCAATAAAAAGAAAAAGGTTACGAATGTCGCTCACTTATTGAGACGACTAGAGATTAATCATATGTAATCGTTGTGGGTTGTTCATCTTGCCTAGACTGATACTAAATAATGGGACGATGATGAGAATGTCAATACGGAGGTGTAAAATGAGCAAACGGTTCGTAACGGGAGTTAAAATAAAAATAGTAAGAGACGTTGGAATATCGATCGTTGGTGGCTACTCATTTCCATTGTTACTTTGTACACCTTCCTTTATCATTTGCTTTCCCAATTTAAGAATCGCTCCACTTGTTCTCTCCTCCTTTCATCCTTCTTTGGTTTGACATTGGACGCGCTTGCCGGTACTTGAAAATATTAACTTCGTTTGTGACTAATCACTTGTTAAGGGATTACCCCCTTAACAAGAGTGATACTAACTCATTATGCCAAGTTGCACTAAAATTGCGATGGTACATCTTCGTAGTACCTCACTTTAGGGTTTTCTAGTGTTGTCTTTGTTATTTTATGGCGTGCAAGGAAATCATGAATTGGTTGATGATAGTTCCATCTTACTCCTCATACTCACCTTTGTCTTTTCAACTTCGTCCTTATTTTCCCAAAGTCACCTCTTTCATTATTCGCTAATTCATATCGTCACCAATTTCTCTTGCTTTTGCCGATATTGGCTTTCAAATCGTTTTAAGGTACCTTTAATTACCTCTTTTTTACGCTAGAAGGACCATTATCTATGACTCATCACCGACAAATCTCTTTTAACATTGCACATATAACCTATTCGGTTTCTTTGCTATACCTACGCATTCCTCTTGATAGGATTTACACAATCCTTATGCTCACAAATAATCATATCACATCCTCACCATCTTGGAAAGACTAACACTTCAAGCCCTTTTTAGTATGGATCCCTTCTCAAGGACAATCCTTCTTAGGTCCTTTCAGACCTCTACAAAACTTCCAATGACCTTGCTTTCTAAAGCCTCATATCTATTTTTAGTTTTCTAGGCTAAGCTTCTTTTCAAGTACACTAGCCTAATGTTCTTTGTAATGTAACATAATTTAGGTGAAGCTTCACACCTCGTCCTTTTCTCAACCATTTAGTTTTCTCCATTTTTCTTTCGTGTTCTTATGGATCACCATACACCTTATTATTTTGCCACTTAGATGCGTCCTTTCCTAGAGTGATCGTGGTTTTGAATGTAGCGCGCGCAGTCGCTTAGTCTTTGTAGTTACCTCAGGGGTACTTGTCACATCATGCTGCTACGGATCCTTTAATCCTAACTCATCACAGATGCGTGTTATCCTTGTCATGCTTCCGTTCAAACGTTTCATGACTAGCCCTTCCCGGAGTTTGTTAGTGGTTTGAAACTCAGTTCAGCGGCCAACTTCCTTGATCGTTGGGGTGGTATGTGTCGTGACTTCTACCGTCGTATTTCTTATTTGCTTTCACTACTAGCTTAGCGATTTCATGTTGTTTTCCTTCTTCACTTTTCTTGGGCACACTCCTTCGTGGGTCGATGGTCCTTGACGATTCACCATGTGTTGCGAAATATTTCTCACCCAATTTCATCTTGTTTTAGCTTACCTCCATTTGACCGTTGACCTGGAGGAGATAACCATCACAGGTCATCGTGCTTCCTCTACTTATCGACCATACTTCTCCTCCTTGGTAAAGCCAGCCTCCATCAGGCGTTAAGCGTGTACCGCCTTCTCTAAGCTCGGTTGATATGCTCTACTAATAGTTTGTCTTTTGATAAAGGTTTTCCAATAGGTATTTAAAGTATAACGCGTGGAGCGCCATAAAGATGAACACCTTCAGAACTACATCTTGTAGATGACGTCAATACCTTCACTTTACTGTTTGGGTTAATCGCCTTCTTTACTTTACTTTCTACTTCATATCTCTTTCAATGACGCTAGTGAGTACTCTTCTTGAAAGATAGAGTAAAATCTTGCGTTTCATACTCCTTGTTCGAGTATTTTCCTTGTTGCGATTACCCCCTTAACATTTTTCTTCTAGAAAATGTAAGGGATTTCATGCTTTACGTTTCATCTTGCTTTCTCCTCAAGCAAGCTCATTAGCCACCTTCTTAACTAGGTTCCTTAAATCACCTTGCTTTCTTACGTTCTTTGGCAGTCTTCAATCCGCCAAATCTTCTTATCATTCTCGACGACCTTCAATTCGCCAGATTTCCTAATCCTACTTTTAACTACTCTTGTCCTCCAGAGTAGTCCCAAATCATTTTTCATTTATCTTCCAATCACGGGGGTCACATAATTCTTATATTACTTCTTATCCTCCTTAATTACATCTTCGCTCCAACGGTAACTCTGGAATTTCCTCTAATTACCGCCGAGGCTCCATTTTTACATGGATAGAAGGACCTTCAATTCCTTCACCAATTTGAGGCCTCGGTTCAATTGCCTCTACACTCGCTCACGTGTAGACCATATCCAAGGCATCGCTTTCATTGGGTATACTAGTATATAGTATCTTCTATACTATACTTCTCTAACTCGCTAGTTTTCTGAACTTCCTTGTATCGAGTAGGTCCTTTTCTTAACGTTGTTGCGAGTGGGTGGTGTTAGTTATTTGGTCTCACCACTTTTCAGGTGTTGCGTCGAGTCGTCCGTGGATCGAGGGAATCGTAAATTTTTGGAAAAGAAGAACCATGCTTTCATCGTGTTTGGTCCCCAAGATTGTCGAAATTCACTTGGTTAGTTTCAATGTAGAAGTGGGGAGTAAGAGTTCATAGCGATAATAAGACGACAACTCAAATTAATATTCTTAGGTGAGTTAAAAGGGTTGCTTCAACGTTGCTTGTGAAAATTTGCTTCCTTGTACTTTGATTGACACACAACATATCTTGCACGTCCTACGTTATGTACGTGACCCAATAGCATCTTCTATGCGATAAAGTTATCCCAAGTCTTCCACATATGGACGACTGGTGTCTCAACTGTTTTTTTCGCGTCCCTTGATGTCGCAACGAGAGAGTGGGTACTACTTACTCGAATTTGCCTTTACTGAGTATTGCGTAAATGAATTGTATATTGTTAGGTTACTAACTTTTGAAGAGAAGCGGTGGTGGTCATTACTTTGAATAATCAAGGATATAGAGTTTGGTTTCGAATGAATGAAATAGGAAATATAAAAACAAAAGAGTCATTAAGGCTCGAATCAGACTCCTTGCGCGGTTTAAAGAAATCACTTCTATGTCTTTCGTTGCCCAATGGACTCCAACTTTTGATGACGTCAATATATGTCACACCGGCTTAGAATATAGATAGTTGTTTGCGTACACGTGTTAGAATAGAAATATCGCACCAAATATTGGGGTTACAATCCTTAGGACGTGTCATCTAGAATATATAGGAATGCGTCCTACTAGTGTCGTCATATCGTCATATGGCTTTAAAACAGCTCAGCGTTCGTATGTCTCCAACTTCGTTCGACGCTCCCATATGTTTCGCACCATCTTAGATCGAACGCAAAGGTTATGTGTAGTTTCTAAAAGGATAGAGTCGCGTCATATCTTGGGACTACAATTCTCAGAGTATATCGTCCAACGTACGTGGAAAGATGCTCCACCGATGATATCGCGTTGTCGTATGTCCATGATGAATAGTGGTATTATAAGAAATAGGATGTGGGATAATTTCAAAAGAGCACGAGTGAACGGATATTGGATTGAAGGGGTGCTTAATGACAACTTTCATACTTAGGAAATTTCTAATTCATAATCAATTTCTTAGGGAAAATCACTAGTTCTCAAGCGGTCAAATCTCAACACGCAATATCTATCTCAGTAGTAAGGACTAACTACATTGTCATCATGTCGTACAACACTAGTTCTCAATAGTCAAACCTTAGAGCATAATAACTATCTCAATAATACGACACACCTATATAATCATTAAATCCATGCACTAGTCCTCAAATAGCTCAACCTTAGGGTGCAATAATTATCTCAATAGAAAGGCACGACTACATAATCATCATAATATCACGCACTAGTCCTCAAATAGCTCAACCTTAGGGTGCAATAATTATCTCAATAGAAAGGCACGACTACATAATCATCATAATACTCACGCGCTAGTTTCAAATAGCTCAAACTTAGAGAGTAAAGGCTCTTATATCCATATCGTCCATGGAGCATATTCTTTTTCAAATCAATCATAAATAATCAACCTCATTACCTAATAATTTAAACGGTCATATCCCAAAATGATTTCATGTCTCATGGTAATCACATTATTTTAAAGTGCATATGCTACTTAAAGTTCAACATCATAAATCATGAAGCTTTTACGCATGCATTTCTCACATAACTTCCACGTTGCACATTCCAAACTTTCACATTGACATTACGAGCTTTCACATTGCATATTACAACTTTCACATTGCACATCATAAACTTTCACATTGACATTACAAGCTTTCACATTGCACATTACAACTTTCACATTGCACATCATAAACTTTCACGTTGCAATCAAATCATGCCCAAATTCACATGTTATAACATATAATATCATGTACCAACGAATATCTTTCAATCTTAGATTCATTTCAATTCTAGTGTGCATAAGCGGAATCCTACTAGACTAGCAAAATCCTCAAGTAAAGCAAGTCTCGAATCGTTATATATGCTTAGGTGAATGTCTAAATGCAACAAGTATTCACATAAAAATGGATTATTAAAGATTTTTTTTTTTATTTTATTTTTTTTTTTTTTTTTTTTTTTTTTGAAAAGGAATCCTTTTGAACATAAGCCCAAGTGGCCGTTTGAGTTTTACATGGTCCTCTCATAATTAAACGTAGATTCATGACTCTAAGTTTAATTATGGTCCTACCATGTAAAGCTCAAACTAATACGCTTAACCTTATGCTCGACTCGACTATAAAAATCGTTTTGAAAAGTGGCTATAGTTTTGAAACAATGTTCTCTATAACCTTAGTCTCTGATACCATTTTCTGTAACACCCCAACTAAGGCGGAACAATGAGATGTACAGAAAGTCGAGTATTCAAAACAAAGGGTTATAAATAACATTCACCATAGCTTTATTTAATAAAAGAATTTTAGAAATGCACAAGCATGTGAACCAATCCCCAAGTACAATGCGTCCACCGCACTTGGATATTAAGTCCACGAGACAATTAACAAATACGTGAAACGATATTCTACAATGATCAAGGCGGATTCCATTGCCCATCACAAGGTTTGATCTTTGACTCCAAAGTGCAATGCAAACAATCATGGTGCATACATTTCCTCAAGGCTAATGCTAAATCCTGAAAGTGGAACATTTGCCATTTTAGCCCGTTACTTGTTACATATAATAATGGCAAACTTTATGAATATAAGAAAACTTTGGGTATTTTTGGTGCATATATATGTGTGTCGGACTAGTGAAATATTGTAACATCTGATGTCTGGATGATCAGTTTCATTAAGGAAACGAACCCGAAACACTCGTAACCTTACATCTGATCCAAGTTAAGAAATAATTAACTAGGATTAGTTAACTAAGGTTAGTTAACTAGCCCATAGTATTACAAAACCATCAAACTAGCCGATGGTACTCCTTAACTTAACCATAGTTACCAACAAACTAAACTAGTAACCATGGTAATTTATTACCTATAAATAGTAACCGTATACATGAATAGTACCGTATTCGTGAATAGTAATCATATCTAGAAATTGTATTTATGAATAGTGAACGTGAAAAGTACTGTGAATAGTAACTATGAATAGTAACGGTAAATAGTAAAGGTAAAAAGTAAATTTTAAATAGTAAAGGTAAAAGTAAATTGTAAATAGTAAAGGTAGAAAGTAAATTGTAAAAAGGGTAATAAAATAAAATAATATAAAGGTGGGACCCACGTCAAATAATTTAAAGTCTACGTTGAATTCTGAATTCGAATAAATTCAAAAGTGAATAGTGCTGAATAGTAACGTCGCTTTGATTATCATGTAAATGATATATCATGTTAGGCGTATTGGTTAATGATGATTGTCGCTTTGATTATCATGTAAATGATATATCATGTTAGGCGTATTGGTTAATGATGATTGTCGCTTTGATTATCATGTAAATGATATATCATGTTAGGCGTATTGGTTAATGATGATTGTCGCTTTGATTATCATGTAAATGATATATCATGTTAGGCGTATTGGTTAATGATGATTGTCGCTTTGATTATCATGTAAATGATATATCATGTTAGGCGTATTGGTTAATGATGATTGTCGCTTTGATTATCATGTAAATGATATATCATGTTAGGCGTATTGGTTAATGATGATTGTCGCTTTGATTATCATGTAAATGATATATCATGTTAGGCGTATTGGTTAATGATGATTGTCGCTTTGATTATCATGTAAATGATATATCATGTTAGGCGTATTGGTTAATGATGATTGTCGCTTTGATTATCATGTAAATGATATATCATGTTAGGCGTATTGGTTAATGATGATTGTCGCTTTGATTATCATGTAAATGATATATCATGTTAGGCGTATTGGTTAATGATGATTGTCGCTTTGATTATCATGTAAATGATATATCATGTTAGGCGTATTGGTTAATGATGATTGTCGCTTTGATTATCATGTAAATGATATATCATGTTAGGCGTATTGGTTAATGATGATTGTCGCTTTGATTATCATGTAAATGATATATCATGTTAGGCGTATTGGTTAATGATGATTGTCGCTTTGATTATCATGTAAATGATATATCATGTTAGGCGTATTGGTTAATGATGATTGTCGCTTTGATTATCATGTAAATGATATATCATGTTAGGCGTATTGGTTAATGATGATTGTCGCTTTGATTATCATGTAAATGATATATCATGTTAGGCGTATTGGTTAATGATGATTGTCGCTTTGATTATCATGTAAATGATATATCATGTTAGGCGTATTGGTTAATGATGATTGTCGCTTTGATTATCATGTAAATGATATATCATGTTAGGCGTATTGGTTAATGATGATTGTCGCTTTGATTATCATGTAAATGATATATCATGTTAGGCGTATTGGTTAATGATGATTGTCGCTTTGATTATCATGTAAATGATATATCATGTTAGGCGTATTGGTTAATGATGATTGTCGCTTTGATTATCATGTAAATGATATATCATGTTAGGCGTATTGGTTAATGATGATTGTCGCTTTGATTATCATGTAAATGATATATCATGTTAGGCGTATTGGTTAATGATGATTGTCGCTTTGATTATCATGTAAATGATATATCATGTTAGGCGTATTGGTTAATGATGATTGTCGCTTTGATTATCATGTAAATGATATATCATGTTAGGCGTATTGGTTAATGATGATTGTCGCTTTGATTATCATGTAAATGATATATCATGTTAGGCGTATTGGTTAATGATGATTGTCGCTTTGATTATCATGTAAATGATATATCATGTTAGGCGTATTGGTTAATGATGATTGTCGCTTTGATTATCATGTAAATGATATATCATGTTAGGCGTATTGGTTAATGATGATTGTCGCTTTGATTATCATGTAAATGATATATCATGTTAGGCGTATTGGTTAATGATGATTGTCGCTTTGATTATCATGTAAATGATATATCATGTTAGGCGTATTGGTTAATGATGATTGTCGCTTTGATTATCATGTAAATGATATATCATGTTAGGCGTATTGGTTAATGATGATTGTCGCTTTGATTATCATGTAAATGATATATCATGTTAGGCGTATTGGTTAATGATGATTGTCGCTTTGATTATCATGTAAATGATATATCATGTTAGGCGTATTGGTTAACGTTTAATGGTGTATTGTATAATGATATTGATATTGAAACGTTGATTGTATTGAACTGTGCTAATGTGAAACCTTTTAGGGTTTTCTTTGGACATGATTAGGTATCCTAATCCTCGCTTATTGTTATCGGTCGTTATCCCGATACGGTTATTCCTTGTTACTTGTTGTGAGTCCCAAATATAGATGATTAACTAAACCCGACTGGCAAGTACAACTTATCTTGATGGACAAGTTAAGTTTACGATCCAGATATGGATAACAAGAAAACAATTGACTTAAAGTAAAATGCAAGAACTAAATGGCAGAAACTATATAAAGATATATATAAGTATAATCAAGTATGTAGCATTGAGACACGTTGTTTTCTTTCTAATGTATTTGATTTATTGATATATAAACAAATACAAGGATTGTTGCGGAACAAAGATAAACATCCAAGTGTAAGTATCTAAACAATCCTGAAAAACAAGTGATCTAAATAACTTGGAAATACTCGTAAGTTTACTTAGAGTATATCTCACAAGTTGCAATGCTAAAGTTTCAAGCCTTTTGCAAGTTGTGAGAAGACTTCATATTTATAGACCAAGTTCATGATGACATGGACAAGATCGTATAAAAGTGGTTGTGAACATTTAAGGAATTAAACCTAATTCCTTACATGCTTGTACTAGGAATAGTATATAAGTCAGTTGATGTGACTTATAGTACTATGTTCCAAACCTATACTTTTACCTTGTACCTTTTATTAATAGATAAATCTATTAACTGGGTAAAGGTATGTAAAGTAAAAAGTCTTCCTCGTAATCAGTGTAAAGTGTTGTAAATACTTTACACTGAGATGCTTCAGTCTTCGATCTGGTAGAATCACTCTTTGCTCGCTTCTGAGATGATTCTCTTCTTCATACTTCAGTCTTTGACTTCAGAATGAATGCTTCAGATTTATCTTGATCTGAACTGAAGTGAAGCTTCAGTGAAGTAATTCTAAGATGGATCAGAATTCTGTACAAACGTTTTTACTGAACTTCAAGCTATTTCTGAACAAATTATACTTGGTCGATTTCCGACCTAACAAATTCCCCCTTATTTGTTCTGAAATAGTGCATGCATCTCAGACTTCTATCTATACATGCTTGTAAGTCTGAAATGCAAGTTTTTGTTTTAAGTTGTAAAAAAAAATTCTAAGTACATCTTATAGATCATTGATGTCTCAGAATTTTACTTGTGGTTTTTCTAACTTAAACTTACCATCTACTTATTGGTTACAATTTGCAACATATATATACAAACTGAAATGTTTGTTACAAATGTAAATATATTACAAGTACATGATAAACTGAAAAAGGAACTACTTCTTGGCAGGCCTTGAACCAGAAGGTGCTTCAGTAGATTTCCTTTTCAGTGGAGAATGATCCTTCTTTCCAAACAATCTGCTTTCAATCTCTACTTTGGCTTGCATCTTTTGTTGTATTCTGGATAACCATGCACCAATCAAAACAGATTTCGGATTCCCCTTCAGAATCTGGATCATCTCCCTATGCTCTGAAATCCCAAACTCGTGAACTGAAACTTGATTATATTCTTCAGCTGCCCTACCTTCTCTTTTCACAATCAAATCAAACAACTTCAATCCATCAGCCTTTGTAACTTCTATATCAATGATTTTGGCCTGATGCGATCGATGATTCATGTAATGATCATACTGATCCTTCTCATGTTTTCTTTCAAGTTTAGCAGCATCATCAGATGGTTTGAGGGAAGTAAAGACAACATCATGAGAATTCTTTCTTGCAGACCTTGTTCCAGTTACTTTGGGCTTTGTGGTTGGTCTGAACAACTCTTTTTCAACCTTCAGAACTTCGGCCAGAATTTCCTTCCTTTTAATTTCCATTTCCTTTTCTCTATTTCTCTTCAAGTCTTCAACAGACAACTTGAAGGTTAGACTTTCTAGCTTTTGTTCCAGAGGTGAGTAATTCATCCCACATTCATACTCGAGCATATCAACAACAGACTTCTGCACTCTTGGATCATTTTTGATTTTCAAATATCTTTCCAATGACAAACCAAGAGCTGCAGCATCTATATGATCAAGGGTCCCCATCTTCAGATGTTGTTCCCTTTCTCTTTCTTTGTTTTCCCTCCACATAATGAATTGATTTGAGACCTGCTTCTGCAAAGCCTCCAATTTCTTACTATCAGCATCAAGATCGTGCAGGGGATAACCATGCTCATCCACATTCTCACCAATAATAATCCCAGAACCCTTAGAACTTTTCTTTGTTGGTTCTTCCTCTAATGGGGCCTTGCCCTTATCTTTCTGAGTAGATTCAGATTCAGTTTCCCCCTGAACTGAGGCACTACCAGATGGCACCTCAGTTTGCTTCTTGGTTGCTTCAATGATTTCTTATGTACTTGCAAGCAGACCAATAGGCACAACTTTTCCCCCTTTGGGGACCTTTGAAGGCAACTTAGCGAATTCTTCAATGGCCATTTGCATGCCCTTCAGTGGTTCCCAACTTTGTTGTTGTAAGCATTCAGAAATTCCTTTAGAAAGCTGAGCAAACTGAGACCTTAATCTGAAATTGGAGTTCAGGTTCAGCGACTCTTTATCTTTTATCTCTTTCAACTGCTTTCTATCTTCTTCAGTGAAGGAGGGAACAGGAGGAGCAACAGTATGTTTCCTTCTTGAGATGAGTTAGAATTTCTTCTAACTGTTTTGACTGGTTCTGAACTGAGCCTTCAAGTTTGGACACTGAATCTTTTACTTCATTAACAGCCTTGTCCACTTTGTCATTTGTGTCTTTGGTTAGTTCAGCAATCATCACTCTAACCTTCTCACCAACCTTCTCAGAAACGGATTCTGAAATCTGAGTGACTAGATTCTGAGTTAGCTCAGACTTCAGACTATCCAAAATACCAACACTTATAGAAGCTCCAAGTTAAAAAAAAACAAAAAAAAAAAACAAAAAAAAAAAAATAACCAGGAAAAAAAGAAATTAAAAACAAAAAGTATAAAAAAAACCCCAAAGAACAAGTTCTTTCTCATTTATACTTGGCTTCTTAACCAACTCATGTACTTCACTTCCAACAGCCATAAAATCTTGCTTTATCAACTGAACACAAGATGTCAAGTTTGCAACCACCGAAGCTTGCACATCTCTTTTTGTTAGCTTGAAGGCTTCTCTGATTGCAGAGCTCACCTGTTGCAAGTCATCACCAGCTCATTCAGCTTCCCAACTACTAGTCCTTCATTTCCAGCAACCTTGGTTAACTCAGTTCCAAGAAACATCTGAGCTCCTTTCATTTCAGCCACAGAACTAGTATTGGCAGTTAGAGACTTGGTTAAGTCCTCCACCCTAGAATAAGGCTTTGGACTTCGGTTTGAGTCTTTTCTAACTGTGCTTCTACATTTAGAGGTGGTGGAGGTTGTGCAGAAGCAGGAGCAACAAATGGTAGATTACCAAGCCCTTTAAGAACATTGTTCAGTTGTAAATCAGTTGGACTCTCAGATTCTGTTTCAGAATCCAAGTCCGTCTCTATTGGGGCATCATAATTGATAGGCGGTGGGATTTTGTGAATTTGGGGGTGAAGAAATTGAAGTGATGGATTGAAATTTGGTGCTGTAACATAGGCAGGATTAGTGCCCGGTGGAAAAATTGGATGTTGATGAGATGGAGGTGGTGGAACATAAGGATTAATATCTTGTTCTTGTTGGTCTGGTTGAATTTGGATTTCTGGGGGGAGGAGGAGGGGCGTTTGCGAGGATGGTGGCTGGCTCAGAATCAGATTGATTCGCCTCCAATAATCCCTCGT
>CM067175.1:18033305-18132585 GCA_034093135.1 Erigeron breviscapus | reverse complement strand
TTGATTAACTTCTTTAGAAACCATATGACCAACGAACTTCAGCTTTTCCATGAATGAGCGAACATACTCACCCATGACACCGGGCTTGGCTGTCAAAGCTCTAAACTCCTTCTCAATCAACCTCAACTCGCGAGTGCCAACATATTCTTCTAAAAATTTCTCTCTAAAAGTACCCTAAGGCATAACAGCTAATATTTCAGGAGTCAAAGAGACAGTAGTAGTTTTCCACCAGTTGCGAGCACTCATCTTCAATATCCTAGTAGCACATAAAACCTTCATATCCTCGGGACAATAGCATGACGCAAACACCACCTCAATATCATCCAACCATTCCATAGCACATACTGCATCTTGACTACCATCAAACTCTTTCGTGCCAAACTTCTTGAATCTATCATACTTAAAATTAGTAGTACGAGGAGCAACTACAACACGAGGCTCAAGCATATTCGCCCGTTTTCTACATTATATTGTAGACAAAATGGTTAACACCCGTGCTAACAGTCAACGTGATAGAGCTACAGCTAGTGACACTCCGGCTAATTGAAATGGGGCTGGCAATGTGGAAAATCAAAGGCCACCTTGAAGGCCATATCCGAGTGAAATGCCAAATAAAGAAGGGATTGAACGAGCGAATCCAGTGATTGAATAGATTGCTACTCAATCTGAGATGTTTGAAGAATTGAGGGCTATTCGAGCCCAACTGAGAAGAACTGAAGAAGACTTGTTCGGGTAAGAGCTGAAAGGGAAGTTGACCCACATCGAGAAGAGCGTACTGATGAAAATTATTCCAATCTCTCTAACCGTGCTGAGTCATCCATTATGAGATCACAGCCTGCTCATGTGAATGTTGTTGTTGTTAACAATGAAGGTGGAATTAATGGGGTAATGTGGGAGCCTCGTGTTGTGGTTGCTCCTTGTACTACTAACTTTAAGTATGATAGCAATAAGTGTGCGCAAAGAGTTTGATGGTACTCCAAGATGCAGTAGATGCTATGGCATGGTTGGATGATATTGAGGTGGTGTTTGCTTCATGCTATTGTCCCGATGATACGAAGGTTTTTTTGTGCTACTAAGATGTTGAAGATGAGTGCTTGCAACTGTTGGAAAGATACTACTGTCTCTTTGACTCCTAAGGTATTAGCTGCTATGCCTTAGGGTACTTTCAGGAGAAATTTCTAGAAGAATATGTTGGCACTCGCGAGGTAAGGTTGATTAAGAAGGAGTTTAGAGCTTTGACTGTCAAGCCCGCTGCCATGGATGAGTATGCTAGCTCATTCATGGAAAAGCTCAAGTTCGTTGGTCATATGGTTTCTAAAGAAGTTGATCAAGTTTAAGCTTACTGTGATGGTCTTCATCCTAGCTATCGTGGTCTATGTAGACAACATACTACTTTTTCTGTTGCTATCAAGGAATCCAAGCGACTTGATGATGATTTCAAAACCAAAAAAGTAACTGATAAAGCTGACGATAAAAACTCTGGATTCAAGAGAAGGTTTGATGGGTCGCCAGGTTCTGGAAAGAAGTTTAAAGGTGGTTCTTTCTCGCATAAAGGAAGATATGATAAGAAGACTACTCCATTTATGTTCATCTTGCAAGGCCTCGCATAACAGACCATGTTTTGAGAATACTAAGAGATGTGATAAGTGTGGCAAGACGGGTCATGCTACTGTTGTTTGTATAGATAAGACTTGTTGTTACAGGTTCCTGGAGACGGGTCACTTGTTTGCTGATTGTCTTTTGAAGAAGAAAGAAGATGAAAAGAAGAATGATCCTCTAAAAGCAAAAGCAAGTGCCTTTCAGATGACTACCGACATTGCTAAGGAGAATGATGAGATAGTAAGCGGAACTTTTCTTATTAATTCTAAGCTTGCTACTGTTCTATTTGATTTTGGTGCTAACAATTTCTTTGTTTCTACTTTGTTTGCTCTAAAACATGATATGACTACTAGCCTCCTTGATTGTGCTATAGAGGTTGAGGTTGCAAACGGATCTATTTTGGTTACTCGTGAGGGATTCATGGGTTGTTTGATTGAAATTGCGGGTCAATCGTTTACTGCAAATCTATTGCCTGTTACTATAGCTAGTTTTGATGTGGTTATTGGCATGGATTGGATGTCTAAGAATAATGTGGTTCTCCTATGTTCTAAAAAGATCGTGTGTATTACTACCACCAGGGTAGTGTTGTTTTTGTCTATGGTGACAAAAAGCCAGGACATCTTAAAGATATTACCATGATGAAAGCTCTTAGATATATCCGGCAAACCAAATATCATTTTCTTGCCTATGTGATCGATTCGCGTGTGGCAAAGCCTTCTGTTTCTGATGTTAATGTGGTTTCTGAATTTAACGATGTGTTGATAATGAGGTAGAGTTCTCTGTTGAGCTTATGTCTGGTGCTACTCCTGTTGCTAAAACACCTTATCGTCTTGCTCTTACATAAATGGAGGATTTAATGATTCAGATTCAAGAATTGGTTGATAAAGGCTTCATTCGTCCGCGTTCTTCGCCTTGGGGAGCTTCTATTTTGTTTGTAAAAAAGAAAGACGGTTCTATGGCCATGTGTATCGATTACCGGAAGCTTAATAAGGGAACATTTAAGAATAAATATCCTCTTCCTCGTATCGATGATCTTTTTTATCAACTTCAAGGTGTTTCTTATTTTTCAAAGATCGATTTGCGTTCTAGTTATTACCAACTGAAAGTCGAGGAAATGAGTGTTGCAAAGACATCATTCCGTACTCGTTATGTTCATTATGATTTTCTAGTCATGCCTTTTGATTTGACAAATGCGCTGGCTGCTTTTATGGATTTCATGTATCCTGTTTGTCATCCGTTCTTGGATCATTTTTGTGATTGTCTTTATTGATGATGTCTTGGTGTACTCAAGGACTGAAGCCGAACATCGTGAGCATTTAAGGGTTGTTCTCGAAGTCCTTTGGGAGAAGAAGCTTTATTCCAAATTCTCCAAATGTGAATTCCAGCTTAAGGAAGTTCATTTCCTTAGGCATGTCATTTCTTCATAAGGAACAAAGTTGATCCTTCTAAGATTGAAGTCGTATCAAATTGGGAGCAGACTAAAAATCCTTCTGAGATCAAGAGTTTTCTTTGTATAACATGTAACACCCGACTTTTAAAATTATGGGTTTTCAAAAACTTTTCAAACTTTCACCTAACGGTGTTAAGAATTGCGGAAGAAATCTTTAAAAGTCAAACCGATAAACAATTCGGTTTCTGCATTTATTGGTGTTACTTGCCATATCATAATATAAGTCTAAATGAAAACCCAACGGTTGTCCAACACAAAACAACCGTCTACAAAGTACTTCACAAATTCAGCAACACGAAAAATATAAATATGTCTAATGAGGTGTAGCATCTATGGGTAGCTAAAGTCATCAGCAAGCTATCTACCCACTCCTCGCTCTGCAGTCCTCATCTACCTTCAAGCTAAACCTGAGGGAATCACACATTTCAAGAAACAAGTGTTAGCTAACGAATTAGCTAAGTAAGATAACACCAAGGTTATAAAGCTTTGTCCAATTAAAACGCTTCTACTTTATTGACAAAACGTTAAGGCACAACACACTTAATACACACACGAATAAACTGCATATCAACTTAGGATGAATCACCCTAAATGTGCCTATTCTTCATTTAGTTCACACATTTACTCACGTATCTTCGTTAACTGCATTTAAGTGTAACATAAGTCACACCCGACTAGATGAGCAACCAAAAGCTAGTCATCATACGTCGTTAAGGAATGGCAAGCCAATCCCGGAGTAATCCGTATGTGGAGGCGGGTCAGACCCCTCGTATTACTCAAACTGCGTTTCAATGACCATGTTGCAAGGAGCCACCCAAGCAACCTCACGTTCACGCACCCGCCGGGTTAGGGCAAGTACGGGTTAAGCTTAACACTTTCCTGCATATCAATTTACGAGCTCGGTTTCACACATTATTAGTTTAGGCATCACACAACCTAAACATTTCACACATCATTAGTTTAGGCATCACACAACCTAAACATTTCACACATAATCTTCATTACGTTTGGGCCCTTAAACGTGCAAGTGACATGGCAACCTAGAAAGTCTAGTGAGCTAGGTGAACAAGCCACATACGCATGCACATATCAAGAATCAACATCATCTCTACATCTCATGCATAACAAAATACTACATTACACCATCCTTCATTTCATAACATTTGGGACTGCATTTCAGGTCTCATGGTCAACTACGTGACCCACAATACCTCCCGTGTAACCCCATATGCCCACATGCAATATAAAGATACCAAATGGGAAGTTATTATTCGAAACCAGCTTTTGTTGAATCCCCCAGCGTGTCAAAGTAGTGTATCTTACCTCCAAGTAGTCCACAACAATCAACAACTAGTTACTGTGTAAAGCAACTATGCTCGTCTACCTATAGTTAGTAAACGGTTATTAGACAAGCTACAAACTCACGTTATTAAGGTCACAAACTAGACCCACACACTTTAAAGACTCACTTAAGATTCAGGTCTAATCTATGTGTCAAAACGAAGTTACGATTCAAAAGTATAAACGTTTTGAAAACAGTCTGAGTTGCGCCGCAATGCCCCTCATTGCGCCGCAGCTTATCTTCTCTGTATTTGGGTTGCGCCGCAACTCGACCCTTTCGTTGCGCCGCAACACACTTCGTTGCGCCGCAACTTATCATTCTGTTTTCTGGTTGCGCCGCAACTCCCCTTCGACCTGCACTTTTACAAAAATCGTTTTCACCCCCAAATCGACCCCAAACAACTCCAGGTCTAAAATACAGATTCAATACCCTATAATCCTTCATATTTAGGCCATTACAAAGTATTTCAACCTTTAATTAAACCATACATGACTTATATCCTTCAAAACATCATTAAATCATCATTAAACGCTTCTCCCATAACCCCATTAAAATCCCTAATGACTTATACAATTAAAAGAATCTGAAATCAATGAGATATTACCTTCTATACACGTAGATCACACTAGGGATGCAAATCACTTGACAAAACACTCTCAAATCACACGTAAGGAAGCTTTTCGGCTTGCAATTAGATGGAGGATGGCTAGGGGGCGGTTAGGGCTTCTTAGGAGGATGTGTTTTCTGCAATTAACCCTCTAATGACACTCCCTAAACCCCTTAACCTGTTTTTGACTTTGCCCCTATGTCAAAACTAGAGCCGGCAACTTCCGCCCAAACTCTTAAATATGGGTTATATTGGGTGATATTTTTAATTGTTTGGGTGTTTTTTGGTGATGTTTTAGATTGTAACGGGTGAGAATGGGCAATAAGATTTTATCTTCAATTTTAAAACGGGTCAAATTGGGCGGAAAGATCAAAAGAGTGCGGTTTGTTGTTCGCCCAAACTCAGTATTGAAACAAACCGATGTTACAGCCAACTTCCGTCACAACCACCCTTGAATTACAACACACTTCCGACGACCACCTACCGCCACCTTCGCCGTCGGAACCACCCTCGAAATACAACCAACTTCCGATCACCACCTACCGCCATCTTCGCTGTTACAACCTCCCTCGAACCACCAGTGTTACAACCAACTTCCGATCACCACGAGCACAACCTACCACCACCTTCTCCGTCACAACTAGCGTTACAACCAAATTCCGACCACCGTTCCAGTTACTGCGTTAGATGTCGAAATCAAATCAAAACAAATTGAAGCCGTTCAAACAAATAAGAAAAAGTAACAAAACTTTTTGATTGGCGAAAAGATAATTCGAATCGAGATCTACTCAATTATTAATACTGATAAAATTTACTGTATAAAACAACCACGTGTAGCTTATCTGGCTCTATTTTAATTGTATGAATATAATATAATATTTATATTTATCTGTACTAACATATGAACCACATTTAATTTGTTTTGATTTTTTTATGAGATGAAGACATGAGTTCATGCTTATATTATTATTATTATTAAATAATTATAATTTTTTTCCTTGGATAGTACTATATATATACATATTCAGTTGATACAATTATATATATAAAATATTTTTATATATACATTTATTTGATTAATTTAGGATGACCCGTTTTGACCCGGGTCCAAATTGACCCGGACCCGTTTTGACCCGGATCCAAATGATACCATTTTCAAAACGACCCATATTGACCCGAACCCGTTTTGACCCGTCACCCAACCCGATCCGACCCTTACATTTTGCCACCTCTAGTCAAAACTAGTCCCTAGGCTTCCTAATCCTTCATTACTAGTCAAAAACTACCATATGGACCATATATAACATGATTACTTCTTTAAATACCACTACATAGGCATTTAACTACATTTTACACACATATACACTTCATTATACATTTAGGCTTTCAAGCCTCACACACATCACACAATAACTACATATAAGCATTAAATCAAAAATAGACTTAACGACACATTATGTTGACTTAACGACACTAGTCAACTGTTAAATAAAAAGTTTGGGATGTTACATAACAGATTACTACCGACGATTTATTCCAGATATCACTAGGATTGCTAAGGTTATGACCGAGTTGACGAAGAAAGGAGTGACGTTCTTGTGGACTTATTCACAAGAAAGAGTTTTTCAGACGTTGAAAGAAGTTATGTAAAGCTCCTATTTTATCCTTACTCGAGAACAATGACGACATTTTTAGGTTTCTATTTGAATTTATTGTGATGATATGGCTAGTAACACCGTTTAATAAATGAACCAAACATTTCTTTTTGGTTTGGTCTTTAAAGTTTGTTTCCGTTATCTTTCGACGCCGTTAGGAAAGAATTTTTGGAAACCCATAATTTTTTTAATCGACATGTCTTACAGTGGAACTCATTTTGCAAATCACCAACTTGCTAAGGTGCTTAAAAAGTATGGTGTTAACTATAGATTTTCAATATCATACCACGCGCAAACAAGTGGACAAGTAAAGAACACCAATAGGGCTTTAAAGCGTATTTTTGAGAAAACCATAGGTGATAACCTTAAGAATTGGTCTAAAAGGTTGGATGATGCCTTGTAAGCGTTCAAAATGCTTATAAGACACCGATTAGAACTACACCGTATAAGTTGCTTTATGGTAAGACTTATCATTTACCGGTGGAAATAGAGCACAATGCTTATTGGGCACTTAAGAATTGTAACATGACCGCAGGCTTCGTAAGAAGGATTTTAAGGCTAGATGTACCTTTCTAAGTTGAAGATCAAACACCATAAGTTGACCTCTAGATAGACCAAACCATATGTGATTAAGCCTGTGTATCCAGCGGGTTATGTAGAGTTGTTTAAGAAAGATGGTGGTTCGTGTACTGTGAATGGTCATAGATTGAAGATATTTCATTTATTTTTTTTAAAAACAAAATATCCAAACACATTTGAAATACCTAGAAAATACAAAAAGATTTTGTTTTTTTTGTTTAATTTTCGTTTTTAAATTTTATTTCCTTGTTATTTGTTTTTAGTACTTAGAACTTTTATTTTTATTTAAGTTTATCGTTGTGCAATCGAGAAGCGGCGCCAAAAACTTAATGTGCAATCGAGTTTTAAATTTTTAAACAAGCAATACCGATTTTACTAACTAATGTACACTCTCAGGTAGTGGACCCGTTCGTGTATAGTATAGCTAAAGGGTAAGATCAGGTCGAACACAATGACTAATTATTAGAAAAGACGCGAGTTTAATGCATTTCTAAATTTTTTATTTTATTACGTCAGTTTGATTTGAAAATTAAACTAAAAACTAAACTAAACTGAGAATCGATTTGAAAAGATTTTGTTGTAAACAGTAACTTAAAAAGTCATCTACTTAGACTTCGTTCCATAACTAGTTCGGTTGCACATAAACTAAGCTCAAATTTTAATATGTTGAAAAAAATAATTGGGACTCAAATAAATCATTTGACTTGGTTACGTGAGTACCACCCTATCCGCTAACAAATTTGTATCCTTTACTTAAATCCCCTAATTAACTAGTTCCGTTGCAAGTGTGAGTACCACCCTATCCACTTTACAATTTTCCTAATCAACTAGTTTGTTTGATTATTTAAATAACAATTATGTCTACCGAATTACCAATCCGTTAACACGTTTAATCCTATTACTATTGAATTATTCTTTACCAGTCCATGACATAAAGCCAATTATCTAAACCTTAGACAATCAAAATCATGTAGACACACAAATAATACCATTAAAAGCATGCATACATACAAAAATTATAATAAATAACAAAAATTAAATATATTAAAATCATGACACAACTTTAAATGAATTCAACTAGTGGCGGATCTTGAAAGTTTTAGCGGTGGGGGCCAGGAAAATTTTTTTTTGCCATCGTTATGTTTCGGGTATTATATTATGGTCATGCAATACACTAAATTGGGTCGGGTCAAACAAAAATAACACTAATAATCTAAGTTTTCCATTCAAATTACCAATACATAGTTTCTAACCAACAAAAAACTACAAAGACTTATGAAAATACCAAGAGAAAAGGCGTGGATTGTGGATTGTGGGCTAAAACATAGAATTATGAATGGACTAAGTGAATTGTGGGTTATAAAAACTAAAAAGGTAAATTTTATTTTTTGCTGGAGCCTAAAGCTCAAAAATGGAGGAAGACTTGTTACATGGATTGGATTGTGGGCTAAAACATAGAATTATGAATGGACTAAGTGAATTGTGGGTTATAAAAACTAAAAAGGTAAATTTTATTGGACTATTAAATTTATTAAACATATCAAAAGTTTTTTAAAAAATAATCCTTGGGGGCCGACTTAATAGATATAATTTTTTTTAGACGAAATACGAATATATTAGTACTACTAAGCTAAAAAACGACGGTGGCCCGGGCCCCCACTGGTCTCCAAAGAGAACCGCCTTTGAATTCAACGTTGAATTAAAAAACTGTTAAATGAATTCAACGTTGAATTAAAAAATGTGCAACCGTCACATACTATTTCACTTTATTTAAGTAGATATAAAATAATTTAGCTACTTATGACAAGATAAATAAAACTAACAATTATCAAATAAATAAAATCCATAATAATAATTGTATAGTAATATAGTCTCACAAATAAGCAACTAATAATATAATAATAGTAAAAGAGTTAAAAATCGAACGAGTTGTTGGATGCTTCTATGATGAAGTCGAACAAAACAAAGCCTAAAGGCTTTTGCGGCTGCTTCTGCGTACGAATTCAAAATGCCGACTCCAACTCCCCTCCTATGTCTCGTAAAAAATCTCCCCCTTAATAGATAGGTATAATAGTTTACGAAGTACATTATATATTCTTGTTTTATGACTTGGGGCCCACGTAAGATAAGGGCCAGCCTCCTTCTATCAGTAATTTATTTATGTTTATTTTCTCCAACTTCACCATGAGTTTGGAGTATTATGATTGTGATTATCATTTACTGGTATCACCCGGGTAAAGCAAATGTGGTAGCCGATGCCTTAAGTCGAAAAGAACGTATCAAACCAAGACGAGTTAAAGCCATGAGCTTTACCGTGTTAAGAAGTGTTCGTGACTCCATTATTGAAGCACAAGAATTGGCAACTAGACCGGAAACTTCATCAATGAAACCTTATACGGTCTAGAAGAACATTTTGATAGGAAAAATGACAATGGCTTGTATTTCGTTGATAGATTGTGGATTCCCCTTCTTGGAGGATGGCGGTTGAAATTGATGGATGAAGCGCATAAGTCGGCCTACTCGGTTCATCCGGGTTCCGACAAAATGTATTTTGGATTAAGAGACTTGTATTGGTGGCCGGGAATGAAGAAAGACATTGCTAGATATGTTAGTGAATGTCTCACTTGTTTGCAAGTGAAAGCCGACCACAAGAAACCACCGGGTTTACTAGTCCAACCAGTAACACCGGTGTGGGAATGGGAAGAAATTGCTATGGACTTCATCACGAAGTTACCTAGGACGAGTAGTGGTCGGGACACTATTTGGGTGATAATTGACCGGTTGACTAAGTCGGCTCACTTCTTAGCCATCCGGGAGGACGATAAATTTGACACCATGGCACGATTGTACATCAAAGAGGTGATATCCAAGCATGGAGTGCCGATTTCCGTGATATCCGATCGGGATGCCCGATTTACTTCAAAATTTTGGAAAGCGTTCCAGAAATCTATGGGTACTCGTCTCGGTTTGAGTACGGCGTTCCACCCACAAACCGATGGTCAAAGTGAAAGAACGATTCAAACCTTAGAAGATATGTTAAGAGCTTGTGCCATTGATTTTGGTGGTAATTGGGATGTGCATCTTCCTTTGGTTGAATTCTCCTACAATAATAGCTATCATGCTAGCATTGGAATGGCCCCATTTAGAGCATTATATGGGAGAAATTGTAGGTCACCGCTAGCTTGGGCATAAGTTGGTGAAAGCCAACTCGTTGGGCCCGAAATTGTTATTGAAACGACGAAAGTGATCTCACAAATCAAAGAAAAGTTAAGAGTGGCCCGAGAACGACAATTGAAATATGCTAATGTTAGACGACGACCCCTCGAATTTGAAGTTGGTGATTATGTTTTATTGAAAGTGTCCCCATGGAAAGGTGTGGTTCGTTTGTGAAACGTGGCAAGTTGGGCCCGAGATACATTGGTCCATTTAAGATCCTTGAACGAATTGGCCCGGTAGCCTATCGATTGGAACTCCCTCAAAACTTAAGTGGAGTTCATGATGTTTTTCATGTTTGTAACCTTAGGAAGTGTTTGGCCGATCCAACACTTCACGTGCCTCTTGAAGAAATCCGGGTTGATAAAACGTTGAAATTTATGGAAGAACCAATTGAAATCCTAGACCGGCAAACTAGGAGACTTAAGAACACTCGGTATACACTCGTTAAAGTGAGATGGCAAGCTAGACGTGGACCCGAGTTTACTTGGGAACGTGAAGATTCCATGAAAGCTAAGTATCCTCATCTGTTTAACGAGCCTAGCTAGATTCGAATTTCGGGACGAAATTCCTTTAACGGGGGAATAATGTAACATTTGCCATTTTAGCCCGTTACTTGTTATATATAATAATGGCAAACTTTATGAATATAAGAAAACTTTGGGTATTTTTGGTGCATATATATGTGTGTCGGACTAGTGAAATATTGTAACATCTGATATCTGGATGATTTGTTTCATTAAGGAAACGAACCCGAAACACTCGTAACCTTACATCTGATCCAAGTTAAGAAATAATTAACTAGGATTAGTTAACTAAGGTTAGTTAACTAGCCCATAGTATTACAAAACCATCAAACTAGCCGATGGTATTCCTTAACTTAACCATAGTTACCAACAAACTAAACTAGTAACCATGGTAAATTATTACCTATAAATAGTAACCGTATACATGAATAGTACCGTATTCGTGAATAGTAATCGTATCTAGAAATTGTATTTATGAATAGTGAACGTGAAAAGTACCGTGAATAGTAACTGTGAATAGTAACGGTAAATAGTAAAGGTAAAAAGTAAATTTTAAATAGTAAAGGTAAAAGTAAATTGTAAATAGTAAAGGTACAAAGTAAATTGTAAAAAGGGTAATAAAATAAAATAATATAAAGGTGGGACCCACGTCAAATAATTTAAAGTCTACGTTGAATTCTGAATTCGAATAAATTCAAAAGTGAATAGTGCTGAATAGTAAACGTAACTTTCATACTTTATTCTTATAATATAAACGTCCAAAACCCGCTCACAGGAGTAATTGAGCAAAAATTATCAAAATGAAAGTTGTAGATCTTAATTTTCTGATCTTATAGAAACTTGAATTTTCTCAATAGGAGCTCGTATGGATAAATTAGGATTAAAACAATGTATAAATATATACTACTCGGATAAAGGAAATCTATCATTAGAAACGTCCAAGAAGTAGTGGGAAACACACTTTTATCTACTTTATAATTTAAAATTTATAAATTATGAATCACGGGTTTAGTACACTAGATATATGGACAAAAAGAATACTATACATATACATACCCCTTATTCATGATTAACTTTATAATATAATAATAATTAAACGTTTCTTCTTTTTGACGATTCAGTTTCTAAATTGGCGAGTTAATTTATTATTAAAATATTCAAACGAATTATTCAGTTTCTAAATTGGCGAGTTAATTTATTATTAAAATATTCAAACGAATTATTCAGTTTCTAAATTGGCGAGTTAATTTATTATTAAAATATTCAAACGAATTATTCAGTTTCTAAATTGGCGAGTTAATTTATTATTAAAATATTCAAACGAATTATTCAGTTTCTAAATTGGCGAGTTAATTTATTATTAAAATATTCAAACGAATTATTCAGTTTCTAAATTGGCGAGTTAATTTATTATTAAAATATTCAAACGAATTATTCAGTTTCTAAATTGGCGAGTTAATTTATTATTAAAATATTCAAACGAATTATTCAGTTTCTAAATTGGCGAGTTAATTTATTATTAAAATATTCAAACGAATTATTCAGTTTCTAAATTGGCGAGTTAATTTATTATTAAAATATTCAAACGAATTATTCAGTTTCTAAATTGGCGAGTTAATTTATTATTAAAATATTCAAACGAATTATTCAGTTTCTAAATTGGCGAGTTAATTTATTATTAAAATATTCAAACGAATTATTCAGTTTCTAAATTGGCGAGTTAATTTATTATTAAAATATTCAAACGAATTATTCAGTTTCTAAATTGGCGAGTTAATTTATTATTAAAATATTCAAACGAATTATTCAGTTTCTAAATTGGCGAGTTAATTTATTATTAAAATATTCAAACGAATTATTCAGTTTCTAAATTGGCGAGTTAATTTATTATTAAAATATTCAAACGAATTATTCAGTTTCTAAATTGGCGAGTTAATTTATTATTAAAATATTCAAACGAATTATTCAGTTTCTAAATTGGCGAGTTAATTTATTATTAAAATATTCAAACGAATTATTCAGTTTCTAAATTGGCGAGTTAATTTATTATTAAAATATTCAAACGAATTATTCAGTTTCTAAATTGGCGAGTTAATTTATTATTAAAATATTCAAACGAATTATTCAGTTTCTAAATTGGCGAGTTAATTTATTATTAAAATATTCAAACGAATTATTCAGTTTCTAAATTGGCGAGTTAATTTATTATTAAAATATTCAAACGAATTATTCAGTTTCTAAATTGGCGAGTTAATTTATTATTAAAATATTCAAACGAATTATTCAGTTTCTAAATTGGCGAGTTAATTTATTATTAAAATATTCAAACGAATTATTCAGTTTCTAAATTGGCGAGTTAATTTATTATTAAAATATTCAAACGAATTATTCAGTTTCTAAATTGGCGAGTTAATTTATTATTAAAATATTCAAACGAATTATTCAGTTTCTAAATTGGCGAGTTAATTTATTATTAAAATATTCAAACGAATTATTCAGTTTCTAAATTGGCGAGTTAATTTATTATTGATATTGAAACGTTGATTGTATTGAACTGTGCTAATGTGAAACCTGTAGGGTTTTCTTTGGACATGATTAGGTATCCTAATCCTCGCTTATTGTTATCGGTCGTTATCCCGATACGGTTATTCCTTGTTACTTGTCCCTACGAACTCACCAACTTTATGTTGACGCTCTTTAGTACACTTTTCAGGTAATCAAGTTAATCAGAGACAAATTGGATGATATTGTGCTTGCATTGCTAGGATTGGACTTGCCTTGGACTTTCTGGATCCGTGATCCTTATTTCCCTTTAACGGGTTATGCTTAGGATCAACTATTATCATTTAAACATTTCCATTTAATATTGATTGCGTGTGTATCTTTGATAAATGTTGATTATTGTATACATTTGAGTGAGTTTGTGGATTGTTTCAATCCTATAAATGCATATAGTTTTACTCTACAAAATTTCCATGTCGTGCTGTGCTTTTCTAAGTGATACCCCATGATTCCGCCATGTTGGGGTGTTACATGAAAAGCATGAAGATAAAGTGTCAACTACGAAAACGTAGTTGGTGAGTGCATAGGTTTGCAAGTAAATCTCGTTACATATCCATTTCAAAACAAACTTAGAAAATATATTATTTCATGTCAATTCACCGAAACCACATGACCGACAAAAATTCCCATATCAAACAATCAAGTTTTCAAAATACCATAACGTCATTTCAAAGAGTTGAGAAATCCATGGTAAATTATAAAGTTCTCATTTGTCACATTTATCGTGAAAGAAAAATATATCGATCGATTAATCATTCATCATACCAAAACCATTCGGACATCAATACTTCAATATCGCCAATTTCAACAACTTTCAAGATTCCATATAAGGTCCAATACCCAAACCGTATGTTCAATCCATAATATCCAACCATAAGTAATAATCAATAATATTTAGCCAAAGGCATAATTCGATGAGTTTGTCTTGAGCCACTACTAAGACCCTTTCACGTCCAAATAATAATAATGATGATATGTCCCGAAGATATGATAACAGTAGCACATGCTGTCAATCACGTGCAATAATAATAATGAATGGGTCGTGCCATGGAGACGACCAATAATATATAAAGTAGATTAGAGCACCCCATGACCGACACCGTTGAAGGCGGCCACGTAGGCGGCCAATCAACATGTCGCCACTGATGTGAGTGAGGGGACGAATCCTAGTTGCGCAACCCTCTAACTACAGACCTCAATGAGTTAATAGTAGTGTACAGGGGACCACCGTTTGACAGTACTCAAGCTCATCATATAACATTTAACACGTTGAACATACAATATAATTCCCATATCATTATCATTATTTCAAAGAATCATTTCATAAGAGAAAGTCATTTTAATTAATCATACTTTTCACCCCGCAAGTAAAACATATAAAAGAGTTTGAAAGGGGGCTATGACTCACCTTGATATGCTGCATATTATATTCACTTATCCAAAATGGGTACTTCCCATCTATCGCTTCCTTGATCATGTATTCCTTATGGTCCTTAATCACCTTACAATGCCAAGACTATCCCTACGATAGGACTAATATACGTAAGTTCCTATCTTAAGCCATCACTTAGAAATGCCACTATCATTAAGTTGTCATCAATTAAGGAATTCAAGTGTATTGTTAATGCTCGTATCTTTTTTGTTGTACGGATTGATGGTGAAAAAGGTCACTTTCAATATACATGTAATTATAAGTTGTTAGAATTTCGGTAACTTGCCTTCATTTGTGGTTTCGTTTGGTATCTTAGGTTATCATATGGGAATGCCATATTAAGTTATATTATCCTTATTCATCATTTGATGTGTAATCGATTTTAGCACGAATTTGCATTTGTGATATAAATTTATAGTTTGGTTAACGTAATTACTTATGTCCATTCCACTTAATTATCTTTTGTGCCACTTTGATTATACTTATCATTTAACTCACATATTTCTCGATATGTCTTATGATTATTCGGGTTTATGAAATTCGTTTAAGTGTTATGGGCCATCACCAATTGGGCCTAAGTGTTATGGGCTTTTAAGTGACTTGGGCTTAATTTAGCTATTTGGGCTTAACCTTATTTGGGTTATGTGCTTAATGGGTTATATTGGTTATTGGGCTATATGGTTTATTGGTCCAAGTGGGCCTACTGATTTATGGTTCCATGGGTTTATTATTTGGGTCGGGTTAGCCCATTATGGCCTTTAGTCCATTCCTTAGCCCATTACACAAATTATTAGTTCACTTCAGAATTTTCTGTTTTTACTTCACATTTTTATGAAATGTTGGCTACTGTTTTGGGGTCAAACCGAATTATTTGGACCTTGGTGATTTTTATACAACAACCTATATGTGTATCCTATTTTTTTGAATTTTTGATGAATTTTTAGACATGTTTGCTATTCTTAAAAATTACCCAAACACAAACTGTCCCGAATGGGCACTGTTTGCGACATCAGAAGTTTTATAAAAGTTATCGATGTTTTGATTGTTAGAAAAATCCCATGATTTTATTTTAAGCATAGAACACATTGAACTTACTTTCCACCAAGTATGGCCTCCTGGAACCTTATGGATTAGGAGATAAAAATTGTTAAAGTTGATAAAATATTCAGACAATAATACAGCTTTGACCAGTTTTAGTAGAAAAATCATATCTTTTGTTCTGTTCAGTATTTTGGGTGATTCCAGTTGGTGGTTAAACGTAACTCGTTTATCTACAACTTTTATTTTGAAAGTTTTTCTTGAATCTGTCCTCACATGCTCCGTTTATCCGTCCCAAGACAGAAAACTGATTATGTCAGATTTATTCTTGATTATATCAACTCACCAATGACCTTTCTTGCTTAATTAACACTTAAGTTTATCACTTACAAGATTAATACTTTATTTTGTAGTACTTTTAACATCAATATTACTGATTATAATCCTTTCAATTCCATTAATCATCATCCAAAGATCCATCTCAAATCCAAACTCCTAACAAGATCAATCTAGTACAAATCTAATGCATGCATGTTAAGATCTAACCATTATACATATAAATAAGCTATAACCTTTAATCTATTTTTTGAAAATGTCATTGTTGATGAAAAATCTCAGAAACATAGCCTTATAATCTTATAAAAATCGGATCCATGATGATCCTTATCACAACTTTACAAGCTTTTACACTAAACCAACACTTTCGGGTCTTACCAAGGTTGAATCCTTGAATCTTTCTTCTAGATTTCGACATGCATGAGCATGAGAAAGAAGATTCTAAAAACTTGCCTTCATCAAGTGTGTTTTTCAAAGAAAACAAGAAGATAATATATGCTTTTGATAAAGATCTTTGAAGATAGACTAAAACAAGATTAAACTAGTAAATGGATTAAGGTTTATACCCTTCAAGAACTCGGTTTTGGAGATGATTTTTGGGCAAAAATTTCGTGGCCTTTACACTCCTAATAACCCTTAATCCAAGCTTGAAACAACCCTTAATGAATCCAAGTAAGAACCCTTATTATTAATGTTGTTTTAGTTAGGATTTTTAGCCTCCTTTTTGAGTGTATGCAACCGAAAATACATGTATATATGGGCTGATTTTTGTGACTTCAACACCTCCAATTGACTCCATGCTTGACTCTATATGATGGATTAACAAGAAAGATTATTATTACAATAGATGAGATTAGATTTAAGCTTCATTTTGCTTGTAAAAATCCGAAATATGAAGAAGGAAAGGAAGAAAGTTGAGAGAGTTTTGAGAGAAGTGTGTTGGGAGGTGTTTGCAAGAATGAGGGTGTTGGGTTGAGTCTTGGGGGCTTAATCACGTGGCTAGGGCAGCAAAAAGAGAGTTTGAGGCTTGCTATTGGCTAAGTGAAGTGGTGGATCAAAGCCCATTGGCTAGGCAAAGTATGTCTTGTGTGAATTTGAATTTTAAGGGTGTATATGGTTGTATTTTGGTCTAGATTCATGCATGAATACTTGTGTAAGTATAAATATATTGTGTGTAGTGTAATTATTTAAATTAGTTAGTTGTTTAAAGTGTGTAAGTATTATTTAGTGGTTGGTGTTAAAGAGTTTTATAAAAGATGGAATAGGTACATGTATATGTGTATATGTAGCCGTTTATATATATATATAAGCTTATTATTATTAATGTATTATATATATATATATATATATATAGCTACATTTTTGTGTTTTATAATTGTTACTTAAATCATTATTTATAAACTTGTATTTATTTAGTTACATATATATATAAGCTTATTATTATTCAAGCTCACTATTATGTACATATTAGTTTATCAATATATTTTTGAGATAGTCATTTCATTTTCATGACCATATATACTTTAATTGGCATGATTAATTAATTTGTTGGACATTTTGTAAGATTTATTGACTTTGTCACAAGTTGTGAGTCTTACATTATTATTTTTATAACTTGACTTCTTGAAATGAAGTTTTTTTTTTGTTCATTGACATTTCATCAAGTTCAATTAGAACTAATATATAGCTTGAGATTGTCTTGAATGATTATAGTTATTGTTTATGGCATTTCTAAGGCAACCGGCTCTCTTTTGGCATTCTATTGAACTAGAGGGCAAATATCACCATGTCCTAATCAATTCTCTTAATAAACCTCTAGGGATAGATGTCTAGATAAGTCCAAGTAGATTGTCCTAGTCGGATTTTGAGGGTTGTTACAATAATCTGGACAAAGTAAATGATGATATAAATGTCTTAAAAAAATTCCAAATACCATCTGTTCAACGACAACTAATCGAGCATATAATTATTGAAAAATGAAAATAGTATGAAAATAGAAAAATCCATCATGGATTGCTGACAGCAGCCTCATTTGAATTGCTTTGTTTCGCAGCCTCAGTTGAATTGCTTTGTTTCTTTGTACCTCGTTCTTTACCGCACGTCCTTGCATTGTGTTTTGTACCTCCACAGTTGCTGCAGATAATCTTTCTCTTCTGGCTTTCTTTTATTCCCAACTCTTTGCCGCCTATTATTCGTCTTAATTTCGCACAGCCTTTGTATGATCTGACTGGTGGGTTGTTTATAAGGATTTCGTCAGGCCTCCTGGTCCCAATCATATCTGCCATAGTATCTTCCTTCCTCTTCTTTGGTGTCTTTTGCACTTTCTTCTCAACATCACTCTTCAATTCTTTAACCTTTTCAAGAAATTCTTGGAGCAGCTTCTCATCGGGTACAAGGTTATCGATGCAATCTTCTACAGCTGTGTTTATTTCATGAACAAACTTTTGGACACCAGTATTTGCATTACCGTATTTGTTTCTTCGTGATCTCAGCTCTGGTGGTATGATATCTCTCGTCCAACGTCTGTTGATGTATCTTTCTGGAATCTCATTGATGTTCCAGATGAAATTCAAGAGTCAAAAACAATGTCGACACAAGAGACCAAATCTCATGTAGTTTCTACATGTACATGTTACCAAACCGTCCTCACGGTTATGAAGTACCTTCACCACCAACAGAAATTCATATTATATTAAACTAAGAATGATTTTTTATATGTATAATTAATCAATCAGTGTTGCATATTTGCATGTTGTTTACTCGAAACCGAAACACAATGTGTTTTGGATTTGAAACACCTTGTGTATGGCCATTGTATGAACTACTCGAAACCAAAACACAATGTGTTTTGGATTAGAAACACCTTGTGTATGGCCATAGTAGGAACTACTCGAAACCAAAACACAATGTGTTTTGGATTAGAAACACCTTGTGTATGGCCATAGTAGGAACTACTCGAAACCAAAACACAATGTGTTTTGGATTAGAAACACCTTGTGTATGGCCATAGTAGGAACTACTCGAAACCAAAACACAATGTGTTTTGTATTAGAAACACCTTGTTTATGGCCATTGTATAATTAAATCAATCAGTAGCAATAAAATATAGTTTTATTTACCTTGTATTGCAGAGTCTTCGAATTTTGGAGATTCTCTTGTATGACAGAAACTTGCCCAGAATCCTCTGTAGTCATGCTTGCCAATGAATACGAATATAGAGCGGCCTCAATCTCCTTCTGAATCACCTCAAACATCGTGTGTGTATACACCTTTGCAGCATGCTTTTCAATTTTTAGCTTTGTGCAAAACACTCTGGTGGTTTTAATTGTCTTGGCATCCAAACCCTCTTGCTTTGATCTTTGCTTCAGCAGCACTGATTCGAACCCACTCATAAAGTTGACCAAGTTTGAACCCGATCTCGTGAAATGAGAGATGAAGGCATTCTTACTTTCAGATCTTGAGGTCGTTCGCATGAGCCCAAACATTGAGGTGTCGATGAAATAAGTCAGTATCCAAGAGGACCTGATCTGGAACATTTGTTTAAACCAGCTATCATTCGTCAGTGAGAAATCGACCATCAACTGTACCCATTTTTCCTCAAATTCTTTCGGTTCCATGTGCATGTTCCATACAATACTGTCAAATCGCTGTTTGAAATCTCTTTCTGCTTCATCTTCAATACTTGGAATCGCGTCCTTAACCTGTGATAGGGAGTTGTGTTTATATTTTTGAAGGGATGTTTATACTTCTCCTTATACTGCAATCTAAGGCTCGGTTCTGTTAATCTAAAACAGAGTCAATGGAATCATACCTTGGTTGGCAGCTTCTATGTAATGTGCCACATGCACAACCTGTGTTTGGCTGTTTTAAATACATTCCTTATGGCTATTTCCATGGATTTGTCTTGATCAGTCACCACCATAATCGGCTCTTTACCGAATGCCTCCATGAAACAATTAAGCAGCCAAGTGTATGTTTCTGCCTTTTCATCGCGTATGAGCCCCGCTGCAAATGTGACACATTTACCATGGTTATCTATGCCGGTGAAAGGCACAAACATCATGTTGTATCTGTCAACACAAAGATCATGTGAATTTTGTTATTATTGTATGAACTACTCGAAACCGCAGCACAATGTGTTTTGGATTAGAAACACCTTGTGTATGGCCATAGTAGGAACTACTCGAAACCAAAACACAATGTGTTTTGGATTAGAAACACCTTGTGTATGGCCATAGTAGGAACTACTCGAAACCAAAACACAATGTGTTTTGGATTAGAAACCTTGTGTATGGCCATTTATGAATACTCGAAACCGAAACACAATGTGTTTTGTATTAGAAACACCTTGTGTATGGCCATTGTATGAATACTCGAAACCAAAACACAATGTGTTTTGGATTAGAAACACCTTGTGTATGGCCATAGTAGGAACTACTCGAAACCAAAACACAATGTGTTTTGGATTAGAAACACCTTGTGTATGGCCATAGTAGGAACTACTCGAAACCAAAACACAATGTGTTTTGTATTAGAAACACCTTGTTTATGGCCATTGTATAATTAAATCAATCAGTAGCAATAAAATATAGTTTTATTTACCTTGTATTGCAGAGTCTTCGAATTTTGGAGATTCTCTTGTATGACAGAAACTTGCCCAGAATCCTCTGTAGTCATGCTTGCCAATGAATACGAATATAGAGCGGCCTCAATCTCCTTCTGAATCACCTCAAACATCGTGTGTGTATACACCTTTGCAGCATGCTTTTCAATTTTTAGCTTTGTGCAAAACACTCTGGTGGTTTTAATTGTCTTGGCATCCAAACCCTCTTGCTTTGATCTTTGCTTCAGCAGCACTGATTCGAACCCACTCATAAAGTTGACCAAGTTTGAACCCGATCTCGTGAAATGAGAGATGAAGGCATTCTTACTTTCAGATCTTGAGGTCGTTCGCATGAGCCCAAACATTGAGGTGTCGATGAAATAAGTCAGTATCCAAGAGGACCTGATCTGGAACATTTGTTTAAACCAGCTATCATTCGTCAGTGAGAAATCGACCATCAACTGTACCCATTTTTCCTCAAATTCTTTCGGTTCCATGTGCATGTTCCATACAATACTGTCAAATCGCTGTTTGAAATCTCTTTCTGCTTCATCTTCAATACTTGGAATCGCGTCCTTAACCTGTGATAGGGAGTTGTGTTTATATTTTTGAAGGGATGTTTATACTTCTCCTTATACTGCAATCTAAGGCTCGGTTCTGTTAATCTAAAACAGAGTCAATGGAATCATACCTTGGTTGGCAGCTTCTATTTAATGTGCCACATGCACAACCTGTGTTTGGCTGTTTTAAATACATTCCTTATGGCTATTTCCATGGATTTGTCTTGATCAGTCACCACCATAATCGGCTCTTTACCGAATGCCTCCATGAAACAATTAAGCAGCCAAGTGTATGTTTCTGCCTTTTCATCGCGTATGAGCCCCGCTGCAAATGTGACACATTTACCATGGTTATCTATGCCGGTGAAAGGCACAAACATCATGTTGTATCTGTCAACACAAAGATCATGTGAATTTTGTTATTATTGTATGAACTACTCGAAACCGCAGCACAATGTGTTTTGGATTTGAAACGCGTTGTGTATGGCCACTTTATGAATTCTGGAAACCAAAACACAATGTGTTTTCTATTTGAAACGCGTTGTGTATGGCCACTTTATGAATTCTGGAAACCAAAACACAATGTGTTTTGGATTTGAAACGCGTTGTGTATGGCCACTTTATGAATTCTGGAAACCAAAACACAATGTGTTTTGGATTTGAAACGCGTTGTGTATGGCCACTTTATGAATTCTGGAAACCAAAACACAATGTGTTTTGGATTTGAAACGCGTTGTGTATGGCCACTTTATGAATTCTGGAAACCAAAACACAATGTGTTTTGGATTTGAAACGCGTTGTGTATGGCCACTTTATGAATTCTGGAAACCAAAACACAATGTGTTTTGGATTTGAAACGCGTTGTGTATGGCCACTTTATGAATTCTGGAAACCAAAACACAATGTGTTTTGGATTTGAAACGCGTTGTGTATGGCCACTTTATGAATTCTGGAAACCAAAACACAATGTGTTTTGGATTTGAAACGCGTTGTGTATGGCCACTTTATGAATTCTGGAAACCAAAACACAATGTGTTTTGGATTTGAAACGCGTTGTGTATGGCCACTTTATGAATTCTGGAAACCAAAACACAATGTGTTTTGGATTTGAAACGCGTTGTGTATGGCCACTTTATGAATTCTGGAAACCAAAACACAATGTGTTTTGGATTTGAAACGCGTTGTGTATGGCCACTTTATGAATTCTGGAAACCAAAACACAATGTGTTTTGGATTTGAAACGCGTTGTGTATGGCCACTTTATGAATTCTGGAAACCAAAACACAATGTGTTTTGGATTTGAAACGCGTTGTGTATGGCCACTTTATGAATTCTGGAAACCAAAACACAATGTGTTTTGGATTTGAAACGCGTTGTGTATGGCCACTTTATGAATTCTGGAAACCAAAACACAATGTGTTTTGGATTTGAAACGCGTTGTGTATGGCCACTTTATGAATTCTGGAAACCAAAACACAATGTGTTTTGGATTTGAAACGCGTTGTGTATGGCCACTTTATGAATTCTGGAAACCAAAACACAATGTGTTTTGGATTTGAAACGCGTTGTGTATGGCCACTTTATGAATTCTGGAAACCAAAACACAATGTGTTTTGGATTTGAAACGCGTTGTGTATGGCCACTTTATGAATTCTGGAAACCAAAACACAATGTGTTTTGGATTTGAAACGCGTTGTGTATGGCCACTTTATGAATTCTGGAAACCAAAACACAATGTGTTTTGGATTTGAAACGCGTTGTGTATGGCCACTTTATGAATTCTGGAAACCAAAACACAATGTGTTTTGGATTTGAAACGCGTTGTGTATGGCCACTTTATGAATTCTGGAAACCAAAACACAATGTGTTTTGGATTTGAAACGCGTTGTGTATGGCCACTTTATGAATTCTGGAAACCAAAACACAATGTGTTTTGGATTTGAAACGCGTTGTGTATGGCCACTTTATGAATTCTGGAAACCAAAACACAATGTGTTTTGGATTTGAAACGCGTTGTGTATGGCCACTTTATGAATACTCGAAACCGCAGCACAATGTGTTTTGGATTTGAAACACGTTGTGTATGGCCACTTTATGAATTCTGGAAACCAAAACACAATGTGTTTTCTTCTATTTTCAGGAAATAATAAAAAAAAAAGAAAAAGAAAATAGAAACCTGTTCGTTTGGTATGTGGCATCAAATGACATAATGTCATTGAACTCCTTGTAGTTGCACTTTGCAACTTCATCTGCTCAAAACAACGAGTGCAACACGCTATCTTCAGCCTTGTGGTAGAACGAAAAACCGGGGAAATACTCTTTCTTTTCTTCCATTTTGTTTATCAGCATTTGTGAATCGCTTTCACTGATATAAACATTCAGGTCCCGTTTCCAATTCCTGAAATCATTTACGGTTCCATTGACATTTTCATCACAACCTTTCATGCTACTATAAAGCTGATGTGCCTTGGTTGGTCCTATATTGCATACTGATGCGTTGTACACAAACAGTTGTTCGGCATATTTGAGCTGCCTATCCTGCTTTGATAGGTGTCTGTATTGAGGCGGAACCATTTCGTGGTTGTGTATTTCATCGAAAACAGCGAGCCTGAAATACCCTGTCTCACCTATGGCACATGTACGTTCTATATTGCTTTTTCTAATTGGCTTTCCACAATTTTCTAGTGTGTCCACTTTCATTTTTGGTGGGTTTCCAGCTCTGCTGCATATATACCACTTCTGGTATATCCTCCCACTATTGGTCTTTTTGTTATTAGACTTTCTAACATCAAATCCTGCCCTATATGCATATTCTTCGTACATTTTTTGGCACTGTTCTAGTATTCCGTAATTCATTCCTAAAACTGGTCTATATCTTAAATCAACATCCGGCTCACGATACAAGGACCCTTCTAGTGTTGCATGGTTTATCATTATAGTTGTTTTTGGCGTAACATTTGAACTGCCAACACCTGTGTCATAACCTGTGACACGCAATTCCTATCAGGCATTTTGATCAAACATTTTATAAGCAAAGACAGATTAAGCAATTAAATACAACTCTTCAATCAATAATAACGTGATTCCATATAATCCTTCTTTCATCGAATGCATTAAGTTATACAAACATCCTGTGTTTCACACTTTAAGCATATTGATGATCAACCAGTTTTATTCAAAACTCCAAATAATCACAGTTGCACTAAAACTAACTGTCATTAAGCAATAAAATACAATTAATAATGTGATTCCATACAATCCTTCTTTCATCGAATGCATTAAGTTATACAAACATCCTGTGTTTCACACTTTAAGCATATTGATGATCAACCAGTTTTATTCAAAACTCCAAATAATCACAGTTGCACTAAAACTAACTGTCATTAAGCAATAAAATACGATTAATAATGTGATTTGATACAATCCTTCTTTCACTAACACATGCAAACACCTTGTGTTTCACATTCTAGAATTCTGGAAACCAAAACACAATGTGTTTTGGATTTGAAACATCGTTGTGTATGGCCACTTTATGAATTCTGGAAACCAAAACACAATGTGTTTTGAATTTGAAACAGTTGTTTTGGCGTAACATTTGAACTGCCAACACCTGTGTCATAACCTGTGACACGCAATTCCTATCAGGCATTTTGATCAAACATTTTATAAGCAAAGACAGATTAAGCAATTAAATACAACTCTTCAATCAATAATAACGTGATTCCATATAATCCTTCTTTCATCGAATGCATTAAGTTATACAAACATCCTGTGTTTCACACTTTAAGCATATTGATGATCAACCAGTTTTATTCAAAACTCCAAATAATCACAGTTGCACTAAAACTAACTGTCATTAAGCAATAAAATACGATTAATAATGTGATTTGATACAATCCTTCTTTCACTAACACATGCAAACACCTTGTGTTTCACATTCTAAGCATATCGAGTATCAAACATATAAATAATGACAATTACATGAAATCTATCTGTCATTAATCAACAGAAACAAACACCTAGTGATTGAGATTCTAAGAATATTGAGTATCAAATAGTTTGAATCAAACCTACAAATTATCACAATTACATGAAATCTAACTGTCATTAAGCGACACAAACACCTAGTGATTCAGATTGATCATCAATTTTGTGATTCCATAAACTGCAACTATAAACAGATACAAACAGCTTGTGTTTCAGATTCACTTATCGTTTACTATTTGTTCGAGTTCCTCATCGCTTATCACATCATCTTCCTCCATTGACTAACAATTCGGAATCAGTTACTGTTTTAATTGACGGCGGCGAGGTTAATTGAATTTGAATTTTCCGGCGACGATTAACAATACGAATCGAACAAAATAGATCGAATGAAGATGAAGATGACGGCGGGGAGATTGTTTGACCGCGATTACCGACGGCGATGAACAATATTAGAGTAATAAAGAGGACGTCCGGCGGTGGTTTGTGGCGAGGTTAGGGTTTTGGTCGCCGGATGGAAACGGGGGTGAAGGAGGAGTGGGGTGTTTTTTTGGCTTTATATATGGCGTGTATAATTACCTTTTTGCCCCTCCGTGTTATTTTTTGTTAAATGATCCTGGCCTTAGATTAGATCTGATCCAATGGTCTAGATTTGTTTCCTGGTTTTCACAAAAATCCTTGTTTTTAAAAGAATACAACTCATAATACATTTAATAAAACAATTTACAACACCACACCGTCGCTACCACCACATTGCCGCCACCACCACACCGCCGATACCACCACCATCGCCGCATTGCGCGGGTAAAATGCTAGTTAATATAAACAAAACCTCACTTATATAAAACTGGTTGGTTTAAGAAATCAGCTCGGAATTAGATGGAAAGTAAACTAAAAATGATAACAATATCTAAATTTATGATAACGATAATAATGAAAAATTAGATGGAAAGTAAACTAAAAACAGAAAATTCATACTTAAACAGAACTACAGAAGTTAGATCCGAGCCTCCGATAATGTAACAGATTGTGTCTTTCAAGATGAAATTGGCAAATTGCTATAAAGGCAGGCCATGGGCTTGTCATTATACAAAACGGACCAATGCCAAGCTAATGAACAAATAGTTGAATACTAACAATAGCATCTCCATTGGATTACCTTTTGGAATTAAACTAGATTTTAGACCCGTGTCAAATACATGGGTTTTACAACATTGTCAATATAAGAATCAACATATGAAACAAAAAAATACAGAAGTTAGATCCGAGCCTCCGATAATGTAACAGATTGTGTCTTTCAAGATGAAATTGGCAAATTGCTATAAAGGCAGGCCATGGGCTTGTCATTATACAAAACGGACCAATGCCAAGCTAATGAACAAATAGTTGAATACTAACAATAGCATCTCCATTGGATTACCTTTTGGAATTAAACTAGATTTTAGACCCGTGTCAAATACATGGGTTTTACAACATTGTCAATATAAGAATCAACATATGAAACAAAAAAATACTTATATATATGTAAAAATGTAAAAATATACTTAAAAACGAATTGAGATATTCAAATGTAAATACTGAATGCTAAATCATATAAAGGCTGGATGGTGTAGCAGAGTTTCTTTTATACAAACTCTTCCAGAGAAACAATATCTTAACCTTGATTACACAATTGACCGAGTTCTCATTGATGTCTTGCAAAAAAGTAATTTTATTTTTGTTAGTCATGGTTCTTAAGAACAATAAAAGTAGCAGTTGGTTCATGGGTTTTCAATAATTTCGTGTGTGTAGTTTTTGAACCTAATAAAGGAGAGAAAAAAAACTACCTTTAAACCGAAATATACTCTCTCTCTCTCTCCATGGTGATTTTGGCGGGAATTTCTTTAACTGAATTCCGCCATTAATACGCGAGTTTTCTTCATCATTTCTTCACCATTTCTTACCAAATTTAAGAATTACAATCAGTTTTCTATTCCGCACAACCCTATCGGTTTAATTTCATCGAATTCTGCTTGTTTCAAAAACCCTAGAATTTGGGGATTTTTTTATAATGTCAATTAAACGTCGATCTTCAAATCGGACCGGCGAAATTTGGGGATTCGGTGTGTCAGCTTAACAAGAAGAAGCTGAATGAGAAGAATTCTGAATTGAACTCTGATATTGAAGAAACGAGCAATGTAAGTGATGACGTAAGCAAGGTGAGGGAGGATAGTAATAAGGAAGCCACAAATGGAAATAAAAATGGTAAGTCAGGGGAAGAGGAGACAACTATCAGGATGGATGAGGGAATGGAAAGTGGTCTGAATAAGAATGTTGCACAAGAGAAAATTGTAAGTAATTCTTGCTCTAAGGATTGCTCTGCTAGTTCTGATAATACTGCTGTTCAAATTGAAATTGATGTGAATAGGAATATTGTGAATAAGCTTTCTTATGCTAAAATGGTTAATAATACTGAAAAAGATGTAGATAGAAACCTTTTCTTTGTACCTACTGGTTTGAATGATAAGGGGGAAGAGGTAGTAATCTTTGAAGAAGATCTGGTTAAAGAAGGGTGTAAGAAGTGGCAAATGACTGCATGTGGATTTTTTGTGGGGTGTAATATGGCTCTAAACGAGATAAAATACAACTTGAGAAGAATGTGGGCAAAGTTTGGATTAAGTGAGATTATTAAAGATAATAAGGACATATGCTATTTCAAGTTCAAAAGTATGGATGGGATGCATAAGGTAGTGGAACAGAGCCCTTGGATAGTGAATGGAAAGCCTTTAGTTGTACAAGAATGGAATCCTGATGTGACTGTAGAAAAGGCAGAGCCTACCAAGATACCTATGTGGATCAAACTCTTGAATTTACCTTTAGAAGCTTGGAGCTTAAGGGGAATAAGCACATTGGCTAGTAGGTTGGGTAAGCCACTTATGATGGATAGCATGACTGCTGCTATGTGTCATCAAGGAAATGGTAGGATTGGATTTGCAAGAGTATTAATTGAGATAGAGGTTGGGAAAGAGCTACAATATCAAATTGAAATATTATACAAAAATGAGTTTAAGAATGTTAAAAGAACTAAATATGTGAATGTGGAGTATAATTGGAGACCTATAACTTGCAGTCACTATCAAGTATTTGGTCATAATGATGATATGTGCAAGAAACAGAATGTAGGGGAAAAGAGAATGGAAAGTGAAGGTGGTACAGTGGAAGAAAATTATGGTCCTAAAGGAGTGAAGGAAGATGAATTTGTACAAGTTAAGGCTAGGAAATGAGTTCATAAGAAGAATGGTGAACAAAATGGCAGGAATGGAATAAATAATAAAGGGAAAGCTCATATGGAGTATAGGCAAAAACAAAAAACAAATCTGGAAGGTGGAAATAAAGATAAAGAAGAATCAAGTAAAATGAATAACACAACTATGAAGGAAAAGAGTGCAAATAGGTTTGGTGTGTTAGTTGAAGAAGAGGACGAGTTGAAAGATAATGGGGAAATGTCATATGACAGCCAATTGATAGTAGATTCATTCCTTTTAAAGAGACTTCAGCCAACATCCGAGGAAACAAAAGACTGGTCTAAGGAAATGCACCAGTATTTTAAAGGCAAATAGTTGCAGCTGCATAATAAGGAAGGGAATTCCATGGAGGAGGATATCATAGAAGAAGTGAATGATGCCACTTGGAATTTAGTGGCTGATGAAATACAAGGAAGTGATGCTCAACTATTAAATCGAGCATCAGAGAAGCTATCTTAAATGGATTTTAAATTGGCAATTTGGAATATTAGAGGTATGAATACAACATTTAAGCAGAATGAAGCTATTAAGTTTATAAGGAATGGAAAGTTGCAGGTGTGCTCATTTATTGAAACACACTTAAAGCTGAACACAATTCAAAAAGCTGGGAATAAAGTTTTTAAGAATTAGGATTGGATTTCAAATGTTCAACTTACTCCATCATGTTGCAGAATATTGATTGGATGGAATCCTAGTGATATTAATTTGATAGTGATTGACTCATCTAAGCAATCTGTTCTATGTAGCATTGAGGTAATTTCCAGCAAGATAAAACTTTATTGAAGCTTTATATATGCTAGTAATAATGGTAGTGAAAGGAGAAGTCTATGGAGAGATTTAGGAAAACATAAGCAATTTGTAGGTATAAACCCTTGGGTTTTGTTGGGAGATTTTAATGTTACTCTATATGTGAACGAACACTCTAGTGGGGGCTCCAATAGAACAATTGATATGCAAGAGTTTCGAGATGCTGTTAATTTTTTGGAGATTGAGGACATTTGTAGCTCTAGATTCAACTACACTTGGACTAAATCATTGAAAAACAACAAGTGTTCAGTACTTAAAAAGCTTGACAGAATCATGATCAATGAAGAGTTCCAAAAAAGATTTCAAGCTCATGGAGTATTCTTGCCTTATAGTATTTCTGACCATAGCCAAGTTGAATTAACAATAAAGGGAGGTTATTTTAAAAAGGCAAAATCCTTTAGATTTTCTAACTTTGTTGCTGATAAAGAAGATTTCAAGGAGGTGGTTAGAGCAGAATGGGATGACAGTATTCAAGGTTGTCAGATGTACAAACTTGTACAAAATTTGAAGAAGTTGAAAAAACCTTTGAATAAGTTGAGTTGGAGCAAAGGAAATATATTTGAGAAAGTGAACTTGTTGAAAGAAAAAATGGTTAATGTGCAAGAGGCAATAGACAAGGATCCACATAATAAGGTTATTAGATTGGAAGCAGCTAGTGCCTTGAATGAATACATGGAGGCTGCAAATGATGAGATTAAGTTGTTGCAACAAAAAGCTAAAATTCAATGGCTTAAAGAAGGTGACAGAAATACAGCCTATTTTTATGGGATTTTAAAGTCATGAAGGAGCAAGAATAGAGTTGAAACAATCTGTGATGAAGAAGGGATAAGATATGAAGGGAAGGATGTTGCTGCACAATTTGTAAAGCATTTTGAACAGTTTCTTGGAAGAACTGATAATGTAGTACCTGTGATGGATGGTATATTTAACAGGGTACTCACTAATGAAGGAGCTTTTCATATGATAAGACCAGTTGCTGATTATGAAATAAAAGATGCACTCTTTGATATAGATAGCAATAAAGCCTCTGGACCTGATGGTTACACATCTGGATTTTTTAAGAAGGCATGGGATATTGTGGGAGATAGAGTGTGTCTGGCTATTAAGGAATTTTCCTTAACTGGTAAGCTGCTGGGAGAAGTTAATGCTACATTGATTGCACTAATTCCTAAAGTGAATACTCCTAATTATTGCATGTTGCCATGTCATCTACAAATGTATAAGTAAGATACTCACAAATAGAATTCAAGATGGTCTCACAAAGATGATTGTATGTGTCAATCAAAGTGTTTTTATTCCTGGAAGACACATTCAAGATAATATACTCATTGCTCAAGAGCTGCTCAGGGGATATAACAGGAAAAATGGACCTAAGAGATGTGCTATGCAGATTGATATCCAAAAAGCATATGACACTGTAAGTTGGAGTTTTCTGGAAACTATTCTAAATAAGTTTGGATTTCACAAAGTGATGATAAAATGGATCACGGCATGTGTTTCTTCATCTAAATTTTCTATCTGCTTAAATAGGGAAGTACATGGATACTTCAAAGGGGGAAGAAGACTAAGGCAAGGTGATCCCATATCTCCTTACTTATTCACTTTGGTGATAGAGGTTTTCAGTCTTATTATGAGTAAGAATATTGAGGATTCTGCTGAGTTTGGATATCATTTTGGATGTAAGGAATTGAAATTATCCCATATGTGCTTTGCTGATGATTTACTGGTGGTATGCAAAGGAAGTATTGGATCACTGAAGGTTGTGAAAAAGGTTTTGGATGAATTTAGCCAAGTTTCTGGATTAAATCCTAATATGGGCAAAAGCACTATATTTTTTGGAATCTTAACTGAAAAGGAAAAAAAGTGAACTACTCAGTATATTACCTGTCAAGTGTGGAAAACTTCCAATAAGATACTTGGGAGTCCCTTTACTTGCTAAAAGGTTAGGGATAAATGATTGTAAAGTTTAGTTGATAAAGTCAGAAGCAGAATTGAGTGTTGGAAGAACAAACATCTTTCATATGCAGAATTGATTGCCTCTGTTTTGGCATCTATGCAAGTTCTGTTTATATGTTGCCTACTTCAGTAATTAAGGATTTGGAAAAGCTGTTTAAAAGATTCTTTTGGAATGCTGGTGACTCAGCCAAAGGTAGAGCAAGAGTAGCCTGGAAAGATGTATGCAAGCGAAAGGAACAAGGTGGTCTGGGACTAAAGGACATAAGGAAATGGAATGAAGTGCTGATTATAAGGCAATTTTGGAAAATTTTAGAAAATAAAGATTCCTTATGGGCTAAATGGGTGAATGTAGTGAAGCTTAAGAATAAGAGTATTTGGAATTATCAAGTAGATAAGACTGAAAGTTGGGGATGGAAGACCATGATGGATATTAGGGATCTAGTTAAACATCATGTATTTGTGAAGATAGGAGATGGACATAAGACTTCAATGTGGTATGATAAGTGGTGTGTTGAAGGCCCTTTATGTGCATACATTAATAGAAGAGCTTTATATGATGCTAGAGTTGAAGATGATATCACAGTTGACAAAATGATATGCAATGGGGTTTGGAAGTGGCCTGATGGATGGATTGAATCTTATCCAGTTCTCAGGGGCATTGATGTTCCAACTATTTACAATGGAAAAGATGACAAAGTAATGTGGAATACTAAAGATAATCAGAAAGTAGAGTTCTCTACTAAACAAGCATGGAAGGATATGAGGGAAGAATGGTCAAGTGTGGAATGGAAAAATGTGATATGGTTCAGTCAGTTTAATCCAAGGCATGCATTCATTATATGGTTAGCAGTACAGGAAAAGCTTCTAACTCAAGACAAGATGGCTAATTGGAAGCAAAATGCAGAATACAAGTGTGTGTTCTGTAGCAAATCTGCAGACCGCCATGATCACCTCTTTTTAAGTGCAAATACATAAGAGATATATGGAAGAAGTTAATTCAGTTTATGTATCAAATGCAACAGTTGGACAGTCTGCAAGATGTGATCAGAATACTAGCCAGAGAAAAAGAAAATAACAAATTAGGAGTGGTGGTGAATAAACTTATTGTGGTTGCTGCTGTATATTATATATGGCAGGAAAGAAATGCTAGAATTTTCAAGAATCAACAAAGGAACAAGGAGGATATATGCCAAATCATAAGGGACAGTGTCAGATTCAAGTTAATGATCATCAAAGTGAGGAAAACTACAAATGTGGAAAAGATTGCAGACATGTGGGAGTTGAAATGAATGGGTAATACATTAAGAGCTATATGATATATGGTGGTGATGTTTTCTTGAGGAATTGATGTTGTAGTATCTTCTGGTTGGTTGTACTTGCGTATGGGAATAGTGAGTCATGCAAGATGGAACTACTTGGTCTTATACTAGTGCAGTCAAGTATTCAGGGTGCTGAATTGGTTGAGGGCTTCTTAATGATGTGTACAATGCAGAGAAATCTGGCTGGTTTGATATTTTGGTTTGCTGTTTTGATAGTATGCTAGATATAGAATGTTTGGTTCTGGAATGTTTAGGATCATATTGCACTTTGATTGAAGTATTTGGGTCTATCCAAGTTACTTATATATGTAAATGTGTAAATATTTTGGATAGTAATATAATTCACATTTTCACTAAAATAATTTCATGTGTTGTGATTTTATTTGTAGGGTTCGGTTTATATAAGAAGAATCTGTATCTTAAATATACTTTGATTCCAATTCCTAATAACAATAATAATTATCCTAATTATAGTGCGATTACAATTACTAATAACAACGATATTACAAGTAGTTTGATTACAATTAGATAAGATGTTGAGAGTTTGTACCTTCTTGTGTTTATGTAGACAATCGTTACTGCATATACGAAAGGAGATTAATTTTAATTCGTATTAATCTAATGTTGTAACCTCTCTAACTTTTAGCTATATTTTGTTATTAGATAGACATTATGCAATAAAATATTAATTATTTTTAAATTGGGTTAAAGTGTAAATTGGTGATGGAAACTAAAAAGTGTAAATTAATTATTATTAAATTGGGTTAAAGTGTAAATTGGTGATGGAAAACCAAAAAGTGTAAATTAATAATTTTTAAATTGGGTTAAAGTGTAAATTGGTGATGGAAAACCAAAAAGTGTAAATTAATAATTTTTAAATTGGGTTAAAGTGTAAATTGGTGATGGAAAACCAAAAAGTGTAAATTAATTTAGACATGTTTATTTAATGAATTTTGAGAAATTGAGAGCTGTGATTGGTCAATTTAGGTTAGGTCAGTTGCCTTTTAGTATATATTAGGATTAGGGATTAGTATCCTGAAATGTAACAAACTTTGGACGAATGTCTATAGTGTGAAATAACTAAAGTTGTGTTCATTGTATGTAATCATCTTTAAATTATGTGTATTGTATGTAAGAAAATATCTCCGACCAATCAAAAACTAACAAGTGGCAGCTATATATGGTTGCCACGTATGCATTCTTACATACAATACACATAATTTAAAGATGATTACATACAATGAACACAACTTTAGTTATTTCACACTATAGACATTCGTTCAAAGTTTGTTACATTTAAGAATACTTATCCCTTAAGATTAAGATAAGATTTCGTGTTTTTAAAATTGTGCTGAATAAGCAAGTAAATCGATATGTAGTTAAACGCAAATTATCATTGAGTATAACAACCCCCAAAAACTCCCTTAATTATTTATTAGCTTGATTAGATTATGTGAAGGTAAGCAAAGAAATAAGTCAATAATCCAATGCAACGTATAAACTTGTTAGTGTAGTTAAGCTAATATACATATACATATATTGTATACAATGTGACTATATGTTAGCTTAATTAATAATATGACATCTTGAATGTTGTCTTGCTTGAAATTACAACTATTAAACACCTTATTTAGCAAGCTTAAACATTGATTATGATGACAAGCGACTAACCAAAATGATTATGACCTCCAAGATTAATGGCCTTGAAACTACGACTAAACAACTAGTAAGCTTGAAATAAATTTAACTACATTAACTACAAAATAATGGCCATACGTACAAGCGTGGCTACTATCTAGTCGATGACATATACTTCTGTTAAAGCGTACAAATCTCTAACCGATCTAAGAGAGAAAAAGTTCAAAAAAGCACAAAAGTCGGCTCAAAAGGATGTTGAGCACGCATTCGGCGTTCTTAAGCAAAAATGGAGTATCCTTACTCGAACGTTTCAATAATGCACGATAAAAACAATAATAAACCTCGTGATGTGTGTGTGATAATGCACAACATGATTAATTATACATGACGGGATCGCGCAATCAGCCAATTCAGATAGGGGATCCCCGGGTTCAACTTATGAGTGCCTAGGATGCCTAACCGGAGTTACGAGAGGAGGAGACATATTTCCAGCTCTAACATGATTTTACGAAGCATATTTCGGCTCGGGACTTATCATACCTCGAGACGGATGAAACGTTTAAGATTTTTATGTAATATTTCATAATTTTTTTGGCTAATTGTTAGAAAGTACTCCAACGTAGACACTTTTGTTTTTGTGAGGCTAAAAAAAAAGTTCTATTTGAGGGATTGAAAGTGGGGTTACAAGTAGCTGGTTGGAAATGTTTTTTTAAGTCATTTTCTTTTATTTTAAACCTATTTATTGATTAGGTGTATATTACACGTCATTTAACAAATACCCAATTATTGTTCATGGTATTAGGATACTTGTTTGAAGTGATTGGAAACCTTCCATACAAAAACTGAAAAACCCATCATTCTAATCACCTACAAAAATTCCGACCATAAATCACCATCTTATATTCTTATGAACCCTTACATACAAAAACATCTAATACACACCCCAAATTTAATCAGATTTATATTTATGTATGTATATTATACGGAATATGATATTGTGTATATATCTACACGCGTTTCAACCCTTAAACAAATTATTCAATATCAACTCTTCCTTTGTGTTTCTACATTCATCATGAACCATGCTTTACGACACCCGTATTCTCTGTTTCGAATCCTTTTCAAATAAATTTGTGATCGAAATATACAACCCTTAAATGCCCATTGCTTTTTAAGTTAGAGAAAAAAATTGTGTGTATTGTAGTTGTTTACTGGGTTTGTGAGAGTAAGAAGGGGTATGAATAAGATATAAAAGATTTACATGTTGTACAGATCTGCTGCTGCCGCCAGTCATGAAGATGAAAAATCAACAGGTGGATGTGACAGATTGTTGGATCGGTGTTGGTTTTTTTCTTTTTGCCAGAGCTTTACTCCATTTTTATACTCTCAATTGCATATTGGTGGTGGTAGTGTTGTTTGACAGAGATGATGATGTCGCGATGTTTTCCGGTTAGATTTTGAGATTTTGGGGTTTCAATATTACCATTCAACATAAAAGATCATACATATTATATAATCACCAAATCGGATACTCATTTATTTGATATTATTTATTTAATATAGAATATGGATGTTTGCAAAAGATTAATAAGATTAGGGTTAATGTATTTAATTGGGGTTGGAAATAAATGAGAAAGAAAAAGATCGAAGATCTGGATAAAAGAAAAAAATTAATTAATTTTAGGGTGCGTTTAGTTGGGGAAAACGCCCCTTTTTTCCATTTTTGTTTTCCAAGAAAACATGAAAAACAGAAAACGCATTCAAATCATAATTTTCTAAAAATGTTTTCCATGAAAATAGAAAACACTGTTTTTCACTTTTCTATGGAAAATTAGAAAACACTTTTTTATTGTTTTTCACTTTTCATTTTCCATTTTCTAAATTTTGAAAACCTCAAATTGTTTTCCATTTTCAAGTTTTGAACGCGTTTTCAAAATTTTCATTTGTTTTTTAGAGATTAGAAACTCCTTTCATTTTCTAGAAAATTAGAAATGGAAAACTTGAAAACATTTTCCACAACTAAACGAGCCCTTAAAATCCACATCGATATCGATATACAAATATACATGGCAAAGAATATGGCAGATGATGTGTAAAAAATAACGCTACAACCGGCTAGCTACAGTCCATATAAGCAGAAAACAGGTCGTAGTCACACTAAAGTGATTTTAGCCGTTTTTGATCTTTCAAATAGAACTTTTTTTTGTTGTAGCCTCACAAGTACTTTCCAGGTAATTAGCTTTTTTTTTCTAATGTTTTTAAGTATTATGTAATGTTTTTATGTTTTTCAGTAATATTATGTAATGTTTTATTTTTATTGAAATTTAGGTTTTAAATAAAATAAAAATTATAGTGTGAGATGGGTGAAGGATAAGTTGCCATCAAAATAATGGAACGTGGTATGAATGAGAGTGACTAAGTTGAAAAAAAAAAGTATTTGGGAGTGATAGGTGGAAATATAATGAGGGGAATGTTGTCATTTGTAAACATTAGGCCGGTCCTTATACACGCTTCCACCCGGCGTCCGACGTCGTCCGACGCCGGCGGGGTGGAAGATGCTATAAGCAGCGGCGGCGTCTAGACGGCGTCCGTCACCTTTCTTCCGAGTTTAGACGCGGCAAAGGAGAAGAAAGTGGGGCCCGATTGTGTTGTTTCCGTTGCAAAGTTTAAAAAAATAGATTTTTTAATCCCAATTTGGTGATAAAGGCTTCCAAAATTAAAAAAAAAGGTTTTTGAAATTCTTTTTGTATAATGTATATGTGTGTGCGCAGGTTATATATATACATATGTATATGTATATAGTGAATACATGAAGAAGATGTAAAATATAATTTAATACTAATTTTAGTTTTAACCCCTAGACTTTTTTTGCATTTACGATTTAACCCCTGGACGTTTTGTGCAATTACGAAAATAATATTGTAGTTTTAAAAATTCTACTTCTAACCCCCAAAACTTGTATATAGATTTTTATTAAAATAGTATAATATTTATAAATTAATTTACTTTTTAAGTTAGTTTAATTTTGTATAAAAAAAAGGGATAAAATAATGGATGAATAGTGAAAAAGTGAGCAAGAAGTGGGTAGTATAAGGAGGGGGTATTCTTGGGGTGTTTTAGGAGAGAGAAAGCTAATGAACAGTGGAAGAAGTGAGGGAGAAGTGGGTAGTATAAGCCTAAAGAGTAGCCTTATTGACTTGACATACAAAAAAGCACACTGATTTCAAACTGCAAACTCTACTAATGTTGCTGAAATTTAAGTCATTCCCAAAAATATCGAATAGATTAAATATTCTATAAAAAAACAGTTGATACAATAAAAATAGAAATTTAACCTTCTAATAAAGTGTTATTTTTTCATAAACAGTACTAAACTTATTTTTTTATCTAAAGTTTGACGACAGATCATCATGCACAAACTATATAAAACAACATATAATACATCAAAGTTTATGAATAAGCTAATTAATCTCCGTTGCAACTCACGGATTATGATCCTAGTGATTCCAATTTACCAAGATATGAGAACGAAAAGACGGAAATATAATTCAAAGAGCCACTTATACATGTGTAAAAGATACGGCCACTTTATATGTCACAAGAAGACTCATCCCGAACCAAATATTAACAATCACAAGCCCAAGGATTGCAAGATTATTATATTTCCTGCACAAACAACACACAATAAGATTCCTATATCAAATTATTTATCGTGTTTAAATTTCAATACAAGTAAAAGTTAAAATGTAAACATAGTATTAGCCCCATTGGTTAGAGGTGCAAAAATAGTATTAGCCCATTTAATGCAGGATCATGTTTCTTGAGAAAAAAACTATACGATTCAATCCCTAAGATTGATGAATTTATAAGAATATTAAAGGCAATTTGAGAGTAAATTAATAAACATTTACATACCCGATAGGAAGGCGTCCCTTCGGATCACCGGAGGCATATCCAGTGAAATAGAAGTAGCGGCTAATTATATAAGCTACTCCGAATACAGAACATGCTACTGGATGCTTAAGCCCTCCCAAAATCATCAGTGTAAAGAAAACCGGCAGAGCTTCCAACGAATTTTGATTCCCTCTCTACAACAAGCCAACAAACAAGTTAAATCACCAAATTGTGCTTAAATCCAAAACAAAATTAGCTTTTATAACCTTCTTACAATATATCGGGAAAATTTGGAAGGAAAAAAAAAACCAAAATTTCAAGTTGGGTTAGTGTTTGTTTACAAAAAAAAATTCTACTCTTTTTGTTAATTTATAAACTTATCCCACTTTATTTGTTCACAAATATCTTCTTTTTTTTTTAAAGTTTTTTTACATTCTCCTAGATAGAAAAATTAATGAAAAAATGTTAGTATTTTTTAAAAATTTGCCTATTTATAATCTGTGATCTATGATCCTATAACCTTTATAATAGTTACATCCCTTTCATTGAAAAGTTATAAAACTTGATATGCGAAATGACCGATATACCTCTTCAACTTAAATCTTAATTAATACTTCAGATATTTTGATAAAACCTTCCATTTTTACAATTAACTTTTTAATTTTTTTATTTATATATTTTTAATTAAATTATAAAAATCACAAATATATGTCTTGCAAAAATAAATGAAAATATTATTTTTATCCAACAACGAAAACCATCATAAGAAGTCCAAGAGTGGCCGGATGAGTATTTTAGTCCTGCCGTATTAAAGGGGTACTATACGCAGATAGATAGTATTCCATTATGAAAAAGTCTAAACAAACCTGAACACAGTTGAAGATTTTGTAATCCTTGCTATCAGTTTCAGTGGCATACATTATAGGGTACGTTACATTATACCTTCATCATGAAAATAAAGTCTTCAATTCAAGAAACATAAAAAGAAAAGTGAGTAACGGATCCAATAGATTAATGATACAGACAAAATAAACTTATCGATCAAATTTAAAAAAGACACACACACACAGACGTATAGAGGAATTAAAGTGACATATATCTATTACTTCTTCCGGGCACGCAAAACTTGAATCTGCATATAGCCATTGAACAAGCAGTAAGCAACAATCGTGAGAATAACGTAACCGTATTCATTAGGCAAAACGTCAACTATTCCGAGCATGTTTTCTACTCCGTCTGATATTTCAAGAAAACTATTGGTGGAAGAGTGGAACGATATGTGCCCGTTTGATTATGAGCTCCTGATTGTATTTCACTTGTAGTCATTTACATTGTAGTTGTAGTTGTAGTCAATCGCATTGTAAATGTAGTCATGCAGCTGTAGACCATGATATAATTAAGATCATTTTACAATTATTAATTTGCTACATGATTACATCGACTACAAACTTGTCAAACAAGATAAAAATATATGGGAAAATTACAGGTGCTACACAACAAGTATCATCAAGTGAAGGGTAAATAAAAGATTATAAGTGAGCATTTAAAATAAAAAGTTATACCGAATGAAGAATAGGTTGTACTTTCGGGTAGACTATCAAAAATAATAATACCAATATCACTAGCTCTTCAGAAAGTAAACAAAATAAATTAAGTAAACAGATAAAGTTACCCCATGAATACAATTAGGATGATACAGTTAATCAGTAGTTGCCGAAAGTAACAAAATGATCCATGACATCGATAATTAGCTAACAGATTCATATATCCATGTTCACTTTTTCTTCAATTTAGCGTCGAAATGCAATTCTAGTGTCAATACTTAGTTTAGCTAGTTGACTCGCCAATGCTGAAGCTGAATCATGACAAGGATACACTGGCCAAGCCATCGGCAAAACAAGATTTCTGCCAGCAAAATTTAAGTCAAAAACATTAGGCGAACATGGACAACTCACTATACCAAGAATTGTAGTGTACCTTTCAATACGTTTGGTTCGACAAAGATTAATCATATCAAACGTGTAATTAGAAAAATCACTCTCCAAATGTTTCGCATGCTGCTGTATCTGAGACAATGTCAAGATGTCCAAAAACTTCAAAACTTGAACACATGATGAGTTATCGTATATAATGTCTACACGCCAAACAAGATAAAGATGTCCATTGACGTTGTAGGTCTCTAACATGTTAGCCATTCTCTCTGCGTCGATGTACATGTTTCTTTTGCTTTTCTTTGGTTGACGCCACCCATTTGAAACCTTTACAAGAAGCGATACAACTAGTTTACGAATATTAAGGTTTGTGATACCCATTATTCTTTTGATAAACATGTGGGTAAAGTTGACCTGCAAGAAATTTATCAGTATATTACTTACGGATATAAAATTGAATATACTCATTCGACCTCAACTATGAACCTGGTAAATATCTTGTACCTTCCATATTGCCTCCTTGAAAAGTATTGAGTCGGTTTCAAACAATGATTGAAAATCGGCTAACTCAACCATGGCATTTAACATGACTTGAGCCAAGTTCTTTTTGTCATGTGCATCATAAACACACCCACGGTTTTCTGCATCAGAAACCAATGTATTCCATACTGTACCACTCTTAATCAAAGTCTCTTTATCTCCTACTATCCACATGCAATGCCTGGCTTGGGTTAAAGCAACATTTGCTCTTTCACGACTTGATAGAAACCCAACTGATCCGCGATGATTACATCTTACTGTCGAGAAGATTATGACATCTTCTTCACTACCTTGAAATCCATCCACGGATCTAACATTCACAGTAAAGCTTGAACCATTTGTTTCAATATTGTACTTATTGCCAAGTTTTGCTAGAATTGCGTCAACCTGAGCCTTGTAAGGCGAAATGCAACCGATGGTCATTGTTTATTTATTGGCGACAGAATCTGTCACAGAGACAAATTAAGTTTTTATAAGAAAACAGAAAAAACTTAGACTACGTACCTTTGTAAAGCTTTTCAATGAGCTCAACGATCACAGCGACTTCCACCATGTTTCTTGTGCTATGGTTATTGTCGTGTTCCTCCTTCGACGAACTTACATCGATGAATGCGTATGATCCGTACATCTGCCCTTCAAGAAAAGGCCTTTCACGAGCTCTATTGATGACATTTGGACCATCCATGATCTGCCCATCATAGAACTCAGCTTTGGGAAACATACTAATCGATGGGTGCATCCTGTATTGAACATTGAGAAGGTGTTTTTTGTGTCCAAGTAACACAAGTCTCTCAAATAAACGCCTTCCAAATTTAGCCTCCTGGCAGATCTGTCATATTTCAAAACACTTGTTTCATGTCTCATTACCAGCACCTTGATGTTCATATTTTTTCCAATGACATACAGGGCTGACATGAATTAGCAATATTAAAATTCTATGTAAAACTACTTCGTTATAAAATCACACTGAACCTAAGCTAAGCAAAAACCTTTCATGAACAGAATCTTTCGGCCACAGACTTTGAATCATTAATAACATGCCGCTTATACGCAATAGTTTATAAGTATCATAAAGTACTGTTTTAAGTAAAATAAGAATGGTTTTAAGTTACCTCGCTTTGAACCATGGCTTGCAGCTGCCTTTCATCACCAATGAGCACAGCTTTGGAAGCACCTGGGAGTTGCAATGGGATAATTGATTCACACTCTTTAAGCTGTGCAGCTTCGTCTATTAAAACAAATTCTATCGATTTCATTCCGTTCTTACACAGTTTGATTGAGCTTGAGGCAGTACAAAAGATCAAACTAGCATTTCTTAAACAAAAGTGTTTAAGTTTAACCTCGTTCATAGACTTTGGAATGCAGGATGCTGCACGAACCTCTTTTAGTACATGCAAGCATTCAGTTTTGAGCACTTGTAGTTTCGAGAATTTGGATCTATTTATGCTTGTGCCAATATTTTGACCGAAAATTTCCTTTATGCTTCCGTTTCTATTTACTATCTCCTTCACACACTCTCGCATCTTCTTAATCACATCAGTCACATTATACATTTTCTTTGCAAGATTGAGTGAAACTACAGAAGTAGGCAAGTGAGTATACATGTTCTTCATACAAGAAATAAGATTTTTGCCCAAAATATTGAATCTGTTCATAGCAAACGTCTCAAAAGTACACTGACTATCTTCAAGAGTTTCTTCCGGTTCTTGCTCATTCTGTTTCTTCTTGTTCTTCTTACTCTTCTTGCTTTTACTTTTGGTCTTGGTGTTAATTTGTTTTGTAACAGTCGACGAAAGGTACTCTTGCATTGGATTTTCAAGAAACTGAATCATATAATTCACGTAATTTCTCCACAACGATAAAGAGTTCAGAAGAGATTCAACTCTATTATCAAGAAACACATCCAGAAGCACTTCATCAAAAGCTTCATTGATCTTCATTCGTTCTTTGTTTCCAAATAAAAGTATATCTCCCAACCCATAAGTATCACATTCCAAATTATTATCCCCTACCAAACTCAGTAATCTTGTCACAACGCCTACAACTGCAATATTTGTGGGAGCACAAGTGTCCTGCGTTTCATTCCTAACAAAAGAAACAACAATGATGCAACTGTCTTTGTTTTTCCCGTCCCGGGAGGACCCCAAATCAATTTGGTACATGAGTTCTGATGAAGACATTTGCTATCTTCAAGAAAACTTATAACAGCAGCTTTTTGTGAAGTATCCAGCTTAAATGAATCAAGAGTTTGCGGTAGTTTAAAGTCAATAACATCCTTTCTTCCATTGACCAAACACTGGTCACAGTTCCTATCAATCTATGCATAAGCACATGAAAAACATTATGTCATATACTAACCCTTTTAAAACCATATTAACTAACAAAATTTACTTAAACAGTAGTAATATTTAAGTCAAAATAAGTATGTATGTATAATACTAGCCAAAAGACTTACAGAAGGACTGAAAGACAATGTTCTTTGAATTATATTCATGTTGCCTGCAGGATTCACAGCCTGCCATATACGCATATTTGTAGTCAAGTTTGTAAGATAAACAACAAAATCCATTTGTTGTTTGTTCTTTTCAAACGACTTATCCACAATCATATCTGATAACGAAACTTGTATGATCACTGGTGGGCTTTCATTAACAACTTCTTTCACGTAAGCCATGATGAAAGGAATATTTGGTCGAGAAAGGTCGTCAATGTATTTGGGTTTAGATTGTGTCAAAGCAATTAGATCCCCAACTTTAGGCAAGTAATTTGTCCCACTCAAAGTTATATCATACAACAACTCCTTATAGTTACCCGTTGGTATTCTGTACATAGTAGTATAAAAAGTTCCTGGTGCCTGAGAGATCCCAGCAAGTTGAGAATGCAAATCTGCACGCGTCTCCTCAAGAAGTGGATAGATGAAAGAGTTCATGTATTGTGCTATGGATGAAAATGTCAATGGAAGTTCTTCGACCTATTAGAAATACATAGTTTTCAGTTATAATGTCAAAACCAATGCTATATATATCACAAATGGCACAAATCTTATATGATGAGACAAGGGCAGGGGCAATCCCCGATCCGGCCTCTGATCCATTTTAAAAATGGAACCAACTTATTATAAAACAATCTTTATATACTATAGACATACATACATTGAAATAATACTATGATTATATGCTATGTTTGTAATTTATTGTTATAAAGTTAGTTGTCATTTATAAAATTATATTTGTATATAACTGAATTCGCAAGGGGGCATAGGCCTTTTTCCCAACTCATCCTGAATACTCAAGACCGGCCGTACTTATATGAGGTAGAAATTAATTACCTGAAACGTGTAGAGATGTTTGTTGAGAATATCAGATATGGACCAAGAGAAGACCACATCAAGAAATGATTGACGTTTTTTGTTTTGAGAATGCTTCTGCTTGGAATTTCTTCTGCCATTTACATTCTCCATTTTCGTTACCTTCTTGTTTGAGAGGGTGTTCAGTTCTGCATGCAGAGGTATAAACGAAAAAAGCAAAAGATAGTGAAGCGTTTCTCCAAGAATTCACAGTTTTTGAGATGACTTTTGGTTTTCTCTGTATACATTAACGAAGCAAGTTAAATTCATAAAGATTTAAGTCCCAATAAATTTTGATTATTAATTTGTGTAACTCCAAGATATAAATTCTTAATTACTTTAACTATATACTTCAACTTCTTCTTTTTTTTGAAAAGTAACTATTATATTCACACTTACCCTGGCAAAACACCGGCGGTATAATGATACAAGAGATTTACATGAAGTTAAATTTACACCAATTACCCCAAGTAATACATCTATGTTTCGTTCTATTTTTGTACCATAAAAAACCTAAGGATTTGACATTTTGAATAACTTCCGATGCGTTGACCGAAGAATTGTTAAACAAAATATCATTTCGTGCCTTCCAGATCGACCAGCAGCTAATAATGACGATGCCTTTCAAAACTTTCTTCTCGATCTTGCTTTTCCCAGGTTGTTCATGAAACTCCAATAGGTCTTTGACGTTGAAAACTAAAAACGGTGTAGTATTACACCACCTGCTAATAGCGTGCCAGACTCTTGCAGCCATCACACAGTTACAAAAAAGATGCTCAACAGTTTCCTCATCATCTCCGCAGAAAACACAGTCCATGTTATCGTTAAAACAGTTCTGAGCCTTCAAAGCCATCTTCGTAGGTAAACGATCCATAGACGCCCTCCACATAAAGATGCTACACTTTTTTGGAATCCATTTACACCATTTAAACACGTACCTGTTACTAAAGTCCTTGCTGCCCAGTAACCAGATCTTCACATTGTTTACAGTCAAACTGTTTTCGTTTCCCCCCAGCCACACCCATTTATCAGGCCCATTACCAATTGCCATGCCTTCAAGCTTTTGATGAATACTCTCCAATTCCTCAAATTCTTCTTTCTTGGATAGTCGCCTGGCCCAATTCCAAAGCCTGAACTTTCCTTCATCAGAATTGAATCTTTCCTTGACTTTGATTTTTTTATCTCTCTCAAGATGAAAAAGAAGCGGAAACTTGACTTTGAAACAAACATTATCGGCCCAATTATCTAACCCGAACCTAAGTTCTCTGCCGTCGCCCACCTCCCCTTTCAGAAAACTATTCAGGCCCATCCCATTCACCTTCATAGTATCCATGTATTTGACTATATTATTCCAAGTACCCGGCAGATATTTATTTACCGGTACAAAGCCCCATCCACTCCTTGTATTATGTAAAGCTTCAATTACCTTTCTCCACAGACTGTCGGGTTCATTCTTGAATCTCCATATCCATTTGGATAAAAGAGCATAGTTGGTGTCTCTTAGATTGCCGATTCCCAGTCCACCATTCTTCACAGGAGAAGTGACCCTGTCCCATGAGACCCAGTGGATCTTCCTGCCCGAATCCGAGCTTCCCCAAAGAAATTTTCACATTAAAGCTTCCATAGCATCAATCACCTATACTTCAACTTCTTAACTTTCTTTTATAAAATTGGAAACACTTAAAAACAACCACCAAAGATAATTAAGGTGCGTGAGAGATAGATTTGTAACAAAGTGTGTAAATTTCTATGTTCAAAAAAAAAAAAAAGATTAAGATCTCGTAAAATATTTTATGTCATGTAATAACTTTCAAATATCGGTTATTGGATGTATCCTGCCAATTAAATACTTAGATATGGCAAACTATATGGTTCCACGTATACCCGGGTACATCCAATAACTATGATTTGAAAGTTCATTACATGGCATAGATATTATAAACGATATTTACATAATATAGATATTTGATTATAGTTACTTACATCCATGCTTAATAACCCATAGAAATTAATAAGAAGAATTACAGTGTTAGATATCAAAACGCATCCACATATCCAACCAATACCATTCTACTTTGATCGATTCTAAAAGCATAATTCGAAATTAATGAGATATTATATGGTGTGTATTAAGGCATGTGTTAGAATGTTTATACCTAGTATCACTCAAGTTTAGGAGATAAAAGAGTGTAAACGAGACGAGACAGTTAGCGAACTACCTGAAATTGACTCATAAATTATTCAAAATCGTCTGGGTCGAGCCGAGCTTGAGCTCGAGCTACTCGAGTACACTTCCAAGTCGAGCTCGAGCCTCAAAATAGCCTACTCGAAAGCTCGCGAGGTTAATCGAGTTTGTGCTAGTTTACAATTTTACACTTGAATATTATATAATTTTACATATTTATTATCCTACCGAGCGTAGCTTAATCGAGTCGGTCAAACTTATCGAGTTGAGCTTAAAATTATCGAACTTATAGGACTAATTTGATTTAAAATATAATATAATACTTAATCGAGTCGAGCTACGAGCAAAGTGTCGATTATTAAAGGCGAGCTAAGCTTGAAAATAAAGGCTTGACAGACTCAACTCGGCTCGATTACACCCCTCAAATATTAAGGTGTATCAGTTTACTATAGGCAAATATCCGTTGTACACTAATGAGAAGATTGTACAATGAGCCTATATATAAGGCCTTCTTAAGTTCTTACAGTTGAATGAAGGAAGCGATTATCCTATAGAGTTTTGAATTTCATATAATAAGATGTGACGCTCATGCCAAGCTGTTTCATATCTGCTATCTCAGATTTTAGTTGATTAAAACGAAAACCATTGATTATTGCATATCAGTATCGTATATTAACCCACATATAACAGGCAGTTTCGTATCCAGCCACACTTGGATAGATTCATCAATAGTACTAAAAAAGTCCATGAAAAATAACATCGAATTATTTATTTTTGATGATTTAAATTCATCACTTTTTTCAAAATAGGCTTAGTGTACTCACCATTTTTTTTTAAAGGTGAATTTCGTTGGTGATGGTGTACCCCTCCGAACCATGATACGAAGATCACCTAGCACGAAGCCCGAAGATATTAATAATAATTAAATAAGTTAAAGATAGCTACAAATCCCTTCCTAAAATATAATAAATCATATCCCAATTATAAAGGGATAAAGATGGCAAGTAAATCGGATAAATACATCCTAGATATGCCAAAATCCTAACTAGGGTTAAAACCCTAACTTCCTCCCCAAGATTACCCTCTCTTATATAAGGAGAGGAAACCCACATTCATTCGGTATGCTCACTAAATCAGCCGCACAAAAACATATAAACCCTAATAAATCCTTTGGCGTAAAGAGGCATTGCCCTACCTTCGGGGAATCGCCAACAAACCTTTAAACCTCAACAATCTCTCCACAGACGAAACCCCTTAGCCGGAGTCTACATCATACATGCGGTTTGGTGCACAATCATTTGGCGCCATCCGTGGGACCACATTGATTCATATCACAAAACCCACCATTAAACCATACCAAGATCGAATCCCTGATTCGTCATGCCAAACTAAAACATGATAGATCACCGCAAGGGAATACTTCTACGAATTGATGGTTTATCTCCTCTGCGATCCAAAGATCCGAAACCATATGTGCGCGTTCTTCTAAGTTGTACATCACTATCGCTCCGTATATTATTGTTATAAATTATAATATCCAAAGAGGCGATGTCATAATATTTGTTTGAAGCCGATTGACAGTACAAATGTTAAAGATGCGCACAACCACGATATATTATTTAAATACATCATGATTGGGAGATTTGAATATTGCAGCGGCCATAGAAGAGAAAGATCCAGATGGAGGAACTAACCCGAAGCCTTCAGCGACCTCCGGCCACCTCCGACAGCCTTCAGCAAGCTTCGGAAACCTCTGACGGCCTTCGACGAGCTTCGGACACCTCCAGCAGCCTCTAACAAGCTTCGGAAACCTCCGACAGCCTTTGACGAGCTTCGGACACTTCCAGCAGCCTCCAGCGAGCTTCAAAGGCCTCCCACAGCAATTATTATCGATATGTTCCTTCGCCTGACTATATATTATTATTATCGATATCTCTATTAAGAATTATATCGAGTGTCCCTCCACCTCTAAAGTAGCCTCATACAGCAACATGCAGCGGCCATATCACATGCGGCGCGGAACTCATATCATATTAATAAGACTGCGTAAGGTGTAATATGTACCTGATTGTGCACCAAACCGCATCGGAGGCTCTATATGTAGGAAGGTGGTTTAATGGTGAGTTGAAAGAGGGTTTAGGTCTTATTGGTGATTCCCCGAAGGTAGGAGCAATGCCACTTTACGCCAATTATGTGTGTTTAGGGTTTTCGGCCGATTTGTGATCGTGCCTAATGAGGATAAATCCTTCTCCTTTTATAGGAGAATGTTTCTTGGAGGAGAAGGTTAGGGTTTTTCCCTTCCTCCTTGGGATTGATATCTATTGCCATGTTTATTTGATTTAGTTTCCTTAGGAGATAATCCTTATAAGAATCGGATTAGGCAAAGATATGTATTTATCTTTGGAAATGATTTATGTTAATCCTTTAGTTATTTAAGCGCCTCCGGGCTTGTGCCCTTCGTTCAGGTGCTTCGTGCTATGCTGGCTTCGAGTAATGGATCGGAGGGGTACATCGTCAAGCCCCACAGTCTAATATTATAGACTGCCAAGGCTATGATTTTAGACTATACTCGTATCCTTCTTATCACGTCAACCTCCTTGTGTAATCTTTGATGAAGACATTATTTTGAAGGACTGAATGTGTACTTTTCTTGGGTTTTGAGGGTCGAAGGTAGGTGACTCATTCTGCAAGGGGTAAAAGTGAAACTTTTGAGAGTTAGGTGGCTGCATGTATTCAATTTTGACAAGTGGAGAAATCAATCCTTTGATCGAACGATCGATGGACTGCTTTGAAAGACGCGCCCTTTTACTCCCTTAAATATACTTTCCTTTACCCTTTGAGTCTCTTTTTCTTTCATTGTTCTTTATCCTTCTCTCGCGCTGCCAAGTGATCATACTCCAGGTAACATCCTTTGCTTGATTAGCTTTTTGTTTTTAAATAATGGCGAAGATAGGAATTAAATCTACATTCTCCTCCGTTACAGCTAAGCAACTTAGGGATTTTGTAGATGAATACTTTCCTGGTAGATTTAGGGCTTTCCGTTTTCCTAGTAAAAAACAGAGCATAACGTCTCCTCCTGATGGTTTTGTTGGGGTGTATTTGGATTCATTTATCTCCGTCAATGTTAGGTATCCCTTTACCCCGTTTTTCCTTAGTGTACTTAACCATTATGGGAATCACTTTTCACGGTGGCATCCTCAAGGTCTTTCTAAGATCATAGCTTTCGAGGTGATGTGTCGTGCATATGGTGGTGAGCCCACTGTTGATTTGTTTAGGAGATTTTCCAATGTATGCGATGCTGGTGATTGGGTTACTATCCAGAATAGAACGAACAATGTTGGTTGTTTTGAAAAGGGAGGGGTTACTATTAGGGATTGGAAGAGCCGGTTTGTCTTTATGAGTGACATTTGATCCCTCAGGAGTTTGGTGTCTTGATATATAAGGATGTTTTAAATGATGTGAAAAAGTATGTTGATCCTCTCCCAATTGATGAAGACCTTAGCCCATTGTTTAGGGAGATTAGTGAGAACCATATAGTTGTTTTATCGTATCCCGAGAATGTGCTTTTTCAAGGCGGGAATTATAGACTTGTTGCCAGCTGGGGAGGAGGAGTTGGATGGTAAGTGTGATTTTGCCCTCCCTTTTTCATTTTTACTTGCTATCATCATTATTGACCTAGCCGCTTTTGGCCTTTGTAGATATGAGTTTTATGCACTTTGTGAAAAAGGGTGGTCAAAATGTTATGCAGTCATCTTCCAAAGTTGTTCCTGAACCTGACGTGCAAGAGAGAGTTATTGGTGGTGTTGGTGTTGGTGTTGAAGGGTTCGAATCTTCCCATCATGAGGAAGGAAGCTTTGAGAGAAAATGGGAGACATCCGTTGCTGCTGAAGATGATGATGGTGATGTAGAGATTATTGGTGAAAAAATGAGTGATAGAAAGGCATCTGAGGTTGGTATTGCTTCTCGCCTTCGTAACAAGAGTGAAGCTGGATTGTCTTCGAGTCCTTCGTTAAAGAAGAGGAAGACCAACTTGAAGAGTACGTATTTTGTGTGTATACCCTTTTCTTTTCCTCTTCATTTTCTTCTCCTTTATTTCTTTAATCACGTGCAGTGTATGTTGTCTTTGATCGTGTAGAAGGCTCATCGACAAAGGCTTTCCTTGATGAAGATAATGTTCCTCTCGAGACCCTTCGTGACATGAACGACTTGGACTTCCTTTGATCATATAACAAGCATGCTGATTGTCAAAGTAAGATGAACTTGGTTGTAAAAGAACGTTTGAGGGCTGCTTGTTCTCGTATTGAAGATTTGTTGGAACAGTTGGGTGAGAAGAACTAAGAGTGTGAGAACCTGAAGAAGTCCTTTGATAATGTCAAGGGCCAATCAGATGAAGTTGCAGGTTTGAAGAGAAAGCTGAGGGAGGCTGAAGTTGGTTTGAATTCGGGAGGATGAACTTGCTGAACTGAAGCAGAAATTAACTAACTCTGTCTTGAATCTAAACTTGGAGAAGGAGGTGTCAAGTGGGCTGTCTAAGTTAGTGCAGGAACATATTTGGGAGCATGCTGGGTTGATAACCGATGTAATCCCTTATGCTTGCAGGGCTCTAATAGATAGTGATGAGTTCGGGAAACTTATTGCAGCAGTAATTATAGCAAACAGGGATGATGAGAGGTCTCTTACTTTGAAGAAATTGAGCGACGATGGGAAAGTGGACTTGGCTTCTTGTTCTGATTTTAAAGCCAACACGGCTGAGGCTATTGACCAAGCTGTGGCTGATTATAAGAATGCTGAGTTCCCATTTATTGACAAGCTGACCTCTGATCCTGCTGCTGCATGTAATACTCTAATGCACATCGTTCCTGATAAGGTTGTTCCCATCCCAACACCTGTTTCTGCTAACATGGATTCCCTTACTTCTCCAGTGGTTCCTCCTGCTTTGTTAGCTGACCAAGAGACTTTTACTGCTGATGCAACTACTTCCTTATAATCCTTTTCTTTGAAACTGTGTTTGGCCAGTGGCCTTAAGACAATTTTATTTTCCTTTCCTTTAATACTATGTGGCTTCGTAAGCCCTTGGTTTTTGATCCTGCATCCTATGCAGGTTTCGTGAATATTTATTAGGAAGATGGTTCATGTCGGCCATTGTCTTTTATATATTTTATTGTTTTGCATGCTTTCCAGAATGCGAGATCCTTTCGAAGGTCTCACTTCTTTAGCACAGTTTATGTTTGATCCTTTCGAAGGTCTCACTTCTTTAGCACAGTTTATGTTTGATCCTTTCGAAGGTCTCACTTCTTTAGCACAGTTTATGTTTGATCCTTTCGAAAGTCCCTATAGGTGGCTTTCTTAAGGAATCAGTTATCGAAGATAATTTCTTCATTTGCACAGTATCGAAGGGTACCGCCATTCGATTGTTCCGTGTCTCACATCTTAAAGGGCCTACATGGTCTCGAAGGCGACCTCCTTCGTATTTTCCATGTCTTTTTTGCATTTGCATGCCTTGTAGTAAAAGTTTTACTTACGTTTTGACTATATGTTATGTAGGCGTCCCTTTGAACATACATTTAAGCCTTTACAACATTTCTTTAATAGGTGGATTTGTACGTACGTGGTAAAATAAAATAATACGATAGGGAGCGACCCTTCGTAACTATGAATTATAAGGAATCACGTTGTGACCTAAAAAAGAAAAAATTTATTAATCACTGTGTGATTACATAAATTCCTAATAGGATTGCTATTATTCATCTAAGGGGGGTAACCCACTACATTAATCACTTTTGTGAGAAAAATAGGAGCTACGAAGCAATCCTAGCACATTGTGCTTATCGTATACTTTTTTCAAGTAGTGTCCTCCTTTGCCCCAGAGGTTCAAGTGGATTCCTCTGATTCATAGGATTTTAAAAGCTTGATTGGATTCGAAGTTGATTCTTCAATTTCTTGGGAACCTTCGCTATCCGACAATTCATCTTTTTCTTTGTGGATCATAAAGATAGTTGCTTCCGGAGCTTTGTTCTTTTCTTGGTTTCCATCTTCATCCTTCACCTTAGCATTCTGGCGGATTCCCACTAGTAGATGACCTAACTCTCCTTCCTTGATGGCTTTGTCTATGGCTTTCCTCAAATTTATGCAATCATTGGTATCATGACCATGGTCACAGTGGAACTCGCAATATTCGTCATAGTTCTTTCTTCCTTTGCCACTGAGCTTCGGAGGGGGTGCAAAGGTCTTCGCTATTTTTTCCGTGGCCAGGATTGACCTCGGAGTCTTCGTAAGCTCCAGTAAAATTGGTCTTTCCTTGCCCTTATCTTCCTTGTTGTAGGGGGAATATTTCACTCGATTATCCTTATTGTTGAATGAGTTCTGCTTCCTTTTGTTCCCGGAGGGCTCTCCTTCTTGTGTTGGTCCTCCTATGCTATTAGCAGCTGTATCTTTAGCATCTAGCCATGCATATGCTTTTGCCTTCGCATCCTTGTAAGTTTAAGGGAGTTTTTCGACCAGATGTTCAATTAGGGCTCGACTTCAGCATCCATGAATGAGGCCAGATATTCTTTGAGATTCTGGCAAGGTGGGTATCTCCTGAGTTTCATTAGTGTATATGTTTATAAAGGCCCTGGTACCTTCAGTTTCTCCCTGTTTGTTATTGTGTGCTGCGATATGGGTCTTCCTGTGATTCTTCTGCTGACTGAAGTGTGCTCGGAATTTTTCTTTTAGATCTGAAAAGCCAGTGATCGAGCCCTTCGGAAGGTTGTTGAACCACTCTCTGGCATCGCTCTTCAATACCCAACCGAAGGCTCTGCAAGCTACTGGGTCGTTCCATTGTTGCATCGCAGCTGCTCCTCTGAATATCTGCAGGAAATCATCGGGGTCGTTCTTTCCTTCGTAGGTTCCCAGATGAGACGGACACTTCATGTTTTTGGGCAGTGGATACTTATGTATCCATTCAGCCAAAGGTGAGGCGTTAGATTCATCTTCGAGGGGAAAAGGCTGTTCTTGACTCATATCAATTCCTCCCATGTTAGTCGCAGCTGCCGAAGTAGTATTGTTTCCCCAGGGGAGTCCTCCGTAGTGGAAGTACCAGGGCGGAGGATACAAGTGAGCGCTGTTCCAGCCATAGCGTGTGAGGACTGAGCTCCGGAGGTTTGAGGTTGAGCCATGGTATATCCTTGAGGATATCCCGGGGGCCTTGGACCATACCTCGGAGGTGGTGGTGGTGGCATTCCCCAGTATGAATAATAATCATACGGGTAGTGAGTACCCTGGGGAGTGGTAATAGTTGCATCGGTAGTAATAGGGGCTTCGGAAATAGTGCTAGCCCTCCTTCGGGGCCTCGGAGTACGTGTTAGACTGGGGAAAGTGAAATTTGCATCATCTGATACCTCTGGTACCCTTCGTTGTGACAAGGGAGAAGTCTCTGGGCTCCGGATGTTGTGCGCATTGTTCCCCGTAGGCTGTCCATCTTGGTTCTCTACCTCCCATTCTTCATCAGTCTCATCTTTGAAGTTCAGTGCTTTTCCATCTCTTTCCGCCGTCCTTCGTCTATTAATGAACCTTAGGGCTTCTTCAAGCAGGGCTCTGTCCCCCAGGAGGTGTTCTTCGCTGATTGGTTCTGCTTGCCTTGAGGGTTCTCCTTTATTGTTCCTTCTTTGATATAGTATGGAAGGACTTGGGCGGAAGGTGTAGTTCAAGTCAAGCGGCGATTGAGAGATCGCTGTGAACTCGGGTTGACTTTGAGTTCCATTAACTGGTGTGCTGAATGAGGGAGATGATAAGCGAGGCATAGAGACGGGTGTTTGAGTAGTGCCTACGCTAAGCGGGGTTTCTGGACCTGCGTTCGACATGGTTTAGTGAATCGGTGTCGTGGTATAATGGTGGGTTTTATGTGTGAGATGGTGGTCCCATGGAAGGCGCCAAATGATTGTGCACCAAACCGCGTCGGAGGCTCTATATGTAGGAAGGTGGTTTAAAGGTGAGTTGAAAGAGGGTTTAGGTCTTATTGGCGATTTCCCGAAGGTAGGAGCAATGCCACTTTACGCCAATTATGTGTGTTTAGGGTTTTCGGCCGATTTGTGATCGTGCCTAATGAGGAGAAATCCTTCTCCTTTTATAGGAGAAGGCTTATTGGAGGAGAAGGTTAGGGTTTTTCCCTTCCTCCTTGGGATTGATATCTATTTCCATGTTTATCTGATTTAGTTTCCTTAGGAGATAATCCTTATAAGAATTGGATTAGGCAAAGATATGTAGTTATCTTTGGAAAGGTCTTGAGATAAAGGTGTCTGATTTGGAAGTGGACTGTGGAGGCCTTCAATCTGAGCTGGATACTGCGTGGGCGGTCATTGTGGAGAAGGAGAAGGAACTGGATGTACTCAGGGGCCAGATTGGAGAGAAGGATGCGTCATTAAACGAGGCACGGGATTCTCTTGCAGAACAATCTGGGAAGTATGGGAGATTGGTTGTTGAGGTTATCCCCCATGTCTGCAAGTCATTCCTTCACGGTCCTGAAGTCGGTGTGTTGTTGTCGAAGGTGTGCAATGAGAACAGAGTCGACGCAGAAGCAGGGTTGATGCATGCTTTGGCTGGTGAAGGTGTCATAGACTTGGATGGTCGTAGCATTCATGAGGACACAACCAGGCGTCTGGACTCTGCATTGGATGAATTGGCTAATATTGATTCTGCATACATTCTCAAGTTAGCATCTCACCCTGAGGCCTCTCCATCTAATCTTCTGCAGGTCGCCCCTTGATCCCTAGACATTTCCTTGTTCAAATTTGGAACTTTTGGTAGCTTTTTGTGGTTGTTAAACAATCTTGTCTTTTGGTGGCCTGTGTGCCTTTGAACAATTTGATTAATACTTGACAGGCCTTCCTTTGTGTTGGGGGAGGTCTCTGTATATACTTTTAGTACCTGAAATTATCATACTTAACCGTACCCTTGACTTTTTCGTAATGACGAGTCCGTCTTTGAGTGGTTTTATGTTTGGCCTTTCCCTTTTATTTTGGGGAGGCTCTTTTTGTTGCTTCATGAATGTCTTAATGGGCGTCCCCTTGAACATTTACATGAAGTCTTTTTGTTTTTTACGCGCGTTTAAAGTTTATTGACCGATCTTAGAAATATTTTGAAAGCTTTATTTATCTAAAAATAATTGGCAGGAGGACATTACATAGTAAAGTTCCTAGCTGCTAGCTTTCTTTGTGGGACTTATCCGGTAGCTAATCGGACTTATCCCGTTGCCTTTTCAAGTAATTCACTTTTTGACGGAGGTCTTTTTGGTCCTCCGTCTTTTTCCCGAAGCTCCTTGGTGCATTATTTTTCCTAGCCCCTCGGTTCCTTTTGCGTGTTCTTCTTTTGAACTTTGTTGTTTCTGGGGCCTTTGCCTTTCTTTCTGGTAGCATGGAATTTTTATTCCTTGGCTCATTTGATGGGCTTCGGCTTTCTCTCGTCACGCTTTCTTAGCTCCGTAGCTGAATTGGATAATATTGTTGCTATCCCTGACTCACTTTGGAATTTTATTTGTGAGTGAATAGTGGATGCTATTATCCCGAACTTCCTCATTACTTCTCTCCCAAGGATTGCATTGGTGTCAGAGTTTGCTGGTATGACCATGAAAGTAATTCTTTCTGTTTTGTATTTCGGATATTTTCCGATTGTTACTTATGCCCTTAGTTCTCCGATTGGCCATATTCGTTCTCCTGTAAACCCGGTTAGTGGTTTATTCGTTCTTCTTAGCTTTTCTCTGACACTACTTGGTAATCGAGCAAAACAATTTGTTTGATCAAATGATCATACTATGGCACAACCGAGGGTGTGTGTGAGTTTTGGAGGTGATTTGTAGGCGATTCCCTAATGGTAATAGGGCTGCGGCCGCTTTACGCCTAATTAGTGTTGTGATTTGTCACCGAGCCTGAGGGCCGGTGTTGCATTACGTATGAATGGTGTGAAGGGGATCAGAAGATGATCCTATGCCGTATGACATCTCCTCTTTATATAGAGGGTAGGAAACTTGGAGAGGAGGATAAGAGAGTTAGGGTAAATCTCTTCCTTTTTTGTGATATCTTCTATCTTTTAAGGGGATTTACGATAATCTCTTCATGAGCCGTATCCGAGGTATTCAAGATTTAAGTGTATTGTTTTATTCGGATAATCATGGAAAGGATCTATGTATATCCGATCTTCTTAATATGTTTCCTCGGAGCTAGGCATTATTGCCTTGGAAGCTCCGGAAAGTATTTGGTAAACGGAGGTCATGCTCCGTTCTAGATATACAAATAAGTAGTTTTTACTTGTACGAAGGTGTCTTCGTATCTGATCCGGGTACGGAGATAAAGCTCCGTATAGGGTATATCATCAAGCCCCCCAGTCTAACTGGAGAGGCTGTCTGCAGAGTGTCCGGTTAGACTTCAAAAATGTGCTTCGTTGCTCCGTGTTGCAACTTGCCCGTCTTATCAACCTATTAATATTTAATCGGCATTAATTCCACTTGTCTCAGAGAGGTAATTACGGCTTATCCCTTAGAGTAACAACTTGTTGGCACAAAACCCAAGGTAACTTTTCACTGGTTGGTACCCGTGATTATTACCTCCATATAAATACCAACTTATTGTTAAAAAAGGGGTTTTTGCCTCCCTTTATTTTTATTTCGAAAAATCTTCTTCCGCTGCTTCCATCGTCGATCTTCACCAGGTACACTCGTCGTCTTCCTTCTTCTTTTATTCCATATTTTTTAGTAATGACGAAGAGAGGAATCAGGAGTATCTTCAATGTGTTGAATCGTTCTGATTACCAGAACTTTGTGACTACCTTTTTTTCGCAAAACCCTAACTTAATCCGTTTTCCTGAAAGCGGGCAATCTATTCTTGATCCTCCTGCTGGTTTTGTTGGTTTATATGTGAAGGCCTTTACCCTTGGTAATCTTAGGGTTCCTCTTTCTCTGCTCTTCCTGGCCATCTGAGATTATTACAAATGCCATATTTCCACTGTTCACCCTACCGGTATAGCAAAGATTATTGCTTTCCAGGTGCTTTGTAGTGCTAACCGTATAAAGCCTTCCGTAGAGTTATTTAATTCCTTTTATAAGCTAAAAGAATCTGGTGATTGGGTTACTGTGTTGAAGAATGGTGATCATGAGTTGTTTATTACTGGTGGTACAGAGGTTAGGGATTGGAAACATTGATTTATGTTTGTTGGTCATTCATTGATTCCTCCAAGACATAGGGGTTTGTTAGATGTGGATAGGTTGGCGTATAAGTCTATAGGTGTCCCCCGTACCCATGGTGTGAGGCAGTCTGATGTTGATCTTCTTTCTACCTATGCCATTAAGCTGTGTATATATCCTGAGGCTGTGTTATTTAAGTCTGGTGTTGCTTCGTTTTGGGAACACGGTACTAGAGATTTCACCATTGAATGTGGTGGTCAGGGTAGGTTGCTTTATCTCTTATCTTGCTTCTCCCTTATTTCTTTGTATCATAGTCTTTGATTCGATTCGTCTTTTTCTGTAGAGATGGCATTCAAACAAATGATTGATAGGCAACCTGTATTGTCCAGTCTTGTTTTCAGACCGGTGGCTCTTGCTCCACCTTCTACCCCATCTTCTGTTATCCAGGAGGGTTCTTCTTCTGGGGTATTGGCTGAGATACCTATTCCCTTGGTTCATGAACAGGTTGTTGAAGAGCAGGTTGTGGTGGAGGTGTCTGATGGTGTTGGTGAAGATGTTTCCCCGGAGAATACCGTTGCCAGCCGTCTGAAGAGGAGAAAGAAGTCGTCCAAAGGCGTTAGCAGTTCCCGATCAAAGAAATCTAAGGCCAACCGTGTTGAAGTGCCTGAGCATTCCACTTGTAGGTGCTCCTTGGTCTCTTTTTTTTGTTTCTTTACTTTGTCATTAATTATCTGTTTTCTTTTCTTTGCAGCCTTCGACCCTTTTGGGGAGGCTCCCGACGTTGCTTCTTGCCATCGTTCTATACAGAGCATTGCTCCTTCTGGATGGATCACCGATCTGATGAATATGGAGACCCCTGAGCTTTCCTCTTTCTTCAACCGCTCCATTTTTTGCAGTGCTATTGTTGGTAGTGCTCTTGATGCAAGATTACGGGAAACTTCTGAGGAATCTGGGCCATCGAAGGAGCAATATGAAAAGCTGATGTCGGAGAAGCATTCTTTTGAGATGAAGGTGGCTGATCTGGAAGTAGACTGTGGAGGCCTTCAATCGGAGTTGGACACTGCACGGGCGGTCGTTGTGGAGAAAGAGAATGAGATGGATTTACTTAGGGGCCAGGTTCAGGAGAAGGATGCGCTACTCAAAGAGGCGCAGGATGCACTTGCGGAACAATCTGGGAAGTATGGGAGATTAATTGTTGAAGTTATTCCCCATGTCTGCAAGTCATTCCTTCATGGTCCTGAAGTTGGTGCATTACTGTCGAAGGTGTGCAATGAGAACAGAGTTGACGCAGAAGCAGGGTTGATGCATGCTTTGGCTGGTGAAGGTGTTATAAATTTGGAAGGTCGTGGTATTCTTGAAGACACAACCGGGAGTCTGGACTCTGCCTTGGACGAATTAGCTAACATTGACTCTGCATACCTTCGTAAGTTAGCATCCCCCTGAGGCCTCTCCTTCCGATCTTCTGTAGGTTGCTTCTTGATCCCTTTAATATCTCCTTGTCTGGATTTGGAACATTTTGTTGAATTGTTGTGGTTCTCGAAACAATCTTATCTGTTGATGGCCTGAGTGCCTTTGAACAATTTGTTTTGTACTTGGCTGGCCTCCCTTTATGTTGGGGGAGGTCTTTGTATATACTCTTTGGTACCTGAAATTATTATGTTTAACCATACCCTTGACTTCTTCGTTATAACGAATCCATCTTTGAGTGGTTTTATATTTGGTCGTTCCCTTTTTATTTTGGGGAGGCTCTTTTTGTTGCTTCATGAATGTCTTAATGGGCGTCCCCTTGAACATTTACATGAATTTTTATTTTTTTTACTCGCGTTTAGAGTTTATTGATCGATCTTAAGAATATTTTGAAAGCTTTATTTATCTAAAAATAATTGGCAGGGGGACATTACATAGTAAAGTTCCTAGCTGCTAGCTTTCTTTGTGGGACTTATCCGGTAGCTAATCGGACTTATCCCGTTGCCTTTTCAAGTAATTCACTTTTTGACGGAGGTCTTTCTGGTCCTCCGTCTTTTCCCCGAAGCTCCTCAATTCGTTGCTGTTCTGGCCCCTCTATTCCTTTTGCGTGTTCTTCTCGTGAACTTTGCTGTTTCTGGGGCCTTTGTTTTTCTTTCTGGTTGCGTGGAAACCTTCCTGCTTCGCTCGTCTGCTGAGCTTCCGCTGTTCATGTTTTCCTCGTTCGGTGATTGAGTTAGACAATAATGTTGCTATCCCCGACGATCGTGGATGCTACTATTCCGAACTTCCTCATTGCTTCTCTCCCAAGAATTGCATTGTTGTCAGAGTTTGTCGGTATGACCATGAATGTGATTCTTTCTGTTTTCCATTTTGGATATTTCCCGATTGTTACTTCTGCCCCCAACTCTCTGATTGGCCATATTCGTTCTCCTGTGAACCCTGTTAGTGGTTTATCCGCTTTTCTTAGCTTTTCTCTGACACTTCTTGGTAGCCGAGAGAAACAATTCTCATAGAGGATGTCACATTCACTTCCTCCATCTATCTGGACTTCTTTCATCTTAGCACCTGCAATGGTAGCTTAGATAACTATTGGTACGTTGGACGGCGCTACCTGCCTCAATGGTGCGAACTGGTAGTGTTGTTCCTGCGGCTGCTCTCTGTATACCTCAGAGCGTATCATGAGGATCTGTGCTGGTGCTGTTTTTTTCTGTTTTCTCAGCTTCATTTTTTATCCTCGTTGCTTGGCGAATACCTTTAACCAGGTGATCCAGCTTTCCTTATTCCACAGCTTCTTCTATGGCTTTCCTTAGATTTCTGCAATTGTTTGTGTCATGTCCGTGGTCTCTGTGATATTCACAGTATTTGTCCATGTTCTTCTTTTTTGTTATGAGCTTATTTGGGATCGGGAAAGTTGAAGCAACTCGATCCGTGGCCATAATTTGCTTTGGTGTTTTTGTGAAGCTGGACATGATATCGATCCCATTTTTTCTGTCTTTTCCGGCCCATTGGTTGCCATCTCTTGCGTACCGGGGGAATCTTCCATTCCCTCCGTAATCCTTTCTTTTCCTTCCTGAAGTGTAGTCTACATTAGTCGTTTCTCTTGCATCTAACCAAATATGGGCTTTGTCTGTTCGGCCATCATATGTTTCAGGCAAATCGGTGCTTAGGTGCTCAATTAGGTCTATTGTGCGAAGTCCGTGGATGAGCCCTGAAATTCTTTGGCTTTCTAGTAGTCCTCGTATTTGCTGTGTTTCATTAGTGTACCTAATGATAAAGTCCTTTTTCCTTCTTTTTGTTTAATATTGTGCACGGAGATATGGGTTTTTCTATGCTTTTTCTGCATGCTGAATTGGGACCTGAATTTATTTTTGAGCACCTCGAAGCTGTCAATGCTGTTCTTGGGTAGGCCATCAATCCATTCTCGCGCATCGTCTGTCAGTGAGTAGAAGAATGCGTGGCATGTGGTTGATGTGTAATTTGGAGAGTATTTTGTTGAATCGTTTTGCTCGTAAAAATCACCCAAGTTTTAAATTTATAAAACAAGGATATACTATAGTTATATTACACACGGGCAGTGTACCCTGCCGCGTATAGTATAGCTAGTAGTAAGTCCAGGATCGTCCACAAGGAATAAGTATTAGTAGTAAATAAAACTATTAAATTTAATCTAAAAAAGAAAGTGTAAAATTGGGGGGTTGTGACCGAGTTGTCACGTTGCTTAACAAACTACAAGTGATCTTTTTAAAGCTTTTAAATGACTAAAAAGGGAATTTTAACGTTCTGATTTTACGCAATTTGAGATCGAAGTTCACGAAAAATGTTTCGTGACAAACTTGGAACGTGAGTAACAATGGACAAGGAAACTTGATGTAACTTGTAAATGACGGCTAATATATTACTTGGTAGTACAAATTGATTTAAAATAACAATGATCGGATTTTTGAGATCGGAAGCTTATCGGACAATATAGCAGAAAGTTTCTTAAACGAAATTTGTAAACTAAATATAACTAGAGCTGGTGACTTAAAAACTAAATTACTTTACTACAAACTAAGAATGAACAAATGAGACAATGATTTGGAATTAGTTGTGACTGGAAATGGTTTGGAGACCATGGAAGACTTCCCAGGCACACTTCGAATGTTCTCGTAAATCTTCTATTTATAGCCAACTTCCACAACTAGCGCCATAATTGAGGAGAGCAAAAATTGGAACTCTTATCATCTTGAACAGTATCACATGGCAGCCACAGTACTCAAAGATATGGACGAAGACAAGCTATAAGATGCAATTTGACTTCTACTGTAGCTTTTTGGAATTTTGCAAACAAAAATGGCATTATGCATGATGCAGATTTTCTTCCATTTTGTGGGTTTACTGATGTGATCAAGTCCTCTATTGGTAAAAGTAAAAATGTCAACTTTTAGATTTTTCTTTCATCTTCGCGTGGCCAGCTTATTCGTCAAAAACTGATATCGGATGGAGAAGTTTTTGAGTCCCAATGTTAATTGTAAATTTAATGATGACAAATCTGACCTATAAACACTTAGTAATCTTTTGGTTCTTGTAATCTGATCTGGGTCAGACTAAGCTGACACAGCTTACGATCTGTCTCTGACCCAGATCATGCTTCATACTTGTAATTGTAATATCTTATGGAAGCAAGTGTTATTCAAGCAGCATCAACAATGTATTAGCATTCATTCCAAGTCGAAGAGGAGAATTGAAGATAGAAGACCAAGCTGTTAGTGGAAGACAGCTTGGGATTAGCAGTCAGCTTGGAAACACTTAGGCAGATTGGTGCTTTGACAAACGGCCCAATCTGTGTCTGACAATCAAGTGAAGATAACAACCTGGATTGAAGATAAGGACAAATGACGTGACTAGGAAGATTCCTAGGATCCAGGTTGGTGGTTGGTTTTACATATGCGTGTCCATACTCCTATTGGTAGATGAAGAATGTGCGTCAGTACGTAGGGTTGTTGAGATATCTATAGGCTATCTTTATTCCGCAACAACCCTGTAATTCTTTGTATAGATTATTTCTAAATAAAGGATTACATTTGAAAATAACAATCTGTGTTCAAGAATGTTTTTATTTCTTTATTGCTTTACTATTTTAATGATTCCTGCTCTTTACTTACTTGCTTAATATTCATGAACTGAATCTTAAAATGTTTTGTGTTAAAAGTTTGTAAAGATTGAAAAAAGTTGTATTCACCCCTCTACAACTGTTCTGTGTTCAATATACTTTGGTATATTGATACAACGTGGGACGTATCAATTGGTATCAGAGCCAGGTTGAGAATTAACTTGACTTGATCCTTGCATAATTTCAAATTGTACTGTTTGCCGAGCAAAATGCTCTGCAAACAGTTGGATTTAAAACTTTGTGAAAAAATTTTCATTTTGTACTGTTTGCCGAGCAAAATGCTCTGCAAACAGTTGGATTTAAAACTTTGTGAATTTTTTTTTCATTTTGTACTGTTTGCCGAGCAAACTGCTCTGCAAACAGTTGGATTTAAAACTTTGTGAAAAAATTTTCATTTTGTACTGTTTGCCGAGCAAAAAGCTCTGCAAACAGTTTAATTAAGAACTTGGTGAAAAGTTTTTCATTTTGTACTGTTTGCCGAGCAAAATGCTCTGCAAACAGTTGAATTGAGAACTTGGTGAAAAAATTTTCATTTTGTATTGTTTGCCGAGCAAAATGCTCTGCAAACAGTTGAATGGAGAACTTGTGAAAAAATTTTCATTTTGTACTGTTTGCCGAGCAAAATGCTCTGCAAACAGTTGAATTGAGAACTTGGTGAAAACTTTTTCATTTTGTACTGTTTGCCGAGCAAAATGCTCTGCATTATGTTGTTTTAGGACTTGGTGGAAAAACAAATTTGGTTTGATAAAAACAAGCATTTGCCGAGCAAAATGCTCTGCAAACAGTTGAATTGAGAACTTGGTGAAAAAATTTTCATTTTGTACTGTTTGCCGAGCAAAATGCTCTGCAAACAGTTGGATTTAAAACTTTGTGAAAAAATTTTCATTTTGTACTGTTTGCCGAGCACATGCTCTGCAAATGGATGGTTCAAGTCTTGACAAAATAAAAAATCCAATTTGTACTGTTTGCCGAGCAAAATGCTCTGCAAACAGTTGAATTAAGAACTTGGTGAAAAGTTTTTCATTTTGTACTGTTTGCCGAGCAAACTGCTCTGCAAACAGTTATTTTTTAAAACTTGTAAAGATTTTGGAAATCAAAAGGCATGAATGCCGAGCAAAATGCTCTGCATTATGTTGTTTTAGGACTTGGTGGAAAAACAAATTTGGTTTGATAAAAACAAGCATTTGCCGAGCAATAAGCTCTGCAAATGGTTCTTTTGATCCAAAAATTTGTTAGAGATTACCAAGAACATGTTAATCAAACTTTATGATGATTTGAAAGGATCAAGAACAAATAACCCATTTGCCGAGCAAACTGCTCTGCAAATGGTTCATTTCATCAAAACACATGACTTACCCAGCCCATGCACAATCGAATCCACAAAAAAACATAAACTCAAGCAGATTTAAGGCATCTAAACATTTAAACAACAAGTACAATACCTAATCATGCATCTACCATACTCAAAACATGAATCAAAACATCATATCAAGTATAAGAATTCGAAAAGTTCATCTTGACATTCAATCAAATAGTTGGTGTGCAATATATAAACAAGAAATCTAACCTCTAAAACAGTCACTATGATTGATGAAATGATGATTTTCCACTGAAACACGATCACTTGACTGCACTCCTTTTGTTTATTATGAAAAATATGAAGATTATTGATTGATTGATGGAAAGTTTTGATCGGTTTGAGTGAAACTTAGAAGATATTTTGTTTTGAATTTGAAAAATATGAAGATTATTGATTGATTGATGGAAAGTTTTGATCGGTTTGAGTGAAACTTAGAAGATATTTTGTTTTGAATTTGGTAAATGACAAAATGGACCGCCCATTTTCTATTTAAACTCAAATTCGGGTCGCGGGTAAGGACACGACCCGCGTGTCAACCCGATTTCAAACAGGTCATGGGCTCATCATGCAGTTGGGCTCAATTTGATATTGGGCTTAAACCTAACTAACAAAAAAAATAAAAATAAACATAGAAAGAAAGAAAAAAAATAAAAACAGAAATAAAAAATCTTTTTATCATTTTTGAATTTTCTAATTTTGTATTTGATTTTTCAGATTTTAACGACAAACACACATACAAATAAAGAAAAAAAAAATTTAAACACATAAAACAAAACAATTATTCACATGTATTGCACACTCCCCCTCAAATTAAGCATAAAATACTGTACTAAATTTACAAACTCCCCCTAAAATCATGCATTCTACCCTTTTTCTCCCCCTCAAACATTGCATGTAATAATAAGTAAAACACATCAATGTTTGAAACAGAAAAATAATATATAACACATGGCATGAAAACATTTAAGTTTGTAAATCAAGCATTCCCAACTTGGTTTTCAGAAAATTGAACCTGTTTTCATCCAAAGGCTTGGTAAAAAGGTCTGCAAGTTGGTAGTCTGTTGGGACAAAATAGAGTTCGATGTTACCTTTCTCGACATGATCTTTAAGAAAATGGTACCGAACATCTATGTGCTTGGTCTTGGTGTGTTGTACAGGATTGCAAGAAATAGCAATAGCACTTTTAGAGTCACAGTAGATGGGAATCCTGTTAAACTGAAATCCATAATCAGTCAACTGTGTCTTCATCCAAAGAACTTGTGAACAACAGCTTGCTGCAGCTACGTATTCAGCTTCTGCAGTAGATGTGGATACACAATTCTGTTTCTTTGAAGACCAACTGACCAATTTGTCCCCTAGAAACTGTACACTCCCAGAAGTACTCTTTCGATCAAGCTTACAACCTGCATGGTCAGCATCCGAATATGCAATTAACTGAAATCCGGTATCCCTTGGATACCAGATACCAAGGTTCACAGTGCCTTTCAGGTATCGGAAGATCCGTTTAACGGCCTGGAAATGACTTTCCTTGGGATTGGCCTGGTACCTGGCACACATGCATGTGGCGAACATAATATCCGGGCGACTAGCAGTCAAATACATGAGTGACCATATCATACTGCGATATTTCTTTTGATCAAAAGATTTTCCATTTAAGTCAGCATTAATCTTAGTTCGAGCTTCCATGGGTGTCCCAATTGTTTGACAATCCATCATATCAAACTTTTTCAACATGTCAAGAATGTACTTAGATTGACAAATAAAAGTACCATTTGACAACTGTTTTACTTGTAGACCAAGGAAAAAGTTTAATTCACCCATCATGCTCATTTCAAATTTCTTGATCATTAAAGCAGAGAAATTCTTGCAGTATTTAGGATTAGTTGACCCGAAAATTATGTCGTCAACATAAATCTGGATTAGTATAATGTCACTCCCTTGTCGTTTGATAAACAAGGTAGTGTCAATCGAACCTTTGCTAAAACCAGATTTCACAAGATAAGAGGATAGAGCATCATACCATGCACGAGGCGCTTGTTTCAGACCATATAATGCCTTGTCTAACCTGTAAACGTATTCTGGATGTTTGGAACTCACAAAACCTTCTGGTTGTTCAACGTACACTTCTTCTTTGAGAATTCCATTCAAGAAGGCAGTTTTAACATCCATCTGGTAGACTGTGAAGTTCTTGTAGGCAGCATAGGCAAGAAACATCCGAATAGCCTCAATTCGTGCAACTGGTGCGAATGTCTCATTGTAGTCAATTCCATCTTGTTGGCAATATCCCTTTGCAACCAATCGTGCTTTGTTGCGTACAACTACTCCATTTTCATCCTTTTTATTCTTGAATATCCACTTGGTTTTAATTGGCTCCTTGTTCTTGTAAGGATTTGGAACCAATTTCCACACCTCAAGTCTTTCATATTGATTCAGTTCCTCTTGCATCGCTTTCACCCAATCTGGACAACTTAGAGCTTCATTCACTGTCTTTGGTTCAACAATGCTTAGAAAATTCACAAACAGACATTCATTCACGGAAGCGGATCTTGTCTGAACTCCAGTTGTTGGATTTCCAATGACTTGAGAAATCGGATGAGCTCTAGTCCATTTGGTTGTGTGAGGAATTGGGTCAATTGGATCACCAGATTCTTCAGAATCAATAAAATCAGGAGTATGTTGTTCTGTTAATTGTTCAAGTGAAGTAGCAATTGGTTCAACAAAGTTATCTTGATCATAATCTTCTGGATTGGTTGATGGATTTGTCACTTGAGAGATAACATGAGGTTGAGTATGCAACTCTGAATAATCAGTAGGTGGAGGAGAATCAGATGATGAACTAACATCTGATGATTGTGCTGGTGAAGACTCATTGGGATCCATCTCTTTCGGATTTGAATTCTCATCTGATTCAGAAACTTTCTTCGAAACTTGGAAAAATTCTTCAAACAAGATATCCAAATCTTGTGAAGTCGGAGTTGAGAATGATTTGACATTTGATGCAGTCTTAGTTGCGGAAGCTTGTGGACTTTGAAGTTCGGGTCTTGAACTGTGTTGTTCAAGAACCATTCCCGAGAGTTCATCAAATCTCACATTCATACTCTCGTCAATTCTCTTGGTTCGTCGGTTATATACACGATATGCAATCGATTCTCTCGAATAACCGATGAAATATGCCTCATCGCCTTTTGGTTCAAATTTTCCCAGATTGTCTCGATCATTGAGAACATAACATACACATCCAAAAATGTGCAAAAAGTTCACATTGGGCTTTCTTTTATTGATCACCTCATACGGAGTTTTATCAAACCTCTTGTTTATTATGGATCTGTTTTGAGTAAAACAAGCAGTAGCAACAGCTTCAGCCCATAGATTTGGAGGCAACTTTGAATAAGCAAGCATTGTTCTAGCTGCTTCAACAAGAGTTCGATTTCGCCGTTCAACTACTCCATTCTGTTGAGGTGTCCTGACAGCAGAAAATTGATGAGTAATACCCATGGACTTGAAAAAAAAATCAATCGTTGAATTCTTGAATTCAGTTCCATTGTCTGAGCGAACAATTCTAACTGACGATTTAAGATTTACTTGGGTCTTCTTTATGAAATCAATAATTTCAGTCGGAGTGTCACTCTTTGCATGAAGAAAGAATACCTAATTGTAACGAGAATAATCATCAACAATCACAAGAATGTATCGCTTGCCATGGATACTTTGAACCTTCATTGGACCACACAAATCCATATGTATAAGGTGCAAAGGACCTTCAGAACTCAGATGTTGCTTTGGTTTGTGTGAAGCTTTCTTCATCTTACCAATTGCACACGCTGGACAAACATGTTCACTTTCATACTTGTAGTCTGGAAGGCCTTCAACAAGTTGTTTATCCACGAGCGCATTAATCGTTTGAAAATTTAGATGAGAAAGACGGCGATGCCATAACCAAGAATTTTGAGCAGTTGCTTTCGAAAGAAGACAAATCTCTGAAGAAGTAGATGGGATGTTGTTGAGATCAATAGTGAACAAGTTATTGTCTCTTGTTCCAGTAAGAATATCCACACCATCTTCAGTTTGTACTTTGCATTCATATCTCCTGAATAATACTTGAAGATCATTGTCACAGAATTGTCCAACACTGAAAAGATTGTGTCCTAATCCTTCAACATATGAAACTCTCTTGATAGTGACACCATTTTTAACAATGTCTCCATAACCGAGAATAGGAGCAATATGATCATTTCCGAATCTGACGGTTCCCATAAACTTTTCAACAAAGTTCGAAAGAATGGATTTGTTTCCAGTCATATGACGAGAACATCCCGAGTCAACATACCAAACACAAATGAGATATTCCTGCAAGGACAAGAAATATGTTTTAGGTACCCATGAAGATTGGGTCCTTGCAGGTTAGAGGGATAACATGCAAGTACACATTAAAAATAAACATCAAACAAAATGACACACAAGCAAACTTTTTATTCAGACAGTAAACAAACACACATAATTGTTCAAAACACAAATACGAATTACAGACAAAGAAATGTAATTGGTTATACACAAGTTTTGATACAAGCAGGACTAGTCCTAGATGTAGAAGCATTATCTAATGTATTTGATCTACGGACAATCCACACTTGTTTGACATGGGTAGTGTTTCCATCAAGTTTGAGTGTTTTAGTAGCATGTAAAAATCTATCTTTTGGGATCCATTTACTGCTACTTTTCATGCACAAGTCACCTGAAACACGAACATTCTTATCGTTAGAAATCAATTTAGCATCTATGTTCTGAACAGGTTTCTTCTTGATGGGTTCTGTGATCTTATTCACTTTCTTTATGTTATTAGGTGACAACCAACCATACTGGTCTTTGTATTTAGTCATGCCTGTAAAAGTATCTCTAACCCTCTTTAAAGTGCACTTAGGATTCTTCTGAGAATACCTAGGGAAACTAGAATACCTAACCTGTTGTGAATGTTTGTTACCTAATGAGAAAGTTTCAATCTTGACAATCTTTGGACCACAGCTTGTTTTGACTTCTTTTTGTGATTGAGGTTCAGATATGACCTTGTACTTCTTTGGTTGCATAGAAGTCTTTTGAACTATGGAACTTTTCTTTGATGGTTTGGTCTTTGGTTTTGATTCAGTCTTGGGTGATGGGTTGGTCTTTGGTTTTGATTCAGTCTTTGGTGATGGGTTGGTCTTTGGTCTTTGGAACTTATCGCATGAAGATTGTGAAGAGTGTGACTTTGGAATCTTCTTTAGATTGAAATCAAGTTTTTCCTCCTTTTGAACAAAAAGTTTTTCAAATTCAGGTTCAAAATCATGATTTTCTTCCAAAAATGTTGACATTTCATCAGTTTCCAACTTCACACTGACGTCACTTTTCTTCATTGGACATGGATTTCTTCTTGATGGGTTCTGTGATCTTATTCACTTTCTTTATGTTATTAGGTGACAACCAACCATACTGGTCTTTGTATTTAGTCATGCCTGTAAAAGTATCTCTAACCCTCTTTAAAGTGCACTTAGGATTCTTCTGAGAATACCTAGGGAAACTAGAATACCTAACCTGTTGTGAATGTTTGTTACCTAATGAGAAAGTTTCAATCTTGACAATCTTTGGACCACAGCTTGTTTTGACTTCTTTTTGTGATTGAGGTTCAGATATGACCTTGTACTTCTTTGGTTGCATAGAAGTCTTTTGAACTATGGAACTTTTCTTTGATGGTTTGGTCTTTGGTTTTGATTCAGTCTTGGGTGATGGGTTGGTCTTTGGTTTTGATTCAGTCTTTGGTGATGGGTTGGTCTTTGGTCTTTGGAACTTATCGCATGAAGATTGTGAAGAGTGTGACTTTGGAATCTTCTTTAGATTGAAATCAAGTTTTTCCTCCTTTTGAACAAAAAGTTTTTCAAATTCAGGTTCAAAATCATGATTTTCTTCCAAAAATGTTGACATTTCATCAGTTTCCAACTTCAAACTGACGTCACTTTTCTTCATTGGACATGGACTTCTCTTGATGGGTTCTGTGATCTTATTCACTTTCTTTATGTTATTAGGTGACAACCAACCATACTGGTCTTTGTATTTAGTCATGCCTGTAAAAGTATCTCTAACCCTCTTTAAAGTGCACTTAGGATTCTTCTGAGAATACCTAGGGAAACTAGAATACCTAACCTGTTGTGAATGTTTGTTACCTAATGAGAAAGTTTCAATCTTGACAATCTTTGGACCACAGCTTGTTTTGACTTCTTTTTGTGATTGAGGTTCAGATATGACCTTGTACTTCTTTGGTTGCATAGAAGTCTTTTGAACTATGGAACTTTTCTTTGATGGTTTGGTCTTTGGTTTTGATTCAGTCTTGGGTGATGGGTTGGTCTTTGGTTTTGATTCAGTCTTTGGTGATGGGTTGGTCTTTGGTCTTTGGAACTTATCGCATGAAGATTGTGAAGAGTGTGACTTTGGAATCTTCTTTAGATTGAAATCAAGTTTTTCCTCCTTTTGAACAAAAAGTTTTTCAAATTCAGGTTCAAAATCATGATTTTCTTCCAAAAATGTTGACATTTCATCAGTTTCCAACTTCAAACTGACGTCACTTTTCTTCATTGGACATGGACTTCTCTTGAGTGGAATTGATGCTTTTTATTTTTCTTTGTGAAATTGAAGAGCTATTTTCTGAAATTCGAATTCAACTTTTAAACCATTAAGTTCCTTTAGCACAGTTAATTTCTGTTCTCTTTCTTTTTTGAACTTTAGTTTGAAAGCATCAATGTCATTCAAGTACGATTGAGTTCCTTCAGAAAACTTGGTAAAGGTCTCAATTTCAGACGTAATCGGGAAGAAATAATCATCAACATCATGAACATCATCTAAATCACCATCAGTTTGAACAGAAATATGTACAACTTGACTCTCTGTTTGCACAGAAGCATTCATGATTTCACAAATAGAACATGCAGTTTGTGAAGTTGTCTCATTTTGACACACAGATTTGTTTGGTGGAGATGGAGTGGCCATTACTTCACAAACAGGACAATCTGGGTGATCACAATCATTTTCATGATGCTTATATGGGTCAATGACATAGTGATTTTGAGTTTGCAGATTATCTATCAAAGATTGCTTTTCATCAAGTGACTTTTGCAAATCCTCTATTACCTTTTCCAAAACTATTTGTGGAACATAAGGTCTCAAATTTTCAGGTTTTGGAATAGGAATAGGATTTTCCAAAGGTTTTTCAGTAAAACACTCAAGAATTTCGGGTATGACAACCTCATGATTGTCTTTGATTGTTTTATGTGTAGAGTTAGCAAAGAAGTCATATGACTCATCCATTAACGAATAGTTAAAATAGACTTTTGCACCCTTTTCTAGAAAATCATCAGCCTCATAATCACTATCAGTTGGTCTCACAAATTGGTCTGTCATCCCACATCTCAAATAAGATTCTTTGTATAATGATGGGACTTCTTCTTGTGCTTCGAGCAAACATTTTGGATTGTTATAACCCAACCCTGATGTGAAAATTGTTCCTGAATTTCTTGGCCTATTTAAAAAGACTTGTTGATATGAATGATTGATCTTATACAACTTTTCTTGATAAGACTTGATTTCAGCTTTCAGTTCATCATTTTCTTTATCAAGTTTTTGTTTAAGAGAATCTTTTATACAACATTCATATTTTAGGTCAGAAATTTTGTTTTCAAATTCCATCACATCAGGGATAGATTCTTTCATCTTGACATTCAAAGACTCAATGTCTTCAGCCAAAGCATTTGCTCGAAACATCTCATTTGTCTTTTCAACTTGAAGTTGTCTGACAGTTTTGCTCAGTTCAAGAACTTTGGTCTCAAGTTCTTGTTTCTCAAGATGCAGTTTGGAGTTTGGAGTAAAAGAGACTGCTGCTTTTTCAGATTTCAAATTTTCAACATCTTTTTGAAGTGAATCAATTTTAATTTGAAAACCTTTTTCTTTGTTCTCCAAATCTTTCTTTAATTTTAAATTCTTTTTACTCAACTCCCTGCAATCTTTTCTTGCTGTTTCACTCATGTCCATGTAGTGTTTTAACACTGATTTGGGAAAAGAGATTACCTCATCCTCGATTTCAGAAGAACTTTCTTCATTTTCCTCCAACTCCTTTGACTTCTTGATCTTTGTCATGAAGCATACATTTGCTGCAAGTTCGTCTGTTTCCTCGTCAGAAAGATGTAACCACTTGTCATCCTCAGCGAGAAGAGCAATTCCGCTTTCCTCTTGTCTTGCCAGCAAAAGTTTGTACTTGTAGTACTCGGAGTTCTTTTGTCGAGGTTTCGTGCAGTTGATTGCAAAATGTCCAGTAAGGCCACAGTTATAGCACTTCTTGTCTTCATTCCTTCTCTCCATTACCTTTTTCTCAAACTTCTTCTGATTTTCATATTTCTTCTGACCTCCAACAAACTCTATCTTCTGATCAAGCTTAGGAGCATTCGCATTTTTGGCATATGAAGAGACTGATGAAGTCCTAAGCTGATTGTTTGTTGGTTTCTTTTTGAAGAATTTCTTCTTGAAAGTCTTTGTGAAATAAGCAAGTTCTTTGTACATCTCTTTTTGCCTTTCATCAAGATCACAATCACTCATTTCACTTGAATCAGAATCAGTTTGAACTTCAACAAAATTGTGTCTTGACAATCTTGAAGTTTTCCTTTCAGCAACCAATGCCAATGGATCTGAATGTACACTCTCTTCTTTCTTCTTCTGAATTCTCTGAACATCCTCAACATTAAGTTGTAGTTTTTCAAACAGGGTGTGAATGGTGAGTTTTCCGAAGTCTGATTGTTGGTTGAGTTGAGTTCCATACACTTGCCATTCCTCTTCTAGATTTTTGATGAATTTGATGTTCAGTTCCATATTGGTTCTCTTCACATCATTCTTTCTCAGCTCATTGATGACATTGCAGAATCTGATGTATACCTCATTCAATGGTTCACCTTTTTGTTGTTTGAATGTTTCATACATGTTCAGAACAGTCGACAACCTTATGGTGTTTGACACATCAGATCCTTCCATCTGCTTCTCCACTTCATCCCAAATGTCTTTTCCTGTTTCATAGGAATCCACATTGCAGTAGATATCATCAGGAAGTGCTTGGTAAAGAAAGGCAATTGCACTTTGGTCAGCCTCAACTCTGTTTCTCTGATCTGTGTTCCAACTCTCTTCAGGTAAAACTTCTTCATTAACTGGGTTCTTTGGAATTTCAGGACCATCTTTGTAAGATTTTCTCAGCAGTTTTCCATTCTTCTGCCTGTCTATCCAGTTCAGAAACCTTTTTCTTCCATTGAGGATAAGATCCTCTAAACAAGACAGGTGGTCTTCCTTCAGAACCAAGTGCTAAAGCTTCCCTTGAAGCCATTGCTAGCAATAGAAGACTTAGAAAAAATTTGAGATTTTTCAATTTCAACTAAATGCAGAGCTTAAACCTCTGCAAATAGAACAAGTAAGAAATTTCAAATTTTCAAAAATTTTGATTTTTCAACCCACTCGAAGAATATTGATGGAAAATGGTTTTGAGAAATTTTCTTGAAAAATTTTGATTTGAAATTCTTAAAAACTACTAAGTGCCGAGCTTAATTCTCTGCAGATAGTGTAAGTGACCAAGTTCTTAAAAACAACTAAGTGCCGAGCTTAATTCTCTGCAAATAGTGTAAGTGACCAAGTTCTTAAAAACAACTAAGTGCCGAGCTTAATTCTCTGCAAATAGCACAAATAGAACTTGTACTTAGTCACACCACCCAAAAACACTTGTTTGCCGAGCTTAAACTTCTGCAAACAATGCAAGTAGCACCAGTCTCAAATCAAGAATTGTCAAGAACAACTATTTTCCGAGCAAAGAGCTCTTCAAATAGAACAAGTAACCAAAACACTTAACCAAATTTCTTGAAATAACTATTTGCCGAGCAAAAAGCTCTGCAAATAGAACAAGTGAAGTTCCAGTACTTAGCCAAATTTCTGAAACACGTATTTGCCGAGCAAGGAGCTCTGCAAATAGTACAAGTAAGAACACCACTTAGTCAACGACTTCTACAAATGCGAGTAACCACAACACGACAAAATAGTCGATTAGGTTATCTTCTATGTTCAGCTAACCCCTTATTTGCAGAGAAGACTGAAAATCTTCGATATCTTCTTCATTTTTGCGAGTTAGAACTCGAATTTTATATCAAAATGTTCAGAAAATCAATGCGCACAAATCCTCAAACAAATTAGATGCTAATTTCAACTGGAAATCAAACTCTCACGAACATGCGATTTGTAGAGCTCGATCAAAAACACCTCAAATGATGAAATTAGCCTCTGAAATTGATAGCGAAGGAAGATATACTGATATGAAATCGATCGGTGAACAAAATTAGACCAGAAACACACTTAATTTGCAGGAATCACTGAAACAGTGAGCTCTGCAAATAGTGTAAGTGACCAAGTTCTTAAAAACAACTAAGTGCCGAGCTTAATTCTCTGCAAATAGTGTAAGTGACCAAGTTCTTAAAAACAACTAAGTGCCGAGCTTAATTCTCTGCAAATAGTGTAAGTGACCAAGTTCTTAAAAACAACTAAGTGCCGAGCTTAATTCTCTGCAAATAGTGTAAGTGACCAAGTTCTTAAAAACAACTAAGTGCCGAGCTTAATTCTCTGCAAATAGTGTAAGTGACCAAGTTCTTAAAAACAACTAAGTGCCGAGCTTAATTCTCTGCAAATAGTGTAAGTGACCAAGTTCTTAAAAACAACTAAGTGCCGAGCTTAATTCTCTGCAAATAGTGTAAGTGACCAAGTTCTTAAAAACAACTAAGTGCCGAGCTTAATTCTCTGCAAATAGTGTAAGTGACCAAGTTCTTAAAAACAACTAAGTGCCGAGCTTAATTCTCTGCAAATAGTGTAAGTGACCAAGTTCTTAAAAACAACTAAGTGCCGAGCTTAATTCTCTGCAAATAGTGTAAGTGACCAAGTTCTTAAAAACAACTAAGTGCCGAGCTTAATTCTCTGCAAATAGTGTAAGTGACCAAGTTCTTAAAAACAACTAAGTGCCGAGCTTAATTCTCTGCAAATAGTGTAAGTGACCAAGTTCTTAAAAACAACTAAGTGCCGAGCTTAATTCTCTGCAAATAGTGTAAGTGACCAAGTTCTTAAAAACAACTAAGTGCCGAGCTTAATTCTCTGCAAATAGTGTAAGTGACCAAGTTCTTAAAAACAACTAAGTGCCGAGCTTAATTCTCTGCAAATAGTGTAAGTGACCAAGTTCTTAAAAACAACTAAGTGCCGAGCTTAATTCTCTGCAAATAGTGTAAGTGACCAAGTTCTTAAAAACAACTAAGTGCCGAGCTTAATTCTCTGCAAATAGTGTAAGTGACCAAGTTCTTAAAAACAACTAAGTGCCGAGCTTAATTCTCTGCAAATAGCACAAATAGAACTTGTACTTAGTCACACCACCCAAAAACACTTGTTTGCCGAGCTTAATTCTCTGCAAATAGTGTAAGTGACCAAGTTCTTAAAAACAACTAAGTGCCGAGCTTAATTCTCTGCAAATAGTGTAAGTGACCAAGTTCTTAAAAACAACTAAGTGCCGAGCTTAATTCTCTGCAAATAGTGTAAGTGACCAAGTTCTTAAAAACAACTAAGTGCCGAGCTTAATTCTCTGCAAATAGTGTAAGTGACCAAGTTCTTAAAAACAACTAAGTGCCGAGCTTAATTCTCTGCAAATAGTGTAAGTGACCAAGTTCTTAAAAACAACTAAGTGCCGAGCTTAATTCTCTGCAAATAGTGTAAGTGACCAAGTTCTTAAAAACAACTAAGTGCCGAGCTTAATTCTCTGCAAATAGTGTAAGTGACCAAGTTCTTAAAAACAACTAAGTGCCGAGCTTAATTCTCTGCAAATAGTGTAAGTGACCAAGTTCTTAAAAACAACTAAGTGCCGAGCTTAATTCTCTGCAAATAGTGTAAGTGACCAAGTTCTTAAAAACAACTAAGTGCCGAGCTTAATTCTCTGCAAATAGTGTAAGTGACCAAGTTCTTAAAAACAACTAAGTGCCGAGCTTAATTCTCTGCAAATAGTGTAAGTGACCAAGTTCTTAAAAACAACTAAGTGCCGAGCTTAATTCTCTGCAAATAGTGTAAGTGACCAAGTTCTTAAAAACAACTAAGTGCCGAGCTTAATTCTCTGCAAATAGTGTAAGTGACCAAGTTCTTAAAAACAACTAAGTGCCGAGCTTAATTCTCTGCAAATAGTGTAAGTGACCAAGTTCTTAAAAACAACTAAGTGCCGAGCTTAATTCTCTGCAAATAGTGTAAGTGACCAAGTTCTTAAAAACAACTAAGTGCCGAGCTTAATTCTCTGCAAATAGTGTAAGTGACCAAGTTCTTAAAAACAACTAAGTGCCGAGCTTAATTCTCTGCAAATAGTGTAAGTGACCAAGTTCTTAAAAACAACTAAGTGCCGAGCTTAATTCTCTGCAAATAGTGTAAGTGACCAAGTTCTTAAAAACAACTAAGTGCCGAGCTTAATTCTCTGCAAATAGTGTAAGTGACCAAGTTCTTAAAAACAACTAAGTGCCGAGCTTAATTCTCTGCAAATAGTGTAAGTGACCAAGTTCTTAAAAACAACTAAGTGCCGAGCTTAATTCTCTGCAAATAGTGTAAGTGACCAAGTTCTTAAAAACAACTAAGTGCCGAGCTTAATTCTCTGCAAATAGTGTAAGTGACCAAGTTCTTAAAAACAACTAAGTGCCGAGCTTAATTCTCTGCAAATAGTGTAAGTGACCAAGTTCTTAAAAACAACTAAGTGCCGAGCTTAATTCTCTGCAAATAGTGTAAGTGACCAAGTTCTTAAAAACAACTAAGTGCCGAGCTTAATTCTCTGCAAATAGTGTAAGTGACCAAGTTCTTAAAAACAACTAAGTGCCGAGCTTAATTCTCTGCAAATAGTGTAAGTGACCAAGTTCTTAAAAACAACTAAGTGCCGAGCTTAATTCTCTGCAAATAGTGTAAGTGACCAAGTTCTTAAAAACAACTAAGTGCCGAGCTTAATTCTCTGCAAATAGTGTAAGTGACCAAGTTCTTAAAAACAACTAAGTGCCGAGCTTAATTCTCTGCAAATAGTGTAAGTGACCAAGTTCTTAAAAACAACTAAGTGCCGAGCTTAATTCTCTGCAAATAGTGTAAGTGACGCGTTCAATAACAAAGAAAGCTCCAGTTAAGGGTTTAACATTCCCAGTTTGCTGATGAGATATTTAAAGGTTTTCTCATCGAGAGGTTTAGTAAAAACATCAGCTAACTGTTTGTCAGTGGGGATGAAATGAATTTCAATATCTCCTTTCATAACGTGATCTTGAATGAAATGATACCTGATGTCAATATGTTTTGTTTTGGAGTGCATCACTGGATTGTGAGATATAGCAATTGCACTGGTGTTGTCACAAAAGATTGGGGTCTTGGTATACTTCTGACCATAATCTAGTAACTGGTTCTTTATCCAGAGAATCTGGGCACAGCAACTGGCCGCAGAAATGTACTCTGCCTCAGCAGTGGACATAGAGACTGAAGTCTGCTTCTTGCTGGTCCAACTTACCAGTTTTCCTCCAAGGAAATGACAACCACCATTTGTTGATTTTCTATCTATCTTACAACCTGCATGATCAGAATCTGAATAACCCATTAGATCTAATCCTGAGCCTTTGGGGTACCAAAGACCAAGATTAGGACACCCTTTCAGGTATCAAAAGATACGCTTTACAGCGTGCAAATGTGATTCTTTAGGGTTAGACTGAAATCTGGCACATAAACATGTTGCAAACATTATATCTGGTCGACTTGCAGTTAAGTACATCAGTGAACCAACCATACCTCTATAGTCAGTTATGTTAACTGGTTTGCCAGTTGGGTCAGAGTCCAACTTCAATGGTGCTGCAATAGGTGTGTTTTTCGATGGGATTGAATCATATTTGTATTTTCTTAACAAATCTCTGACATATTTTCCTTGGTTTATGAAAATTCCATTTTCAGTTTGCTTAATCTGAAGACCTAAGAAAAACGTTAATTCACCCATTAAACTCATCTCATACTCTGATGACATGATTTTAGAAAACTTTTTACACATTGCATCATCAGTTGAACCAAAAATAATGTCATCAACATAAATTTGTACCAATAAGATATTACCTCTTTCTTTCAAGATAAACAAGGTATTATCTATTTCACCTCTTTGAAAGCCATTTTTAAGAAGATGTTTAGTTAAAGTATCATACCAGGCTCTTGGGGCTTGTCTTAGACCATACAATGCTTTGTTCAGTCTATAAACCCAATGAGGATGCTTCTCATCGATGAAACCTGGAGTCTGCTTAACATAAACTTCTTCTTCCAATGTTCCATTAAGGAACGCACTTTTGACATCCATCTGGAAGACCTTGAACTGTAGATGGGCTGCATAAGCCAAAAATATTCTTATGGCTTCAAGTCTTGCAACTGGAGCAAAAGTTTCATCAAAGTCAACGCCCTCTGCTTGACAATAACCCTGGGCAACTAGTCTGGCCTTGTTTCTTACAACATGGCCATCTTCATCCATTTTGTTTCGGTAGACCCATCTGGTACCAATAGGTTCTTTCTTTAACCCTGGTGGACAAGGAACAAGCTCCCAAACATTGTTCCTTTCAAACTGGAGGAGCTCTTCTTGCATAGCTTCCACCCAGCTTGGGTCTGCCATAGCCTCGTCAATCTTCTTTGGTTCAATTAGTGATAAGAAGGTGACGTTTAAGCATTGCTCACTGGTGGCTCTTCTAGTCTGAACCCCACTAGTTGGATCACCCACAATTTGTTCAATTGGATGGGCTCTAGTCCATCTAGTGTATTGACTAGGCTGGTGAACTACAATATCAGTGCAAGTCACCTGGCGATCTTCTTCAGTTGCAACAGCTTCTGGAGAAGGATCAGTCCAAACAACTTCTACATCCTCATCAGAGTCAATGAGGTCTCGATTAGCATCATGAAATTCCTCATTAGAAGGCATTTCATGAAGAACTGGAGAAGTAGGTGTTTGAACTGGTGCTGATATTAGAGTGGCACGTACATCAGATCCAATCACCAATTCTTGTGGTAAGTTGAAATTGATGGAGGGATAGAATGATGTGTCACTGGTGGTGTTCTTCTTCTTAACTGGTTCCAATTTGTTGTAACTAGAAGCATCTTCTGGTGAAACAACTGACCGATGAACTTGGTCAGTTTCACCAAAATTAATTGGAACGACTGGAGAAATATCAAGGCTTGGTCTCTTGTTGATTGCTTCAGTTGATTCATCAAATGTGACATGAATTGTCTCATGAACCTTTTGGAGTCTATAATTATAAACTCTAAAGGCCTTTCGAATATCTGAATAACCTAAAAATACCCCTTCATCAGCTTTTTGCATCAAACTTTCCAAGCTGACTGGAATCGTTTAGTATATAAACTGGACAACCAAATACATGGAAGTATCCAATATTTGGTTTACGATTCCTGAGTACTTCATAGGCAGTCTTCTTATGTCTCTTGATGTAGACTGACCGGTTTTGTGTGTGACAAGCAGTTGCAACTGCCTCAGCCCAAAAACTGGTGGGAAGACCAGATTCAGATAGCATACTTCTGGCGGCTTCTATCAGTGTACGATTCTTTCTTTCAACAACTCCATTTTGCTCTGGAGAGTGAACTGATGAGAAGTTTTGAGAGATGCCAGTGTCATTGCAAAATGTTTCAAGTACCTTATTTTGGAATTCAGTACCATTATCACTTCGCAACTGACAAACTTTTTGAGTATACTTGAGCTCAATTCTTTTAATGAGAGAGATGATTTCAGCAGATGCATCACTTTTGGATCTGATGAATACCACCCAGCTGTATCTGGTGAATTCATCAACCACAACTAGAGTGTACTTCTTTCCAGCTCTAGTTTGAACATTCACTAGACCAAAGAGATCCATATGTAGCATGTGAAGAGGTTCAGTGATGCTAAAATTTTGCCTAGTTTTAAAACTGGCTCTCTTCTGCTTGCCCATCTCACACCCTGGACATGGTTTTTCTTTATTGAAAGAAATCTGAGGTATCCCATCAACCAGTTGTTTGCGAGACAACTTGTTAATGTTTTTGAAATTAAGATGGGATAATCTTTTATGCCATAGCCAGTTGGTGTCCTCATCAGCTTTGGTATAGAAACATTGCTCTTTTGGAGCTGGTTCCATATCCATGATGTACACATTTCCTTTTCTTGGTGCAATCATCACCACTTTCCAATCCTTGTTAAATATGGTGCCTTGTGCAATATCGAACAATACTCTGAAGCCATCATCGCAAAGTTGGCTGACACTGATCAGGTTGTATTTCAAACCATTCACAAATGCAACTCTTTTGAATTCGACTTGTCCATTATTGAGCACACCATATCCTTCAGTCTTTCCAGATTGATCGTTACCAAACGTCACTGTCGGTCCATCTTGGACAGTGAACTCTTCCAGTAGGGGCTTACATCCGGTCATAGTCCGGCCAGCAGCGCTGTCCAGATACCAGATATTCTTCTTTCGATCGCCCTACACACACACAAAAATCATTAGTTCTTTTTGTGAACCCATCTTTTCTTGATGGGTCCACTGGACTTCTCTACAGAAGCCACAGTTGACAGTTGTGGTGTTGAACTGGAGGCTGCATCTGGAGCTTTATCACCAGCTCCAGGTGCAGGAGTAAAAACAATTGGTATTTGATACTTACTCCCTTTATTTTTACCAGATTTTGTTCCAGAAGGAACATTCTTTTGTTTAGGTATTAAAGAGAGTGGATTAATATTTTGTTTGAAAACTGGAGGTAATAAACCTCCTTCCAGATTGTTAATCCGGGCAGTACAACTCTGAACCTGCCGAGACAAAAGTTGGAGTTGACTTTCTAGATTAACCAAAATATTATTTTCTTCAGGCAGTTGAACCTTGGACCTAGGTTCAACTGGTGCTTTAGTCTGTCGGGTCTTAGGCACCTTAGACTTTTGAGGTAAAGGCTTGTTACCAGTGGCCTTTTTGACTGGAGCTTTAGCCTGTTTGGCTCCAGTTTTAACCTCAATGGGGGTGGTCTCAAAGGTTTCAGTTTCAACAGCTTCAGATTGATCATAAGGTGTTTCAACCTTGAGAGCTGGAGGCAATGCATGAAGGTCTGGTATGAGAGCTGCCATCTCCAGATCTCCAGATTTCCATGCATTCTTCTGGGCATCGATAGTTCTTGAAAATGCATCATAGTTTTTGCCAGATGCTTTTACCCATGACTTGATAATCTTTTGTTCTTTTTCAAGATCAGAAAATAGTTTTTGATTATCAAGTTCTAAAGCCTCAATCTTTAAAACTGACTCCTTGAGAGCCAACTGGACACTTTGCAAATCATTTAGTTGTGGTTTAACATTGTTCAGTTCAATTAGGATAGTGTCAAGATATCTTTCACTATCAGCTCTTACAGTTTCCACAAATGCCAAATCACCACTTAATGATTCAGCCAGGTCCAGTTTTAGTTCAGGGTCAACCTGGTTATCATAGTCACATACCTTCTTCAGTATGATGTCCACCCATCTTCCAGAGATGATATCTTCTTTCACCACGTGTTGCTGCTGTTGATCTTCCAAGGCCATGAAGCACATGTCCCTTTCCTCTTCTTCATCATCAGATGAGTCATCAGAGTACTCCCATTTTCCCTCAGTTTGTGCCATTAAGCACTGATCCTTTTTCTTTTCCATGGACAGGAGGGCAATCTGGGCCTTAAGCTTCTTGTATTTAGCTTTGTAGCTATCATCAGGCCGATTGAAATTAGGGACAGAGGGGCCAGTTTGGTTGTTCAACTGACTAGATCTGCATTCCTTCATAAAATGACCTTTCTTACCACACTTATAGCATGTAAGATTGGTCTTATCCAGAGAGCTGGAGCTGGAAGCATTGTTGGGGCCATTAAATCTTTTGGATTTATGCTTAAACCTATTAAATGTTTTAGCAATCATGGCGACCAGATCATCATCGTCAGTTTCATTACAACCATCACTGTTTTCAGTGGTCAGTCCAGAGTTTAAGAAACTGTTCAACATCTCCTTCATCGAGTGTACCTGGACACTCTCAGCAGACATTAAAGCAGCACAAGGTCGCTCAGATACACTAGCAACCTTGGGACTCTGGGCATGGTTCATGGCATCTTGCTCAGCCACAAGTCTTGCAGCATTATTATCTCCAAAGAGCGATGCAAGAGTATGAGTGTGCAAGGTTTTACCTTGTCTCAAGACAAGAACCATGTTTTCCCATTTGGAAGGAAGAATATCACAAAACTTCTCAAGAAGAATATCCTTATCCTTCTCCACACCCAAACCTCTCAACTGATTGATGAGGCTAGAAAATCTGGTGTATGTACCAGTTAGACTTTCATTGGGCAAGGCAAAGAAGGATTCATACTTCTTGTTCAAAGCAACTTTTCTGGTGACAATAGTGTCATCACCTCCTTCAAACTGAATAACTAACTCGTCCCACATAGATTTTGCACTGGGAACAGCACAAGTGTTGGAATTAGATCTTCAGGAACAGCCCCAAGGATCATGTTCTTGAGTCTGGTGTCCAGATCAACAAGTCTACGATCCTCATTAGACCAATGGTCTTCTGGCTTTTCCCTTGAACCTCTTCTTCCAGTTGGATCAAGAAGAGGACTGACCCCAAGGGACATGGGTATATATGGTCCATCCTTAAGGATTTTCAACATATACCTTTCAATCCCACCAAGATGCAAAATCATTCTAGCCTTCCATGAACCGAATGTCTTACTGTTTCCATCAAATTTTGGAACAGGAGTGTTAGAGTAGTGTACATGGACATGGTTTGGGGCAGTAGAAGGAGGAGGGTTGGTGTTAACATTTTGAAAAGGTTGTGCATTAGTATTCGAGGGGTTTTCACCTGAACCAGAACCATCTCCACCTTCAGTAGTGTACATCTTAGCAGATCTAGGCAAGTTTATTAGCCTTCTGCTCTGATACCACTTGTAAGTCCCAACTCGATAGATGGTACTACTGAAGACACCTCTATGTCGATGGTGGAGTTACTTTGCAATATATGCACTGAACTGGAGACGACCAGTTGCAGTGTGTATATACCAAGTTCTAGATAGATTACTTATATAAAAGACAATAAGTAAAGAACAATGCAATAATACAAATAACTTGTAAGATAACTTGATGAGACAATATGTATTTTTCAATGTGTAATTTATTTATTGATATTAAACAAATTACAAGGTTGATGCGGAACCAAGATAATACACGAATGTAAATATCCTAACAACCTATGAAATACAATTGATCTATACTCGGAATTTCTCAAGACAATCGAAACACTTAAAGTTGTGAAATGTTCCTTTTAGCGATTGAGAGAAGATTGCACAAGTTCACCAAGAATATTGCAGGTTTGCAAAGTGTGAAGTGTTTGTATGTTTTTCACTTTGTGAGTTGAACACTTAAATTCTTGGTTGTGCAATGACTTGTATTTATAGGCAAAGTTAACATTGGGATGTTAACTTTAGCCGTACAAATGTGGTTGAGAGCATTTAAGGAATAGCATTTAATTCCTTAAAAAGCAGTGTAAAGTCGCATGTAAAAGTGACTTTACATAACCACCTTTATGTACCTTTTATTACTTAAATAATAAGACAAGGCTTATTATCCGGGTAAAGGTACATAAAGTATACAAGTCAATTCCTCGTAATCAGTGTAAAGCTTTGTAAGGGCTTTCCACTGATGGTCTCCAGTTTGTAACTGACTAGAATGCCAACTGGGCTTCGCTGCCATTGCCATTCTCTATCTTCCATTTGTTGTCTTCGACTTCAACTGGAATGATTCTTCAACTGGTCAGTTCTCAACTGGAGAAAGTCTTCAGTTGCGTTGACTGTACGGTGCAACTGGACTTCAATATATTTCTGGACAAATCTTCTTGGTCACCAGTTTTACTGGGTCACCAGATGCAACTGGTGACTGGTCAGTGTGAACTGGTGACTGGCCAGTTCCAGGTGAACTGGTCCTAACACAAGTAATTTGTTTTGAATGCATGCGAAACTAATTGTCATTAGGCTAATTTATTAGTCTAAACTATTCTACCCTTGTAAAGAAATCCCTGTCATCCTATGAGAAGGACCTGACCGTCTATACTCCCTATCGCCTTGGATAAGTTGCCTATCTGCCCATCCCAGTTACCGAATACAGACAGCCACACGCCACCTTATAGGCGGATTTTGCTAGGTCGCCCTGGATAAGTTGCCTAGGTACTAGTCGGCAAGGATGAGACTAAACATGCCTTAGGATCAAGTAGTGATCAAAGTCTCATTAAGAGTCGTAATGTACGATCGGTTGCAAAACCGGCCTTATTGATAAACAAACATGTGGTCGTCCCGATAAGTTGCCGGATACACGTGATGTGGACTCAATTTGGTTCTTTAAGCTTTAACTAATAGAAAAGATTGATGAATATGTATTTTAAATCTTTGGGTAGCTATACTAGTTAAAGATAAATATCGAATTACTAAAATGAGAACCTGGTTTAATTAGTAAACTCCGCTAGTTGTTAAATGTTATTTGAATTTTTATACTAATATCTTTGCTAGGCGAAGAGAAGCTAAATGAGAATCGATTTCAATATCATGACTTGAGATTTATTCTCGAAGCGCGAGAAGAAGTTGCATTATCTTGATGTTGTCTCCGATAACAAATACACTATTGCTATCTTGTATTCTCTAGTAATACAATGAGCGAAGTGAGATTGTTTGTCTTGTGATTGCAATATACCTTTTGATGATCAAAAGGAGTCGAGCATTCGAAAGCTCACTTCTTGGTTAGAAAGTTTGTAGCATGTTCGAGAAACAAGCTCACAAGAAAGCCATGTTAATGTTGCATACGATAAGGCAATCTATGTAACCTTATGAGCGAGTACATGGATAGATCACAACGACTTATGTCACCTATATAGAATTTGGGATGAATTTAAATTCACCGACCAGACTTGAAAGTGCCTGAACGGATCGTAATTGCGAGATCTATATGAATACATGTGTGCGGAATCCACAAATATTCATTGATAATGAGGCAGTAAAATACACACATAATGTTACAGAATTGAGATATAATATACAACAACATAATAGAACCTTGAGGTTGAATGCTACCTCATAGATCTATGAACAACCTAATCTATATGATTTCATCGTTATCTCTAAACCTAGGACCTTTACGTGTATATATAATGACAAGACACAAAACCCTAATAACAAATACGGGCTGGGCTTCACAATATGTGGGCTTTCATGCACTTGCGACCTCGCAACTCTGTGCATGTCGTATTTTGCACCTAAATTACGAGCTCGTAAATCCTTGAAGTCATATTTCGGCCCTAACAGAATTCATATAGCAACGATCATAAATTGTACACCAAAACATGCACTTACAGTCTCCCCCTTGGGCGTTGCTATATCTATTCTGTTTATAATCTTGAAACTCGATCTTCTGAAACTGCAACTTGATCAGCAAACTTCAAAATCTCTGTATCTTCATGACAATCAACTAATTCAACACATCTCATTGTAGTTCTCCCCCTCAATGATGAATCCCTCCGAATTAAGCATATGCAATCTTCCTTCTTGGATCTATTGTCTGAGTCTCTGCTTGCCTTGCATAACCTGCATATGATAGAGAAGTTGAATTTTCAATGATCAACACCGAACTAGTTAACTTCCATGAAAACCAGAAACTTTGTAGACTGAATTACAAACTGTAGAAGCTTAAAGAACTATTTATAAAAATGAAAGTGAATAAACTGATTCCTCTGCAACAAATCTGGATAGAAGCCCAAATTGTGTTTGTCTCTTAAATACATGTAATTGTCAGACGATTACTATCTCCTTTCTATAAATTTGATGAGGTCTTCTTATGCCACAATTGGGTATAGAAGGTACTTCTTATTTCCCTCCAAATTTTTGCCACCAAAATATGTTCTCATGAAACTTTGAATTCCATGTAAACTTTGGAAAACATGATCATAGGAAAATTTTGATAATTCCTAAAAATTTTCGCTAAATCCGCGTCGACAACGGATGAAAATTGACCTAAAATTTTTCGAAACGCTACCAAACTTCAAATCTTCATGATTCATCCCATTTTAAGACCCTGGGCAAAAAATATATATATTTTTTTTACAACAACATAAGAGTCTTTTCTCAGGAACTTACCCTACTGTTTCTTCAGATTACTTTCTTCATGAAACACGATCAAAGTATTCTGATTAAACAAATTGAAACGCATAAGAACTCCTCTCCTGTGTGAGGACTTGAACTGCCGCTGCTTGTACATGCGAGGTCGCAATCTCTGAGCAATTGCGAGGTCGCATCTTACTTTGTCCTTTACGAGGTCGCAATTCAAGAAATCAATTGCGAGGTCGTAAACTAGATGACTAATTACGAGGTCGTGATTCAGAAGACCAATTGCGAGGTCGTAATTCTAGCAGGTCGCAAATCGAACTGATCAGCATCTTCTTCGAACAACAGCAACTTTTCTTCTCCAAAATTCGTGCTTAACCAGAAGAGCCACGAATTTGAATCTGCCTCAGCATGCCAACATATACATATTTTGTTTTCATTGTCACAAGGATTTAACACTGTAAAGCGTGGGAGAAGAAAAACAAAATCTGATTTAGGGGTAAAGCCCTAACACTTTCGCATGATCAGATCTCGCGACGGAAGCAAGATAAATGCGTCCCCTGCTCTGATACCAAATGAAAGTGCCTGAACGGATCGTAATTGCGAGATCTATATGAATACATGTGTGCGGAATCCACAAATATTCATTGATAATGAGGCAGTAAAATACACACATAATGTTACAGAATTGAGATATAATATACAACAACATTATAGAACCTTGAGGTTGAATGCTACCTCATAGATCTATGAACAACCTAATCTATATGATTTCGTCGTTATCTTTAAACCTAGGACCTTTACATGTTATTTATAATGACAAGACACAAAACCCTAATAACAAATACAGGTTGGGATTCCAAATTCGTGGGCTTTCATGCACTTACGACCTCGCAACTCTGTGCAGGTCGTATTTTGCACCTAAATTACGACCTCTCAAATGGTTGAGGTCGTATTTCAGCCCTTAACAGAATTCATATAGCAACGACCATAAATTGTACACCAAAACATGCACTTACAAGACTCTACGAGCATATTCAATGTGCCAAGGTGAAATAAGAGTGTGTTTAAGTTGCATCAAGAGTTGAAGGCAACTAATGGAGCTATGCTAGGCAAAATCTCTAGTTGTGATAGATATGGAAAAGTTAAGATACCCGATAGAAGGTACAAGAGTTAGAGTGAAGAACAAGTGTGTTTTGTTCTCACGATGACATTTCTTAATCCAAGAAAGGGAACAAGAAGAGTTCTTATGAGATACTACCTACAACCAATGTGGTTTAGATAGGTCATTTGGAAGTGAAGCAATTCTGACTATCTTACTAGCAAGACTATGTCAAATAGAAGCTTCGCTAAGTAAAGTATCTATTTTGATTATATGTTTTCCTGAGACGGATGATATGTCAACCTAAGATTTATTGAGTTGTTCAATGTCGGAAAACAAGTAGGAAACACAAGACTCGAGATTCTTGAATCATAACCTTGAAGAGCATGACGGATTTACCTAAGTGATTGAATCTTGATCTAGTCTTGTCATTTGAACGAGAATTGTTCTTGGTCATTGGAATGTCATATATACGAAGTTTTGAATATGGTTTCGAAATTTCCAAATGTATTACACTTAGTTGTTTTACTTATATATGACGTCATGAATTCCTACTCCGTTGATAATCAAAGTTTATTTTGGATCATACATGTGAAAGAAGGAATGCCTTGCATTTCGTTTGTCTTCACGATTATATTGAAACATACAAGATATGGTTTAAGATGATCTAATAAACTTCATCCCTTTTTGGTTAAACCTTATTCCAAGTGGTAGAAGGTTATATGTTATGGCTTAAACGAGAGTAATCTTGTTTTATGTCTAACAAGTAATGATTCGTGAATTAGTCAAGAGTTAGCCTTGATTGATAAATATCTTAATGGTTTCCACGATAAGTAAAACTTATCAAAATCAAGGGTTGCTAGAATTCTTAGATTCAGTGGGAGCGATGTAAATCTTGAAAGGGTTCATGAGACACGAATCACAACCTTCTTATGATTAGCCATTACGCGTGGTGTGCCTTAGAGTGTAAGCTCAGAGGCGCAGTGGATTTAGGTTAAACCGAATATGTACATGTTAGATTAGTAGGTGTTAATCGAAAGATCCATATAAGTGACGATTGAAAGCTTGTAAAGTTGCAAAGCATTCGAAGTACAATAAGATTGATTTCTGATTCCAACTTAAAGCTTGTCTTGAAGTAACAAGATATAGCTATGAGTTTTACGCAATAAAAGGTCACCTTAGCGAGGACGATAAATGGTGCAACCTAAAGGTTATTCTAAACCTTTATATTGTATCTTGACATATGATAGGAAAACTTCAAATCATCAACAATCCGAATGTGCTCTTTAGAAGCATAATGGATTAACGCGTCTTTGTTGGTTAATATAAACACAATTGAGGTATGTGTATAGACTTGGAATTTAATCTATGCATATTAGCTTAAATAAGGTTACATGATCGTATCTAGAATTATCTCTAGATAAGTGTTCATGAATCACATTACATTAATTGAGAAGAGACTCAAAATGAAACTTCAAGATTCTTTATGAGTAAAAGTCCCACGCGAGTAAAGCCTCGAGAGTTACTCGTGACATGAAGTTTCTCGGTTATGTCATAATTCATGTATATAATTCAAATAAGTTGGTTAGCTTGTCTAAACCATATTCGAATTGTCGATAGGCGGAAAGGAATAAATTCCTTATGGACAGAAGAGATATATGAGTTTTTCATAAAATCTCCTTGTAAGACGATAGTAGTCCATTATTGAAATTACATAATATATTGCCCCTCTAGAGGCATATGGAAACGTCTTGTGGGATATATGATATTTTATCATATTTACGAGATGCTTGCGACACGCTTGAGAGAGATCGCGTGGATATTCTAAAAGGTTCAATACAAGTGATGGATTAAGCAAGACCCCTAAGGGAAAGGCATATTCTTGGTTAATGTGAATTGACTAAGAGTTTGGGGTTAGATTTGCTGATTAATCACGTTGTGATAAAATTTTAGTATTTGATATTGGAACCTATCGGAAGTGTTGAGAGAGAATAATGGCATTCTCATTCATACGCTCCGAGTTCTATAATTGCATGCTTAAAACCAATCCATAAGTCATGTAAATGATTCTAAAAACGTGCCCATTACCGCTCATTGATTACGGGAGTAATAATGAACAAAGGTAATTGTGAAAGATGATATATTATTTGCGTTGCGTAAATAATGTGTATAGAGGTACAATCATTTCACAAGTATTCAAGAGAGATAGTTGAATATTGAAATAAGACCCATTCCTCAAGTAATCATGTGGATCATGTTGACAATGCGTGAATCTTGAGAAGTGGTAGTGTCTAGTTGTCCTTCGACTTGAGACGCATAGGCGTGTCCCGGAGTACGTAGTCTCATGCTTTGATTCAGTACCGAACCTGGAACTTGAACGGCAGTAGTATGAACTGTTTTGGGTGTGAGGTGAAATATGGAAGGGACGTATGTTGTCAAGAGAGGATTTGTTCGCCAAAGGGTTGGAAAGATATCACGCGGCCACTCGATGAAAGGAACTGATTAAGTGCATGGCCATGCCCCGAGTACATTGCTTGAATGTGTTTCTAAGCAATTGTATTTTGGATTGTTTCACTTCTTTTCGACAGATCGAGCAATATGTCGAGTTATATGAGCGTCGCTTGATCCGTGCCTCATGGCTCGATGTGATATCGGAAACAGATAGGGAGGATTAGACATTGTACCAAAGCATTAAAAGAGTTTAATGTACAACATCTAGAAGTTGATGTTGGTTCCCGTCACGGAATTATATTCATGCATATTTGGGGGCATTGTCGTGTTGCTAGACGAACGTTTAGTGTGAGTATACTTGACGTATGTTGGAAACATCCTCATATTGGACATATCCTCAAGTGGGAGTGTTGAAATTATGCAGAATATTCCAATATATTTATACGGCTTCATATCTATGATCCTTTAGGGTCGCACGCGAAAAATGAGGAGGGCTTAGTTGAACTTCAAATATATAACAAAAGAGCCATTGTAAAAGATAATAACTAGAAGTTTCTAAAAATAGTTTTTGGAAAGTTTCCAAAAATAGATTTGGAAATGATGAGCGGGTCGAACCGGGTCAAAATTGGATCGGGCACCTAAGCACCATGGGTCAATCCATTTGACCATGGGTCAAACAAGATTGGCCCATAGAGGACCCATAGGTCGGTCACGCACAAGGAAGAAAAAGGAAGGAGAAACTTTAGGTTTTTCTTGTCCCACATTGATTAGGATTAGGAAACCTCTAAGGGTTTTTCCCTTATAAATAGAGGACTTTTCTAAGGTTTTCAATAATCAATTATTCTCTCCATTAGGAGCTAGGGTCGAAATTCCTAACCCAAAGTTGGTTAGGGTTTCGACTAAAGCTTCTTCTAGTTATTTTATGGTGAGTTTTGTTATAACGTGGAGTTATAGCTAGCACTTAGCTAAGTGTCGTAGATCCGTTCGTGTGTACGAGTCTTTAGAGGAGTTCCTACACTTGGGCTCTAGTATGTGACGGAGTTCTCGTCTCCGGGTTTCTACAAAGAGGTTAGGTTTCTTTCTTTGTTTATTTATTTATTTATTTAGTTGGTTATATTGGTTATTTATTTATTTATTTATTTTCTTTTAATTTTATTATTTTTTTATTTATTTATTTATTTATTTATTTATTTATTTTTTTTTTATTTTATTTTTAAGTGTTATATTATTTATTTATTTATTTATTTATTTATTTATTTATTTATTTATTTATTTATTTATTTATTTATTTATTTATTTATTTATTTATTTATTTATTTATTTATTTATTTATTTATTTATTTATTTATTTATTTATTTATTTATTTATTTATTTATTTATTTATTTATTTATTTATTTATTTATTTATTTATTTATTTATTTATTTATTTATTTATTTATTTATTTATTTATTTATTTATTTATTTATTTATTTATTTATTTATTTATTTATTTATTTATTTATTTATTTATTTATTTATTTATTTATTTATTTATTTATTTATTTATTTATTTATTTATTTATTTATTTATTTATTTATTTATTTATTTATTTATTTATTTATTTATTTATTTATTTATTTATTTATTTATTTATTTATTTATTTATTTATTTATTTATTTATTTATTTATTTATTTATTTATTTATTTATTTATTTATTTATTTATTTATTTATTTATTTATTTATTTATTTATTTATTTATTTATTTATTTATTTATTTATTTATTTATTTATTTATTTATTTATTATATTATATATATATTATTATTTATTTATTTATTTATTTATTTCTTTGTTTATTTATTTATTTATTAGTTGGTTATATTGCATGCATGATAGATCGTTTTAGGGAATTACTTAGTTAATTGTTTTATTAACTTATTCGCATATATAATTAGTTAGGTTAATTAATTATTGCATAAATAAATTAAACTAGATTAATTTGTTTGCTTAATTAATTAATCGTAACTAATTAGGATGTTCATGTTTTATTAAAAAGTTTTAATTAAACGGTTTTTAATAATTAGGGTTTTGAATTCGACTCCTTTCCCAAGGGAGGTCGAATTCGACCTACTTGATTTTAGTTAGGGTTTCGAATTTAACAACCCCTTCCAAGGGGAGTTGAGTTCGACTAGGATTAATTAAATTGAATTTTAATTATTTACACTTTAAACCCTAAGTTTTGAATAAACTAATTTGAAGTCCTTTCAAATTATTAACATCCAATTCTGATACAAAGAGTTGTATAGTTAATAAAATCCCAACAGGGAGTTCATCTTCTTCATTCATCATTGAATAGTCAACGGTGTCTACATACTCATCATCTTGATACGAATCGTCGAGATCATCAACAGTGGCATTGTCTGAGTAAATCTCAGCAAGATATGCGTTGTCTTCTTCATTTACTTTAGTACTCCAGTCATATATCCGTCTTGTTGTTGGACCACCAAAGCTCTTGAGTTACTCGGATTGACTGAGCATGGATTTCCATTAGACCTATCATTATACGACCTTTGTCTAGAGATGTTTGAAAATGAAGGTACTATTCCACCCTGATTGAAGTTCTGACGAGTCACAATTGACCTGTCATCCTTCTTAGGTCTTTGGCATTCCCTAGCAAAGTGTCCAAAGCCCTCGCAATTGTAACACTTCACCTTTGACTTATCGAAGTCAAGTTTGGAACCAACAACCTTTCGCCCTGTTCTTGCCAAGAACCGTTTAGCTCGAAGAGTCAACATGGCCATTTGCCATTGTAGGTCAATCTCCTTTAAGTCCAAAGGATCAATTTGCTCATAATCTTGATCAATAAGACTCGGATCCTGAACCTTTCCTTGGATAAACTGTTCGTAAGATGTCACAAATGACGCAAGAACGGATAAGCGACTTTCCACACATTTGACACTTATAGGCACGGCGGAACTGGCACTGGAGGTAGGATACTGACGGTTGTCTTGATTGTCACCCTGATTTGAAACAAGACATATGTTTCCTTCGGTGTCAAAAGAGATCTGTTGTAAGTCAACATCTTCACTCAGGAAGGCACTTGTGCTTCCACTAGAAGAACCTTGACCAACATTGGTCGTAGGCCGACCGTAATAAAGCTCAGGAATCTGAGCATTATTATATTCTGCTTCCCTCCTTTTTAGTTTCATTTCTTGTAACACCCTGCTTTATAAAAAATGTGGATTTCAAAAAATTTCAACTTTAAACATAACACCGTTAACAAATTGTGGATGCGATGTTTAAAATTCCCATTTGATTCCTAACGGGATCAATAAAACATAATAAATGTCTCAAAAGGTGTTACCAACAAGTATCATCACAATAATCAAAATGAAACCCACAATCAAAACCAACAAAGTAACGGCCAAACGGCTAAATAAATAGGTCTACTTAAATAAATGCACTATGGGTAACTAAAGCCAACATCCATACGCTCCAGTAAAAGCTATGTTAGGACCAGTTCACCTGGAACTGGCCAGTCACCAGTTCACACTGACCAGTCACCAGTTGCATCTGGTGACCCAGTAAACTGGTGACCAAAGATGATTTGTCGAGAAATATATTGAAGTCCAGTTGCACCGTACAGTTAACGCAACTGAAGACTTCCTCCAGTTGAGAACTGACCAAGTTGAAGAAGCATTCCAGTTGAAGACAAAGACAACAAATGGAAGATAGAGAATGGCAATGGCAGCGAAGCCCAGTTGGCATTCTAGTCAGTTACAAACTGGAGACCATCAGTGGAAAGCCCTTACAAAGCTTTACACTGATTACGAGGAATTGACTTTTATGCTTTATGTACCTTTACCCGGATAATAAGCCTTATCTTATTATTTAAGTATTAAAGGTACATAAAGGTGGTTATGTAAAGTCACTTTAACATGCGACTTTACACTGCTTTTTAAGGAATTAAATGTTATTCCTTAAATGCTCCCAACCACATTTGTACGGCTAAAGTTAACATCCCAATGTTAACTTTGCCTATAAATACAAGTCATTGCACAACCAAGAATATAACTCTTCGAATAAACTTCGATAGAGTTCACACTTTGCAAACCTGCAATATTCTTGGTGAACTTGTGCAATCTTCTCTCAATCGCTAAAAGGAACATTTCACAACTTTAAGTGTTTCGATTGTCTTGAGAAATTCCGAGTGTAGATCAATTGTATTTCATAGGTTGTTAGGATATTTACATTCGTGTATTATCTTGGTTCCGCATCAACCTTGTAATTTGTTTAATATCAATAAATAAATTACACATTGAAAATACATATTGTCTCATCAAGTTATCTTACAAGTTATTTGTATTATTGCATTGTTCTTTACTTATTGTCTTTTATATAAGTAATCTATCTAGAACTTGGTATATACACACTGCAACTGGTCGTCTCCAGTTCAGTGCATATATTGCAAAGTAACTCCACCATCGACAAAGGTTGCTAGTGTAACTGAGCGACCATGTGCTGCTTTAATGTCTGCTGAGAGTGTCCAGGTACACTAGATGAAGGAGATGTTGAACAGTTTCTTAAACTCTGGACTGACCACTGAAAACAGTGATGGTTGTAATGAAACTGACGATGATGATCTGGTCGCCATTGTGAGTCCCTTAATTAACGAGATGGTTAACCAATAGAAAGTGTAAAATACAACAAGTCTAATAATCACTAGATATGGACTAGTATTACTTGTAAATAAAGATGCAAGATTTATAAACAAAGTAATACAAGACTTAAAGCAATAAACAAATAAAGTGGACCATTATGTATGTTTCATGGGTATTTCATTTATTGATGTGTAAATAAAATACAAGGTTGTTGCGGAATCAAGATAACACAATTAAGTGAGTATCCTAACAACCTATGAGTTACAATATGATCTATGTTTGTCAAATAACTCTTTGGGATCGAGATACTTAAAGTTGTGAAGTATCCCTGTTTAAGATCGAGAGTATTTGGACAAATTCACTTAAATGCAAAAGGAATGCTTAAAAGTATTTTTGTTCAAGGAATGACTTAGTATTTATAGGCAACAAATTCACCAGTGAATTTGTGCCGTACAAATATGGTTGGCATACATTTAATGATCCGACAAGAACATTAAATGTATTGGATAAGAATAAGGATAAAGTCACATCAAGTGCAAGTGTATCCTATTATCCAACCACCTTAACACACGTATACTTTTGTTAAAGAACAAGTGGATTGTTCTTTGGAAAGTGTGTTAAAGGCAAAGTCAATCCTCGATATTAGTGTTCAGACTTGCAGGATCTAGAACACTAACAATCCTCCAATGTGCAGATCTGGTAAGACTTTCCAGTGGACTCCGCCATTTGTTAAGTCTTCTTCCTTCAGACTTCAGTCTTTGACTTCAGTCAGAATGTCTTCAGTAGAGTAGATCTGGACTGGGGTGAAGTCTTCAGTGAGCTAATCTGGAGAATGCTCCAGATTACCTGTACAAGTAAATGCTCACTAGTCTTCAATTATTTCTGGACAAATCTTCAGAGGGACTCCAGATTCCAAGTCTGGAGTAGGTCCAGTAGAATATGTTTTCTGGTCAGATCTTCAGTGAGGCTCCAATAGTCGGGTCTGGAGCGAGACCAGCAAAACAAGTTTTCTTAACAAACCTAAATAAGGTTCCAGTAGTCCAGTCTGGAGCCAGTCCAGTAAGTCTGGACTAAATCTGGACCTAACAAATTCCCCCTATTTGTTTAGAAATAATGCAAGTATTTTTCAGACTTATAGATATACAAATTTGTATGTCTGGAAAACACTTGGTCGATTTAAGTCTAAAAAATCTAAGTTACTGGAAAACACTTTATAGATCATGAGTGTTTTCAGTTTCATCTTTTAAGTTCTAACTTAGACTAAATCTGGTCATTCTACTTGTAAAAATAAAAACTTGCAACTATTATTACTTTCATCAAAAAGGAAAATAATTACAACTTTCATAACAAATAATTACAACAAGTACAATGGTAAGAGTTCAGGCCCTTCTTCTTGATAAATGCCCTGGTGCATCTTCAGTGGCCTTCCTCTTAGGAGATGGAGATGATGGAACAGACACTGGTGGTCTCAGACCCAACACAGCTTCCATTTGTTGAATTCTCTTCCAGACTTTCTCAATTCTTTTCATAAAAGCCTTCACGTCTGGAGAGAGATCAGTCTTGCCTTTGAAAGTCATTCCAATCTCCTTTAGTTCAGTCCATCCAAATGCTTGGACTGAAGTATCTTTTCTTTCATCAGTAAAGTTACCTTCTCTGGTCAACTTTACATTAAACCTGGTCATACCTTGATGATGTTCAGCCAGTGTGATTTCAGCATTAATTATTCTTCTTGCATTGGCCCTGAACGTCATCATTTCTTCAAACTTAGCCCTTTGCTTTGCCAACTGGACCATCTCTTCAGTATCCCTGGATACACCACTCTGCTGTCCTTCAGTGGACTGGTATTCTTGTCTATTGATTCTATGAGTGGTATCCAGAGGAATAAAGGTGCTCAGATCACCATCTTTGATAGCTTTCAGTTGCTTGGCAGTTAGCTTGGGTAGACCAGTTATTCTCTTTCTGTATTCCAATTCCAGAGCACCAGCATTTTTTCTGATCTTTTTCTGGAGGCTTACCAGCTCCTCCTTTCTCTGTCTGATCAACTCTGGAATGGTTACACCATAAATCAACGAGTCATATACCTGCTCTTCTTCAGCATAGAACGAGCGTATATGAACATCGTCCAGTGCATCAAGACATTGTTGAACTCTGGGATCCTCCTTCATCCTTTTAAAAACTTCAATATTTACGCCTAACCTGCCAGCGTTGTAGGAGTCCAGAGTACCCATTGTAGCCATATCCCTATGATGGGCCAGCAGTTCATTTCTTTGATTATCCTTGAAGATTTCGATCATGATACACTGTTGTTGCAACTTCCTTGAAGTTTCGTTGTCAACATCTTCAACTTGTTCTTCTTCTTCACTAGCCACTACCTTTTCTTTTCCTTTAACTGCCTTCAGTGTGGTAGGAATGTCTGGGAAGCTTTCGAACTGGGGCTCATTGGCTTCAGTACCAGTAGCTTCTTGTGTTCTTTCAACCATACGTGCACTGGCATCAGTACCAGTCACTTGTCTCTGTTGCACGACGCTTTCAGTAGCGACTGCTCTGGCAACTTCTCTCTTTCTCCTTATTAACCCTTCTTGTTCACCAGTAGATGGAACTGAACGTTTTTCCCCCTTGGAATGATCTCTAGTCCTTGACTTCAGATCATTCCACAACTCTTCCATCATATGTCTATCAAAGGAACCAAAGGTTCTTCCTTGTTCTGGCAATGAAGCAGTCATACCAGTTTTGAGTGCCTGGACTTCCCTTTTAATACTTTCAATTGATTCTGGCAAGTCCTTGGGCAGCTCAACTTCTATCCTCTTAACAACTTCTGGAAACATCACATCCTGAAAAGATCTAAGGATTGATCCAGATATTTCATCTGAGATCTCTTTCAGCATATCACCCTTGAATTTTCTGACAACTTCGTCACTGAGGGTGTTGACCAGATCAGTCTGATCAAATGTTGGCCTGCTCTCCAGTGCACCAACTCTTGTCACAATCTTCTCAACCTCATCTTTAAGACCTGCCAGTGGTTGTACAACCTTATTCTCCACTGCAGTCTCAACAGAGTTCACAATCTTTCCTTCCAACCCTTGTACTGCCACCCTTATATTTTGAAAATTGAGATTTGTGGCCAGTACCAGCTCATCCAACTTCTCGAAGACCAGCTTTTCATTTCCAGCGAAGACATTCATCTCTGAAGCTAGGTTATTTGAAAGTAAAGACTTAAAGTCCGAAATAACCCTAGATGATGACTGGAGTGATCTCTCCAGGTCCGCCACCTTACTAAGAAGGCCTTGGACCTCGGTTGAGGAAGAAGTGGAGAGACCAGTGGGTTGATCCAGATGAGACGTCACTCTGGTCATCAAAGGTACTTGTGCCCAGTCCTCTTCAGTTTCAACATGTGAGACTGGCACACTTTGTTCAGTTGGGTTTACTGGTGGTGATTGAGTTTGTGTTGGTTGAATGAATGGTGTGAAGTATGGAGTTGATTGAGGAATTGATGGTGGTGGTGGTGGCATTGAAGGTTCTGGTGGTGGCATATCTGGTGTAGGAAGTGGTATTTCTGGTTGAGGTGTTTCGGTTTCTGGTGGAGGAGGTGGCATTTCTGGTGAACTTATAACCTGTACATCTTCACCCAAGAAATCCATATTTATATCCAAATTCTGACCTCCAGAAATAGGAGAGTCAGTCTCGTCCCAAAAAGAAGCACCAGCCACATCTATCTGTTCACCAGCTTCCACATTTAAATCCAGTGAAGCCTCTTGCTCACCAGAAGCTTGTTCTTCAGTCTGAACAACTTCAACAGCCTCTTCTCGTACAACAGCCTGGACTTCAGTGTCCACTCTCTGTTCAGATTGTACGGAAGGATCAATATTTTCCTCTTCAAAGATGGGAGACCCATCAATATTCATAATATCACCAGGATGGGTTAATGGGTTTACCTGGACTCCACCTCTCATCAGACGCCTATGTGATCTTGGTCGTCTGGAAAGCTCAACAACTGCTTGACTTGAACTTTCTGGAGCCATTTGCCTTATAGGTTGTACCATTTCAACAACCTGAACATCTTCACTACCAGTAGGTACATCAACAACTTGTACCCTTACTGGTGCCACATTCTCTTCAATTCTTTGAAGTGTCAGCATTGCTGGAGGAATATCTACCTCTCCATCTCTGGACCTTAAATTTTCCAGGTCTCTCATATACTCACTCATTGAAAAATGAGTAGTTTCAAAGTCATACTGGGCTCCAAGGGCATTCTTGAATATAAGAGAAAGAAAGCGAATATATGGCACGAATGGCTTTCTCCCCTTCGCCTTTATACGTTCCACCAGATCATCAAAGAATATCTGGGCGAAATCAACCCTTAGCCCAAACCATAAGCAATAGGCAATCTGGAGGTGTGTTTGATTGATTTGATCCGATCCTCCAGAACTGCCTCCAAGACACTCGACGATGTGTGTGAAGAAGTATCTCCACGAATCCGTCAGTCTACTCATATAAATGGTCCCTTCCTCAACAACTGACCATTTTCATCAACTATCTCTGTATGCCCCATTAATCTGCATACCTCCCTGAAGTTAATACCAGTAGGGAGTGGTATTGCCAGCTCATTCTCATCCAGATAATTTAACTGAAGAGCCATTCTGAGAGAATGTACTGAAAGAGTCAAGGGTCTGGTCCCTTGCTCAAGAGAGTAAACAATAGAAGTATTTGCTTCATTGTATTCGGCTGTATACCAGAATTCACAAAGATAATCGTGATACATCTTTTCTGGATTTAAAGTTAGGGCACCATATAGTGGACATGAGAGAAAAAAGGCATTTAATCTCCCAATTATTGATTGT
>CM067175.1:18006986-18032305 GCA_034093135.1 Erigeron breviscapus | reverse complement strand
TTATAGAATCTTCGGATTCTGAAGGTACTGAAACAGACCAGGAGATTCTTGATGCTTCTGTACAAGCTCAAGACCCTTCATCTCCAGTCTTACCTCCAGACGCATCAATTTCATTTTCACCACCACAAATAAATGTGCCTATAGATATATCTTTACCAATACATTCCGCTCCCTTACCAACTGGGCAATTCTCACTTGCTCGAGAAATGCCCCCACCACCGTCGCTGTTGTTCACACCTGAGCATTCTCAGCATGAACAACACATTGAATTTCCAGTCCTTTCTTCTTCCACCACTCCTTCTATATATTCAACTGCTGGCCTGACAACTGGGGAGACTTCCTTTAGTTTGCCTCCTCCAGTTGCTCCAGTAGTAACTGCAAGTGGTCCAGTGACACCTTCTCCTTTGTCACTGGACAGTCAAGTTGTCTCCATTCAAGCCGATCTCCAAAACCTTCTAACCAGGGTGGAGGAGATTCAGAAGACACTTGATAAGAACACCAAGTCTTTCTCCAGATACCACAAGGACTCTTTGACAAACATCAAGGTGGTCGATCTGGGGATAAACAAGTTTTCTTCTAATGAAGACTTGGTGTTTGGAAAGCTTAATAAGTTGGTCACTGGCTGCAACAATCTGGCTGGTACTCTAAAAGAAGCCTTTGACCTAACTCACTCCAAGGTCACTAGTTCAATCTCCAACCTGCTAGGAAATACTGTCAGAACTTCAGAGGTTGACTTGAGAGAGATTGAAAGGCAGGTTAAAGAACTTATTGAAAGACCTGGCCTAGATGTAACTGGCCTTGGAGAGCAGTTGATGTCTTCAGTTGGTCAGAAGATAGAAGATACGTTGGGTGCTAGAGAAGAACGTTTGATTGAAAGGGTGATGTCTGAGATCACCAAGCTGGCCACTCCTCAGGTTGATCTGGCCCCACTTACCAGTGAGATCAACCAGTTGAGGGGCAGCATTGAAAATTTGAACACCCAAGTATCTCTACATGTTGAATCATTAAATAAACTGACCACTGAAGTAGAGAATATGAAGAAGAATGATGAGGAAGTGAAGGAAAGGGTTGTCTCTGGGTTGGATGAAGACTCCAAAATCTTGAATGAATTGAAAACTGGTCAAGACCAAGTTGTTGCAAATGTCTTGACCCAGTCAAAGGAGACAAACCACTTATGGAGGTCCTTCAGGATGATGTGTGGGATCTTTAAAGAGTGCAAGAACTTGCAATCATGGCAGCCTCTTGACCGGTTGCCATCTCACCCCTCTGAATGGGAAAGTATTCGGGCAGGTCTAGAGACTGCCAAGGGGGAAAGAAGTCAAGTTCATGCACCAGTTGCACCTGGAAGGACTCCAACTGGAAGGGAATTGGTTGTAGCTACCAGTACTGAAGCTGGTGAGCAAAGGGTAGGTGGATCTGTTGGTAATGGAGATAGTGGGAATGTTGGTTTGGATAAAGGTAAAGGTTTAGCTGTTGAAGCATCTGCCCAGCCGGCCACTGATGAAATGTTAGAAACTGGAAATACTGACATACTTCCTCCAGTTTCAGATAGTGATAGCAGAAGATTGGCCAGACTTGGAAATGACATTAAAGAAAAGAAGAAAATGAAACAAAGAAACCAAGTGGAAGCCAGGGCACATCTTGCTCAAATCAAGTTGCTTGATATGAGTGATGCCAATCTGTTGGGTATCACTAAGGAGGAGTATCTTAGGGTTAAAAATGATCCCAGGATAGTTGACCAGTTGAATGAAATGCTAGATGTAGAACTGGATAGACACTATGCTGAGGATGAGGCAGAATTTGATGCCAGAAGTTTAAACATTTCAGTGGAGAAGGCTAAAGAAATGAGGGCCAGTGGGATTCTGAAGAGAATTGCAAATGTCAAAAAGGTTGTGAAAGATGTTTTGAATCCACCAAGGAGAAGGATTCCACAACCAAGAAGACCACTGACAAAAGATGCAAGGGATGCTGACCTTAGCACATTCGTTGAACCAACTGGCGAAGTTTCAAATGAAGACATTAAGTCCGCTGTACTGGCTGCTGGTGCTGGGAGTATAAAAATCACAAATGAATCTGAAGCTAGAAATTACTACTCCCAGATCATGTCAACCAGAAGACATAGTGGTACTATTAATGGTGCCAATGTTACAATCAAGCCAGGCACCAAGGTTTTTCAAATCGAAGTTAAGTATACTGGTGGGCCACTGGTTAGAACTGATGATCCTGGTGCCATGCAATATGGGTTCAACGAATGGGTGGAGATGGTGAATGTTTTGGATGCTAAGGCACAAAAGAATAGGTTCGAGAAAGCATGGGTAAACTTTCTAAGGGGGAAGATTCAACATAAAGAAAATCTTGAGCAAAAGTTGAATATTGACCCTGAAGATACTCAGCCTATCTCTTCAGTTGCCAAGAGAAGAAGAACTGGCGAAGGGCCATCTCATTAAGTTCTTTCTTCAGTTTATCTACTTGTAATTTGTATTTACATTCTGTAACTTGTATAAATGTCATTCCCTTGTATAAATGAAGTTACCAGTTTGTAACCACAAGGTAGATAAAAGATTAAAATCTAACAAACCTAAAAGAAAAACCTAAGACATTTATTGATCTATAAAAATGCCTTAGATAACTTAAATAGATTTAAATCGAACAAAGTCTTTCCAGTTCACACTTGTACAGATACAAGAACTAGAAAAGACTTAGACTATATTTCTAGACAAATAGGGGGAATTTGTTAGGACCAGTTCACCTGGAACTGGCCAGTCACCAGTTCACACTGACCAGTCACCAGTTGCATCTGGTGACCCAGTAAACTGGTGACCAAAGATGATTTGTCGAGAAATATATTGAAGTCCAGTTGCACCGTAAAGTTAACGCAACTGAAGACTTCCTCCAGTTGAGAACTTACCAAGTTGAAGAAGCATTCCAGTTGAAGTCGAAGACAACAAACGGAAGATAGAGAATGGCAATGGCAGCGAAGCCCAGTTGGCATTCTAGTCAGTTACAAACTGGAGACCATCAGTGGAAAGCCCTTACAAAGCTTTACACTGATTACGAGGAATTGACTTTTATGCTTTATGTACCTTTACCCGGATAATAAGCCTTATCTTATTATTTAAGTATTAAAGGTACATAAAGGTGGTTATGTAAAGTCACTTTAACATGCGACTTTACACTGCTTTTTAAGGAATTAAATGATATTCCTTAAATGCTCCCAACCACATTTGTACGGCTAAAGTTAACATCCCAATGTTAACTTTGCCTATAAATACAAGTCATTGCACAACCAAGAATATAACTCTTCGAATAAACTTCGATAGAGTTCACACTTTGCAAACCTGCAATATTCTTGGTGAACTTGTGCAATCTTCTCTCAATCGCTAAAAGGAACATTTCACAACTTTAAGTGTTTCGATTGTCTTGAGAAATTCCGAGTGTAGATCAATTGTATTTCATAGGTTGTTAGGATATTTACATTCGTGTATTATCTTGGTTCCGCATCAACCTTGTAATTTGTATTTACATTCTGTAACTTGTATAAATGTCATTCCCTTGTATAAATGAAGTTACCAGTTTGTAACCACAAGGTAGATAAAAGATTAAAATCTAACAAACCTAAAAGAAAAACCTAAGACATTTATTGATCTATAAAAATGCCTTAGATAACTTAAATAGATTTAAATCGAACAAAGTCTTTCCAGTTCACACTTGTACAGATACAAGAACTAGAAAAGACTTAGACTATATTTCTAGACAAATAGGGGGAATTTGTTAGGACCAGTTCACCTGGAACTGGCCAGTCACCAGTTCACACTGACCAGTCACCAGTTGCATCTGGTGACCCAGTAAACTGGTGACCAAAGATGATTTGTCGAGAAATATATTGAAGTCCAGTTGCACCGTAAAGTTAACGCAACTGAAGACTTCCTCCAGTTGAGAACTTACCAAGTTGAAGAAGCATTCCAGTTGAAGTCGAAGACAACAAACGGAAGATAGAGAATGGCAATGGCAGCGAAGCCCAGTTGGCATTCTAGTCAGTTACAAACTGGAGACCATCAGTGGAAAGCCCTTACAAAGCTTTACACTGATTACGAGGAATTGACTTTTATGCTTTATGTACCTTTACCCGGATAATAAGCCTTATCTTATTATTTAAGTATTAAAGGTACATAAAGGTGGTTATGTAAAGTCACTTTAACATGCGACTTTACACTGCTTTTTAAGGAATTAAATGATATTCCTTAAATGCTCCCAACCACATTTGTACGGCTAAAGTTAACATCCCAATGTTAACTTTGCCTATAAATACAAGTCATTGCACAACCAAGAATATAACTCTTCGAATAAACTTCGATAGAGTTCACACTTTGCAAACCTGCAATATTCTTGGTGAACTTGTGCAATCTTCTCTCAATCGCTAAAAGGAACATTTCACAACTTTAAGTGTTTCGATTGTCTTGAGAAATTCCGAGTGTAGATCAATTGTATTTCATAGGTTGTTAGGATATTTACATTCGTGTATTATCTTGGTTCCGCATCAACCTTGTAATTTGTTTAATATCAATAAATAAATTACACATTGAAAAATACATATTGTCTCATCAAGTTATCTTACAAGTTATTTGTATTATTGCATTGTTCTTTACTTATTGTCTTTTATATAAGTAATCTATCTAGAACTTGGTATATACACACTGCAACTGGTCGTCTCCAGTTCAGTGCATATATTGCAAAGTAACTCCACCATCGACATAGAGGTGTCTTCAGTAGTACCATCTAACGAGTTGGGACTTACAAGCTACCCATCTCACAAGCATGCTACCAAGCCACTGATCAACGCCTAACCTGAGGGCACAACATTTGTCCACAAAACACAAGTGTCAGCTTAAAAGCCGAGTAAGATAACAGGTTAGTACAAAACAAGGATTGTCAATTAAAACATTTTAATAAAGAATATATCTTACACATATGTATAGGCACAATCACACAATTCCACGTAAACAACATCATTAGGATATTTAGTCCTATAAAGTGCCTAGCATTCCTTATTATTCCACGTTACAACACAATTTCCACGTTCCACGATATCCACGTATAGTTATGCCATTATAGTCAACAATAAAAGGTTTGTGTGTAGGCGGTCATAAGACCTTACAGGAACCTCACACCCGACATGATGGGTAACCTTTCGGGGTCCATCGGCGTCGTTATGGATAGGCATAACCAAATCCATGAGCAAACCGTTTCCGCACGTATGGTGGTCAATCACTCCACCCGGTATACTCTTTCCACGATGATTGAGTCACACGAGAAGCATGTAAATTGCCCCCGAGTGATCCATGTACACAAGAGTCCATTGGACTAATGTGGGTTAAGCTTAACACTTTTCCACGTTGTGCTCGAGACTTAAACACACTATAAATTCCACGTTAACACACGATAATTCCTCGTTACATTATTAGGGCCCTTAACGTGCTTCGTGACATGGCAACTTAAATAAGTCTAGTGTACTATGTGTACAAGCCAACATCAAACTACTATCACACAACAAACCATTTATCACAAGCATAAATACATAATCATGCACAAAATGTCCACAACCCATACCCAACATACGCATGAGATAGTTAAAACATCATAAAAGGGGAAATAATTATCAAATCTATGTTTTGTTGTGTCTCTCGTGTGTCAAAAATAAGTTATCTTACCTTTGCGTTTCACAAACCACAACTAATAATAGTTTACCAAGCTTGTTATGTATTCCCAATAACCTATATAAATGACGAATGATTACAATAAGTCAATAAAAGACTAAACACCAAACACCTATATTAATTCACTGAAGGCCAAGATACTATATATATACTGCTGCTGCTCGAAAATCAAAAGACATCAAAATAAGGTGATACTTAGTTTACTAACTGTCTGCTTGTGTGATGCAAAGAAAGAAATAAAACACTCTGCATTTTCCTTAGATGAGTAAAAGACACAATTTTATAAAATGACCTTATGCTTTATGTGGTCCCATGAACAAAACAATATCTAGACGAATTTGTTTTTGAAATGGTGGTCCACTAGCAAGATGGAAAACAAATATATGCATACATATATACATATGTATCGATTATTACTATAAAATAAACACAAAACAACAAATATGATATATATTATAATTATAATTTGTGTGGACCACCTGTTATGACATCAACAAATGAAAATTACTTCTATAATTTCATCTTACCACTCTACAAACCCAACAACACAAGGACCTTTATCCCTTCATAATTCGATTTGCACATCATATACGGATAACACACTTTCAGTATTTTAATATATATTGCTACATCCTAACATCATGCCCCAATAAAAGACTAAACACCAAACACCTATATTAATTCACTGAAGGCCAAGATACTATATATATACTGCTGCTGCTCGAAAATCAAAAGACATCAAAATAAGGTGATACTTAGTTTACTAACTGTCTGCTTGTGTGATGCAAAGAAAGAAATAAAACACTCTGCATTTTCCTTAGATGAGTAAAAGACACAATTTTATAAAATGACCTTATGCTTTATGTGGTCCCATGAACAAAACAATATCTAGACGAATTTGTTTTTGAAATGGTGGTCCACTAGCAAGATGGAAAACAAATATATGCATACATATATACATATGTATCGATTATTACTATAAAATAAACACAAAACAACAAATATGATATATATTATAATTATAATTTGTGTGGACCACCTGTTATGACATCAACAAATGAAAATTACTTCTATAATTTCATCTTACCACTCTACAAACCCAACAACACAAGGACCTTTATCCCTTCATAATTCGATTTGCACATCATATACGGATAACACACTTTCAGTATTTTAATATATATTGCTACATCCAACATCATGCCCCAATTCCCAAAATCAAAAGCCAACTAAATTTTTATATATTTTGACAATCTCAACAAAACAACCATCTTTTATATAATGTTACTACTATTATTACTACTCCATCTTATGAAAAGAAAGAATATAGTAAAGGACAAAACTAAACCTTACTCCTTTTCTTTATTTGTGAATTGAGATGCTACTGCTTGAAAATACACCAATATATGTATTTGATTTAGACGATTGAGACACAGATCACAAATGGTTATTCTTTTCTTATTCCCTTTGCTGCACACGACCCTACGAAACAACCATTGAAAAACCTTTTCTTTTTTTTTTGTTTACTCTTGCAGTCTTGCGTATAACTTCAAGCCATAAAGGCTTTTCGGCCTTTCAATCTTTTTTAATTTCTTTTTGGGCCGGACTAGGACATCCCACACATATTATCTTATTATTTTGATTTCCTAATCACTCACTACATATAAGAGTTTTAGATATTTTCAATTAAGCCCATTGAACTTTATAACTACATTTTAACTTCTCTTAACAACCTCTAATATTAATTCAACACTACAGGGAATACATACCGGCTTAACAAGCATTAATTGGTAAACATTTATCAACACTTTTAACCACACTAAATGGGAATACCTACCCAAATTTATCCACATAAACACGTAATAATTAACACCATAAACATTCACCTAAAATATAAGGTCACCTACCGATAGGTCAAAATTGATTAACAGTCAAAGTCAACGAAATGAATAAAAGAGTTCGGGATGTTACATTTCTTGTCCCCGAAACTTAGCAACTATCTGAGTCAAGGACATGTCAAAGAAATCTGCTTTCTCTTGCAAGGTAGTAATGTAATTACTCCATTTTATGGCTAAGAGCTCAAAAATTTCTCGACTTTTTCCTCCTCATAATAGGTAACCTCAAATGCTTGCAACTCTGCTAGCGGGTGATAATACCTAGTAATTAGTTGATCTAAGTTTTCACTTCTTAACTTGTTGAATACATTATACTGATGCTTTAGAAGGTCTCTACGATTCTTTTTAAGTGTTTCATCCCCTTCACAATGATTCTCTAGTGCTAACCAAAGTTCTTTAGATGTATTGAATCCGTTAAATAAATGTAAGATTTCTTGTGGTAATGATATTTTTAAACATGACAGAGCCTTTTTCTCTGTCTCGTACATTTTTTTATTCGATTCAATCATATCTTGATAAGCATAAACTTTGCTAACACCACTGTCCTCATATGTTGGGGCACTATATCCTTCTGTCATACAAGTCCACATTTTAAAATCCATGAATTGCATAAAGGATTCGAATCGGCCTTTCCAAGAAAAGTATTGGTCTATGATCATCAGTTTGGGTGGTGAATTACCCTTACCGGTCTCATGGTCCATTAGTATCAATTGGTTAAGATAATTTGCTGCCATTGTAAGATATGGTTCAACTAATAAACACACACTCACTGAAACACGCAAATCTGGGAACTCTCAAATGAAACACGCACGTGAGAACACGCAAACAAGAACACTCAAAACTGAAACCTCTCAAACTTTAGAACACTCAAACAAGATCACGCAAACCAATGAATGCGCAAACAGTTTGAAAATCACGCAGATCTGAAGTGTACTGAAACACGCAAAAGGTACTGTACTTAAGAACACGCAAAAGGTACAGTACAAGAACACGGAAAACACGTTGTTCTTCAATCTATCTTAGATCCCGAGCCCGATATTGTTCTTTGATCGTTGAAACTTTGAGGAAACAGTTTTAGGATAGAGATTGATCGTTTTTTGGTGTCAAGTTTGAACCTTTCTTTCAAACGAACCCTAACACAAACTCTACCTAAGAACACGCAAAAAAGGATGATATTCAAACCGAAATCAATCTCGAACCAAGGTGTTGAAACCTTTGTCTCTGATACCAGTTGTAAGATCAGGTCGCCCTCGTTTGTCGGACCGTCGAAACGAGATTGACTAAGGATATGTTGAGGTGCGGAATCCCTCGAGATAACCCACGGTTTCTATATCATCTTTTGTAAGATATATATATATATCTATGCGTGAACATAAACACTCGTATTTGGTTAATATAGTGAGGCGGCTCTCCGGACAACAATACCCGATATGTATTCCAAATCCTAAGCCAACCAACACGAGTGTGTGTTTTGCGGTTCGTGCGTGGGACGAGTGACACAACAAGATCTACTAGATTTGTGTGTTCTTAGCTCTAGTAGTTTCTCTCTCAAGATTTTGCTCGTTTTTCTCTCCCACTCGTGCTCCTTGTCACGCAAACATACACTCATATATATAGGTCAGGGCTGGGAACACGCAAAACCCACTTGGTTTGCGTGTTTCCTTGGAAGCCCATTAAGCATGTTAGGTCGAAAACGACCCAGTATAATTTGTCCAAGAAATAGTTGAAGACCAGTGAAAAATACTTGTACAGGATTCTAAAACATTTCAGTTTCAGAATATTCACTGAGCTTCACTTCAGTTCAGATCAGCATCAACTGAAAGCATTCATCTGAAGTCGAAGACTGAAGAAAGAGAATCATCTCAGTAGCAGAACTCAGAGAAGATTCTACCTGATCGAAGACTGAAGCATCTCAGTGTAAAGTACTTACAACACTTTACACTGTTACGAGGAAGCCTTTTTAACTTTACCAACCTTTACCCGGATAATACCATATTGTCTGGAAAAGTACAAGGTTGAGTAAAAAGGTTGAGAATAAAGGTGAACTGTCACATCAAAGTGACTTTCACACCCATACTTTATTTACGCATGTCAAGGAATTGATTTCAATTCCTTAAATGCTCTCAACCATATATTGTACGGCCAAGTCCACGTCATCATGGACTTTGCCTATAAATAGAAGGCATCTCACCATTTGCAAAATGATAGAAACTTTGGCATTGCAACTTGTGAGTTATACTCTAAGTAGTTCTTACGAGTATTTCCTAGTTATTAGATCACTTGTATTTCAAGGTTGTTTAGATATTACACTTGGGTGTTTATCTTTGTTCCGCAACAACCTTTGTATTTTATTTAACATAATTAATAATATACAATGAAAAATACATCGTGTCTCAATGCTACATACTTGATATATATATATATATTGTATTTATATAGTTTATGTCCTTTAGTTTCTTGCATTTACTCTCATTTACTTATATTTACTTGTTAACCTGAAATCTGGATCGTCTCATCTGAACTGGTTCAGTTACCAGATCAGTGAAGTTTGTCAGTCATTGTTATTGATATAGAGGTATCTCCGGGTAACCCATCAGGTTGGGACTTACAAAGCTCATTAGGGTTTTGGCCTGTTTGCGTGTTCTTAAGAACACGCAAACCTGTTTGAGTGTTCTTTTGACCAAGCCCAATTTGCTTGTTCCCAAGAACTCTCAAACTGTTTAAGTGTTCCCACAACAAGCCCAGTTTGCTTGTTTCCAAGAACACTCAAACCATTTGAGTGTTTCCATAACAAGCCCATTTTGCTTGTTTCCAGGAATGACACTTAGGAATATTTAAGTTAATGTTTCATCTATGTAAACATAGATCCAACATTAACTTAATTACCCTTTATATGTGTTGTTTACATCTATGCTAAGTACCTGTAAAACATAAATAATAAACCAACATATACAACATATATAAAGATCTCAATACGATCACAACATATGTAAAGGTAATTTCATTAACAGACTGTAATTTCCAATATAAATTACAAGACTTAAATACAAAATACATATCACATCTAGAATGCTTTTGTCACCGAAAGACGTGCACCAACAAATATACAGAGGATATTTACCTAAACAAACTTCATATATCTTACACTTATATGATACTCCATATATACGTTCTAAAATAGCTTGATACACCATATAATATGTCAAGAAATGCTTGACGTTTTTTGTTTGCCACTTTCCTTATTTTCATTTGAGAATTGAGAGCGTGTTAAGTTCAGCATGTAGAGGTAAAAGGAAAATGCAAAAGAAACAAAGGTGGGAGATAAAAATTACAAACTGTGCTCCAAGTTACTCATTTTTTTCTCTTTTTAAAAGTATATAAAAAATTGTTAATTTGCTCAAACTTATAGATGTGTGAAAAAAACTCACATTTAAAAGTGTTAAAAAACTAATAAAAAACAAAAAAAAATCACACTTATATATGTAGAAACAAAAGTTTTTATATATGTAAAAACAAAAGTTTACATTTTTAAAGTGGGTAAAGTATATAATTGTTCATACTTACAAGAGTGAAAATAATTTGTAACATCAAATTTCCTCACACAAGAAAAAAAAGTGAAGAAATTGAGTGAAAAGTTATATCTCACATTTTTAAGTGTGAAAATGTAAACATTTGTTTACACTTTTATATGTGTACATTTTGTTTTATACAGTTATTAACTTATAATTATGAAGAAAAAAAATGACCTTTCAAAAGTGTGAAAGAAAATTGTTAATTTTTCACACTTTAAATCTATTTTGCCAAAAGAAACTTTTCAAGATTATTTCAACATCTTTTGCTTGTTCGTTTTTGAGAAGCTTGGTATAATAATATATCTAGCCCAAATATGAAATTCTAAAACACTACACATTATCTTCTTTAATAAGAGAATAAAATGTAAATAGTGTCTTTTTGTCTTTACAGAAAATTTATGATATGTATTTGATTTAGTAAAAAAAGCATTATATTTTAACGTCTTACATTTTTGTTTTTTTTTCTTTTAAAATTTTAGGAATGAAATTTTGAACCCTTTGTTTTGATTTCAAGTTTTGTTTTGTTTTTCTTTTTTTATTTTTACATTGATTTTTTTTTTGGGCTTTTTTAAGACTATACGTATATTTTTTTATTTTTTTGTAATTTTTTGTTATGATATTTTTTCTTTACAACTTTTTTGTTTCTTTTTAAATTTTTGACTTTTTTTTCAACAATTCTTTGCGGCGTTTTGTTTAGCATATCTTTTCTAGAATTTTCTTTTATCACTTTGTTATTTTTTTAGACTAAACGATTGTATTGTGTTATTGCACAAAAAAATAAAAACAGACACGTGACAGCCTGATTTTTTCTAAACATTTGTTTTATTAAGAATCAAATGAATACTACATATTTCCTTTAAAGTTTGTGGTTTTCTTTGACTCTGGAACCATTAACGTATACGTTACGAGAAACCGATGCCTGGGCGGCTTCAAACCACCTAGTTAAGTATAAAAAATGGAGGCCTTGTATTTTGGGGCCTTACGCCCATGCCTAACCTATGTATTGTTATGCCGGCATTGGTGATTTGGTGGCACCCCAACATATACTATTTACCTCAACGTTAAATATGTTGCTGGTACCTTAACAAGTTAACATATAAAATTTACTTCCAACGATAATGCATAGGGTGACGATCCTCGACCAAAATAACTAAGAAAAATAGAATTTATGTGAATGATGAAAACCAATTTGCAGGTCATAAAACAACTGTTTTAACTATTGCCATTGGGGTGTTATCCTAGTGGTCAGGGGATTTTCCACAATGTGATTTCCTCCTGGGGTCTCAGGTTCGAATCCTGCCACATGCAAATGTGGTGAGGGGCCTTAGCAATGTTATACTCATCTAACACATGGAAAACAAACCATTTAGGGCATTGCCAGGAGTCAGAACCGGCGTGGACGCATCCGAGTGGAGGGTGTTAGATTAGGTTCCTAAATTAAAGGTACAAATCAAAACTCCCTTCAAATATTTCTAAACAAACATAGTAACCTAAAGCACACCTGATATGACCATTGCTAATCGCATCTATAACTTCTACAGATTGCCTACCAAGGCCATTAAAGGTTGAAATAGAAACATTACAACAAAACTTTGGTCTATCACGCAACACATGTCATTCATCTTTAGCGCCGAATACAGGATCTGTCATTTTGACTCACAAAGCAGCGATGAATCTCTGGATCTTTGCTTGCGCCTTCTCTTTCTCATCTGGGCCGTCCAGATCACCAATGTTGTCATGATATTCCTATACAATTACCAGAGCATAAAACATTAGTAGATAACTAAATTAAAAGTGAACATTCAGAAAGTAGTTATCTCAGCAACAAATAAGTCAAAAGTTGCATACAATAGAAAGCATGAGATTTTCATGCAATCCAATACCATCATTAGATGTAGATAAATACCTGCAGGACATTCTTGACATCCTTCTTAGTCAACTTTTGTTGCTTGAGTAGTAACTCTATTCTTGATCTTATTCGAGGATGACTACAAATTTGTGGAATGACAAGATTTAGCAAAAGATTCTTTGAAGAATAAGATGAAGAATCAGGTTTGTTGGCAACTTACTCAGAGGTCCAAAGATGACCTAGAATAACTGCAATTAACTGTAGCAACACAAAGAAAAGATCTTAGAATACAAAACATAAAACAGAAAGCCATACAAAAATGAGATTCAGAGTCTTCATAAAGTAAGGCTCAACATGGTGAACTCCTTACCTGAAGAGAATACAGACCAGATTCCAGCTTTCGGTTGTACTTTTCATCTTCATCCATCTGAAACAATGAAATGATAGCATTAGCTGCATGTTCATGAAGATCACCCGCAAAATCAGTAACTGAGAAGTATAAGGGACACGACAACATGTCATTTTCAGTATAAGGGAAAACACTGGCCAGGATGAATCGGCTTAGTTCGCAACCACTTTCATTCCATTTCAATTCCTTAAAGATAACTGAGGCATTTACAAGGATTACAAGATAATATTATAAGAATAATTATCTTGCATCTAACTTATCTTTGACTAAAAATAATTTGAATCTTTGAGTAAAATGATTCAGAAGGTTGTATTCCTTAAAAATACGCTTTGGGTAACATTAACCCATTTTCCTGTGTGATTTAACCAGTTCCCCTTTAGTTAAATTGTTGCATTTAAACTACCTGAGATAAACCACAACCCAAATTAACCCATTTATAGATTAAATGGGTAGAATAAAGATCATTAAGAAAAAACTACAGTTAAATGAGTGAATCAGGATAGTAAACCTCTAGATCGTCCAACTCTAGTTCGTCCAGCCTTTCAGATTCTTCTTTCACTCTGTTTGAATACCTGTAGAAAAGATCGAATTAAAACCAAGGTAAGAAAAAAATGCATAGAAGTCTTGAAAGTAGATAGCTTGATTGAATTGTTAATTGTAAGAGAGTTTTTGTGTAGAACACATTTATGGGCATGTGCTGCTGAAAATTAAGAGTAACAGCAGAGAATTACCTCAAATAAAGCTCCATAAGCCGGTCTATCTTTTCAAACTCATTTTCAACAAACTTACTTAGTAGTCTTTCCCTTCTTGAACCCCTTAGCACTCCACCTATTTTAGCAACATAACGTGACAATGTGTCAATGCAAAATACAGCCATTTCTGAAGTAATATTTTTTATACATTGAAGTTGTTACTTTATCAACTAGAAGGCATATTTCACTGAAAACTCGAAGAGCAACTTAAAGATAACCCCTCCAGCAAAACATGAAATATAAACCCAAAAAGGTCCACTCAGTACCCCGAACACATTACTAATTGAAAAAATTACTTTGTAGGGGGGGGGGGGGGGGGGGGGGGTTGAGCACTAGCTACCTCAAAACGTTTGAGATCAATGCGAAAAAATTTTGAAGACAACGTGCGATTATAGTTTTCTCCCGTAAGATTAAATATTAATCTATGAAAAGTTCATAATTTAAATGAATGTCTATAAAAATATTCCCAAAAAAAGGGAGATCCATATATGGAATACTAAATTTATACTAATGTCAAGTTATGATTTAAATGAGGACAAGACTTAAAAGAAACAAACTTACAACGGGTGACACATTAAATAGAGTTTCTAAGTTAGAAATAACTGTTGAATATTAAACATTTCCAATTATATCCTTTACTAGAGCTTTTAATTTGACATTTGAACAATTATGGATTTTTACTAAATATTCTACCAAAAAGTTACAATCTGAATATCTAAATAGAAGATAAAGTAATTCAGGGGAAAAAAACCTCAATAGTATGACCGGAGACAGCAGAATACACCCCAAAAATTTTTAACATTCAATTCTTACACACAGTCAACAAAATTCAAAATGCATATCTAAAAGACTCCTCTGCTTCCAATCTTTACCCAACTATTCAAACACACTCTCAGTAAGAAAATCACCAGCTAGAAAAAAGGTTGAATCAAAAACTAGAATAAGATAAAATAGATCATCCACAGTTCCCTTGTTCCTTAAGAAACAAACAAAGCTGACCTAGACTTGGCACTTCTAGAAATGTTAAAACCCTTCCACTTTCTAAAATATCAGCTACCACACTATGGATATGATGTGCCATGAGAAACACAGTAAACCATTCACTCAAAGCAAAGTAGTATAGCAGGTCTTGGATATTTTAAATTTCAGCTTTACAACATAGACATAAACAACGGAACACATAAAAGATATAATTGACAAAAATATCTCTAGAAGTCAAAAGAATAACAAGAATAGAGTTAAAGAAAAGCCGCATGATCACAACAATATATGTAAATACAAGATCAAAGTTGACTTGCCTTCTTACCAAAAAGTGATGCGACCAGTGATATAAGACGCTCCTCCAACTCTTCTTTGGATCTCTTTTTCTTGTTTTTGGTTGTTGGAATCTGAAGTTAAATCAACCAACGCTATAGATGTCAAATAGCTTAAACTTGATAAATATAAAGTATTCCATTAAAAATAATCTGTTAAAGCATGCAAAATATAGCAGGTGATATGGTAAGATTACACCATTCATTCAACAAAATAAAACAGTTGTATAAGCTATTCAGCAATCTCTTCATTATCTGATAGAACAAGTTATGAATAAAAATCTCTTCATTATCTGACAGAACAAGTTATAAATATACTAAAATTACCAATAAAATGATGAAAATTAAGCACTTGAATACTATTACACATAACAAGTACATTATTGTGAGGCAACCTTGTTTATGTGTAAATTGTACTAATTAGAAATTTTACAAACTTAAGAAATAGAAAAATGATGAATCATAAATGTGAATAATTTGGTAGACCTACAAAGAGCCTAAGAATCTTGTGCTGTCATGTGCCATGATCAATGTTAATGACTTTATGAAATTTTTCTTTCTGAATCTTAGCCACCAATCAAGTCATGTGTGAACACCAAATTGTTAGGCATATTTGCAGGCCAACCAATTAGTCCTACTGTAAGACATATGAAAGCTAAAGTACCAATATATGCTTTATGATTGGATAAGCCCTTGATTTACATTTAAGACAAACCATAGAAGTTATCAGTTATCACACACTGAAGTTTAAGAAACACTACCAGATTTTTATGATAATACGATAGTTACAGAAGAAAAACCAACTTGCCTTTTAGATGTAAGTATGTAACACATAATAGAAGTTAGGGAAATGATAACCATAGCCCCAGGGGTTAAGTTTAATTTGTCAGGACATGTTTAAAAGTGTTGTACATTTCATATAACCACCTCCTGAAAATATGCATAAATATCGGAGTACAACAATATCATGCATGTCTAAACAAATTAACTATAGCCCCGGGGTCTATGTTTAACATTTCCCTAGAAGTTATGCTTAAACTATTAAGCATGAATATATCAATATAAATGTAATAATAGGAAGGAAAACGAACTTGCCTTACCCATGAAAGCAGGGAAAGCAGTCTTAAGCCCCATAACATCAACAAAGCGTTCACAAGCAGGCGGATAATTCGTCATAGCAAAATCAAGCGCCCTAATGGCAGACCCATAACACAACTTCTTCTGATTCATAATAATAATCATCAACTCAACGCCTTCCGCTTTCAAAAACCTCTCCTTATTCTCCAAAGGCATCAACATACAGCACAAACAATCAAACAAATTCTCAACCATCTCTCCCTCATCCAAACTCTTAGGATCCCTCGACTTATACATCGCAACAGCCTGTAAAATCACATCCACGCCGTTCATCTGTCCTAACCTCTTCTGATTCGCGACACTAGTCTGCAACAAAATGGCAAGTATTTCCGACGCATACTGCTTATTACTATCAAACTCCCTAACTTTAATCTTCCCCACAATCCACCTCAACAATTTAGTCTTTTCACACACTATTTCAGCCACTGCAGGCTTCACCTCAATCAAATTCTCGATAGTCGTTAAAGTACTATAAACAGCCGAAACCTCATCTGGGTCAGACTCATTTAGCCTTAACAAGTTATTAACTAAACATTCCAACACATTATTCTCTAACAAACAATCAACTAACATCCTAACAGGTTCATCATTTTCATCATAAACATCCTCATCAGTTAAATCTTGTAAAAGACTTACCACGTCAATCGAGATATCCGTGTTATCGTGGTTCAAAAGGTCCATGAGAGAAGGCACTGCATTCAAATTTATCAACTCTGGGTACAGCTCAGGGGCGCCTGCAAGGATTTTCATGTTTTCGATATCTTGATGGAGTTCGATTTCAGAATCAGCGAATTTTTCTGGGTTTTCTGGGAATTTGAGACGGGCAGCGATGTTTTCATGGAACCGGCGTTCAAAAGAGAGAACGAGTTTTTTTAGGGTTTTAACGTCGACTGATTCGATTGAATGTTGGGATTTTTCGATTTCTTCTAGTAAGGAAAGGTCGATTCCGTTGGTAATGGGTTCGTCGCTGTCGCGTTTTCGTTTGGTTTTGTGTATCAAATCCATTTGTGTTGTGTGTTTGTACTCGTCGGAAAATTTTCCAGAGCTCTCAGAAACTTGCTTTTGAGGGTGCATCTGTTTGATGGGAGGGGTTACTAAAGTTATCCCAAGGAAGATTTAAAACTTATCTTTAATCCATCTTTAATCCTTTGATCTGTATTTTCATATAATCCCAACTTGACTAGTTAAGTTGGGATAACTTTAGGGAATCTTTTCCCATAGTTTGATATGTATTAGGGTTTAGTCAGTTTTGGCTTAATACTGAAACCCGAACCGATCCATTCGGTTTTTAGAAAACCAAAACCGTTAGAGTCGGTTTTTGTTTGGTTCGGTCTGTTGGTTTTCCGGTTCGGTTTCGATTTTTTTTGTTTTTTATTTTTTTTGTTTATAATGTTATGGTTTTAAGTTTCAATTTGTTGAGTCATGGATTCGCTGAAGATTACTTGTTGAGTCAAGTAGTCGCTGACAGCTTCAGCGAGAAGTTTCATCAGCGAGCCTTCAGCGATCATTATTATCTTCGAGTTAAAGGATAAGTTCAATGACTCACCGTCATATGTTGTAAGTCAAATATAGGCGGGAAAATGAAGATAAGAAGACTGGTCCCAAGGACACGTGTTGCAAGATCAAGATGGAGCCATGTGACCTTGTACCAAAATGGTACTAAGGTGTTTCTATTTCATGCCGTTTTGGGAAAGAAACAAGATGGCAAACAGAGATGTCTGAAGACCAGTCTTACACACCAATAGATAGTTGACAACCTTCATGTGTCAACATCTATTGGGTTGTCATGTGATGCCTTTTCTCCCCTATATAAAGCATCACTTGACCTAGACGCAAAGTTGTTGGTTCATTCTACAATAGTCACTTAGTGTGTTTTTCTCTCATTGTAGAATTGTATAATTGTTAAGTTTTCGTGTGTGCAAAAACTTAACAATATTTCTTTCTTTCTTTCTTTCTTTGTAAACCAACCATGTATTCACCGTTTAATTAATACTACTTATGATTAAACGTGTTTACTTTCTTGTCTTGCTTTCTTAGTGTAATTTACATTAGTTGTTTAATTACATAATCGTTGCAAACTTGGGACTTTCAGTTGGTATCAGAGCGGTGGTTCGACACACCGAATCTGATCTGAGTAAAAGTTTGCAAGATTATCTTTCTTTCTTTCTTTCTGTACTTAATTTTCTGCATCTAAAAACTTTTCTTTAAACTTCTGTCTATTTTTCTTTTCTTACTATTATGTCTTCTGTTCCTTCTCTGGTTAATACCAGAGATTTTGGGTATGTCTCCATCCCACCCAGATTCGATTCACATGATTTCGGATCTTGGAAGGAGAGAATGCTCCTACACATCGTAGGAGTTGAACCCTATCTTATGACCATTCTAACCAGAGGGCCATATGTACCGGTTCTAGTTACCAGGACACCAGGAGCCACTGCTGATGCTCCTGAAGTTGTCACTGAGCTCATAAAACGAGAAGTACAATGGACAGATGACGAGCGTAGGCTTGTCAATCTGGATGCTCGGTTGAGAAATCTTATTATTACTACCCTTCCGGATGATATAATGATATTTGTCATCAAACTTTCTTCTTCTAAATTGGTGTGGGATAATCTGTGTACCAGATTCGATGGTACGACAGATGTTCTTGCTACCAAGAAAATAGATCTGAAACGTGCCTATGAAGGATTCTTCTCTCTCCCTAATGAGAGTCTGGATGGCACGTATAATCGCTTTAAGTGCCTTTTGAATGATATGACAAATGTGGGCATAGAGCATAATACGCTTGAAATATGCTACAAGTTCATTGACGTCTTGCCCATCAAATGGCAAGGCTTAAGGCAAATTCTTAGAACAACTAAGCAAGTGAAGGAGCATGACTTAGAGTCACTCTATGGCACTCTTCAATTTGAAGAGAGAGCCCTCGCTCAAACTTTGAGAGCTGAGGCTGAGTCTAAGAGGCATGCTGGTTCATATGCTTCAACTTCTTCTTCTTCTTTATCTAGTGTCTCTAATGTTCATGACCTCTTGCCCTGGTCTCTGCTGAAGTTAGTCCTGTCCATCTTGACATGGACATCAGAAATTCTACCCCCTCTAACGTCCAAGATCTTGTCAATGACCTCGATTTCGAGGAGAGACAAGAGATGTTCTCGGACTTCATGAACTTTGCTCTTATCGCTGGTAAACGATATTCTAAAAAATGGAATGGTCGTAGGTCGACTCATTTCCAAAAACCAGTGGTAGACAAGTCTCAAGAAGAATGATGTGCTAAATCGAGTTTTATATTTTTAAAACTAGAATCACCTAAAAACTCACTACTACGCACTCACGGGCAGTGGACCCGATCGTTTGTAATATAGTTAGCAGGTAAGACCGTGTTCGTTCGCAGGGATTGGTTGAACTAGTTGTTTCATAAAATGGTTTGGAAAAAGGGTGTTACTTCAATCTCTTTTTAACAGAAAATTAAAACACATAAAATGAAATGAAACTTCAGACAATAATATTAAAATTCATCCACCCTGACTTCCCTCGACTTCAAATGTGATTGCTTTTAATTAAGATCAAATTCTTTCGAGTTTAAAGACAGTCGTGAAAAGAATAACTTGCTCACGTGGTACCACCAACCGTTATAAATTACGTTGACAAAATAATTCTTTCATTAAAATAATATTCACTATCATACCATGAACTAGTGACAATTGCTTATAGACAAACAACTCTTTTCAAATCACATATCAATTCAACTAGTACCACTAACGAAGAATTAATACACAACCAATATTATAATAATTATGTGAAAGAATTAAATCATCAAGATCTCAGAACAACGGTAATTAATAAACTCTTTGAATTAAGAACATAGCAATCACATCATTCGTCTTGTTTCATCAAGGTGGATGATAAATAGTTTAGCTACTCATATTCAATTGAAAATAATAATCAATAAAAGAGACGAACATATTGTACCAATTGCTTGAAGAAGATAAATTACTAGACAAGAAAAGTAGATACGATCCAGATGGGTGCCCGTGAATCTTCAGTGGATCCGCCTAAGAAATCTTGCTTGGAAACCTGATAGAACCCTAATAGAGCAGCTCCTGGAAAGAATAAAGCTCTCAAAAAAACCCTAAGGAAAAATCCTCAAAATTTTCCGTTTTTGATACAGAAACTTGACCAGCTATTTATATGATTATGCCGCGTAACGCCCGTAACCCTTTGTAACGCCCGTCACGATCCATCGACACCTGTAACGGCCGTCACATATGTGACACCCGTAACACCTTCTTTGAAAAGCATACGGCCGTTAGGGACCCGTCACAGTAACTTGCCAATTTTGATTCATAACGGCCGTCACACTTTGAACACCCGTTACACTTTGACCTAGGTGCCTAACGCCCGTCACACTAGTGACGGCCGTTACACCTTCCAGACTCCGTTTTCTTCATCTTTCACTTGGTTTCAACCGAATCTTTCTCCCGAGTTTTCCATAAGTCATCAAAATCGACCAATTCATCCGCATAATCATTTTCCAACCTGAAAACACTAAACATTCCTCAAAGCATCGAAAGTTGGAGATAAAACTATATAAATGACGAATAAATGGTCCTAAATTCACGTGGGAAATGGTATAAAATATGACACATCAAATCCCCCCACACTTGAGCATTGCTTGTCCTCAAGCAAATCCTGAATTAAAGCATAAAGTAATCCTTGACAATGGAGCAAAATAAACAATGACGAGTATCAAAAAGAAGCCACACCAAGTATGTCAAATGACAAAAAGGTTGGGTGAAGCAGTTTTAATCTTAAATGAAAACCCGAAATGTTTGACAATACCTGAACAATCCGCAAGCCACGATAACACAACTAAGCACAAGTGAAACAAATGAACCTATCAAAATCATTCTACTCCAACAAACTTACTTTTGGGGTTGAATATATATGAAGAATCACTCATAGCTCGGTCGTGATGTATGCTATTTTACCATAGGCTTGAACCGGGATCATAGCTCCACCGACGTGGCGTGACCACCAAGTACATCATCAAAATAGGCATAAAGGTAGGTTGTATAGTTACGCTAAGGCTATGTATAATGGATATGTACAATGAAGTATATGGATGTAGGTTAATGATGAAATGGAAAAATGAAAAGTATATGGTATATGTGAGAAATGTACAAAATAGTCTAATCCAACCCATACCATTGATTGCCAACAAACCACCAACCCATAAGCTGCCATCCCGCGAACACCTCCAAATCAGCCAAACAAACCCGACACCATTGTGGTGTATCAACTTCAAACAACTTATTATCAACCAAATCTTCCAACCTTAATAATACAACAAGACTTTAGACAAGTAAAAAAACTGAGACGTACCCACTAGTAGCCCAAGTTCTTTTCCTCTCTTTCTTTTTCTGTTTTTCAACTTTTCACTTTTTTTTTTTTTTTTTTCTTCTTGAACCATTTTTTCTCTACTAGTAGGTACCCTCTTACATTGATGAACATGTCTAACCACTTGAACAATCCAAGACAAACCTTAATAACTTGACCAATTGACTTATTCTCATAGACAAGAACATGCCACAAGGCAATCCACTAATCATTTTCCAACCTGAAAACACTAAACATTCCTCAAAGCATCGAAAGTTGGAGATAAAACTATATAAATGACGAATAAATGGTCCTAAATTCGCGAGGGAAATGGTATAAAATATGACAAGTCTCAAGAAGAATGTTGGAGGTGTGGTCGTAAAGGCCATTACCAAAAGGAATGCAAAGTTTCTATTCCTTCTTTGCAGGCAGCGAAGCCCTCTTCATCATCAGCGAGGCCCTCTTCAGTCAAGCCTGCTGATGGATACAAAAAGAAGTATTATGAGCTTCGTGCCAAGATGGCTGATGTTGAAGAAGCCAAAGCTCCCGCCAAAGGTCTTGTTGCCGAAGAACATGACTGGGTTGATTCCGACGTTTCTGACAGCGAGGACTTTGTTGATGCCATCTGCTTTATCGCACTCGCTGATGACCAGGCGCTGACAAAAGATCAAGTGTGCTCCAGTCAGTGGGTCAATGTCACAATCAAGAAGGTATGCACTTTTTTCTCTGCCTCTGAAGAGGATAAACCTAAAATTCTTGAATCTCTTACTTGTGATATTCAGTACGTCGAATTTATTCGTGCTGATCTTCAGTCTAAACTTAACTCAGTAAGTGCTGAGCTAAGTGATAAGACTGACAAGCTCAAGGATTTGAGAAATGTCCATGTTGAGCTTGAATCCCAAAAGCTTCTCAACCAAACTCTTCAAATCTCAAATAAGAAGCTGAAAAATCAGGTCACTGACCTTGAAAAGATAGTCACCTCCTGGTCTAAAGCCTCTAGGCTTCACGACCAAATCTTCAGCTTGCAGGTTCCTGCTCAAATGAAAGCCATAATCGGTGGTGATTATGAGACTGCTGCTGTCATCACCAATATGTTCAGCGAGAGACCTGCTGCTGAAGAGAGGATTCCTTCCAGTGCTCTTACTTCTCGTAAGGAATTGCTTAAACATTACTTTGTTAAAGGCATGAATGACTATCATTCTGAACTGAATGATGAGTCTCCCTCACCCAGCACTTCCACTTCCTCGTCACAAGCAGAAACTAGCTCATCAGCTAGCTTTGCTAAGACTGTCTTTCCAAACCATCCCATTATTGACATGATGCCAAATGAGGGTCGTGTTCAATATTCCTCTTCCCAAACATTTGAAGGGAATATTTCAAATGATGGTTTCAAGCCTCTTGCTCCTAAGGTTTTCACTATTAAGCCCAATGGTGGGTTCAATGTTGAACCCTTTAGAAGGAGCAAGGTCGCTGTCCCATATGACTACAGCACCCCTCAGCGAGCTGTGCCTGTTAGTCAACCCGCTGAGAATTCCGTTCCCTCAGCAGTCGCTGAACGCCCTGCGTCTCAGCCCTCATCTTTTTCTAATACTTCTCCTGCTGGCAGAAAGGCTGTTATGCATGAGCACTTAATGAATAGACGAGCTAAGTTTGCTGATGCTCGTTATCAGCAACCTAATTCTGTCTATGTCCCAAAGGGAACTTTTGTCCCTCGAAACAAAACCTGTTCAGTAGGTTAGACCTCCTCAGCCAGGAGGTCAGCAAGTTGCTCTAAGTCGTCATAGTTCTCAGCAACCCAGACCTATTCAACAAGTCAGACCTCCTCAGCAAGGAGGTCAGCGAGTTGTTCTGAATAATCATGCCCCTTCTTCTTCAAATGCTCAATCTAAGGGCAAGTTCATTCTTGGCCCTGTTCCCAAAACTCTTCCTGTTCGGTTCAGGAAGAAAAAGGCCCCTTCAGTAGCATCAACTTCTTCCTCCAATCATGAGATTTGTGAGTTAAATAAGCGTGTCAACGACTTGTCCTCACAACTCAAGGAATTTCTGATTCAAAATCAGAAGGCTGGAAGAAAATGCTATTTATGTGGCGAAAGAGGACACATCGCTGCTGACTACAATGACAAAGACTCCAGGAATCCTCCTGAAGTAGTCATTCAGCCAAATCTACCCTCAGCTTCCGCCGCTCATCCCTCCTCTGAAATCGCTGAGCGAACTCCCCCAGCTGAATCTAATATCAGCTTGGGTGAAGATGTTGTTCTCACTGATGACAACATTGCTGAATACATTGCCGCTCAGCGAATCTCCTTTCCCAGTCTCATGAAATCATTAACAATGGTAGTGATAGTATACTGGCTGAATATGGAGAAAACAGCCAAGTCACTAACATGGTTGTTCTAAACACTGGAAGCTCTGTCACTTTTACCTCTGAAGATCAATTCTTCACACGTGAGGTTACTCGTGACATGCTTCCTGCTCATCAGCTGGTTGATTTCCCAGTTGATTCAAATGCTGATCCTAGAGCCCCTCTTCCTCTCGTTTCAAATGATGATGACTTTGCTCATTTTCCTCTCACATCCTCTGCTGACGATACTATCAGCGAGGATGCTCATGATTCTTCCTAAATCCTTCTTATGTTATCCTGCAGGCCTCGCTAGGAAAAGAAGTGTGGTATTTGGACAGTGGCTGTTCAAAACACATGACTGGATCCAAGGACCTGCTGGATAACTTTGTGGAGACCGATGGTCCCACAGTTGTGTTTGGTGACAATTCTACTGGCCAAACTGAAGGATATGGGTCTCTCTCCAATGGGCTGATCAAATTCACTAAGGTTGCTTATGTGAATGGATTGAAACATAATCTGATCAACATCAGTCAATTGTGCGATGCAGACTACAAGGTTATCCTTGATAAGCATCAAGGCACAGTGATCAATGTCAATAAAGAAGTGGTCTTGGTCGCTCCAAGAAAAAGGGATATCTACTTGGTAGATTTCACTCCTGTCAAAACTGACAGCGAGACCTGCTTCTTCTCAAAATCTACTTCTCAAATCAACTGGTTATGGCACAAGCGTATGTCGCATGTGAACTTCAAAACCATAAACTCTTGGCCAAGAAAAATCTAGTTCGAGGCCTTCCTCCTCTCACTTATGAGAAGGACAGGCTCTGTGGTGCTTGTGAAAAAGGTAAAAGCCACCGAGCCACCTTCAAAACCAAACAGGCCAACTCTATCAGTGGCTGTTTCCATCTCCTTCACATGGACCTTTTTGGTCCAGTAAATGTCCAAAGTCTAAGGGGTAGCAGATTACA
>CM067175.1:17995486-18005986 GCA_034093135.1 Erigeron breviscapus | reverse complement strand
GACAATCTCAACAAAATAACCAACTTATATACAACCACCACTGTTACTACTCCATTGTTAGTGCTATTCGGAAACAAGCACCATCACCTTTGGAGCTACTGCCGCTGCTGGTTACCATCACCATCACCAAAGGATCTTACCTTTGCGTTTCACAAACCACAACTAATAATAGTTTACCAAGCTTGTTATGTATTCCCAATAACCTATATAAATGACGAATGATTACAATAAGTCAATAAAAGACTAAACACCAAACACCTATATTAATTCACTGAAGGCCAAGATACTATATATATACTGCTGCTGCTCGAAAATCAAAAGACATCAAAATAAGGTGATACTTAGTTTACTAACTGTCTGCTTGTGTGATGCAAAGAAAGAAATAAAACACTCTGCATTTTCCTTAGATGAGTAAAAGACACAATTTTATAAAATGACCTTATGCTTTATGTGGTCCCATGAACAAAACAATATCTAGACGAATTTGTTTTTGAAATGGTGGTCCACTAGCAAGATGGAAAACAAATATATGCATACATATATACATATGTATCGATTATTACTATAAAATAAACACAAAACAACAAATATGATATATATTATAATTATAATTTGTGTGGACCACCTGTTATGACATCAACAAATGAAAATTACTTCTATAATTTCATCTTACCACTCTACAAACCCAACAACACAAGGACCTTTATCCCTTCATAATTCGATTTGCACATCATATACGGATAACACACTTTCAGTATTTTAATATATATTGCTACATCCAACATCATGCCCCAATTCCTAAAATCAAAAGCCAACTAAATTTTTATTCAAAATTTTTTTTTGACAATCTCAACAAAACAACCATCTTTTATATAATGTTACTACTATTATTACTACTCCATCTTATGAAAAGAAAGAATATAGTAAAGGACAAAACTAAACCTTACTCCTTTTCTTTATTTGTGAATTGAGATGCTACTGCTTGAAAATACACCAATATATGTATTTGATTTAGACGATTGAGACACAGATCACAAATGGTTATTCTTTTCTTATTCCCTTTGCTGCACACGACCCTACGAAACAACCATTGAAAAACCTTTTCTTTTTTTTTTGTTTACTCTTGCAGTCTTGCGTATAACTTCAAGCCATAAAGGCTTTTCGGCCTTTCAATCTTTTTTAATTTCTTTTTGGGCCGGACTAGGACATCCCACACATATTATCTTATTATTTTGATTTCCTAATCACTCACTACATATAAGAGTTTTAGATATTTTCAATTAAGCCCATTGAACTTTATAACTACATTTTAACTTCTCTTAACAACCTCTAATATTAATTCAACACTACAGGGAATACATACCGGCTTAACAAGCATTAATTGGTAAACATTTATCAACACTTTTAACCACACTAAATGGGAATACCTACCCAAATTTATCCACATAAACACGTAATAATTAACACCATAAACATTCACCTAAAATATAAGGTCACCTACCGATAGGTCAAAATTGATTAACAGTCAAAGTCAACGAAATGAATAAAAGAGTTCGGGATGTTACATTTCTTGTCCCCGAAACTTAGCAACTATCTGAGTCAAGGACATGTCAAAGAAATCTGCTTTCTCTTGCAAGGTAGTAATGTAATTACTCCATTTTATGGCTAAGAGCTCAAAAATTTCTCGACTTTTTCCTCCTCATAATAGGTAACCTCAAATGCTTGCAACTCTGCTAGCGGGTGATAATACCTAGTAATTAGTTGATCTAAGTTTTCACTTCTTAACTTGTTGAATACATTATACTGATGCTTTAGAAGGTCTCTACGATTCTTTTTAAGTGTTTCATCCCCTTCACAATGATTCTCTAGTGCTAACCAAAGTTCTTTAGATGTATTGAATCCGTTAAATAAATGTAAGATTTCTTGTGGTAATGATATTTTTAAACATGACAGAGCCTTTTTCTCTGTCTCGTACATTTTTTTATTCGATTCAATCATATCTTGATAAGCATAAACTTTGCTAACACCACTGTCCTCATATGTTGGGGCACTATATCCTTCTGTCATACAAGTCCACATTTTAAAATCCATGAATTGCATAAAGGATTCGAATCGGCCTTTCCAAGAAAAGTATTGGTCTATGATCATCAGTTTGGGTGGTGAATTACCCTTACCGGTCTCATGGTCCATTAGTATCAATTGGTTAAGATAATTTGCTGCCATTGTAAGATATGGTTCAACTAATAAACACACACTCACTGAAACACGCAAATCTGGGAACTCTCAAATGAAACACGCACGTGAGAACACGCAAACAAGAACACTCAAAACTGAAACCTCTCAAACTTTAGAACACTCAAACAAGATCACGCAAACCAATGAATGCGCAAACAGTTTGAAAATCACGCAGATCTGAAGTGTACTGAAACACGCAAAAGGTACTGTACTTAAGAACACGCAAAAGGTACAGTACAAGAACACGGAAAACACGTTGTTCTTCAATCTATCTTAGATCCCGAGCCCGATATTGTTCTTTGATCGTTGAAACTTTGAGGAAACAGTTTTAGGATAGAGATTGATCGTTTTTTGGTGTCAAGTTTGAACTTTTCTTTCAAACGAACCCCAACACAAACTCTACCTAAGAACACGCAAAAAAGGATGATATTCAAACCGAAATCAATCTCGAACCAAGGTGTTGAAACCTTTGTCTCTGATACCAGTTGTAAGATCAGGTCGCCCTCGTTTGTCGGACCGTCGAAACGAGATTGACTAAGGATATGTTGAGGTGCGGAATCCCTCGAGATAACCCACGGTTTCTATATCATCTTTTGTAAGATATATATATATATATATGCGTGAACATAAACACTCGTATTTGGTTAATATAGTGAGGCGGCTCTCCGGACAACAATACCCGATATGTATTCCAAATCCTAAGCCAACCAACACGAGTGTGTGTTTTGCGGTTCGTGCGTGGGACGAGTGACACAACAAGATCTACTAGATTTGTGTGTTCTTAGCTCTAGTAGTTTCTCTCTCAAGATTTTGCTCGTTTTTCTCTCCCACTCGTGCTCCTTGTCACGCAAACATACACTCATATATATAGGTCAGGGCTGGGAACACGCAAAACCCACTTGGTTTGCGTGTTTCCTTGGAAGCCCATTAAGCATGTTAGGTCGAAAACGACCCAGTATAATTTGTCCAAGAAATAGTTGAAGACCAGTGAAAAATACTTGTACAGGATTCTAAAACATTTCAGTTTCAGAATATTCACTGAGCTTCACTTCAGTTCAGATCAGCATCAACTGAAAGCATTCATCTGAAGTCGAAGACTGAAGAAAGAGAATCATCTCAGTAGCAGAACTCAGAGAAGATTCTACCTGATCGAAGACTGAAGCATCTCAGTGTAAAGTACTTACAACACTTTACACTGTTACGAGGAAGCCTTTTTAACTTTACCAACCTTTACCCGGATAATACCATATTGTCTGGAAAAGTACAAGGTTGAGTAAAAAGGTTGAGAATAAAGGTGAACTGTCACATCAAAGTGACTTTCACACCCATACTTTATTTACGCATGTCAAGGAATTGATTTCAATTCCTTAAATGCTCTCAACCATATATTGTACGGCCAAGTCCACGTCATCATGGACTTTGCCTATAAATAGAAGGCATCTCACCATTTGCAAAATGATAGAAACTTTGGCATTGCAACTTGTGAGTTATACTCTAAGTAGTTCTTACGAGTATTTCCTAGTTATTAGATCACTTGTATTTCAAGGTTGTTTAGATATTACACTTGGGTGTTTATCTTTGTTCCGCAACAACCTTTGTATTTTGTTTAACATAATTAATAAATACATTGAAAAATACATCGTGTCTCAATGCTACATACTTGATATATATATATATATTGTATTTATATAGTTTATGTCCTTTAGTTTCTTGCATTTACTCTTCATTTACTTATATTTACTTGTTAACCTGAAATCTGGATCGTCTCATCTGAACTGGTTCAGTTACCAGATCAGTGAAGTTTGTCAGTCATTGTTATTGATATAGAGGTATCTCCGGGTAACCCATCAGGTTGGGACTTACAAAGCTCATTAGGGTTTTGGCCTGTTTGCGTGTTCTTAAGAACACGCAAACCTGTTTGAGTGTTCTTTTGACCAAGCCCAATTTGCTTGTTCCCAAGAACTCTCAAACTGTTTAAGTGTTCCCACAACAAGCCCAATTTGCTTGTTTCCAAGAACACTCAAACCATTTGAGTGTTTCCATAACAAGCCCATTTTGCTTGTTTCCAGGAATGACACTTAGGAATATTTAAGTTAATGTTTCATCTATGTAAACATAGATCCAACATTAACTTAATTACCCTTTATATGTGTTGTTTACATCTATGCTAAGTACCTGTAAAACATAAATAATAAACCAACATATACAACATATATAAAGATCTCAATACGATCACAACATATGTAAAGGTAATTTCATTAACAGACTGTAATTTCCAATATAAATTACAAGACTTGAATACAAAATACATATCACATCTAGAATGCTTTTGTCACCGAAAGACCTGCACCAACAAATATACAGAGGATATTTACCTAAACAAACTTCATATATCTTACACTTATATGATACTCCATATATACGTTCTAAAATAGCTTGATACACCATATAATATGTCAAGAAATGCTTGACGTTTTTTGTTTGCCACTTTCCTTATTTTCATTTGAGAATTGAGAGCGTGTTAAGTTCAGCATGTAGAGGTAAAAGGAAAATGCAAAAGAAACAAAGGTGGGAGATAAAAATTACAAACTGTGCTCCAAGTTACTCATTTTTTTCTCTTTTTAAAAGTATATAAAAAATTGTTAATTTGCTCAAACTTATAGATGTGTGAAAAAAACTCACATTTAAAAGTGTTAAAAAACTAATAAAAAACAAAAAAAAATCACACTTATATATGTAGAAACAAAAGTTTTTATATATGTAAAAACAAAAGTTTACATTTTTAAAGTGGGTAAAGTATATAATTGTTCATACTTACAAGAGTGAAAATAATTTGTAACATCAAATTTCCTCACACAAGAAAAAAAAGTGAAGAAATTGAGTGAAAAGTTATATCTCACATTTTTAAGTGTGAAAATGTAAACATTTGTTTACACTTTTATATGTGTACATTTTGTTTTATACAGTTATTAACTTATAATTATGAAGAAAAAAAATGACCTTTCAAAAGTGTGAAAGAAAATTGTTAATTTTTCACACTTTAAATCTATTTTGCCAAAAGAAACTTTTCAAGATTATTTCACTTTTTTTTCTTGTGTGAGGAAATTTGATGTTACAAATTATTTTCACTCTTGTAAGTATGAACAATTATATACTTTACCCACTTTAAAAATGTAAACTTTTGTTTTTACATATATAAAAACTTTTGTTTCTACATATATAAGTGTGATTTTTTTTTGTTTTTTATTAGTTTTTTAACACTTTTAAATGTGAGTTTTTTTCACACATCTATAAGTTTGAGCAAATTAACAATTTTTTATATACTTTTAAAAAGAGAAAAAAATGAGTAACTTGGAGCACAGTTTGTAATTTTTATCTCCCACCTTTGTTTCTTTTGCATTTTCCTTTTACCTCTACATGCTGAACTTAACACGCTCTCAATTCTCAAATGAAAATAAGGAAAGTGGCAAACAAAAAACGTCAAGCATTTCTTGACATATTATATGGTGTATCAAGCTATTTTAGAACGTATATATGGAGTATCATATAAGTGTAAGATATATGAAGTTTGTTTAGGTAAATATCCTCTGTATATTTGTTGGTGCAGGTCTTTCGGTGACAAAATCATTCTAGATGTGATATGTATTATGTATTCAAGTCTTGTAATTTATATTGGAAATTACCGTCTGTTAATAAAATTACCTTTACATATGTTGTGATCATATTGGGATCTTTATATATGTTTTATATGTTGGTTTATTATTTATGTTTTGCAGGTACTTAACATGGATGTAAACAACACATATAAAGGGTAATTAAGTTAATGTTGGATCTATGTTTACATAGATGAAACATTAACTTGAATATTCCTAAGTGTCATTTGAGTGTTCCTGGAAACAAGCAAAATGGGCTTGTTATGGAAACACTCAAATGGTTTGAGTGTTCTTGGAAACAAGCAAACTGGGCTTCTTGTGGGAACACTTAAACAGTTTGAGAGTTCTTGGGAACAAGCAAATTGGGCTTGGTCAAAAGAACACTCAAACAGGTTTGCGTGTTCTTTAACAGGCGAAAACCCTAATGAGCTTTGTAAGTCCCAACCTGATGGGTTACCCGAAGATACCTCTATATCAATAACAATGACTGACAAGCTTCACTGATCTGGTAACTGAACCAGTTCAGATGAGACGATCCAGATTTCAGGTTAACAAGTAAATATAAGTAAATGAGAGTAAATGCAAGAAACTAAAGGACATAACTATATAAATACAATATATATATCAAGTATGTAGCATTGAGACACGATGTATTTTTCAATGTATTTTATTAATTATGTTAAACAAAATACAAAGGTTGTTGCGGAACAAAGATAAACACCCAAGTGTAATATCTAAACAACCTTGAAATACAAGTGATCTAATAACTTGGAAATACTCGTAAGAACTACTTAGAGTATAACTCACAAGTTGCAATGCCAAAGTTTCTAGCATTTTGCAAATGGTGAGATGCCTTCTATTTATAGGCAAAGTCCATGATGACGTGGACTTGGCCGTACAAATTATGGTTGAGAGCATTTAAGGAATTGAAATCAATTCCTTAACATGCGTAAATAAAGTATGGGTGTGAAAGTCACTTTGATGTGACAGTTCACCTTTATTCTCAACCTTTTACTCAACCTTGTACTTTTCCAGACAATATGGTATTATCCGGGTAAAGGTTGGTAAAGTCAAAAGGCTTCCTCGTAAACAGTGTAAAGTGTTGTAAGTACTTTACACTGAGATGCTTCAGTCTTCGATCAGGTAGAATCAACTTCTGAGCTCCACATCTGAGCTGATTCTCTTTCTTCAGTCTTCAGTCTTCAGATGAATGCTTTCAGTTGAGGCAAATCTGAACTGAAGCTCAGTGAATATTCTGAAACTAAAATGTTTCAGAATCCTGTACAAGTTTTCTTCACTGATCTTCAACTATTTCTTGGACAAATTATACTGGGTCGTTTTCGACCTAACATGCTTAATGGGCTTCCAAGGAAACACGCAAACCAAGTGGGTTTTGCGTGTTCCCAGCCCTGACCTATATATATGAGTGTATGTTTGCGTGACAAGGAGCACGAGTGGGAGAGAAAAACGAGCAAAATCTTGAGAGAGAAACTACTAGAGCTAAGAACACACAAATCTAGTAGATCTTGTTGTGTCACTCGTCCCACGCACGAACCGCAAAACACACACTCGTGTTGGTTGGCTTAGGATTTGGAATACATATCAGGTATTGTTGTCCGGAGAGCCGCCTCACTATATTAACCAAATACGAGTGTTTATGTTCACGCATAGATATATATATATATATCTTACAAAAGGTGATATAGAAACCGTGGGTTATCTCGAGGGATTCCGCACCTCAACATATCCTTAGTCAATCTCGTTTCGACGGTCCGACAAACGAGGGCGACCTGAACTTACAACTGGTATCAGAGCCAAAGGTTTCAACACCTTGGTTCGAGATTGATTTTGGTTTGGATATCCTTTTTTGCGTGTTCTTAGTTGAGTTGTGTTCGGGTTTGTTTGAAAGAAAGGTTAAAACTTGACACCAAAAAACGATCAATCTCTATCCTAAAACTGTTTCCTCAAAGTTTCAACGATCAAAGAACAATATCGGGCTCGGGATCTAAGATAGATTGAAGAACAACGTGTTTTCCGTGTTCTTGTACTGTACCTTTTGCGTGTTCTTAAGTACAGTACCTTTTGCGTGTTTCAGTACACTTCAGATCTGCGTGATTTTCAAACTGTTTGCGCATTCATTGGTTTGCGTGATCTTGTTTGAGTGTTCTAAAGTTTGAGAGGTTTCAGTTTTGAGTGTTCTTGTTTGCGTGTTCCCAAGTCTTGCGTGTTTCATTTGAGTGTTCCCAGATTTGCGTGTTTCAGTGAGTTTGTGTTTATTAGTTGAACCATATCTTACAATGGCAGCAAATTATCTTAACCAATTGATACTAATGGACCATGAGACCGGTAAGGGTAATTCACCACCCAAACTGATGATCATAGACCAATACTTTTCTTGGAAAGGCCAATTCGAATCCTTTATGCAATTCACGGATATTAAAATGTGGACTTGTATGACAGAAGGATATAGTGCCCCAACATATGAGGACAGTGGTGTTAGCAAAGTTTATGCTTATCAAGATATGACTGAATCTAATAAAAAAATGTATGAGGCAGAGAAAAAGGCTCTGTCATGTTTAAAAATGTCATTACCACAAGAAATATTACATTTATTTAATGGATTCAATACATCTAAAGAACTTTGGTTAGCATTAAAGAATCATTGTGAAGGGATGAAACACTTAAAAAGAATCGTAGAGACCTTCTAAAGCATCAGTATAATGTATTCAACGGGTTAAGAAGTGAAAACTTAGATCAACTAATTACTAGGTATTATCACTTGTTAGCAGAGTTGCAAGCATTTGAGGTTACCTACTCTGAGAAGGAAAAAGTCGAGAAATTTTTGATCTCCTTGTCGAAAAAGTGGAGTAATTATACATTTCACTTTGCAGGAGAAAGCAGATTTCTCTGACATGTCCCCTTTGACTCAGGATAGTTTGCCTAAGTTCGGGGACAAGAAACAAATTAAAAAATCCCGAACCTCCTTTTTATCATTTTTTCGTTTTTTGACTTTTGAACTGTTTAATTCATGTTTTATTGACCCGCTCATCCCGGTAAAGGTGAACCTTATATTTTAGGTTGAATGTTTATGGTGTTAATTATTACGTGTTTATGTGGATAAATTTGGGTAGGTATTCCCATTTAGTGTGGTTAAAAGTGTTGATAAATGTTTACCAATTAATGCTTGTTAAGCCGGTATGTATTCCCTGATAGTGTTCGAATTTAAAATATTTAAGGGGGTTTTTGTTTTTTTTTAAGAAAGAAAAGTTTAAACATGTAGTTTTTATAAAAGTTCAAAATGGGGCCCCCCTTAATTGAAAAAATAATCTAAAAACTCCCTTTTATGTAGTGGGAGTTGAAATTAGAAAATCAAAATAATAAGATATTTTAATGTGTGGGGCGAATGCCTAGTCCCCGGCCCAAGAAAAAATTAAAAGATTGAAAAAGGCCCCCGAAAAAAAGCCTTTTGGTTTTGAAGTTAATTACGCAAGAAAACTGCAAAGAGTACCAAAAAAAAAAGAAAAAGGGTTTTTTTTCCCCCCCCAAATGGTCTGTCGCCCCGTAAAGGGGTCGTGTGGCAGCAAAGGGGGAAAAATAAAGAAAGAAATAACCCATTTGGTGCAATCTGGTGTTCCCTCAATTCGGTCGTAAAAATCAAAAATACTATATTGGTGTATTTTTTTTTCAGCGTACCCACTCAATTCCCCACAAATAAAGGAAAAGGAAAGTAAGGTTTTTTTATTTTTTTTGGTCTTTACCTATAATTTCTTTCCCTTTTCCATAAGAATGAGTAAGTTTAAATAATAGTAGTAAAACCATGTTATAATAAAGATGGGTTGTTTTTTTTTGTTGGAGATTGTCCCCAAAAATATTAATATTAACTAATAATATAATATTATAGGGTTGGTTTTTTTCCTGATTTTTGGAAATTGGGGCATGAATTGTTTTTAGGGTTGTTAAGCCAAATTATAAATATTTAAATACTGGAAAAGTGGTGTTTATTCGTATATGAATTGTGCAAATCGGATTATGAAAGGGATAAGGTCTTGTTTGTTTTGTTTTTGGGTTTTGTTAGAAGTGGGGGTTAAAATTGAAAATTTATAGAAAGTAATTTTTTCATTTGTTGATGTCCATAACAGGTGGGTCCCCACACAAATTAATTAATTAATAAATATATTCCATATTTGTTTTTTGTTTTGTGTTTTTATTTTATAGTGAATAATCCGATACATTGTTATTTTATAAATTTGTATGCCATATATTTGTTTTTCCCATCTTGCTAGTGGAACCACCAATTTCAAAACAAATTCCCCGTCTAGAATTATTGTTTTTTTTTTTGTTTTTCAATGGACCCCATAAGCCATAGGTTCCAAAATTTTTTATAAAAATTGGGTGGGGTCCCCCCCTGTTACTCATCTAAGGAAAAATTGCGAGTGGGCTTTTTTTTTATTTTCTTTTCTTTTTGCGCAAAACAAGCAAGACAGTTTAGTAAACTCAGTCTCCCAACTCTCTAATTTTTTGATTGTCTGGGAAATTTTTCGAGCAGCCAAAGCCAGTAATTAATATCGTAAAAAAATCTTGGCCTTCAGGTGAATTTAATATAAGGTGGTTT
>CM067175.1:17979708-17994486 GCA_034093135.1 Erigeron breviscapus | reverse complement strand
AGCATACCTACTTAAGCCTAACTTGTCCTCTATCGGTTTAAGTCCAATTCCTATGGCATACCTATAGTAATTGGTTCACTTAAACCATTTCTCTGATACCACTTGTAACACCTGTCGTTTAAAAATATAGATTTCCAAAAAATTTCGCCTAACGGCGTCAAGAGAAAGCGGAAGTAAACTTGAAAAGACCAAACCAAATGAATCTGTTTGGTTCATTTATTCATAGGTGTTACCAGCAATGTCATCAAAATAGGTTCAAATGGAAATCCATCGGTTGCCCAACATTAAACAACCGACAACATAGTAAATGCAAATCATAAATGTCTAAACATAAAGCAAATGTCTAATGCGAGCAGCCACTATGGGTAAACTATAGCTATCCTCATTGCAATCTACCCTTGCCTCGCACTTTATTCATCATCTATCACGAACTTGCTAAACCTGAGGGAGCAACACATTTCAAGAAACAAGTGTTAGCTAACGAATTAGCTAAGTAAGATAACACATCATTAATAAAACATTTGTCCCTTTTTGAAGGTAAATCTTACTTCTCTGTTGCTCTATTACGTAAACACCTAGATAATAAAAGGTTGTCTCATGGTGATCATAGAAACTTGTGGAATAATTGGGTGCCAAAAAAGATTAACATCTTTGTTTGGAGACTAATCCGTAATGGTATTCCCACCAACGTCAATTTGTTTGGTCGTGGTGTGGACGTGAATTCTTTTCGGTGCTTTCTTTGTAATTCTGGGGTTGACGACGTCTCTCATCTTTTTTATAATTGTGAATTAATGAATGAGTTAAGGGACAAGATTAGCAAATGGGTCAATCTTAATATCCCAGAGGTGGAGATCGTTAATATGGTTACCTGGATTATGGAGCTACAATGTAGTTCTCATTTCAGAAAGGTTGTGGAAGCCATCATTTTTACTTGGTGGTGGCACATATGGAAAGAAAGAAACAACGTCATTTTTAATGGTAATCATGATAACATTACTAATATTTTCAATTCGATTGTCTCTTTATCCTTTATTTGGGTTTCTAACCGTGATAGGAAGCAACAATATTGTTGGAGCAATTGGATCGAGAACCCTTTGATCAATAGATGAGCCGTTTCTCTTGTTGTGCCACTGTTGGGACGTTATAGTATCAGGTTGTTGCTGCTTTGTTGGGGTTTTGAAATTGTGTTTGATTTTGACTTAGAAGACTATGGCTTCCCGTGTGTTGGTTCAAGAAGGCTCGTCTGCTCTTTTTCTTGTATGCTTGTTTGTTGTTTGTATCTTTGGATTGTACTCTTAGCTATTAGCATCTTGCTAGTTTGCTTTATTAATTCCAATTGCCGTTCTAAAAAAAAAACATTTGTCCCTTTAAACATTATAGAAAAGTCACATTTCATCTTTAAGGCACATATCATCACAAGTCATCACATCTATCATATCACATCTTGCATTAAACATCTTTCATATAGGATGGGTCATCCTAAATGTGCCTAGTCATCTTTTGCATCTCACATATAACATCTAAACATCTTTGTAGTTGTGACATAAGTCACGCATCTCATATAACATATACATCTCGTAAGGGTGACATAAGTCACACCCGACTAGATGGACAGACCTTACGGTTGTACATCAATGTCGTTAAGGAATGGCAAGCCAATCCCGGAGTAATCCGTATGTTCAAGACAAATGGGGTTGGTCAGACCTCCCGTATTACTCTTCACATCTCAAACCATGTTGCAAGGAGCCACCCAAGCAACCACATCTACGCACTTAGCCGGGCAAGGGCAAGTACGGGTTAAGCTTAACACTTTCATCTAAATTACGAGCTCGATTTCACATCTCATATAGTTTAGGTGTTTACATTACCTAAACATTTATCATATAATTCATCTTAACGTTTGGGCCCTTAAACGTGCACGTGTCATGGCAACTTAATAAGTCTAGTGAACTAGATGAACAAGCCATACAATCATGCACATATCATTTATCATCAACATATAATCACATTTCAATACATCTCAAGACATTACATAACATTTCATAGCATATCATTACATCTCATATCATTGGGATAGCATTTCAGGCCTCAATAGTCATTTACATAGCCCATATCACCTCCCGTGTAACCCCGAATACCCATAAGCAAACAAGATAACATTTGGGAAGTTATTATATGAAAACTATGTTTTTGTTGAACCCTCAACGTGTCAAAGTAGTGTATCTTACCTCGTGACGAGCATAACAAGCAATACGCAAGGTTAGTTCGTCTTGTTTGTGTTTCCGACTACCTATAGCAACATATAACCAATAGGTAACATAAACGTGGCTTCAAAAGACCTCTCTAAGTTCCTATACCATAAGGTAACCTAAGCATAAGGTCTATGGGTCAAACGAGCATGAAAACAAGCCTATACGACCACCAGACCTGAATATGCGCCGCATGGCTCTTCCATGCGCCTCATAAACTTGATCAGAATGTTCCAGACCCATCCATGCACCGCATGGAATTCCCATGCGCCGCATATCGGGGCTCGATCAACAAACCTGATTTTGCACTGCACTTAAACGGTTCCCATTCGATCTCAAACCCTTACCCCGACCTGGAGACATCAAATTGACCTCTTTTAAGACACAATTGATGACTTCAAACCATCAATTGATTCCTTGATCCATTACAAACATAAATCACTTGATTGATCACCCGAACGACATAAGATCCGTAAACGTTTTGCAATTAAATCATACCCAACCCTTCTTGGCCAGGAACGAATGAATAAACCTAATGAAAAGACTCATCAATTGAACAAGAAATCTTGCTTTACCTGTAGGAAGGATTAATGGGTCGAAAACTTTAAGAAATCACCATCGAATTGCTCCCGAATCGCACAAATCTTGAGGAAAGGCTCTAGGGTTCTTGAGGGAGGATTGTTTTGAGAAAACAATCGGATTAAGAGATGTATGGGACGTGATATTGCCCTAAACCCTGCTGGACTATCTTTCTAAACTTGTCTTTTAGGTCCTTGCACTTTACAATAACGCGTTTTGTCACCTAATTGCTCGTTTAACACATACGGGAACTCTTAACGACTCAGAAATCCTATCGGAAACACTTTTTAACTTTATTAATCATCAATCTTCAATATTTTCATTACTTGAACATATTTAATGAAATTAATCATTAACACGTAGACACATTAATCATGTATAACGACCGTAGTCATTATCGCATAAACATATTTATTATTAAGACGTAGGAATCCAACGGAAGGCAAACGTTGACTAACAACATGGTCAATGGTCGACATAAAATGTTTGGGATGTTACATGGACATATTCCGGATCTTGGCCCATATCTTAAGATCCTTACCATATGTTAACTATTTGAACATATATTAGGATCTTAAGCATGTTTTAGGATCTTTCTCATTTTTCATATTTATGATCCTGAAGTACAAAGTTTAGCCATGAACAGTAGTTAAGATCTTGATACCCTAACATCTTGGATGTGAAAATCTCAGCCCAAACAGTTACCATCAAGTTACATGTCTGTCTACCTATAAACATGTAATAACACAAAAACATATGCACGTAAATACTACAAGTGTAATCTACGGCATAGCACATTAGCACATAGCGAGTATCTTTTCACCCCAAAAGCATGCAAATAGTAGGGGCTACGAACTCACCTGAGACGAGCAAATATAACCTCCAAAGATTGATGAGCGCAATATCAACCTCAACGACGATCACAGCCTATTACATAACATCAATTCATCACACGGTATCCCAAACGGTAAGGTCTAACTAGCGACACCATGCCATAACCCCAAAGAAGCTTGGGTAAGTTCCCGCAACCCATTGGTACCCAACCGACCAAGTACGGAAGTTAAACGATGCGAAAAGGTGGACTCCAGGTAGTGAGCCTCACCAGAAACCTGGTGGGGCGCACTAGAACAATGTAAAGTCCCTCACACGATGGTTTAACCCACGAGTGTAAAATAACAAGTCAAGTATGCACTAGATTGGACTAGTATTACTTTAAATATAAATGCAAGAATATAAATAAAGTAATAAAGACTTAAAGCAATATTTAAGCAAGTAAATAAATGGTGGAACACAAATGTAATTTTCAAGTGTATTTTATTTATTGATGTTAAACAAAATACAAGATTGTTGCGGAACCTAGATATTACAAGTATGTAACTATCTAAACAATCTTTGAATTACAAGTGATCTATACTTGCTAAATAATCTCCTTGGATCGATATACTTAAAGTTGTGAAGTATAACTATTATGATCGAGAGTATTTTAGCAAGTTCACCAAATTGCAAAAAGTAATTTGTACGAGGTATGTGACTTGGTATTTATAGGCAAAAAAATTCAACAGTGAATTTATTATGCCGTACAAATATGGTTGCATGCATTTAAGGCAACAACTTTAATTACTTAAATGCATTGGTTAAAGTACAAGGATAAAGTCAAGTTGATGTGACTTGTCATCCTTTTAACCAACCACCTTTATACACGTATTGTAATTTTATCAATAGACAAATGGATTGTCCGTGTAAAAGTGTGTAAAGGCAAAAGTCAATTCCTCGTAATCAGTGTTCAGACTTGTAAGGTCTAGAACACTGACAAAACTCCAGTCAGGAGATCTGGTAAGACTGTCAGTGGGCTCCATTGCTTGTCAGTCTTCTTTCTTCAAACTTCAGACTTTGACTTCAGTGAGAATGTATTCAGTAGAAACGATCTCTGACTGGAGTGAAGTCCAGTGAGCTAATCTGGTGGAATCCAGATTCCTGTACAAGTAAACAGCTCACTGGTCTTCTATTATTTCTGGACAAATCTTCAGTGACGCTCCAGTCTTCAAGTCTGGAGTGGGTCCAGTCAAACTGGACCTAACAAATTCCCCCTATTTGTTCAAAAATAATGCAAGGTTTTTCAAGCTTCTATCTATACAATTGTATGCTTGAAAAATACTTGATTTTGACTAAGTCTAAAAATTTAAATTACTGGAGAACACTTTATAGATCATCAGTGTTCCAGTTTTAATCTTTTAGTTCTAACTTAGACTTAATCTGATCACTTACTTGTGAATCAAAAGCTTGCAACTTTAATTACAGACATCAACATATAAAAAGTTACAACTTTGATTTAAAATAAATACAAATACAAGTAAGATGATAAAGGAGTCAGGCCCTTCTCTTTGAAGCTTGCCCTGGTGCATCTTCAGTGGCCTTTCTCTTGGGTGAAGGGGCAGTACTTACTGAGCTAATTCCCAGTGCAACTTCCATGTCAGTCTTTTTCTGATGAACCCATTGAATTCTTTTCATGAAGGCCTTCTCATCAGGAGTTGCATCTGGTTTCCCTTTAAACGTCAAACCAATTTCCTTCAGTTCAGTCCACCCAAAAGCTTGAACTGAAGTACACTTCCTTTCATCCACAAACCCACCCTCTCTAGTCAGCTTTACTTCAAACTTGGTAAATTTCTCATGATTTTGGGCAAGTTTGATTTCAGCACCAATGATCTTTCTGGAGTTTGCCCTGAACTTCATCAGTTCATCATATTTTGATCTAGTTCTGGCAACCTGGATCATTTCCTCAGTTTCCTTGGACACTCTTACTTGTTCCATGGCAGACTGGACTTCTCACGATTTATTTTCTTTGAAGTGTCCAAGGGAATGAAAGTACTGAGGTCTGCATCTCTGGCAGCCTTGGTCTGTCTGGCTGGAAGTTTGGGCAACCCGTTAACTTCTTTCTATACTCGTTTTCCAGAGCTGCAGCATTCTGTCTGACCTTCTTCTGGAGGTTCACCAGTTCCTCCTTTCTTTGTCTGATCAGCTCAACCACACTGACACCATAAGTCACTGCATCATATGTTTGTTCTTCTAGAGAGTACCTGGAGCGAACATAAACATCATCCATAGCATCCAAACATTGATGAACTCTGGGGTCTTCCTTCATTCTTTTATACACATCAACGTGCACACCCAACCTGCCAGCATTGTAAGAATCAAGGGTCCCTATTTTTGCCATTTCATTTTTGTGTTTAATTAGTTCATCTTTTTGTATTCTCTTGTAAATTTCAATCATAATGCTCTCCTGCTCTAGTCTCTTAGAAGTGTCTTCATCAACAGTAAGAAACTCTGAGGAACTCCCAGTGGTTTCAATCTCTCCTCCAGATATCACATGTTTCTTTATTTTTACTGACTTCAGAGTAGTTGTGATATCTGGGAATGCTTCAAACTGGGGCTCACTGGCATCAGTACCAGCAGCCTCTTCAACCTGCACAATGGCATCAGTACCAAGTGCTTTCTGTGCACTGGCATCAGTACCAGTCACTTTCTCAATTGCAAAGGCTTTCTCAATAGCAGCAGCCAAATCCTTCTTCTTTTCAACCATTTTAGTAGCAGCAACCTTCTCAGATTTTTCCCCCTTGGAATGATCACCAGTTCTTGACTGGAGATCTTTCCACATCTATTCAAGCATATGTCTGTCTGAATACCCAAACGTTATGCCTGCTACTGGAGTGGTGATATTCACAGTCTTTTGGAGCTCAGTCACTTCCTTCTTGATAATTTCAATTTCTTGAGACAAGTGCTTTGGCATCTCAGTATTAATCATATTGACCACCTGAGGCAACAACCCATCTTGAATACTTTAAAGGACTGACCCAGAAATGTCTGCAATTATTTCCTTCAGCATATCAGCTCTAAATTTTTTGGCACAAGCATCACTGATGTTGCTGATAACAGAATTTTGGTCAAGGGTTGGCCTGCTTTCAACATTGCTAATCCTGGTGGTCAACTTCTGAACCTCTTCTGTCAGACCTGCCAGTGGTTGAGCAACTTCAGCTTTCACTGCAGTCTGAACAGAATTCACCAGCTTTTCCTCTAATCCCTGGACTGCCACTTTAATATTTTCAGATTTTTTATTTGTGGCCAGTACCAATTCATTCATCTTCTCAAACACTAGCTTCTCATTACCAGCAAAAAGGTTCATTTCTGAAGCAAGATTATTTGATAATAGAGATTTAAATTCAGAAACAACCTGAGTAGAAGACTGGAGTGATGTCTCCAGGTCCGCCACCTTATTCAAAAGGCCTTGGACCTCGGTAGAAGAAGAAGTGGAGAGACCACCTGGAGGAGAAAGATCTGAAGCCATTCTGGTTGCCAAGGGAACTTGTGTCTGGACTCCTTCAGTTGATGCTGCAGATGTAATAACAGTTGAGTCCAGTACACGAGGAAGTTCCAGTGGTGCTTCAAGAGGTGGAGGTTGATTTGGTGAAATCTGGAGTGAACTTGGGTTGAAATAAGAAGTGTGTTGCGGAATTGAAGGTGGTGGTGGTGGTGGTGGTACATTTAATGATTCTGGTGGTGGTGGCAGATCTGATTCTGGTGGTGGTGGTGGAACATTTAGTGATTCTGGAGGTGGTGGCATATCTGATGACTGTTCCACTTCTACTGTAACATCATCACCCAGAAAATTCATATTAGCATCAAAATCATTACCATCAGACATTGGTGACTCAGCTTCATCCCAAACAAGAAGTTCACCAACTGTCTGATCACCAGCCTCCCTATTCAAATCCAACTGAGCATCCTGCTCAACATTTTCATTTTCAACAATCAAAGTACCATCTTCATTCATAATATCGCCAGCCGAAGAATGTGAGACTGGAATCACTAGAGGTGAGGCTCCAGTAACCCCAGTCTGTGCAAGAGTTGTGTCAGAAATATGGCTATGTAAAACAGTTTGTGCTGACACGGACTCTACTGAGGGTTGGGTTGACCCTCTATTTTCTTCACCACTGCCCCCTACAAGAATATTGGGAGTGGCTGCTTGTATGTTTTCCCTTAAGACATCTCCAGACTCCTGTTAGGAGGAATCTGGATGGCTAGTATCGGCACTATCTGGAGCGACCAACTCTCCTGTTTCCTAAGACGACGAGGTTTATCAGATCGTGGTCGTCTGGAGGGGTTTTCAGGTAAAACATTCACATTCTGCTGTTGGGCAGGAGCCACCTGGGTTTCTGGTGGCACCATTTCAGCATTGAGGACTCCAGCGGGTCCTTCATTATTTTGAAGCCCACCTGGAGCCTCTTCCAAGTCATCTGGTGATGATGCTTTGGTTGAATCATTTCTAAAATTGGTTAAGCATATTTTGAGGGATATCAACCTCACCAGGAGAAGATTTTAAAGAAGTCAAATCCCTCATATATTCACACACAGAAAAATAATCTGACTCATAATCATAATCATTTCGAAGAGCCCTTTTAAAAATAATTAAAAGGAAATGAATAAATGGAACATGGGCCTTTCTACCTTTCACCTTAATCCGCTCAACAAGATCATCGAAGAAGATCTGAGCAAAATCAACCTTGTACCCGAACTAGAGACAATATGCAATCTGGAGCTGTGTTTGATTTATCTGGTCCAGCCCTCCAGAACTGCCTCCCAAACACTCGACAAGATGAGTGAAGAAGTATCTCTATGAGTCTGTAAGTTTGCTCATGTAGATGGTGCCTTTTCTTGTTAATTGGCCATGCTCATCCAAAATATCAGTATGGCCCATCTGCCTGCACACATCCCTTAAATTGATGCCAGAGAGATGTGTTATGGCCATTTCATTCTCATCCAGGTAGTTTAATCAAAGAGCATCTCTAAGAGAATCAGCAGTGAGAAAGAAGGTCCTGGTGCCTTGTTTCAGTGTAAAGCGAATTGCTTCATCTTTTTCAATATATCTAGCTGTGTACCAAAATTCACACAAATACTCATGGTACATATTCCTTGGATTTAGGGTAAGAGCACCATATAATGGACAACTTAGAAAGAAAGCAGTTAAGCGTCCAATGAGGGAAGTGGGTTCATGAGTGGTACTGGAGAGTTTAGCCATCCAATTATTCATATTGATTCTGATGGCTGATGCTTCTAGATTAATATGAGGTGCTCTTTTTACGGCGGCCGGAGGAGCATAAGTGGCAGATAGAAGATTTTTGGCAGAATTAGATTGTCTGGGAGCCATTTTATACAAATAACCCAGAAAAGAAAGAAAATATGATGTTTTAAAGCTTTTTAGGGTTTTATGAACGATTTATGATGAGAGAGAGTGATGATTGGAATTGAATGAACAAGAAAGTAAATGAAGGAATTTTTAAGATTTGGGAGTAAATGATTTTTCGAGATGAAGTAAAAGTGAAAGTAAATAAGGGTATTTATAGAGGAGAGAGAAAATGGAATTCAAAACGGTTAATTTGAATTTATTCAAAACAATTTTGATTGGTTTTGACATCCGCATTTAATTCATCCCATCACACATAAATGTATGACAGTTTGACAGCCCACAAAAATAACCAACTTGCACTTTTTATCTTCCCAAGGTAAAATATCCATCATTAAATTTGAAAAATGACATGCCACGTAGGATAAACAGTAACTGTCCATTCAAAGGTTTGCTTACGTGGCACGCACAAGGACCAAGTATTAAAATATTATGACTGACACACCATGACTCATTTCAGTGCATCTGGAGGTTGACTGGACACTCTAGTGTCACTGGTGGATTAGGCCAGTGAAGGTATGCACTGATGGTACACTGGAGGACTTCCAGTAATGTACCAGTGATATTTTCCAGAAAATTTCTCCCAGTTGGAAATAAATTCCCCCTGAGATTAAAAACATTTTAAGGACAAAAATATATGGTCTGAGTCTTCCCCCTGGAATGGTGATCCATAAATCTATTAATGCAAAGATAGTATCACAAAGGCGTTCGATAGCTAAGCTGGCATAGATTTATAAATCTGGAAATCAAGAACCCTGCCAGTGTCACAAAGGCGTTCATAACAAGGTTCTAGATTAAGGGTTCAACATTCCCAACTCACCAACAAGATATTCAAAAGTTTTTACATCCAGTGGTTTGGTAAAAATATCAGCGAGTTGTTTGTCAGTGGGAATAAAATGGAGTTCAATGTTATTTTTCATAATATGATCACGAATGAAATGATACCTGAGATCGATGTGCTTTGTCTTTGAGTGCATGACTGGATTATTTTAGACAGCAATCGCACTGGTATTATCACAAAATATGGGAGTTTTTGAATATTTGTAAGTGCACATCTATGTCAATAGCAGTCTAGATTGTTTGGGCTTATATTGTTATATGTCTTTGTATTGTGATTGTCATTAATGAACTTAGTATTATGCATAGAATACTAGATTAAGTTGAAGTATTGAATGTGTAATAAATCTGCTAAGTGTGAAATGCGACCTCGTATTTCACATAGGGAATACGACTCCGTATTTGCAGGGTCAAATACGAGGCCAATCACAGAATGCAACCTTGCATTAGTGACGGGCTGGGCTGGATTTGCGAGGCCGACTCGCTGAAGCCCATGTCGGGTGTTACCTATATAAACCGAACCTTAACAGAGATTAGGGTTGAACATTTGTCGAAATATCAAGCATACTTGTGCAGGTTAAGTCGTCAAAGGTTGTTCCGCTAGCCCAAAGAAGATCTGCGAGGCAGCAGGTGATCTAGGGGCTTATTGTTGATCACCAAGTTATAGTGAGGGATTTCGCACCTCAAGATAACTGGAGCAAGCTATTAACGATTCGTACCAGGGGACTTACAATTGGTATCAGAGCCTCTTGGTTTAATACTGGAAGGTTATAGCTTGTTGGTGATAGACAACGTATCGTTTAGGGTCGTCTAGCCGTGATTTTTTCATGGAGTTTACGACCGAAATCTTTATTTTTGAGATCTGATCGTGTGAAACTATATCAGATTGTGTTTTCCTCCTTACACGCTTTATAGTGTTAAAGCCTTGTAACGATGAAAACAAGATCTGATTAGTTTTGCATGTTGAGGTAGACCCAGATTTGTGGCTTTTCAGGTTGGGGACGAATTAGGGTTTCTGGAAAAGAAGAGATGTTGTCGTTCGAATAAGATGCTAATCAGGAAGTTTTGCTACCTGGTAGAATTACAACCTCGCAATTGGACTTCTGAATTGCGACCTCGTAATTAGTCATCTAGTTTACGACTTCGCAATTGGTTTCTTTAATTGCGACCTCGTAAAGAACAAGTAAGTTGCGACCTCGCATATACAAGCAGCAGCAGTTCTAGTCCACACACTAAAGAGGAGTTCTTATGCATTTCAATTTGTTTAATCAGAAGACTTCAATCACAGAGTTGAATAAGGTTATATGAAGAAACATAGGGTAAGTTCCCGAGAGAAGACTCTTATGTTGTTGTTGTTGTAAAAAAAAAAAAAAAAAAAAAAAAAAAAAAAATTTTGCCCAGGGTCTTAAAATGGGATGAATCATGAAGATTTGAAGATTGGTAGCGTTCGAAAAAATTTAGGTCAATTTTCATCCATTGTCGACGCGTATTTGGCGAAAAATTTTAGGTCAATTTTCATCCGTTGTCGACGCGGATTTGGCGAAAATTTTTAGGAATTATCAAATTTTCCTATGATCATGATATCCAAAGTTTACATGGAATTCAAAGTTTCATGAGAACATATTTTGGCGGCAAAAATTTGGAGGGAAATCAGGAGTACCTTCTATACCCTATCTTGGCATAAGAAGATCTCATCAGATTTACAGAAAGGAGAGAGTAGTAGTCTGACAATTACAGCAGTCGAAGGTGTTTTGGGTATTAGGGTTTCGAATTCAAGAGTATTAAAGGTTTCAGCATTGTTTGCGACCCCGCGGGCTCGTATTACCTCATCCAGCTCTATTTATGACCTGGGTAGCTAATTATGACCTCGCCAGTTCAATTGCGACCTCGTATTTCGTTTGCGACCTCGTGAGCTCTTTAAGACCTCACCAGTTCACTTACAACCTCGGGTAACTAATTGCGACCTCGTTTTTCTTTGCGACCTCGTAAACTTTTACGACCTCGTTTATTTTTGAACAGTTCGTGAACTTTACTAGCTCGAAGAAAATGACGTCTCAGTTACCCGCAAACTATCAAGCTTTGCTGAATCAATTAATTCTGATGGATCATGAAACCAGAAAGGCCAATTCACCGCCCAAAGTTGATAAGCCTAGTATTGCTTCTGGAAAATCTCCAAGTGGAAGGATTACTGCCTTCTACAGTGGAGAGAATAACAAGATGTAGATGTCAACGGATTCTGATAGCAACTTGATGTATGTAACTTCTCCAGAATCGGCCATGGTGGTGCATAATGGGATTCAGAGTAGTAGTTCTCCAAGCTCGGGTTACACAGGGATGCCGATGAGCATAAGATCTGCTGAGGGACATTTGGGCATGCTTGCTTCCTTTGTGTCTGCTCATGAGAAGTTAATTGGAGGAAAACTAACTGATCCTGATTTGGTTAGGGAGGATTACAAGCAAGTTGATCCTGATGATTTCGAATAAATGGATCTGAACTGGCAACTAGCTATGCTAACACTGAGAGTTCAGCGTTTCACAGATAGAACCGGAAGGAAGGTTGTGAATGGCAAAGTGGGGTTTGATAAAACCAAGGTGAAGTGTTTTAACTGTGATGGTTTTGGACATTTTGCTAGAAAGTGTCAGAGACCAAGACGGGATAACAATTCAGCTACAGGCCGTCAGAACTTCAATCAGAGTGGTTCTATAGTGAGTCAGAATTCCGGACATCAATATGTTAATACTGGGAACCGAAGCTCAGGAGAAACGGATAACTCAAGAGCTTTAGTTGTTCAATCTGATGGTACTTATAATTGGGGTTCGACTAGTACCGATGATCAGAATCATGCATTCTTGGCAGAAATTCAAGATATTGATGGAGGAATGAATGATCATGCTGATAATTCATTCGACTATACACTATATGCCAGCACGGATGATCATGATAGTTTTCATCAGAAGGTAGAAGAGGAACCTAAATCATCAGAACCAGTAAGAACCGAAAACGAAGATGTTGTTGAAGCTGAGACGAGCTTTATGGCACATCCTGAGGTTGTTGAATATAAGGATCCACTAAGGAGAACTGAAGGGTTATGGTTCATCGATAGTGGATGTTCAAGACATATGACAGGTGACAAGAGGTTATTAACAGAATTTAAGACTGTTAAAGGATCTTATGTCATCTTTGCAGGTCCCAAGGGCGGAAGTATTTCTAGTATTGGAAAAGTCGTCAATGGGAAAATTAAAATGGAAAATGATCGACCCAAAGCCAATAAGGCTAGGGGTCCTTTGAAAAAGTAATTGTTTTTGAATGTGCAGGAGCTGCTAAGGAAGACCGCAGGTTTATGGTTTGTCAATAGCGGAAGCTCCGGACACATTATGGAGGACAAGGGATTATTAAACAGAGTTTACTTCTGTTAAAGGATCCTATGTCTGTTTTGTAAATTTATTTTGTAATAAACAAAGTACTATAGAAGATCATGTTTAGATGATTATCTATAGTACAGATTCTCATATTTTATGCTTTGTTATTATGTTATTGGTCATGATATATATGTCAGTTCCAGAAGTGCACTAGTTTAATCACAGGGATGAAGAAATTGGTGTTCTTGAGGAAGTAGACATCAGTGGATGTTTGTCTTAGGGGAGAGATCGGATTACATAACAGCAAGTGAATACTCATTCACCGACTCTGGCTATCACGGTTAGGTTTTCCTTTGTACACTCATAAAGACATATTGTTAATCCACCATATCCATAACCAATAATTCTGTTAAGCACAGTAGGACTAAGCACATAGACATAAGGTTTCATTTATACGTGATTGTGCTGAAAAGAAATTAATAGTCCTAGAAAAGGTGCCGAGTGACTTTAATTTAGCTGATCTGTTCACTAAGGCTTTCGACCGAACTCGTTTTAAGTTGTTAGTCCAATTGATTGGAATGAGAAATCTATAGTGACAGTGTCTCTCAAAAGGAACTTTGTAGAATGAGTCAGTGTTTGTGTCGTAATGTATGTATGTCATATAGTATCAGAAAAGAAAGAGATATATAATAAAAAGAGTAAGGTCATTGCATCAAGATAATTAGACGTGACGATACTTAATTGTACTTTAAAATGCTCAGTTCAGTGATACCATTATATGATGTATCGGTAGGCACAAAGTACCAAAGTTTCCTTATAATCTGAACTTAAATGTATACAATGTTCTTATGGGAAACGTATTCAGATATATGGCTGAGAATGCTTGTTCTTAAAATAGACAAGTCCTTTAAATCTTATGAAAGATCTTGCATTGTAATTAGGTATATTTGGTCTTTATATAGAAGGTCTCGGGTACATATATATGTATGTATTGCTTTTTCGAATGTATATTTGTAACAAGATATGCAAATATCTAATAAAACTATAAATCTGTTGAAAATATGAAGCTAATGTGGCCTTTGAGATTCGAACAAGTAAGTCCTTGTGGTGTCTTTGTATACCTAGCCTACCTAAAGCTTCCAACTTAGGATAGGTTGTCAGAAAGTTCGCTACACGGGTCTCATCGAAAGTCATGGGTTTTCATAAGTGCTTAAAATAATGTCACAAATATGCAAGTACTTGGCATTATGCAATGTTGAGTATATTTTCGTACGTGAGTTAAGTTAAGTCGCTTTGCGCGTGAGGAATCACCGACCTGTCACCGCTGACTTGATTCTTAAAGACTTTCTCACTTTACTCACCAAATGTCTTAATTTTAGTGCTTGTGTCGATTGTGAGAGTGTATCTGAATAGGGGAGTAGGTAAGGCGTTGATGATGAGGCCACCGGTTGAACCAACAAGTACAAGAATCAGATTGTCAGCAACGAGGTCTGCATTCACATCTTTCACCAGTGAACC
>CM067175.1:17970975-17978708 GCA_034093135.1 Erigeron breviscapus | reverse complement strand
TGTACCTTGTCCGCTGACGTATTGAGGGATGCCTTACACCTCAATTACTGGAGAGAGGGTGAATCTCCAGTCGTCTTACCCCCAAATATTAATTTTCGTCAAGTCCTCCTAGAAATGGGTCATAAGGAGTGTTTGGACAATGGGGTGTTGAAGACAAAGGGTGCGATGACCATGAAGGGTCTTACACCTTCATGGAGGTATTTCTTCATCCACCTGGTGGAGAGTATGGGTGGGAGTTCTGGTGGTCTTGACCAGATCAACTCCTCACAAGCAGAAATGGCTTACTGCTTGTAGAATGGATTGAGAGTAGACTTTGCAGACATCTTGTTTAGAAGCCTAGTACAAAAGCTGAAGGGCACCAGGGGTGTTTGTATCCCCTTCTCAAGGTTTCTCTCTCTCTGTTTTAAACAAATTCTGGGCAGGGAAGCATACTTAAGTACAAATTCACCGTACACTGCTCCAGATATGTTGAGGAATTTAGACTCTCTGGTATCTGAAGCTGGAGAGGTCGAAATTCCAGAGCGAATGCAACTGGCATTTGCTAAAACTGATGCACCTTGAAACTGAAGCAACTCCAATCACATCTATCCCTGGTGAAGATACTTCGGTATCTGATCCTCCAACAGATGTACCCATCCAGGAAACTGGGGAAGGTCATCTGGAGACTGACCCTTCTGGTCAGCCCTCAGTCACATTCATGGATCTGGACATGGGTGTTAATGACGAGGAAATCCTTATTGAATCTTCGGATTCAGAAGGTACTGAAACAGACTTGGAGATTTTTGATGCTTCTGTACAAGCTCAAAACCCTTCATCTCCAGTCTCGCTTCCAGATATATCAATTTCACTTTCACCATCCCAACAAAATGTGCCTACTAATATATTTCGAGAAATGCCACCCCCACCGCCGCCGTTGTTCACACCTGAGCATTCTCAGCATGAACAACACATTGTTTTTCTAGTCCTTTCTTCTTCCACCACTCCTATTATATCTTCAACTGCTGGTATGACAACTGGGGAGACTTCTCTAAGTTTGCCTCCTCCAGTTGCTCCAGTAGTAACTGCTGCTGGTCCAGTGACACCTTCTCCTTCATCACTGGACAGTCAAGTTGTCTCAATTCAAGCCGATCTCCAAAACCTTCTAACCAGGGTGGAGGAGATTCAGAAGACACTTGACAAAAACACCAAGTCTTTCTCCAGATACCACAAGGATCACTTGACAAACATTAAAGTGGTTGATCTGGGGATAAACAAGTTTTCATCAAATGAAGACTTGGTGTTCAACAAGTTAAATGAGTTGGTCACTGGCTGCAATAATCTGGCTGGTACTTTGAAAGAAGCCTTTGACCTAACTCAGTCCAAGGTCACTACCTCAATCTCAAATTTACTTGGTAACACTGTAAGAACATCTGAGGTAGATTTGAGGGAGATTGAAAGGCAGGTAAAGGAATTGATTGAAAAACCTGGCCTCAATGTGACTGAACTTGGCGAGCAGTTGATGACTTCAGTTGGTCAGAAGATAGAGGATACGCTGGGTGCTAGGGAAGCACAATTGATTGAAAGGGTGATGTCTGAGATCACCAAGCTGGCCACTCCTCAGGTTGATCTGGCCCCACTCACCAGTGAGATCAACCAGTTGAGAGGCAGCATTGAGAATTTGAACACCCAGGTATCTCTTCATGCTCAATCATTGGATAAACTGACAACTGAAGTAGAAAGTTTGAAGAAGAAGGATGAGGAAGTGAAGGAAAAGGTTGTCTCTGGTTTGGATGAAGACTCCAAGATCATAAATGAATTAAAAACTGGTCAAGAACAGGTTACTGCAAATGTTTTGACCCAGTCAAAGGAGACCAACAATTTGTGGAGGTCTTTCAAGTTGAAGTTAGTTATACCAGAGGGCCACTGGTTAAAACTGACAATCCTGGTGCTATGCAGTATGGGTTCAGTGAATGGGTGGAAATGGTGAATGTGTTGGATGCAAAGGCACAAAAGAATAGGTTTGAGAAAGCATGGGTGAACTTCTTAAGGGGAAAGATTCAACATAAAGAAAACCTGGAGCAAAAGCTGAATATTGACCCTGAAGACTCACAACCTATTTCTTCAGTGACCAAGAGAAGAAGAACTGGCGAAGGGCCATCTCATTAAGTTCTTTCTTTTCAGTTATCTACTTGTATTTTGTTTTACATTCTGTAACTTGTATAAATTTCATTTCCTTGTATAAATGAAGTTACCAGTTTGTAACCACAAGGTAGATAATAGATTAAAATCTAACAAACCTAAAAGAAAAACCTAAGGCATTTATTGATCTATAAAAATGCCTTGGAAAACTTAGATAGATTTAAATCGAACAAGTCTCTATAGTTCACACTTGTACAGATACAAGAACTAGAAAAAGACTTGGCAATATTTCTAGACAAATAGGGGGAATTTGTTAGGACCAGTTCACCTGGTAAACTGGCCAGTCTCCAGTTGCATCTGGAGACCCAGTGAAACTGGCCAGTGAAACTGGAGACCCAGATGATTTTTCCAGAAATATATTGAAGTCCAGTTGCATCGTACAGTTAACGCAACTGAAGACTTCCTCCAGTTGAGAACTGACCAGTTGAAGAATCATTCCAGTTGAAGTCGAAGACAACAAATGGAAGATAAAGAATGGCAATGGCAGCGAAGCCCAGTTGACATTCTAGTCAGTTACAAACTGGAGACCATCAGTGGAAAGCTCTTACAAAGCTTTACACTGATTTCGAGGAATTGACTTTTATGCTTTATGTACCTTTATCCGGATAATAAGATTTATCTTATTATTTAAATACAAAAGGTACATAAAGGTGGTTAAGTAAAGTTGCTTTCTCGTGCAACTTTACACTGCTTTTTAAGGAATTAAATGTTATTCCTTAAATGATCTCAACCACATTTGTACGGCCAAAGTTAACATCCCAATGTTAACTTTGCCTATAAATACAAGTCATTGCACAACCAAGAATATAAGTTCTTTCGAATAACTTCTTCGAATACACTTCGATAGAATTCACACTTTGCATACCTGCAATATTCTTGGTGAGCTTGTGCAATATTCTCTCAATCGCTAAAAGGAACATTTCACAACTTTAAGTGTTTCGATTGTTTAGAGAAATTCCGAGTGTAGATCAATTGTATTTCATAGGTTGTTAGGATATTTACATTCTTGTATTATCTTGGTTCCGCAACAACCTTGTAATTTATTTAACATCAATAAATAAATTACACATTGAAAATTACATATTGTCTCATCAATTTATCTTACAAGTATTTGTATTATTGCATTGTTCTTTACTTATTGTTTCTTATATAAGTAACTGGTCGTCTCTAGTTCAGCGTGTATATTGCAAAGTAACTCCACCATCGACATAGAGGTGTCTTCAGTAGTACCATCTATTGAGTTGGGACTTACATTTTTTTTTTTATTAATATTCTAATGTTTATAAAAACTTTTGTTACATACAATAATCTGTGCAGTCTATAGTTGTACAGTATAAATTTTTTATGCGTCTTTTGTTGTGTGTGGCAATAATTTCTTGTGCATTCATCACCTCTCCAATATTAACAACAATATTATTATTTAAAAATTGTTCAAACATTATATCTTTAGTTATGTATATGGATTTTAAATTTGAAATACATTACACTTAGACATAAACTTTGCTCGATATTATTCATCTTATTTTTCAAATTCTAAATTAATTTTGTTTCATGTTAAATTTTTGTATTTTGTATTTTTATATTTAAATATAATGTATACTATTCGTAATATAAAAAGATTATATCATATATATGTTTCATTTAACTTTTAAAAGACTTATCCATTTTGAAAGTAACAATACTACTGTTACTATAACAAAGCTTTTTGTGATTCTATGGATTCTAGCTCAATTTCTTTTCTTAATCATATCAAACCCACCAATGATTTATTTATTAAAATTTGCGTACTTCGATTGTGGATTGAAAAAAACAACTTTTTTATGGTTTTTGTCGATGAAAAGGTAAACTTTATACTCTTATTTTGTAACTTCTTATTAGAATTTTTATTTTTCCTATTATTCTCATGTGTACTTATGTTCTTATTTATATATAAATTAGGGGAATCAGATTGAAGCGTGTGTATCAAAAGATGTGGCTGTTAGATTTCAACATTTGCTCTTTGAGGATTCAATTCTCATGATAAGTCATTTTATTCTGGTTCCAAATAATAAAAGATTTCGACCAATTAATCATAAATATTTGATTAAATTGGAAGATGATAGTGTTGTTAATTCAGCTCGTATTTTTGATGGACATCATTATGGTTTCAAATTTATTCCGTTTAAAGATATCGTTAACAATAATTCAATTAGCCAGACTACCGCAGGTTTGTTTTATATAGATGTTATTTATTTATATATTTTTCATTTTCAATATGTATATATTTTATGAGTATATCTAATTTTTCCTCAATTTATTAATATAGATATTATCGGATATGTATCTTCTTTTGGAGACATTGTTTGTTATTCAAAAGTTTATAAAGAAATCAAGTCTATCAATTTTGATATTCAAGACATGGAGTGAGTTTTTAATAAATCTTAAAATAGTCTATTTATTGATAATATTTTCTTATAATATTATATTAAATTTTTATAAATTCTCATCAAATTTATTACAGTTGTAATAATTTAAAATGCATTCTCTGGGGTGAAGCAGCTCTCAACTTCCATTCTTTTCTAATGGACTATAAAAGCAATGAACATGTCATTGTGATCTTGCAAAATGCTCAAGTCATCTACTCTAATGGTATTTTAAAATTTATTTTAGATAAAATAGAAGATATATTTTTAAAGTATTTTATTTTATTTGTAGGAGCTGTCAAGATTTGTAATCTATTTCAAACTCGTGTTTTTATGAATGATGATCTGAATGAAATTAACAATTTCAGAAGAAGGTAAAAATTTTCTTATATTCTAAATATTGCATGCTACATTATTATTTGTGTATTTTCCCTAAAATAAATTATTTCTTTTGCTTAGTTTAATTATCAAACAGGGAGGCATGTTTTGTTCTCCACAAAAAAATAAACTGAGACCCTCTATAATCCTTAATCAAGGTGTACCACCCCGAGCTGGGCCCGAGATATTACGGAAATTATATAGCACATAGTGGAATTATCGTAGAACATAAACTATATGAACATAGTGGACTCAGTGAATCCAGCAGATGAAGTCAACATACAAACACAAAATGTATAATGCAAAAGATGGTAAATGAATCCTTGATCCATATCGGTCCAAGTCCGGGTCCAAGCAACCAACAATCATGTATCTCGACCTTGATTCACCTGATTACCTGAAAAGTGTACTAGCAAGTGTCAACACAAGGTTGGTGAGTTCGTAGTAATGGTTTACAAGAAACCATCATCAATAACATTATCATATATAATAACAACATCAAACAATGTACTTACAACAAACCCATGTACGTCACCTGTTAGACAATTGAGGTTAACATAACGTTCAACCTTATCAAATAAGTAACCAAACAACAAATGATACAAATAGTTCGTATACAATCAAGTACAAATGGTATCATTACCAATAAATGTATCGTATACATGTCAATGTCATGCAATGTATCAAATAGGTATAAATGTCTATACGTACATTATATGCGAGTCAATGTCATGCAATGTACCTCAAAATCATCAAGTATCACAATACTTGGTCCACATCGTGGTGTAAATCATATCATATCATCAAGTATGGCCAATACTTGGCATCAAGTACTTGAAAGTACTCGGTCCACATCGTGGTGTAAATCATATCATATCATCAAGTATGGCCAATACTTGGCATCAAGTACTTGAAAGTACTCGGTCCACATCGTGGTGTAAATCATATCAAATCATCAATAAACAAGTCCATATGTCCAACAAATCAACCAAATGCAGCGAGTACATACACTTCGTACGCCTTTACAATTAAGGAATCATAGATGCTTATATATAGGGTCACCCGCAGCCTTCCCACCACATCTATAACCCTTTAATGGTATCATCGTCTTCCATGTATGTACAACTATCCTATTCACAATATATAATCATAAACGAATGCATAATAAATCAAACAAACCAATCAACCATCAATAAGTCATTCAAACAATCAAACAAGCACGTATGTGTACACTTTTCAGCCCGAATCTCAATTGAGTAGGGAGCTACGAAACTCACCTTAGTTGCAGTAGCGATTAAGTGCAGTAGATAATCCTCGTGATACGTTAACCTAAATCATATAAAGTATAATTAATAAATAATTACACTATGGTTTTACTTGGATAATTATAAGACGTCTTCCTCATAGTTTATGATCGTTAATATCGTTTTATTTTATTTAAGTAATTAAATAAAATAATTTAGAAAATCTTATCAATTAATCCAACACTTTTATGATTGTATTCTAGGTTTATTATAGTTATAGTGTTATAGTTAACCCATTTTTATAGTTATCTTTAAAAGAGTCATCAGTATAGTAAGAAACCGACGGACAAAGGACTAAAACTGTAAACAGTTTAACGATTAGGACCAAAACTGTCATAAAATCTAACGGTGATAACGAAAGATTAACAATTTTGTACTTCTTGTTTCGATCTTGTTATGGTAAACGCATAAGTAGTTAAGTAACCTATTGGTAGAGTTATGTGGGTGGGTGATGATGGCAGAAGGTGGTGGTTCACGGTGGCTCTACGATGATTACCTTGAAACGAACAAAGAAGCGTTTTAAGACATCTTATACTCGAACAACAAACATGGTTCGACCTGAAATGATTTGATAATTACTTTGAACGTCTCACTTGAACGTTGTACAGGTAGTAGTAGTTTGAGAACAACAGCGGTAAGAACAAGATGGTGGCAGCAGTTTGAATACTCGGTGGTGCTGGTGGTTTCCAACAGTAGCAGCGGTGGTTCAAAAGGCAGCAGTAGTAGCAGCATGTCAAAGATGATGATGAATAGTGGCAGTTGTAGTAGTGGTGGGAACCGTGGGGTATCAGAAGGTCGTGGGGGTGTTGGGGGAGATGGTTATAGGTACTTGTACGTAAACAGCAAAGCAACAACTCATTTCATTCTTTTACATCGCCATCATCAACTACACCTGCATCTATATCTATATGTTTGTATGTATATGTGTGTGTTTAGTCGTGAGAAAGAGATTGAGAGAGGTGTATGCTTGTGAAATATATGTGTGAGTGTGGGTACGTGTGGTGTGTATGTCTGTGTCCCCATATATATATATAGATTTAAATAGATTGATTGATTAATTGTCCTGTTTAGTTCACGAGAAAGAGAAAAGCAAAGTTATATTAACCCATGTACTGTGTTTGTTTCCCACTAATGATTTATGAGACCAATCATTCATGGATTTCATAATTGAATTCATTCATTCACGGATCCATTGTCGTTTAATAATCATTAGTATTATTATTATTATTATTATTATTATAATTATTATTATTATTATTATTATTATTATTATTATTGTACATAAATTAGTGCATATCCGATGGAAAAACATGAAAGTTTGTCAACATATGGTGGCAAGTATTGTAATACTACCGACAATGCTAATTGGCCACTTTACAAGTCAAAGTCACTTTAACTATTATTGTTATTATTAATAGATATCAGATTTTATGTGGTATATAAATGTAATGAAAGTCTTAATATCGGGGTT
>CM067175.1:17899061-17967475 GCA_034093135.1 Erigeron breviscapus | reverse complement strand
TGATCGAATTCAACTTGCTCGAATAGGATGAGAAGAAAAAGTGGCAGGCTGATTGGTGAAGTCAGTTTTAGGTATTATATTTATTGTTATTCACGATTTCAAGCGGGTACAAAGTCAGATTAGGCCGATGAACAATTTAGAAATATTAGGCTAGGCTGATTAGCTTAGCACAATATTTGACATCCAATTCATTTTGAATGTTATAAGATTTAGTGGTATAGTTACGGTAGATTAAAGTATAATAACCTTTTAAAAAGTTTGTACAAATAATAAGCAAATATTATATTTCATCAAGATGTAAACAAAGTTTGTTATTCAATATCTTAAAAGAGTGTACAAAATCAAACATAATCCTTGATTCTTCTATATCAACTCAACTGCATATATATAAGTACTACACCAAGTTGCAAATTCTTTTCTCTTTGATCATTGAAACCACGATTTTCCTGCTACAACGAAACAGCAAGTGATCGTAGTAAATTTGTTTGCTGAAGGAATCTTTTCAGTTGATTTCTGATACATTCACCTGATTTTGTTATTTTACATGTATATGTACATCTTCGATCTTGTAAAGAGCATATCCTCCAGATGTTATAATGTAGGAACCAGCATTTCCCAGCTAAACATTTGAATTTTGTTATTTTACATGAGATTAAATATATATAATACAGTAATAAAAAGAAAGAAGAAGATGTACTCTGTTGTATTTTTTTGCAGGCAAATATATTTGGGCCCACCTAAACATTTGAATTTTGAAAATTGCATCAGATCTCAAATTAAATATATGTATATATATTTAACAGCTTGCACATATCTTCAAGAGATTTGTAAAGATATTATACATATAATAAAGATCTTATGTACGAAAACACATAAATGACATAGGCAGTTGTGTGTATAATTTGATGAGGATAGCCTAACCTTTTGACAACTCAGATTGAATAATTTATTTTACCAAAATAGTTATTAACAAACCAGAATAGTTATTATCATCATTTAATGATAAAAGTTTTGATCAGCCTGTACAAACATTAGCTCATCTTTTTGTAAGCAATAAATCCTTTTCTGTTTGATTGTTGGAACCACGATTTTCCTGCTACACCGAAACATGATGAAATGATATGTTAAAAATAATAAAGATACACTAACCTTGGCTATTCTTTCATCATGTTTAAAATCTGCATCCACAAAGAACATAAAGAAACGTAAAAATGAACAAATAACCAATCATGATCAAATGATATGTGCAGAGAAAAAAACGGTAGAAAGAGAGAAAGGGAAAGAGAGAGAGAAAAGAATTTGAATTCATTCAATTCTTAAGAAAAGTATATATAAGAGAGAAATAGAGTGAAAGAAATAATATTATATGATGACTTCTGCTTTAGGACTTCTCGGAGATTAATCGATCTATCTTAGTTACGACCGGAGACAGATCGGGACGAGCTGCATTAAGATTTAGATGTGGGCGGAAAGCTACCTCTTCTGTCCTTATCTTCAATGCTAAATTCCATACTCATTACTCTGACTAACCTGCACCAAATCATACAAAAGATTTTTTTATGTATTTTCTTCACTTATCTACGAAAACACACACATGACATAGGCGAATATGTGTATAAATCGACGTAGACACTCTAACTGATTGACAAATCAGATTTAGTGATGCAACCTTTGGTCTCCTTTACTATATATAGAGATTGTGAAGGGGGTGAAACACTTAAGAAGAATCGAAGAGATCTTTTAAAACATTAGTGTAACGTATTTAATGGGTTAAGAAGTGAAAACTTAGACGAACTAATTACACGGTATTATCACTTGTTAGCAGAATTGCAAGCATTTGATGTTACCTACTATGAGGAGGAAAAAGTCGAGAAATTTTTGAGCTCCTTGCCGGAAAAGTAGAGTAATTATATTACTACTTTGCAGGAAAAAGCAGATTTCACAGATATGTCCTTGACTCAGATAGTTGCTAAGTTTAGGGGACAAGAAATGAAACTAAAGAGGAGGGAAGCAGGATATAATAATGTTCAGATTCCCGAGCTTTATTACGGTAGACCTACGATTAATGTGGGTCAAGATTCTCCAAGTGGAAGCACAAGTGCATACCTTAGTGAGGATACTGATTTACAGAAAATCTCGTTTAACTCTGAGGGGAACATATGTCTTGTTTCAAGCCATAGTGACAGTCTAGACAACCGTGGATATCCTACCTCCAGTGCTAGTTCCACCATGCCTATAAGTGTCAAATGTGCGGAAAGTCACTTATCAGTTCTTGCGTCATTTGGGACATCATATGAACAGTTTATCCAAGGAAAGGTTCAAGACCCATGTCTTATCGATGAAGACTATGAGCAAATTGATCCTTTGGACTTGGAAGAAATGGATCTGCAATGGCGAATGGCTATGCTAACTCTTCGAGCTAAACGGTTCTTATCAAGAACAGGGCGAAAGATCATGGGTTCCAAGCTTGGCTTTGATAAGACAAAGGTAAAATGTTTCAACTGCAAGGGCTTTGGACATTTTGCAAGAGAATGCCAGAGATCTAGAAATATTGATAAGGCTAGTGTGACTTCTCAAGATTTCTACAATGGTGGAGTAGCACAAAATGCTTCCAACACATGGCAACAAAGAAACTATTCGAGTCATCATGATGATTATTAAAAAGGGTTGATGGCTCATCATCAAATGAGAAACAATGATCATACATTTGTGTCCAATGCCTTTGTGGCAGAGACAAATGATGTTTGGTCAAATGTTAAAAGTCTTGATAGTAATGTTGCAGAGTGTGTCAACAAAGTTGAGGCCAAGACATCTAATATCTCAGCGGAAGTAGATGTAGATGGTCTGGTTAGTCTCATGGCATGGATGAATATTCCTGATGAGCAACATGGCCCATTGAAAAGAGCCATCAGTATATGGTATGTCGATAGTGGTTGCTCAAGACATATGACAGGAGATAAATCATTATTGTCAAACATTGTTGAAATATTGGGGGCTTATGTAAGATTTGCAGGTCCCAAAGTTGGCTCAATTACAGGAGTGGGTGATGTCACAAATGGGAAAATAAAGCTTGTAAAGGTAAACATGTTGAAGAAAGGTCAACAGGTGATTTACCTAAGAAGATTTCTCAAGGGAACTCACCCGCACGGAGTGGTTCACCTAGAAATTCCTCAGGATATATTGCCAGGGAACTTAGAAAACCAGGAAGTGTTTCTCCCAAGAAAACTTCAAATGGTGGACAAGTTCGCAGCAAGACTCCAAAAAGGAATCCCACTCCAAAATGAAAAGTCCACAATCGTGTAAATGAAGATGATACATACTTTTATGATCGTTTCACTGGAACGGTTAAGACTGGTCGTTCTTCTTTGTTTCAAAAGCATAGTCCAAGGAGAAAGATTGAGTTATCTCCTGAGAGGATGCCGAGAAACTGGAGGCAGACTTCAAAATCCAAGACTCCCATTGAGAGTGATGGATATTGGACAAATGTCTCAGTGAAAGATAAGGATGGTAAATTTAAGTCTATTGAGGCTTGGGTACCATCTCACAACTAGGTGCTTATCTTTCGTGCAGAGGACACAGTCAAGATTTGCCATATATGTTTGGTAATTGGTGACCGAGTTCTAGGCACATTTCATTAGATAACATAATGGGTTATCGAACTTTCATTATAGTCTCTTCATTGTAACTCATAGTGCATGTCCCATGTATGTTATTTATAATGTGTTTATAAAGGAACGTATTTGGGAAAAACAAGTATATATAAAGTGTTACCTTATATTATGCTTGTTAATAAATCATATGTGATAGCATATGTTTCAAAGTTTTAGTCCAATTGACTGGAATATGAAACCCTTAGTTACCATCTCTCAAGAACCATCATATACTCAGAAAATGCAACAAAAAAAAATATAATAAGGGTTTAAGGGGGAGTCGTTACTACAAAGAGAAATGAAGAAAACATGTGGCATTTAAGTTTACTCATTTGCTACATCCGATTTCTTCCGTAGTAATTAGTTCTTCTAAAACCAGAATGATTTAAGGGGGAGTCGTTACTGCAAGAGAGATGAAGACAACTTGTGGCATTTAAGTTTACTCATTTGCTACACCCGATCTTTTGGCAGTAATTGTTCCTTCTAAAATCAGTTTAAATATGCCGGACTAAGCATGACTATTATAAGATTGATTAGAGTGATTTTGATTCTAAAATTACTGTGATTGATTTTGTAACTTTATGCTCCGTAAGGTATATTGCAAGGACAATATTAAGCATAACTATTACAAGATTTGTTAGAGTGATTTTGATTCTAAAATTACTGTGATCGATTTTGTAACTTTATGCTCCGTAAGGTTCTTGCTCAGAATAAAAGGGGTTCTATTGCACGTGAGATAATGCTACATAGGGAATCTGAATTCCAAGGGGACTTAATTGTGTTCTTGGTGAACACTGCAGAAACGTGTGTCATGACAAGGATACAGTGTAAGTCAAGACTCTAATTTGAGTGTGTTTGGTACACCTTGAATTAGGTCTTGCATATAAATTGCTTGAAAGATTAAGTTTAGTACTTAAGGTTTCGGTCAAAATAGGTCAAACGGAGTCATTAAATTGATGTATTTGACAGATATTTTGATTTCCATTTTACCATAAATAATTGAATTGAACATGCTTATTGTATGATATAACTTGATAAGTGCTTATATTCTAATCTTAATTGGGAGAATCTACTGTTTGTTATCAGTTATATTTGTTTAAGTGTCTTCAGAATTCAGTTATTTGTCTTTGAGATATACATGTTTTGTATAGGTCTCATGAGTTTAATGATGTGTTCGCAGAATTATTTATCCTAGCTGGATGTGTGTCAACCACTAAGATAAAGGATCTCCAAAGTGTATGAAAATTGAACCTATCCAGTCCGGAATGGAGAAAGTTCAAGCTTAAAAGGGAAGCAGAGTACACTCACACGTCAGCAACTCATCTAAATTCAAACGGAGACGAAGATATATATGGAGAGATTGTTTATCGTGTTATTCAATCTTATGTCTTTATCTCTGTTATATTTGAATTTATTTAACAGCATTGATTGTCTCCAATGTTTGTTATTGTCAAATACTTAACAAAAGCACTTTGTAATTCATTACTTAATTAATGACATATTGGGTCTTAATTTAATGATCGTACATCGTAAATTTGTTCAAGTTGTGACATCTTTCAAGAATTCCTTTATTGAGAAAATTACGAATAATTATGATACGAAAAAGAGGTTTGTATCTGGCTTATAATGTTCCCTAAAAAATTCTTTTCGTTAATCATATCAGATTCGAGAAAATTCTTTGTCAATTTTTCTAAGTGTTAATGAAGTCCATGAAGATTGACTCTTTGAAAAGGGTCAAGATTCATTTGAATTGAAATTTAAGCCAAGTATTATATGTGTGTTTAGCAAAATGGGCTGGATATGCGTGTTTCACTTTGGGTTTAAATTTGTGTGTTATGGCATATTGGGCCAAATATGCGTGTTCTGGCATGATGGGCCGGATATGCGTGTTCCTGAACAGTCTAGGGTTATGCGTGTTTGTGTGAGTATATAAAGAAGACAAAACACACATTTAATGACATTTTTGAATTATTTGTGTGTTCTTCTAAAATATCCTCTCCATTTGCGTGTTCTTGCTCAACACTCTCGATTCACTTGAACTTGATCATTCGTGTTTAAAGATACAAGAAACACGATTATTAACACTTAACGAACAAAGGTATATGATTAACAACATCTTCAGATCCAGATTTCATGTTAAATGTTCAAATTTTTAGGGTTTTATTTTCGGTCAATAAATCTCTAAATGGAACTATAAACATGTTATGGATGAAGAAACGGAGCCTAAACTATGTTAAATTGGGACAATACGAATCTTTTCGTACTAGATTTAGGAGTTTTAAGGTTCAAATACAACTGGCTAAGATTTGTGGTCGTATTTCTGGTTTTGCGTGTTCATCTGGGCTTTGCGCATTCTTATGAACCCAGAAATAAAAACCTTTAGTCTTCCAGTTTGCGTGTTGTGATGACGTCATCATGAAGAACACGCATATGACCAGTTTGCGTGTTCTTATGTCAAATACACAAATGTGCGTGTTGTGACATATGCGTGTTTCATGACTTTAAAATTTTTAAATTGAAAAATTTTTATAAGTAAAATATGAAACATAACACGCATTGACTAGTCAAACCTGACACCATATGTGTGTATTATCACCGTATGTGTGTGTATAAGGAATTCGTCGACTCTATGACTTAGAAAATTTTCAAAACGGGAAAATTTTTAATAAGTCAAATTAGAAAGGACAATTGTCTTATAAATTGGACTTTAAAATTTATAAATTGAAAAATTTTTATAAGTAAAATATGAAACATAACACGCATTGACTAGTCAAACCTGACACCATATGTGTGTATTATCACCGTATGTGTGTGTATAAGGAATTCGTCGACTCTATGACTTAGAAAATTTTCAAAACGGGAAAATTTTTAATAAGTCAAATTAGAAAGGACAATTGTCTTATAAATTGGACTTTAGAATTTATGAAAACAAATGGTTTATTTTTCTTTAAAAAACATCAGAATTTTGTCGATTCAACCTATTGATCGATTTTATTTGTTGTTGCTAATCGTTTGCTTGTTGTTGTTTGTATCTTTTTGCAGATGGCTGAGAGACATTTCCACAGGAATCATAACTACTTGATTAACTTGGACGTAAATCAAAGCAATGCTGGGAGATTTGTCCAGATTCTTGAGTTTCTGCAGCAATCAAGGATCAGACATGTTCTAACTGCTGACCCAGTAATATATTTGACTTTCTTAAGTCAATTCTGGGAATCTGCACGATTGCTACCCGGTGCTGTCCCAAGCATTGAAGCGAGGGTGAACAATCAGACCTTCCAGTTCACTGCCTCAGACTTGATTGGTATTCTAGACTTGGGAACAGAAGACCAAGAGGGAGGAGTGAATGGTCCAACCACATATCCCCAAGCACTTAGATTGGGAGCATTCAGAATAATGGGGTATGTCGGTCCTGCAAATCGGAACACTTTTCAGAAAAATTGTTTGCTGGGCAGGTGGAAATTCTTTTCACATGTGATTCTTGTTGCTTTGAGCAATAAGAAATCGGGTTATGACTCTTTGAATGTCGAAACCCAATCACAAGTGATTTCTTTGGTGCTGAACAAGCCTTATAGCTTTTCTCGTTATATCTTTAATGAGATGTGCAGACAAATAAGGGCAAGGGATGATGAGAGGTTTTTGATGTATCCAAGGTTTGTGATGCTGATCATCAATGCTCAACTACCCAATCTTGTTCCGGAGGGTCCTACTGAATCGGTGACGACGATGCCTAATCGTATCTTCAACGACAGTTATAGATACCGTGGAAATTTGGCTCCACAGGCTCGACCGAGGGATAGAAACCTCTTTGGTGCGCTTGTTAATCCTGATTATGTTGCTCCATATCATAATGGATTTGCGCATGAGGATTCTGATGTTAAAGGAGATGATGCTGTTGATCCACAGCCAGTCCCTCCACAACCTCCAGTTGCACCAGTGATACAACCACAACAACAACAACAACTGCAACCACAACAACCACCTCCAGCTGCAGCAGAGGCTCCTCAAGTGTTGTTGATCCAGGAAGAGGGTGCTCAAGCAAACCCTGAGATCGTTGCTGCGAATATCCCTGCACAAAACCAAGAAGTCGACATGGATGTTGATGTTGGGGTTTTGGGTGCAGAGCACATCGACGATATGGTTATTGATAACCAAGAAGACGCTGCTGATGACATAGAAGGAGATGTCAACCTAGGAGAAGAAGAAAACGGGGATGATGATGATGATGATGACGGGGAGGATGGTCAAGATAATGCTGCGGCAGAGTACCTATAGGTCAAGGTGTTGGTAGTGCTTCTGCAGCAGTCGATCTCCCCACGGCCGATGCTGATTTCCGGCCAGTTGTAGAAGAATAATTTCCCTCTGGGTCAGGGCGAAGTCTCAATAGAAAGAGACAACGCCAGGATGAAGGGATGTCTCTGGGGCTCATTGCAGACATATTCTTCTGAGGCGGAAGAGACGAGACAAGGTTTGGACGTGCCAGAACCGAGTGTTCAAGAGCTTGCACAAGACTTGGCAGATGTAATGACTGAAAGGCCTCTCCATTCTGAGGATAGAGGCAAAGGAGTGATGGGTGCATCTTCCTCTAGTTCAGCAGCACCATCAACTCCTCAAGTTCATGTCAGTCCGCCTGTCATTAAGCCAGCTGTAGTATCATTGCTTAGTGCTGGAGATGACCAGTCACCTCCAAAAGTAATCAGACTTTTGGGGATAAAGATTGGAGATAGGACAGTCTTGATGACTGCAAGGCCTCACAGCTCTACTATCACACCAATCATGTCTTCGTCAATGACTCTACCGACTACAACAAGACCATCTGTGACTTCTTCACAGCAAGGAGCATCTCAAGCTAACAAGGAACGTGTACCCAAGTTAGCTGCTGATATTCAGCAAATGAGAGCTCTTGTTGCAGGCTTGTCTGACAAGCTGAAAAGAAAAGAAGAGTCACACCGAAGAGATGCTGACCTCATAAGACAGAGACACCTAGAGCTTGAGCATAGTCAGTACGACCTGCAAGATGCCTAGGAAGCAACAATCAACTCTGTGAATGAAATTGTTGACTCCATTGGACTGCATCACAATTTGCTGAAAGGTCAAGCTCAGCATCTCGAGAGCTTAGGTAAGAGGTCAGCTGAGCTGCATAACAAGATCAAAAATCTTGAATCTCAGGGGGAGAAGTCAGGATGCAAGGATGACACTCTCAAACATCGTCGAAGGGATGATGAGGATGAGGATCCAAGTGGTTCCAGACAACAGGAGGAGATTCAGAGATTTCCAGGCTCAAATGTCAATGCAGCTCAGGGGGAGCAAAGACAGCAAGGTCAATCTGGCCAAGCTGATGTTCCTTCATCTAACCCACCAGCTGTAGAGGAAGTGGCTGGTGTTCAGGAACAACCGACTGGAGGAGAAAGAGTCTGCATTCAGGTCAGACCAACTACTGAGGAAGAAGTTGGGAGTGAACTCCTGGACGACGTTGCTGCGTACTTCAATTTTCATGAGTATGGGAGCGTGTTTGATCATCCATCAGTCTCTGCAGCTCAGGACAAGTGTTGATATCTTAATGCAATACTTGATCTACTTGATCCAAAACTAAAGGGAACAAATGAGTTTCTCTACAAACAACCAGTAGGGCAAGGTTGAGGTAGACAGTCAACCAGAGTTGGACTCAAATCGGGAGTCAGAAACTGCTGAAGTGACTGAGAAGAAGAGCAAGAATCCAGTGGATGTAACACCTGAAGTTCCTGATGACAGGGTTTTTTGGCCAGCACTTAGGACGACAAACGAAGACTTGAAGACCACATCTAGATGCTAATGTCAAGGGGGAGACTGTTGGTGCATATCCCTTGGTGACAAGAGCATTCTAGATCTGTCATGTATTTTATATATTTCAAGTCTTGTAATTTATCTTGTAATTACCGTTTGTCGATAATATTACCTTGGCATATATTGTTGATCATGTTGGGATCCTTTTATGTTTATATGTTTGTTTATTATTTATGTTTTGCAGGGTCTTGACATGAATGTAGACATTACATGTAATGAGTTATTAAGATAATATTGTTTCTGCGTTTTACAGTAGTAGAAATATTATCTTAATATACTTCCAATGGAGGATTAAGTTAATGATTGTTTCTGCGTATTTACAGTAGTAGAGACATTAACTTAATGTACACTTCCAATAGGTAATACAGACAATGTGTTTCTGCGCATTTACAGCAGTAGAAACATTGTCTGAGCTAATGATTGTTTCTGCGTATTTACAGCAGTAGAAACATTAGCTGAGTTAATGTTGTTTCTGTGTCTTGACAGCAGTAGAAACATTAACTCAAATATTCCTAAGTGTTATTTGAGGGTTCTTGGGAACAAGCAAAATAGTTGCTTGTGGAAAGAACACTCAAATGGTCATTTGAGGGTTCTTGGGAACGAGCAAATAGTTGCTTGTGGAAAGAACACTCAAGTGGTTTGAGAGTTCTCGGGAACAAGCAAATAGTTGCTTGTGGAGAGAACACTCAAACAGTTTGAGAGTTTCTATGGAAACAAGCAAAAGCATGCTTGTACACAAGAACTCTCAAACAAGGCCAAAACCCTAATGGGCTTATGGGCTTGACATGAGAACACTCAAATCCAATAGGATTTGAGAGTTTTTGTCACTTGCCTATAAATAGAGGGTGTATGCATGCGCGTTTCCACAAGAGGGTAGAGAGAGAAATGAGCAAATCCTAGAGAGAGAAACTATAAGAACACGCATATAGTTGTCTTGTGGGTAGTACCCGATCTCACGCACGAACCGCAAACACACACCCGATTTGGACGGCTTGTAGACTGCAGATTATCACGTTGGTTGATAAAGTGCGTCCGGAGAGCCGTTTCACTATCGTAACCAAATATGAGTGTTTATGTTCACGCAAATATATATATATATATTTGCATGAACATAACCACTCATATTTGGTTACGATAGTGAAACGGCTCTCCAATATAAACCGTGGGTTATCTCGAGGAATTTCCGCACCTCGACATATCCTTAAGTCAATCTCGGTTCGGTAAGACCCGGGGGACTTACATCTTATATCAATATTCTTGGTCCTTAAATGGAGAATATGATTGTTTGTAATTGCTATGGCACTTGTGTTATCACAAAAGATTGGAGTTTTTGAAGCAGTAACACCATAGTCTTGAAGCTGATATTGCATCTAAAGAACTTGAGAGCAACAACTTCCTGCAGCAACATACTCAGCTTCTGCAGTTGAGATAGAAACTGAATGCTGCTTTTTGCTGGACCAGCTTACAAGTCTATTGCCAAGAAATTGACATGCTCCTGAAGTACTTTTTCTATCAATCTTACAGCCTGCAAAGTCAGAATTTGTTAGGTCCAGATTTAGTCCAGATTTACTGGACTCGCTCCAGACGCGACTACTGGAGCCTCACTGAAGATCTGACCAGAATCGTGTTCTACTGGACCTACTTCAGACTTGGAATTTGGAGTCCCTCTGAAGATTTGTCCATAAATAATTGAAGACCAGTGAGCAAATACTTGTATAGGAAATCTGGAGTATTCTCCAGATGAGCTCACTGGACTTCACCCCAGTCCAGATCAACTCTACTGAAGACATTCTGACTGAAGTCAAAGACTGAAGTCTGAAGAAAGAAGACTTAACAAATGGCGGAGTCCACTGGGAAAATCTTACCAGATCTGTACACTGGAGGATTGTTAGTGTTCTAGATCCTGCAAGTCTGAACACTGATATCAAGGATTGACTTTTGCCTTTACACACTTTCCAAAGAACAATCCACTTGTTTTTTACCAAAGTATACGTGTATAAAGGTGGTTGGATAAAAGGATACATTTGCACTTGATGTGACTTTATCCTTATTCCTTATCCAATACATTTAATGTTCTTGTCGGATCATTAAATGTATGCAACCATATTTGTATGGCACAAAATTCACTGGTGAATTTTGTTGCCTATAAATACAAAGTCATTTCCTTGACAAAAATACTTTTAAGCATTCATTTTGCATTGAAGTGAATTTGTCCAAATACTCTCGATCTTAAACTGGGATACTTCACAACTTTAAGTATCTCGATCCTAAAGAGTTATTTGACAAATATAGATCATTTGTAACTCATAGGTTGTTAGGATATATACTTAATTGTATTATCTTGATTCCGCAACAACCTTGTGTTTTATTTAACATCATAAATAAAATACCCATGAAAAATACATAATGTTGCACTTTATTTGTTTATTGCTTTAAGTCTTGTATTACTTTATTTATATACTTGCATTTATATTAAAGTAATACTAGTCCAATCTAGTGCTTATTAGACTTGTTGTATTTTGCACTTTCCTGGTTAACCATCGAATTTAAGGGACTCACATTTGGTATCAAAGCAGAAGGCTAAACATTGCCTAGATCTGTTTCTTGATGGCTAACCAAGAAAATACACAAGGTTTTAGTCTTGGTCCCGATCCTAATGCAAACATTAATGATCAAAATGAACCACCTATTGTCAATAACACTAATCCACCACCTCCTCCTACTACTCCTGCTTCTCCATACGTGCATGTGCACTACTCAAATAATCCTGTTCCTAAATTCAGTGGGAACAGTGATGAATTTGGTACGTGGAAGGCTAGGATGGTTTTGCATGTCACTGGTATTGAGAGGAACATGATGAAGATTTTAAACGAAGGTCCTTATGTCCCTACATCACCTCTCAATCCCCTTCTTGATCCTTCTGGATCTAGAAGAGGAAGGGAAAAGAGGGAGGAACATTGGTCAGAAGAGGAGAGGAGATTGGTGAATCTAGACACCCTTCTCAAAAACATGATCCTCGGGGCCATTCCAGAAACCCTAATTCCCACACTAGTTCTTTTTCCTAGTGCTAAAACTATGTGGGATTAACTTTTAAACCAACATGAAGGAGGAGATGACACCATTGTCACCAGAAAGGTCTCCTTAAACAAGAGGTATGAGTCATTTTTTGCTCAACCTAACGAGTCTCTCACTGGTACTTACACCAGATTTATGAGTATCATAAACCAATTGAGAGGTCTTGGGGTTGAGAAGGACAAGGATATACTTCTGGAGAAATTTTGTGACATTCTACCCACCAAATGGTCTCATATGATCCTGGTCTTACGACAAGGAAAAACTCTGCACACACACACTCTCTCAACTCTTTATGGAGCTTTCAGGTACACTAAAGAAAATCAAGCTCAGAGAGTGGTGGCAGAACAAGATGCCTTTAACCATGCCTCCAGTAGTTCTAATGTGATCAGTCATACTGAACCACAAGGTACATCACTGATATCTTCTGAGAATGTATTTTCTATGAAGAAGATGGTGTCTGAACTCATGGATTCTGGAGAATCCAGTCAAGTCTTTCCAGACTGTTGTGATGAAACTGAAGATGATGACCTTATTGCAATGATTGCTAAAACGTTTAACCGTTTCAAAGCAAGAGCAAATAGGCCATCTGGACAATTTGCATCCAGTTCTTCCACTGACAAGACCAATTTGACATGCTTTAAGTGTGGCAAAAAAGGTCATTTCATGAAAGAGTGCAGGTCCAACCAGTTTGCATCCAAGCCTGGTCCAGTCTCTTCTAATAATAAGCCTGATGATAGCTATAAAATGAAATATAAAAAGCTTAAGGCCCAAATTGCTCTCATGGCACAACAAATTGAAACCAATAATAAGTGCATGATCGCAACAACTGAAGAGAAGTGGGTTCCTTCTGATGACTCATCTATTGATGAAGAAGAAGAAAGAGATTGCTGCTACATGGCTCTGGCAGATGAAGAGCTCCTGGTGAAGGAAGATGTCACATCTGGACGATGGGTGGACATTGTTATCAAGAAGGTTAGTGATTATGATAATGCAACTGACCAAGGACTAAAACTGGACATTGCTGAAGCTTTAAATTCTGATTTGATTTTTGTAGAAATTGTTAGATCTGATTGTGTAAATGGTCTAGAAACAGATTCTTCTGAAATAAATGCTTTAAAATCAAAATTAAAAGAACTTCAAGACATTGAACTGGCATTTCAAGCCCAGGTTCTGGTAACTGAACAATTGATTCAAGAAAAACAAGATCTTGAGATCATTTTAGAGAAAGAAAAACTGGTGATTAAGTCATGGCTAGAAACCAAAAAGCCATATGATGCTGCAGTAAAACAATTTCCTGCTCAAAAATGTGCATATTTAGATGGAAATACTCATATAGCATCATTAATACCAGTAATCGATCGATTACCAGAGGAGTTCAGGCCAACCACTGTTTATGATAAGCCTGTAACTCCTAAGACCAATTTTTACCCAGTTCAATCCCCAGAGGTTAAGACTTGGAGCGCTCCAGATGGCTGCTCCAGTTAAAGAGGTCTATCAGAATAAACCTTTGCCTCAGACCAATCCCCTACCAAAGCCTTGGACTGGAAAGGCTAAGGTATCATCTGAAGAAAATGTTTTGTCCAGGTTAGAGAGCCAGATTCAAATTCTGACTCGTCAATTACAAAGTTTTAATGCAAGATTAAACTTTATTGAGGGTACTTCATCTGGCCCTAGACAAAACACAAAACCTTTTGCTAAGAAAGACAAATCTATTTCTCCAGTTGAGAAAAAGAAAAAGGTTTTAAAACTATCAACCCAGTGGTCTTTTCAACTAAGACCACTATTGAAGAAAGTGAACTAGACCAGATTGCCCCAGGGACCTATAAGGGAGGGTCCAGTGAACCCATCAGTCGATGGGTTCCCAAATCTAACTGATCAATATCTGGTGTATGTGTAGGGCGATCGAAAGAAGTATATCTGGTATCTTGACAGTGCAGCTGGCAGGACTATGACCGGATGTAAGACCCTACTGGAGGAGTTCACCATTTCTGATGGACCCTCCATCACTTTTGGAAATGATGGTTGTGGAAAGACTGAGGGATATGGTGTTCTGAACAATGGACAAGTCAAGTTCACACGTGTTGCATTTGTGAATTGTTTGAAATATAACTTGATCAGTGTAAGACAACTGTGTGACGATGGCTATCAAGTCTTATTCAATGTTGCTTAGGGCATCGTATTCAACAAGGACTGGAAGGTAGTGTTGATTGCTCCCAGAAAAGGGAATGTGTACGTGATGGATATGGAAAGCTCTCCTTCAGAGCAGTGTTTCTATACTCAAGCTGATGAAGACACAAACTGGTTATGGCATAAAAGGTTATCCCATTTAAATTTCAAAAACATTAACAAGTTGTCCCGAAAACAACTTGCAGATGGGATACCTTCAGTTTCCTTCAAAAAGGAAAGGCCATGTCCAGGATGTGAGATGGGTAAGCAAAAACGTACCAGTTTCAAGACCAGACAGAATTTCAGCATTTCTGAACCTCTTCATATGCTTCATATGGACCTCTTTGGTCCAGTGAACGTTCAGACTCGTGCTGGTAAAAGATACACCCTGGTGATTGTAGATGAATTCTCTAGATATTGTTGGGTGATCTTTCTAAGGTCTAAAGGTGAAGCTGCCGCTGAAATCATCAGTCTTATCAAGCAAATTGAGCTCAAGTACAGTCGAAAAGTGTGTCAGTTAAGAAGTGACAATGGAACAGAATTCCAGAATGCAACTCTGGAGTCATTCTGTACTGACACTGGCATCTCCCAGAATTTCTCATCAGCCCGCTCTCCAGAACAAAATGGAGTGGTGGAAAGGAAAAATCGAACGCTGATAGAAGCTGCCAGGAGTATGTTTGCTGAATCTGGTCTGTCTACCAGTTTCTGGGCGGAAGCAATTGCAACTACTTGCCACACCCAGAATCGATCAGTGTACATCAAAAGATATAAAAAGACAGTTTATGAAGTCTTAAGAAATAGAAAACCAAACATTGGTTATTTTCACATTTTTGGATGTCTAGTTTACATCCTGAACGACTCCAGTCAGCTAGGCAAATTTGATGCCAAAGCTGATGAAGGGTATTTCTTAGGCTATTCAGCCATTCTCAAGGTCTTCAGAGTCTACAACAAGAGACTGGAGAAGGTCCATGAGTCAATTCATGTCACATTTGATGAATCAAATGCTGCAATCAACAAGAAGCCAGCCCTTGACACTCCCCCAGTAACTCCAATTGTCTTTTATGAATCTGATCCAATAAATGACAAAATTGAAGATTCACCAGACACAGTTTCCAGTCATCCTGATCTGGAACCTGTTCAGAAACTCTCCAGTAGTACTCCATTCTATCCCTCTATTATTTTCAAACTACCCTCTGAAATTAATATTGGTTCAAATGTACGTACTACTCCCCCAGTATCAGTGTCAGTTGAGAATAGACCAGAAATGTATTCTTATGAAGAATTTCAAACTGAACCAGTACTCCAGGAAATGCCTTCAAATGAAGAATTTCATGATGCAAATCGTGATTTAAATGACTCAGATGAAGATACTGAAGTAATCTAGCAAGATCCTCCTCTAGAAGCAACTCCAGAGGAGACTCAACTGAATTCTTGCACTGATATTGTTGTCAGTAACAATCCTGGTCAATACTCCAGATGGACAAAAGCTCACCCTATTGATCAGATCATAGGTGACTCCAGTCGTGGAGTTCAGACCAGAAAAGCCTCCAGTAATCAATGCTTATACTTAAGTTTTCTATCTTTGATGGAACCAAAGCAGATTGACGAGGCTATGGAAGATCCAAGCTGGGTGACTGCTATGCAAGAAGAGCTTCACCAGTTTGAAAGGAATAAGGTCTGGTATCTGGTTCCTTTCCCAGTTGGAAAGAAAGAACCAATTGGAACAAGATGGGTCTTCAGAAACAAAGTAGATGAAGACGGCCACGTAATCAGAAACAAGGCCAGACTGGTAGCACAAGGCTACTGCCAGTCAGATGTCGACTTTGATGAATCATTTGCTCCAGTGGCTAGACTTGAAGCGATTAGAATATTCTTAGCATTCGCTGCTAATCATCAGTTCAAGGTCTACCAGAAGGATGTAAAGAGTGCTTTATTGAATGGAAAGCTTGAAGAAGAAGTTTACGTCAGACAACCTCCAGGTTTCGTTGATGAAAAGCATCCACATTGGGTATATCGTCTGGACAAAGCGCTATATGGCCTCAGAAAAGCCCCACGTGCCTGGTATGATACTCTGACTAAACATTTGTTGAAAAATGGTTTTAAACGAGGTGCAATTGACAATACCTTATTCATCCTTCATGAGAAAGGTAATCTGTTACTGGTACAAATTTATGTTGATGATATTATTTTTGGGTCTACTGATGAAAACATGTGCAAGAAATTTTCAAAAATCATGTCCACTGAATATGAAATGAGTCTGATGGGTGAATTAACATATTTTCTTGGACTCCAGATTAAACAAAACAAAGATGGCATTTTTATTAATCAGGAGAAATATGTTAGAGATCTTTTAAAGAAATATGATATGAACTCTTCACCATCTAAACCAACTCCAATTTCTGCACCACTAACACTGGACTCTGATCCAGATGGCAAACCAGTGAACACCATTGTCTATAGAGGCATGGTTGGTTCACTGATGTATTTAACTGCCAGTAGACCAGATATTATGTTTTCAACATGTTTATGTGCCAGATATCAGTCTAATCCTAAGGAATCTCATATGCTTGCTGTAAAGCGCATACTGAAGTACCTTAAAGGTGTCCCCAGTCTAGGTCTTTGGTACCCCAAAGGCTCAGGCATGGATCTAATGGGTTATTCAGATTCAGATCATGCAGGTTGTAAGATAGATAGGAAATCCACAACTGGTGGATGTCATTTCCTAGGTGGCAAACTGGTCAGCTGGACCAGTAAGAAGCAAACTTCAGTTTCATTATCCACTGCTGAAGCTGAATACGTGTCTGCAGCCAGTTGTTGTGCTCAGATACTCTGGATGAAGAACCAGTTGCCTGATTATGGTATTAAATATTCAAAGACTCCAATCTTTTGTGATAATACCAGTGCCATCGCTATCTTAAACAATCCAGTCAGGCATTCCAGAACGAAGCACATTGATCTAAGGTATCATTTCATTCGTGATCATATTATGAAAAACAACATTGAACTCCATTTTATTCCCACTGACAAACAACTCGCTGACATTTTTACCAAACCTCTGGATGTCAAAACTTTTGAATATCTTGTTGGTGAGTTGGGAATGTTAAATCCTTAAATCTGGTGACTGCTCAGATATTGAACGCCTTTGTGTACTATCTTTGCATTATTAGATTTCTGGAACAACATTCCAGGGAAGACTTGAAAAATATTTTCTATTAAAAATGCTTTAAGTTCAGGGGGAATTTATTTTCTCACTGGACAAATTCTTCAGAAAATATTACTGGTGCCTTGTAAATATGTCCCTCTCACTGGTAACTGGACAGGTTGAAGTGCGTGTTTGAGTTGACTTATGTCTTCTTGTAAATGTGTCCCTCTCATTTGTCTGTATTAGTTGACGTGCACGTTTGAGGTTACCAGTCTTTCAAAAAATGGTTTTCACTGGTACTTTACTGGAGTGTCCCTCCAGTGTACCATCAGTACATGTTCACTGGACTAATCCACCAGTGATACTGGAGTGTATAGTCAACCTCCAGATGCACTGAAATATGTCATAATATTTTCTAAATACTTGGTCTTTGTGTGTGCCACGTAAGCAAACCTTTTTGAAGATATTTTAATCCTACGTGGCATGTAAATTTTTCAACGCAATGATGGTCTTTTTACTTTGGGAAAACAAAAAGTACAAGTTGTTACTGTTTGTGGGCTGTAAACCGTCATGCATTTATGTATGATGTGATGTAATTAATGCGGATCTCAGAACCCGATCAAAAACTTTGTTTGATAATTTCAAATAAGACGTTTGAGTTCCACATTGTCTCTCCTATATATACCCACTTTCAATTTCAATAGCATTTACTTCGAACATAACTCCCAAATCTTTCAAATTCCTTCATTTATTTCTTTCTTCATTCATTTTCCAATCATATTTATCTCTCTTATTTACTCCATTTACATTCAATTCTTTCATCAAATCTTCATCAAAACCTATATATTCAATTTCATTTTCATCTATTCCTTATAAATGGCACCTAGACAATCAAGAACTAAAAATCTGCTTGCCAATGAATACATTCCTTCGGAAAATGTTGCTAGGGCACCTCATATCAATCTTGAGGCAAGTGCCATAAGAATAAATATGAATAACTGGATGGCAAGACTCTCTCTGTCCAGTGTTCATGATGCCCAATCGATCATTGGGAGATTAAACTCTTTCTTTCTCTCTTGCCCATTATATGGTGCATTAACATTGAATCCAGGAAAGATGTACCATGAATATTTGTGTGAATTCTGGTACACTGCAACCTATGACGATGAAACTTCATCGATAACTATACTCTCAAGGGAGGTACCAGATCCCTTGGTTTCACGGCTAGTCTTCTCAGGTCTGTTCTCCAGTTAAACTATTATGAACAGAATGAGTTACCTATTGAGCTTCCCACTGGAATAAATACAAGGAAGTATGCAGATTAATGGGGCATACAGATATATTGGATGAGCATGGGCAGCTATCCAAAAAGGGGACTATCTACATGAGCAAGTTGTCAGACTCATGGAGATATTTCTTTACACATATTGTTGAGTGTCTAGGAGGCAGCTCTGGAGGATTAGACCAGATTAATCAAACACACCTCCAGATTGCCTATTGCTTGTGGTTTGGGCTTAGGGTGGACTTTGCCCAAATTCTTTTTGACGACCTGGTTGAGCGCCTAAGAGTGAAAGGAAGAAAACCATTTGTGCCTTATATTCGATTCCTTTCACTGATGTTTAAGAATGCACTTGGCAACCAGTATGATATGGATACCACTCACTTTTCTGTGAGTGAGTATATGAGGAACCTAGTCAACCTTAGGTCTCCAATGGATGAGGTAGATATTCCTCAATCCATGCTTTCCTTCCAAAGGGAAGAAGTTGAAATGGGTCCAAATAGAGTTCAAGATGTTGAAGGACCATCTGGTGATGACGTACAGATAATAGAGGCTGTACAGCCCATAAGACAAGTTGCTCCAGAAGGTCAAGGTCAAGAAGTTGTTAAACCTTCCAGACGACCTAGAACTAATAGGCGTCTGATGAGAGCTGGAATCCAGGTGAATCCAGAAAGACATCCAGGTGATGTTATGAATCTGGATGGGTCACCAATTTTTGAATCTGAAGAGGTTGTTGGGCAGGAAACCGATGAACAAACTGAAAACGTTGCCCAGATTGTAGAACAGGTTGTTGAAGAAGTTGTTGAAGATGTTCAGACTGATGAACATGCTTCTGGTGAGCAAGAGGCTCCACTGGACTTGAATGTTGAGGTTGGTGAACAGGTAAATGTAGAGACTGGTGAACAGTCTGGTGAACAGACAGTTGGGATTGCTCAAGAATGGGATGTTGTTGAATCTCCAATGTCTGAAGGCTTTGATGTGAACTTGAATTTTCTGGGTGAAGATGTACAAGAAGAAGAAAATCTACCAGAAATGCCAACACCTACACCAGAAATACCAACACCTACACCAGAAATGCCTACACCAGAACCAGAACCAAACATGCCACCACCACCACCACCTTCAATTCCAGAAAACACCCAATACTTCACTCCAGCAACCATTCAACCTTCAGAATCTCAACCTCCTCCTCGTGCGCTGGAGTCACCAGTTGCAACGTCTGAAGCTGCAACTGAAGAGGACTGGGCACAAGTTCCTCTAATGACCAGATTACCCTCCACTCTTGAACCTCCCACTGGTCTCTTCACTTCTTCTTCAACCGAGGTCCAAGGCCTTTTAAGTAAGGTGGCGGACCTGGAGAGATCACTCCAGACTTCATTTCAGGTTATTTCTGACTTCAAATCATTACTTTCAAATAACCTTGCTTCAGAGATGAATGTCTTCGCTGGGAATGAGAAGCTGGTTTATGAAAAGCTTGATGAACTGGTACTGGCCACTCACACAAACACTGAAAAGATCAAGGTGGCAGTCCAAGGATTAGAGAATAGGTTGGTTACTTCTGTTCAGACTGCAGTCACTGGCGAACTGGCAGGTCTGAAAGAAGATGTTCAAAATTTGGTTTTCAGGGTAAGCTCTCTGGAGAGTAGACCCACACTGGAACAGGGTGCAGTTGTTAGTGCTCTAAGTGATGAATGTACAAGGAAGTTCAGAAACAATATGTTGAAAGAATTATGTGAAGAAGTTTCTAGGACTGTCCTTCGTAGCATTTATGATGGGGTGTTACCCCAAGTAGAGAAGCTACTGGATGAGAAGTTGCCAAAGCACTTGCCCAAAGCTGTTGCAAATGTTCAGAAGGAAGTGAAGGAACTTAAGAAAGTTGTGTCTGAAACAACTCCAGTAGAAGGTACATCTTTTGGTCCACTGGATAGACTAATGCTTGAACAATTGTGGAATGATCTCAAGTCACGAACTGGAGATCGTTCCAAGGGGGAAGAGTTGTCTGGTGACCAAACACAAAGAGCATATGGCACTGAAGCCGGGCTTACTGAAACACAAAGAGCATATGGCACTGAAGCCGGGCTTACTGAAGAGGCTGCTGGTACTGAAGCCAGTGAGCCCAGTTTGAAACCTTCCCAGATATTCCTACTACACTGAAGGCTGTTAAAGGAAAGGAAAAAGTTGTATCTGGTGAAGAGGAAGAGCAAACTGAAGATATTGATAATGAAACTTCAAGGAAGTTAGAGCAGGAATGCATAATGATTGAGATTTTCAAAAGAAATCAAAAGGATGAACTGCTGGCCCATCAAAGGGAGATGGCAACAATGGGTACTCTGGACTCCTACAATGCTGGAAGGTTAGGCATTAATATTGAAGTTTTTAAAAGGATGAAGGATGACCCCAGAGTTCATCAATGCCTAAATGCATTAGATGATGTTCATGTACGCTCATTCTACGCTGAAGAAGAACAGGTATATGACTCAATTATTTATGGCGTGAGTGTACTAGAACTCATCAGACAGAGAAAAGCTGAACTGGTAAGTCTCCAGAAGAAAATAAGAAAGAATGCTGGTGCTCTGGAGATAGAGTACAGAAAGAGACTTACTGGTTTACCAAAGTTGACTGCCAGACAGATCAAAGCAATCAGAGATGCTGATGTAAGTACTTTCATTCCCCTGGACACTTCTCGAAGAATAAATCGTCTAGAACTCCAAACTGCTGTAGAGCAAAGGAGAGTGTCCAAGGATACTGAAGCTTTGATCCAGCAAGCCAAGCTGAAAGAAAAATACAATGAAATGTTGAACTTTAGGGCTGATGCAAGAAGGATCACTGGTGCTGAAATCAAGTTGGCTGAAGATCATGAAGGCATGTCTAAGTTTGAGGTAAAGTTGACCAGGGAGGGTAACTTCACTGATGAGAGGAATTGTACTTTAGTCCAAGATTTTGAATGGAGTGAACTTAGGGAAATTGCTCTAACATTCAAGGGGAAGACAGATGTGTCGACTGATGTTAAGGCATTTCTGAAAAGGATTGAGAAGGTATGGAGAAGAAAGCAACAGATGGAAGTTGCATTGGGTATAAGATCACCAGATTCATTACCATCTTCTCCATCACCAAAGAGAAAGGCTACTAAAGATGCTCCAGAAAGGACATCGAAAAGAAGGGCCTAACTCTTATTGTTTACTTATTGTAAATTATTGTCTTATGAAAATTGTATACTATTTATCAGTTGATGAATGTACAAGGAAGTTCAGAAACAATATGTTGAAAGAATTATGTGAAGAAGTTTCTAGGACTGTCCTTCGTAGCATTTATGATGGGGTGTTACCCCAAGTAGAGAAGCTACTGGATGAGAAGTTGCCAAAGCACTTGCCCAAAGCTGTTGCAAATGTTCAGAAGGAAGTGAAGGAACTTAAGAAAGTTGTGTCTGAAACAACTCCAGTAGAAGGTACATCTTTTGGTCCACTGGATAGACTAATGCTTGAACAATTGTGGAATGATCTCAAGTCACGAACTGGAGATCGTTCCAAGGGGGAAGAGTTGTCTGGTGACCAAACACAAAGAGCATATGGCACTGAAGCCGGGCTTACTGAAACACAAAGAGCATATGGCACTGAAGCCGGGCTTACTGAAACACAAAGAGCATATGGCACTGAAGCCGGGCTTACTGAAACACAAAGAGCATATGGCACTGAAGCCGGGCTTACTGAAACACAAAGAGCATATGGCACTGAAGCCGGGCTTACTGAAACACAAAGAGCATATGGCACTGAAGCCGGGCTTACTGAAGAGGCTGCTGGTACTGAAGCCAGTGAGCCCAGTTTGAAACCTTCCCAGATATTCCTACTACACTGAAGGCTGTTAAAGGAAAGGAAAAAGTTGTATCTGGTGAAGAGGAAGAGCAAACTGAAGATATTGATAATGAAACTTCAAGGAAGTTAGAGCAGGAATGCATAATGATTGAGATTTTCAAAAGAAATCAAAAGGATGAACTGCTGGCCCATCAAAGGGAGATGGCAACAATGGGTACTCTGGACTCCTACAATGCTGGAAGGTTAGGCATTAATATTGAAGTTTTTAAAAGGATGAAGGATGACCCCAGAGTTCATCAATGCCTAAATGCATTAGATGATGTTCATGTACGCTCATTCTACGCTGAAGAAGAACAGGTATATGACTCAATTATTTATGGCGTGAGTGTACTAGAACTCATCAGACAGAGAAAAGCTGAACTGGTAAGTCTCCAGAAGAAAATAAGAAAGAATGCTGGTGCTCTGGAGATAGAGTACAGAAAGAGACTTACTGGTTTACCAAAGTTGACTGCCAGACAGATCAAAGCAATCAGAGATGCTGATGTAAGTACTTTCATTCCCCTGGACACTTCTCGAAGAATAAATCGTCTAGAACTCCAAACTGCTGTAGAGCAAAGGAGAGTGTCCAAGGATACTGAAGCTTTGATCCAGCAAGCCAAGCTGAAAGAAAAATACAATGAAATGTTGAACTTTAGGGCTGATGCAAGAAGGATCACTGGTGCTGAAATCAAGTTGGCTGAAGATCATGAAGGCATGTCTAAGTTTGAGGTAAAGTTGACCAGGGAGGGTAACTTCACTGATGAGAGGAATTGTACTTTAGTCCAAGATTTTGAATGGAGTGAACTTAGGGAAATTGCTCTAACATTCAAGGGGAAGACAGATGTGTCGACTGATGTTAAGGCATTTCTGAAAAGGATTGAGAAGGTATGGAGAAGAAAGCAACAGATGGAAGTTGCATTGGGTATAAGATCACCAGATTCATTACCATCTTCTCCATCACCAAAGAGAAAGGCTACTAAAGATGCTCCAGAAAGGACATCGAAAAGAAGGGCCTAACTCTTATTGTTTACTTATTGTAAATTATTGTCTTATGAAAATTGTATACTATTTATCAGTTGATGAATGTACAAGGAAGTTCAGAAACAATATGTTGAAAGAATTATGTGAAGAAGTTTCTAGGACTGTCCTTCGTAGCATTTATGATGGGGTGTTACCCCAAGTAGAGAAGCTACTGGATGAGAAGTTGCCAAAGCACTTGCCCAAAGCTGTTGCAAATGTTCAGAAGGAAGTGAAGGAACTTAAGAAAGTTGTGTCTGAAACAACTCCAGTAGAAGGTACATCTTTTGGTCCACTGGATAGACTAATGCTTGAACAATTGTGGAATGATCTCAAGTCACGAACTGGAGATCGTTCCAAGGGGGAAGAGTTGTCTGGTGACCAAACACAAAGAGCATATGGCACTGAAGCCGGGCTTACTGAAGAGGCTGCTGGTACTGAAGCCAGTGAGCCCAGTTTGAAACCTTCCCAGATATTCCTACTACACTGAAGGCTGTTAAAGGAAAGGAAAAAGTTGTATCTGGTGAAGAGGAAGAGCAAACTGAAGATATTGATAATGAAACTTCAAGGAAGTTAGAGCAGGAATGCATAATGATTGAGATTTTCAAAAGAAATCAAAAGGATGAACTGCTGGCCCATCAAAGGGAGATGGCAACAATGGGTACTCTGGACTCCTACAATGCTGGAAGGTTAGGCATTAATATTGAAGTTTTTAAAAGGATGAAGGATGACCCCAGAGTTCATCAATGCCTAAATGCATTAGATGATGTTCATGTACGCTCATTCTACGCTGAAGAAGAACAGGTATATGACTCAATTATTTATGGCGTGAGTGTACTAGAACTCATCAGACAGAGAAAAGCTGAACTGGTAAGTCTCCAGAAGAAAATAAGAAAGAATGCTGGTGCTCTGGAGATAGAGTACAGAAAGAGACTTACTGGTTTACCAAAGTATACTGTATAAAGGTGTTGGATAAAGGATACACTGATATCAAGGATTGACTTTTGCCTTTACACACTTTCCAAAGAACAATCCACTTGTTCTTTACCAAAGTATACGTGTATAAAGGTGGTTGGATAAAAGGATACACTTGCACTTGATGTGACTTTATCCTTATTCCTTATCCAATACATTTAATGTTCTTGTCGGATCATTAAATGTATGCAACCATATTTGTACGGCACAAAATTCACTGGTGAATTTTGTTGCCTATAAATACAAAGTCATTTCCTTGACAAAAATACTTTTAAGCATTCATTTTGCATTGAAGTGAATTTGTCCAAATACTCTCGATCTTAAACTGGGATACTTCACAACTTTAAGTATCTCGATCCTAAAGAGTTATTTGACAAATATAGATCATTTGTAACTCATAGGTTGTTAGGATATATACTTAATTGTATTATCTTGATTCCGCAACAACCTTGTGTTTTATTTAACATCATAAATAAAATACCCATGAAAAATACATAATGTTCCACTTTATTTGTTTATTGCTTTAAGTCTTGTATTACTTTATTTATATACTTGCATTTATATTAAAGTAATACTAGTCCAATCTAGTGCTTATTAGACTTGTTGTATTTTGCACTTTCCTGGTTAACATCGAATTTAAGGGACTCACAATTAGATCAAACCTTGAGTCATTGGGATACCAAAGACCCAGATTGGGACTACCTTTAAGGTATCTAAAGATTATTTTCACAGCCTTAAGATGAGATTCTTTAGAACTAGCTTGATATCTTGCACAAAGACATGTAGCAAACATAATATCAGGTCTACTAGCAGTTAGATACAGTAATGAGCCTATCATACCCCTATAAGCTGTGATGTCAATAGATTTGTCATTTTTATCTTCACCCAACTTGTCACCAATTCCCATAGGAGTTTTCATAGGTGAGCAATCACTAAAACCAAATTTGTTTAAGAGATCATTAACATATTTTCATTGGTTTATGAAAATTCCATTTTTTGTCTGTTTAACTTGTAAACCCAGAAAATAGTTTTGTTCTCCCATCATGCTCATTTCATACTTTTTAGACATTAATTCAGAAAACTTTTTGCAAAGTCTTTCACTACTAGACCCAAATATGATGTCATCTACATAAAGTTGAACAAGCAGAATATCACCATTATACTTTCTCACAAACAAAGTCTTGTCAACATTACCTCTTTTGAATTTGTTAGCTAACAGAAATTTAGACAAAGTATCATACCATGCTCTTGGAGCTTGCTTCAAACCATAAAGGGCTTTATCAAGATTGAACATATGGTCAGGAAACTTTGAGCTTTCAAAACCTAGAGGTTGTTCAACACAGACTTCTTCTTCCAATTTCCTATTCAGAAATGCACTCTTCACATCCATTTGATAGACTTTGAAGCCTTTGTGAGCTGAGTAGGCCAAAAACATTCTGATTGCCTCTAGTCTTGCCACAGGAGCAAAAGTCTAATCATAATCAATTCCCTCTTCTTGTCTGTAACCAAGAGCTACCAGTCTTGCTTTGTTTCTTGTCACAACTCCCCTTTCATCCATCTTGTTTTTGTAGACCCACTTGGTTCCAATCAAAGTTTTGGAATGAGGTCTTGGAACAAGTTCCCAAACCTTGTTTCTTTCAAACTGTGTCGGCTCATCTTGCATTGCATTCACCCAAGATGGATCTGCCAGAGCTTCTTCAATCTTAATGGGTTCCATCTTGCTCAGAAAATTAACAAACATGCAGTAGAAACATTAGCTGAGTTAATGTTGTTTCTGTGTCTTGACAGCAGTAGAAACATTAACTCAAATATTCCTAATTGTTATTTGAGGGTTCTTGGGAACAAGCAAAACAGTTGCTTGTGGAAAGAACACTCAATTGGTCATTTGAGGGTTCTTGGGAATGAGCAAATAGTTGCTTGTGGAAAGAACACTCAAGTGGTTTGAGAGTTCTCGGGAACAAGCAAATAGTTGCTTGTGGAGAGAACACTCAAACAGTTTGAGAGTTTCTGTGGAAACAAGCAAAAGCATGCTAGTACACAAGAACTCTCAAACAAGGCCAAAACCCTAATGGGCTTATGGGCTTGACATGAGAACACTCAAATCCAATAGGATTTGAGAGTTTTTGTCACTTGCCTATAAATAGAGGGTGTGTGCATGCGCATTTCCACAAGAGGGTAGAGAGAGAAACGAGCAAATCCTAGAGAGAGAAACTATAAGAACACGCATATAGTTATCTTGTGGGTAGTACCCGATCTCACGCACGAACCGCAAACACACACCCGATTTGGACGGCTTATAGACTGCAGATTATCACGTTGGTTGATAAAGTGCGTCCGGAGAGCCGTTTCACTATAGTAACCAAATACGAGTGTTTATGTTCACGCAAAGATATATATATATATATATATATATAAAATATATATATATATATATATATATATCATAAAAGCTAGATATAAAAACCGTGGGTTATCTCGAGGAATTTCCGCACCTCGACATATCCTTAAGTCAATCTCGGTTTGGTAAGACCCGGGGGACTTACATCTTATATCAATATGCTTGGTCCTTGAATGGAGAATATGATTGTTTGTAATTGCTATGGCACTTGTGTTATCACAAAAGATTGGAGTTTTTGAAGCAGTAACACCATAGTCTTGAAGCTGATATTGCATCTAAAGAACTTGAGAGCAACAACTTCCTGCAGCAACATACTCAGCTTCTGCAGTTGAGATAGAAACTGAATGCTGCTTTTTGCTGGACCAGCTTACAAGTCTATTGCCAAGAAATTGACATGCTCCTGAAGTACTTTTTCTATCAATCTTACAGCCTGCAAAGTCAGAATCTGAATAGCCAATTAGATCAAACCTTGAGTCTTTGGGATACCAAAGACCCAGATTGGGACTACCTTTAAGGTATCTAAAGATTATTTTCACCGCCTTAAGATGAGATTCTTTAGGACTAGCTTGATATCTTGCACAAAGACATGTAACAAACATAATATCAGGTCTACTAGCAGTTAAGTAAAGTAATGAGCCTATCATACCCCTATAAGCTGTGGTGTCAACAGATTTGCCATTTTTATCTTCACCCAGCTTGTCACTAGTTCCCATAGGAGTTTTCATAGGTGAGCAATCACTAAAACCAAATTTGTTTAAGAGATCTTTAACATATTTTCATTGGTTTATGAAAATTCCATTTTTTGTTTGTTTAACTTGTAAACCCAGAAAATAGTTTAGTTCTCCCATCATGCTCATTTCATACTTTTTAGACATTATTTAAGAAAACTTTTTGCAAAGTCTTTCACTACTAGACCCAAATATGATGTCATCTACATAAAGTTGAACAAGCAGAATATCACCATTATACTTTCTTACAAAAAAAGTCTTGTCAACATTACCTCTTTTGAATTTGTTAGCTAACAGAAATTTAGACAAAGTATCATACCATGCTCTTGGAGCTTGCTTCAAACCATAAAGGGCTTTATCAAGCTTGAACACATGGTCAGGAAACTTTGAGCTTTCAAAACCTAGAGGTTGTTCAACACAGACTTCTTCTTCCAATTTCCCATTCAGAAATGCACTCTTCACATCCATTTGATAGACTTTGAAGCCTTTGTGAGCAGAGTAGGCCAAAAACATTCTGATTGCCTCTAGTCTTGCCACAGGAGCAAAAGTCTCATCATAATCAATTCCCTCTTCTTGTCTGTAACCAAGAGCTACCAGTCTTGCTTTGTTTCTTGTCACAACTCCCCTTTCATCCATCTTGTTTTTGTAGACCCACTTGGTTCCAATCACAGTTTTGGAATGAGGTCTTGGAACAAGTTCCCAAACCTTGTTTCTTTCAAACTGTGTCGGCTCATCTTGCATTGCATTCACCCAAGATGGATCTGCCAGAGCTTCTTCAATCTCAGTGGGTTCCATCTTGCTCACAAAATTAACAAACATGAAGAAATTGCCTGTTGCTTTTCTTCTTGTCTTGACACCAAAAAGAGGATCACCAATGATCTGATTGATTGGATGACACTTTGTCCATTTGGTTGCATGAGTTGGAGTACCAGCAATAGGGACAATGGACTGATTCAGATTTGAAGGTTAAGCATGATCATCTTGAGGAGTAGGCTGATCAGCTTGGATTGGAGTTGGAGGATCTGAATTAGTTGAAGTGTTATTTGATGGATTTTGAATGTTCTCTTCAACAGGAGCTGGATCAGCTTGCACATTTTCAAAGATTGGAACATCTTCTTCTTCTTCAACCAGTTGCTCCCCCTGAGTTTGAGCATTATTAGCTTCAACTGGAGGATTAGTTGGAGGCTCATTCTAAGGTGTGGCCAGTTCTTCAAAATCAAGATCTTCATCTTCAGGAGGAGAAACTAACTGGCCTTGAACAACCTTCATCAATGCTTACATTAACAGAGTTTTCAATTGTTTTGGTTCTCTTGTTGTAAACTCTGTAAGCCTTCATCATTGTTGCATATCCAAGGAGGATACCTTCATCAGCTTTCTCATCAAACTTACCAAGATGGTCTTTCTGATTTAGAATATAACAAGGACTGCCAAACATTCTAAGGAAACCAATTTCTGGTTTTCTCCCCCTAAGAAGTTCATATGCAGTTTTCTGATGTCTTTTCACAATAAGGGATCTGTTCTGGGTAAAACATGCAGTATGAATTGCTTCAGCCCAGAAGTGTGACTTGACATTGTTTTGAGCCATCATGGATCTGGCAGCTTCAATCAAAGTTTTGTTTCTTCTTTCTGCAACACCATTTTGTTGAGGAGTTCTGGCAGCTGAGTATACTTGAGAAATTCCCTTTTCACTGCAGAATGAATTTAAAGTGATATTATTAAATTCAGTTCCATTACCACTTCTAAGCTGCCTTACAGGCCTTTTGTAGAGAATTTCAGCTTGTTTGATAAAATGAATAATACTGTCAGCAGCTTCACTCTTGTGCTTAAGAAAGATGACCCAGGTATATCTTGAGTATTCATCAACAATGACCAAAGTATAACTCATTCCAGTGAATGAAGGAGTACTTATTGGTCCAAAAAGATCCATATGAAGCAGATCCAAACAATTATCAATGGTTGATCATGTCTTGGATTTGAAAGTAGCTTTGTGTTGTTTGCCTTTCTCACAAGCAGCATACAGCTTGTCCTTCTCATAATTCATTACAGGAAGCCCAGACACCAACTCCTTCCTACACAGCTTGTTGATGTCTTTGAAATTCATATGAGACAACCTTTTATGCCACAACCAGTTCATCTCATCTTGAGTCTTTGACATGAAACACACTTCTTTTGTCACAGTTGGCTTTCTCATGTCAAAAGAATACAAAGACTCATGCCTTTTTGCTTCAAGAACAACATTCCCTTCTAAATCAAGAACAATTCGCTTATCAGCTCGGAATCTCACTTCATAACCAGCATCACACAACTGACTCACACTGATTAGATTGTGCTTCAAAACATTCACATAAGAGACCCTTCTGAAAGTAAGGGGGCCATTTGAAAGAATACCAAACCCTTAAGTCTTTCCTTGAGAATCATCTCCAAATGTAACATTAGGACCAACGCGAATCCTAAAGCTACAGAGCAGGGACTTACATCCGGTCATATGCTTGGAACACCCACTATCCAAGTACCAGGTATGTGCATCATGATTGCCCTGCATGTTCAGTAAGAGATTAGTTCTTTTTGGGAACCCATCCAAGGATGGGTTCACCAGAGCTGACCATCTGGTCTGACTCAGACTGGGAAACAGAACATAACTCTTATCAGATTTGGACACCCATTGTTGCTTGATCTGACCTTTACCAGATTTAAATTTTTTCCTAGCAACATCTAGAGTTTACTTTTTAGCAAAACCTTTGCCTATTCCAGATTTCTTGCATTCAACTCTTAATTTTCTTTGATCAACAATATTAGGATCAAAAACATTTTTAAGAAAATTAACATCAGTTGAAACCTCACCAGTTCTGGACTCTATCAATTTTGAAATCATTTTATCAGAGTCAGACTTGGTATCTTTAGTAACAGACACAGATTTTGTTTGTGACATTAGATTCTGAGAACCAGATTTCCCTTTCTTTGAAAGCTTTATCTTCTCTTTTGGAACGCTATGATCTCTAACCTTTCTTTTGTTTTTCTTTGAATTGCCATTGTTTGTTTTTGACTTAGAATCAGACTGAGAAATAGTTAATTTAGATAGATCAAGACTCTCTTCAGGTTTTAAAACAATAACCTTATCAGCTTTAGACACAGCTTCAGCAATGGTCTGACCAATGGTTTCAGGATCATCAAATCCAATACCAAATTTCTGAACCAACTTAATTGGTTTAGAATTTTTCCCTATGGTCTGGACTTTAGGAGGAGAGGGAGGCTGATAACAAGGCTCCATAGCATAGACTTCACTAATGGCTATGGCCCTATCATAGTCACCATCAAAAATAGCTTTGATCTGATGAGGGATTTGATCATTTACACACTTAGCGGTTCTTTTAGAACAGATACACCATGACTCAGTTATGTGCTTAACTTTTAAAACTTTTCATTCTCAGACATATTAGCTAAGGAAATTATCTCAGGTGGAGCAGTCTGACTGGTAGATGCCTGCTCAGCTGACTCAGATTGCTGTTGGATTTTGACAAGATCTTCAACAAACTTTTGAGTAGCTTCTTTGGCCATAAAACACTTGGCATCTTCAAAGACTTCATCATCAGATGAGGTGGCACTCTCAGCCCAGTCTTTGGCTACCAAACTCTTCTCACTCTTCTCAACCTTCTTACTCAGCTCAGCCACTTCTGCCTTCAGGGCTCTATATTTGCTCTTGTGCTTAGAGTATTTTTCACTCTTTCCACCTTTGGATGACCCAGCTTGTGAAGACCCTTTAGATCTACAATCTCCTGCCATGTGTCCAGTCTTGCCACACTTGTAACAAGTGACTTTGGACATGTCAAATGGCTTATTGGTCTTATCAGCTTGGCCAGTCTTTCCTCTTACTTTGTATTTTCGAAAGGCTCCACTCCTTACCCTTTCAGCCAACATGGCTACAACATTCTCCAGACCATCATCATTAGATGGCACAAGTTTAGATTCAGCACAAACAGAGTTAGTGTTAGAAATCATAGGAACTGCATCATTGGTACAAGGAATGATCTCATTACTTATTGAGCTAGGGTGTTCAGTCATAGATGCAACAAGTGCAGTAGCAGGCTGACTGTAAGAATCACCCATAACAATCAACTTTTCAGCCTCTGAACATTCTTGGTTATGAAGTAAACCAAAAACTCCAGGGAGATCAACATCTTGATAAATAGAACTCAGCTTAACAGAAGAAATATAGTTATTCCATTTACATGGTAGAGAATCAAGAAATTTACTCTTTAAAACATCATTTTTCTTAACAATTCCTACTGCATCTAAATCATTAACCAATGCATTAAAGCGGGTGTGAGTATCAGTTAAGGATTCATTTCTTAATGAGGAAAATCTCTCATACTTCCTAGTTAAAGTTGTTATAGTGGATTCCATGGAAGTAGAGCAACCCTCAAACATGATAGTCAGAGTACCCCACATTTTCTTAGCTGTTGAACACATTTTAATAGAATGGTAAATATCTTTGGGCACAACTTGGACAATGAAATTTTTAGCCTTCACATCCAAGTTTGCCAATCTCCTATCCTCATCCGCCCAATCTGCCTTGTCCTTAACAATAGATTTGACAGTGGCAGGAATGGTTGGTTGACCATCTCTGACCACAACATCAACCACAAGGGTCTGTGTAGGAACATAAGGACCATCCGCAAGGATGTCAGGCATATTGTTATCGATGGATTCAAGGAACAAAGATATACGACCTTTCCACCCACTGAAATCATCTTTGTCAAACATGGGTGGTGTTTTGGTCAGAAATTACTTAAGATAATCAACCTTGAAGACCTAAATCAATTATGTAACCAAACTTTCATTCGTGAGGTTAAGGGCTTGTAAAATAGAGAGTTTCAAAGATGCGTTGTAAATAAAAGACTTGTAAAAGATTTATGTCGACTAAGCAAGGGTTTAAAGGACAAAGATAATCGTAAATATTAGATCTAAATACGGTAAAATAATGTAAAGAACAAGTTATAATGCAAATTAAAGTAAAGATTGAATAAAAGCAAGAAAAAGGTAAAGATTAAGGAACAAGAACACCGAGATTTGTTATCGAGGAAAAGCCCTTAATCCTTTTGGATTGCCGGCATAAAAACCCCGGGAGGAAGCAATCGTCCTTGCCTTTGTTCTCTTATTAATTATTGTTAAAATGATTACAATGGTGGAACTTAGTTGATCGATTAATGCTAAGTGTGTGAGAAAAAGAAGAGAATGCAGAGAATTGTGTGTGAGTACAAGTGAGCAGATGTGTTGCAAGATAAGATTAGATGTCCTATATCGATCAACCTTGTTCGTTTATATAGACCTAGCGGCTAACTAACTATGCGAAATATTAGGGATCTTCTAGGTCTTCATTATTGAGACGTTGAATAGTATCTTGACTGGTCAAGTGTACGTTAAAGTCCTTTCTCCTCATGCTGATATCAACTAGAAGTCCGATTATGTTGCATGATCAGGTCTTCTTTGCTTGTTGATGAATAATCCCATGTGTTAATTCCATTTTGCACCGTTGGAGATATTTCCCATAACCAAATAGCGAATATTCTGGAGTCTGCACAAGTAACTCACGCGGAATTAAAAATAACAAGTATATTATACCGTTAGTAACATGTTCAGTAAGTCACAAGAATATTATCGATGTCAAGATCTTAGCATATAAGGATCTTGGTAGTTCAAGATATTGATACATGAAATTTCACCCATAACAATTGTCCCCAAAGTTATTTTAATTTAAACCCTTATGTTGAAATAACTTTGAAGCTTCTAGAGAAAGCTTTGACCCAAGTCAAACAAAGAAATAAAACTAACTTAAAGATAAAACGCGTGTAAGTTGGAAAACCAAGAGTTAATTTAGGCGACATGATTTGACAGCTTTCACATCGACGGTTCAATTTCTATCTTCTCACCCCTCTATATAAGCCCATAGTTTTTACCACTTGCAAATCTACAAATAGTTGTTCATTTCTCTAAAAACACATTTTCCGAATCATGTCTTCTTTAAGATCTTTAGGAGATTTCCTTCAAGAGGTAAGTCTAAAGTACTTTTATTTTAACTATCTTTTTCTTATTTCTTATACATTTTTGTATTATTTTTCAGTCCTTTGTTGAACTAGATAAGAAGCAGACTGCCAAAGACAAAATGAATGATGATATCATAACAACGATGCAAAGTTTAATAGATTCCTATAAGGAATCTGTTCAAACAGAAAAGAAATGGGTTTACAAGTGAAGGCAAGCTTGGAGGCTAAGATCAAGGTTCTGAACACTCTTCTGAAAGAGATGTGCATTCAACTTGGTTCAACTCAAGAAGAACTCAAAGATACAAAACAAGATTTGGATCAAGTGAAGTCAATCTTTGAGATTCTAAAGGAAACACATCCCGAAGTTTATTGGGATGCTTTCTTGTAGGGTGTTTTAGACTTTATGGGCGATAATGGATATATGGTCAAGGTCGGAGCCCATATTTTTACCACTTCAATCTACAAATAGTTGTTCATTTCTCTAAAAACACATTTTCCGAATCAGTCTTCTTTGCTTGTTGATGAATAATCCCATGTGTTAATTCGATTTTGTTGCATGATCAGGTCTTCTTTGCTTGTTGATGAATAATCCCATGTGTTAATTCCATTTTGCACCGTTGGAGATATTTCCCATAACCAAATAGCGAATATTCTGGAGTCTGCACAAGTAACTCACGCGGAATTAAAAATAACAAGTATATTATACCGTTAGTAACATGTTCAGTAAGTCACAAGAATATTATCGATGTCAAGATCTTAGCATATAAGGATCTTGGTAGTTCAAGATATTGATACATGAAATTTCACCCATAACAATTGTCCCCAAAGTTATTTTAATTAAACCCTTATGTTGAAATAACTTTGAAGCTTCTAGAGAAAGCTTTGACCCAAGTCAAACAAAGAAATAAAACTAACTTAAAGATAAAACGCGTGTAAGTTGGAAAACCAAGAGTTAATTTAGGCGACATGATTTGACAGCTTTCACATCGACGGTTCAATTTCTATCTTCTCACCCCTCTATATAAGCCCATAGTTTTTACCACTTGCAAATCTACAAATAGTTGTTCATTTCTCTAAAAACACATTTTCCGAATCATGTCTTCTTTAAGATCTTTAGGAGATTTCCTTCAAGAAGTAAGTCTAAAGTACTTTTATTTTAACTATCTTTTTCTTATTTCTTATACATTTTTGTATTATTTTTCAGTCCTTTGTTGAACTAGATAAGAAGCAGACTGCCAAAGACAAAATGAATGATGATATCATAACAACGATGCAAAGTTTAATAGATTCCTATAAGGAATCTGTTCAAACAGAAAAGAAATGGGTTTACAAGTGAAGGCAAGCTTGGAGGCTAAGATCAAGGTTCTGAACACTCTTCTGAAAGAGATGTGCATTCAACTTGGTTCAACTCAAGAAGAACTCAAAGATACAAAACAAGATTTGGATCAAGTGAAGTCAATCTTTGAGATTCTAAAGGAAACACATCCCGAAGTTTATTGGGATGCTTTCTTGTAGGGTGTTTTAGACTTTATGGGCGATAATGGATATATGGTCAAGGTCGGAGCCCATATTTTTGAACTCTTTTGATGTTTAGGTTTCCAGGAATTTGAATTGATAGTGGTTGTGTTTAGTAGAATAACAATGTTTAGGAGGGGGGAAGATCAATCTGGAATGATTGATCAAGGATGTAAAAAACTGCTTTCGAGTAGTTTTTATGAATGTACATATAACTAATGAATGAAAGTTTCTTTTGATCCATTTTTATTTCGAGCGTGAATATCAAACATGTTATTTAAGGGCAAAATAGGTAAATAACACATAAAGCAATGATGTCACGTTGCAGTTAATTATTACTCTTAACTTACTTGACCTTTCAAACAGTAAACAATCAAATCGAAAGAGTAAATAAAGAGTTAGATACATGCACCTTTTTAAGTGTAATTAAGATTCCACTTGTAGGCTATGATCTCTAGCTTCCAATGTCTTTAATGGTCGTCAGACTTCAATTATTTTTTATCGAAGCCCTGTATTAAAAAATAATATGTGTGGGATAGGATTAATTTCGGTGTGGATTAAAATTAAGAAGGGAATTCTTAATTTCAATATTTGCTTATGGACTTTGGTGTCTAAGATTTGGAGGGTGTCTCCATATCTTAAACTTGCATGGGTGGCGTGGTTAGACAATTCGTGTGTATGGGTAACGGGTGGCGTGGTTAGCCAATTCGGGAGATCGATGGTAACACCGACAACCAACAGAATTAATTTCGATGACCTTGGAATTTAACCCTTCAACCATGAAATTAATTAACGTGTGACACGGGCGAATTTAAGAGAAGGTGAAAACCTTCAACCAAAAGTTGGCGTGAAAGCCAAAAGGTGAAGACCTTGTTCCACGTTGTTATGCTTGTCTTTGTTGATAGTGATCACTCTTCAAGTTCCTTGATCTACAAAACAAATTCTTAGAAACTGGTGTTAGCCTTTTGGCTAACGCCACTCCGACGCTCAAATCAATATCATCATTTTGAAAAAATAATATGTGTAGGATAGGATTAATTTCGGCGTGGATTAAAATTAAGAAGGGAATTCTTAATTTCAATATTTGCTTATGGACTTTGGTGTCTAAGATTTGGAGGGTGTCTCCATATCTTAAACTTGCATGGGTGGCGTGGTTAGCCAATTTCGGGAGATCGATGGTAACACCAACAACCAACAGAATTAATTTCGATGACCTTGGAATTTAACCCTTCAACCATTAAATTAATTAACGTGTGACACGGGCGAATTTAAGAGAAGGTGAAAACCTTCAACCAAAAGTTGGCGTGAAAGCCAAAAGGTGAAGACCTTGTTCCACGTTGTTATGCTTGTCTTTGTTGATAGTGATCACTCTTCAAGTTCCTTGATCTACAAAACAAATTCTTAGAAACTGGTGTTAGCCTTTTGGCTAACGCCACTCCGACGCTCAAATCAATATCATCATTTTGAAAAAATAATAATGAAAGAAATAAAAGCATAAAGAAATATAGAAAAAGTATTAGAATAAGAAATCATACCTGATTTTGTCAAAAGATAAAATAAATTACACATGATATGCTTTAAGATGTATAGCATTCCAAGCTCTTGGAACTAAAGTACCTTCCATATCTTGAAGCCAATAAGATCCCTTACCAGCCTCAGCTTCAATCAAATAAGGACCTTCCCATTTTGGATTAAACTTGCCATCTGGTTTGGCCAAGACTTTCTTAAGAACTAAATCACCAACTTGAAATCGTCTTAATCTCAAGTTTTTATTATAGGATTTAGTAATTCTTTGTTGGTAAGCTGCTATCCTTATCTTAGTTCTTTCTCTAACTTCATTTATACCTTCAAGATCTTCAAGCAGCAGTTCTTTTGTCTTCTCATAAGTTAACAAATTAACTCTAGCAGTAGGAAAATCCATTTCAGTAGGTAGAACTGCCTCTGCTCCAAAAACTAGTGAAAATGGCGTTTGTGCAGTGGCACTTTTTGAAGTTGTGCGATCAGCCTATAGGACAAATGGTAGTTCTTCAACCCATTTTCCATTTGCTTGTCCCAGTCTCTTCTTTAAATTATTTATAATAATTTTGTTTCTTGATTCTGCCTGACCATTAGCTTGTGGATGAACTGGAGTGGAGGTAATCATCTTTATGCCCCATCTTTCACAGAAGTTTGTGGTATTTCTTCCAATGAATTGTGACCCATTGCCACAAATGATTTCGGCTGGCACTCCAAATCTTGTCAATATATTCTTCTTTGTTGGTAAGCTGCTATCCTTATCTTAGTTCTTTCTCTAACTTCATTTATACCTTCAAGATCTTCAAGCAGCAGTTCTTTTGTCTTCTCATAAGTTAACAAATTAACTCTAGCAGTAGGAAAATCCATTTCAGTAGGTAGAACTGCCTCTGCTCCAAAAACTAGTGAAAATGGCGTTTGTGCAGTGGCACTTTTTGAAGTTGTGCGATCAGCCTATAGGACAAATGGTAGTTCTTCAACCCATTTTCCATTTGCTTGTCCCAGTCTCTTCTTTAAATTATTTATAATAATTTTGTTTCTTGATTCTGCCTGACCATTAGCTTGTGGATGAACTGGAGTGGAGGTAATCATCTTTATGCCCCATCTTTCACAGAAGTTTGTGGTATTTCTTCCAATGAATTGTGACCCATTGCCACAAATGATTTCGGCTGGCACTCCAAATCTTGTCAATATATTCTTCTTAATGAAAGATATGACACGTGTCTCGTGAATTTTGGCATATGCTTCAGCCTCAATCCATTTGGAGAAATAATCTGTCATAGCTAAAAAATATTTCTTTCCATCAGAAGATTCAGTCATTGGCCCAACAATATCCATTCCCCATTTCATAAATGGCCATGGTGATAGAACTGGATACATGGGTTCAGCTGGCTGATGATGAATGTTGCTATGCCTTTGACAAGCATCACATTTCTTTGCATATTCCTCAACATCTCGCTTCATGGTTGGCCAATAATAACCTGTTCTTAAGATCTTAGAATATAATGATCTTCCAGCTGTGTGATTTCCACATTCCCCTTCGTGTATATCCTTGAGAACTTCATTAATCTCAGGATGTTCTAGGCATCTAAGATATGGTCCTGCAAGAGACTTTTTATACAAAATACCATTGATCATAGAATAATGTGCTGTTTTCATACGAAAGGCCTTTGGATTTTCATCTTTAGGGATTGTCCCATTATTAATGTATTCTATTATTGGTGTAATCCATGAATCTTGATTGTCCCCAGCATTTTCAGGTTCATCATTCTGACTTGCTAATATATTGGTTGATTCGTTTTCTATTGCTGGGTATAATACATGTATTATAGGAATTTTAGTATCCGGTGACATCTTAAGTGTTGACCCTAGATTTGCTAAAGCATCAGCCTCAGTATTTTCTTCTCTAGGTACTTGTTCTATGTCAAATAAATCAAAATTTTCTGCTAGTTTCATAACTATTTCCAAATCTTGCATTAATTTTTCACCTTTTTCAGCATAAGTTCCGTTAAAATGATTTGCTAAGAGTAAGGAATCTACATATACCTTAAGATTTCTAATATTCATATCCTTAGCTAATTGCATGCCAGAAATTAAAGCTTCATATTCTGCCTCATTATTAGTAGCTATAAAATGACAATTCACTGCTTGGGGTATGATATCCCCCTGTGGCGATTTTAGTATGATACCTAGTCCAATTCCTTTAACATTAGCTGCACCATCAGTATATAGTACCCATTTTTCAGTGGTTTCTTCTAACATTTTAACCTCTAAGTCTACCTCAAGTTGCAAGTCACTACTAAAATTAGCCACAAAGTCTGCTAAAGCTTGGGATTTTATAGCGGTTCTAGGTTCATAAATTAAATCAAAAGCACTTAATTTCACAGACCATTTAGCCATCCTACCAGATACTTCAGGTTTTCTTAGTACACATTTTATAGGATAATTTGTTTTAACATGTATAGCATGCGTTTCGAAGTAATGCCTAAGTTTAGTAGATGCCATAACTAATGCAAGTATAAGTTTTTGGAGATGGGAGTACCTGGTTTCGGCATCAATTAAACCTTTACTTACATAGTAAACCGGCTGTTGATGTCATTCCAATTCTTTGACCAGAACAACGCTCACTGCATTTTGGGAAACTGCCAGGTAGAGATATAAAGGCTCACCATCTTCAGGCTTCACCATCAATGGTGGGGTGGAAAGATATTTCTTTAACTCTTGAAAAGCCTCTTCTTACTTTTCTCCCCATTCGAATTTTTATTTAGAGCTGCTAATCTTCCCGTCAGTCTTTGCACATCTTTAGCATTTGATAGAGATTTGAGGTTCAAGATAGCTTTAATTTGTTTCGGGCTTGCCTCTATCCCTCTTTTGGTGACCATATATCCCAAGAATTTTCCAGCACCAACTCCAAAATTACACTTAGCAGGGTTCAGCTTCATATTGTATTTATCTAGGATGTTGAATGCTACTTCAAGATCTTTCAAATGATCTTCAACCTTCTTGGACTTGACAACCATATCATCTATGAATACCTCCATCGTATCCCCCAGTTGGTCCTTGAACATCATGTTGACCAACCTCTGGTACGTTGCACCTGCATTTTTAAGACCAAATGGCATAGCGATATAACAATAAATACCTGTTGGTGTCATAAAAGCAGTGGCTTCTTGATCTTTAGGCTCCATCTGAATTTGCTGAAATCCAGAAGAAGCATCCATGAATGTGAGCATCTCATGGCCAGAAGTTGCATCTACCATAGCATCTATGTGTGGCAGTGGAAAAGGATCTTTTGGGCAGGCCGTATTAAGATCTGTGAAGTCCACACAGACTCTCCATTTTCCATTCTTCTTTTGAACTACCACCACGTTTGCTAACCATTCAGGAAATTTTACTTCCCTTATCATCTTTGCTTTTAGTAATCATTCCACGTCTTCTTGAATAATTGTATTTCTCTCTGGAGCAAACTTCCTTCTCTTTTGTTGAATTGACTTGAAACTCTTATCTATTCCAAGCTTGTGCATAATGACATCTTTGGAAATCCCTGTCATATCTTCTTGCTTCCAAACAAAAGTCTTCATCCTGGCTTTTAGGAAATCAGCAAGCTTGACTTCCAATTCTTCTGATATTTTTGCCCCCACTAGTACTTTGATGTTAGGATCTTCAAGAACCAGATTAATTTCTTTAACATCTTGCTCCTCTGGTAAAATTACATCAAAGTCTCCTTTCTATAATTGCTATTGTGAAGTTGGCTTAGCAGCTGACTTCATGGTAGAAGTATAGCATTCTTTTGCTTCTTGCTGATCTCCCTTTACGGTGACCACTCCCCAAGGTGTTGGCAGTTTAACACATTGATGATAATTGGATGGTACCGCCTTCATTTCATGAATCCACGGTCTGCCTAAGATAATATTGCATCGTGGGAAAGAATTGTTTTGGACAAAAATTACCTAAGATAATTTTGTGAAAGGATTCAAGATAATTTTCTGACCAAAGATTTGTAAGTGAGGTCAGGTGTTTAGGATCTTCAAATAAAATAAGATTTTTGTTAAAGAAAGTAATACGAAACAAGAGTTTTTGGTAAAAAGAGTTTGTGTAAATCCTTGAGACAGAATTATAGCAATAAAAGATGAAATTCGTTAAAGATAAGAATAACAAGACTAAAGATCAGCGCTATGATCCTAATTTGATAATAAATGTGAAGATAATAACGACACCAGAATTTTGTTGACGGGGAAAAACTCTTGATTCAATTAAGAAATCTTAGGTAAAAAACCCCGGGAGGAATCAATCGTTCCTACCTGTGTTCGTTTATTATTATTGGTTTAGGATTACAATACAATCAATTAGAAGTGATTTGATCGAGCTAATAATCGTAAAAGAAAATAAGAGTGCAGTGAATAAGTGTGTGCGAGTACAAGTGAGAGCAAGCAGTTATCCCTATCTCGATCAAATGCACTGTATTTATAATAAAGACTAATAACTAATCTTCCGAAAAATCTGGGATCTCCCGTGTTACATTCTTCAACGTGTTTAGACTTAGCAAGTGAACGTTGAGTCTTTCTTGACGCATTGATCTTCAAATTAGTTCTGATTTCCAAGGGAGACTAAGTAAAGAACACGTTTGATTTTCCTTGATAAGCTGAACGATATTTTTGAATCGTTGAGATCCTAAATTCAACCGTTAGAGTTTCCTCAGCATCCTGGATAGTATTCTTGATATCAGGATCCTACAAAATATAAAAACATGTTCGAAAGCAATTGTAAGATTCGTCAGACATCTTTGAGTCAGGATCCTAATTATGAAATTTGACCCTAAACAATTGTCCCCAAAATTTATATTCATTAGTGCATAAATGAAATATAAATTTTAAGTTTTGCTCGAGAAGCATCCAAATGAGTTTTTTATTCAATCTTGATTGCGTATCCAGAGAGTTAATGCACAAGTGGTGCGTTGCACAGTGCGATCAGTCAGAAATAATGAGTAAAATTTAATTTACTCGGCTTGATTAGACGTTATCCTATCCCTTTGTCTTCCCATCAACGCTTATCCTTTTCCCCTATTTAAACTCAACAATACTCCAAACCTATTTCAAAAAATCTTCTTTTCATCTTTTCCAAAAATCTTTTCTCACAAAATTTTTCAAAAACATCATGTCTTCATCTTCCAGTCCTGTTTGGAAGAACAAGGTAAAAAAAATTTTTATTTTATTTTTTATAAAAGTTTTTCTCTGATCATTTCTTTTGTTTTTTCATCATCTCGAGGAAATCATCGAACGCTGCGGGGAACAAGCCCTGAAGAATAACGATCTCTTGAAGAACATTGATGGCTGCCTAATGTCTTCAATGGCGATCTGCAAATCTCATCAGCAACTCACTCTGGAGATTATCACCAAATGGGGTGAAGATCTGAATGCCTTGAAGGGAGAAATTCTTCAAGCCCATGACTAGGGATGGCAAATTAACCCGTACCCGATGGGGAAAACCGAAACCCGATACTTTTGGGCCGGGTTCGGGGACGGTATACGGGTCTAGGGCCGGGTATGCGGATAGTTTTGATTATTTTAGCGGGTTCGGGTCCGGTACGGTTTTAAATAAAACCCGAACCTGACCCGTTTACCCGAAACCCGCCCCGAACCCGTATACCCGACCCATATATATTACATAACATAATAATAATATGTTTATATAATAACTACTTTATATCGAAATTACATGCAACTAGTTAATTCAGTTAGCATTTTATTTTGTGCTTTATAATATTATCTCAAAATTTGGTAATGTGGAATTGTCGGAACAAAAAATTAGTCAAAAGTAAAGTTCACTTACTAATAAATGAACGTCAATACTAATCAGTAGTGTTCGCAATTTATTTTAGCAATAGATCATATCATTACTACAAATATTATGACTAAAATTTCAAAAGATAATACTAATAATGGATACCCGATTATCCGCGGGGAAACCCGTTATCCGGCGGTTAGTTAATAAATGGGGACCCGGCGAGTCCGGGTCCGGGTATGGGAGGGTGATTTTTAATCGGGTCCGGGTCCGGGATTACCTAAACCCGGCCCATACCCGGCCCGATGCCATCCCTACCTATGACGAACTCAACCATGCCAGGAGGAGTTGAAGAAAGCCAAAATTGATTTGTTCTACATGAAATCTGTGGTGTCTATCTTGAAGAAGAAATACCCTGATGTGGATGCTAGGCTTGCAGATGAAATCCTATAGGGCTCATCATAGTTTTTCTAAGTTTTAGGTTTGACTCTTTTGAAAGTAGCTACTGTACATGTAACATGATCTATATGAATCGTAGTAGGCTACCGTTCCTCGATGATGAATAAAAAAGTTTTCTATTTTATTTTCACAAGTATGCGTACCTTTCATTCCTTGTCAAAAGCAAATCCTGCAAATTCCAAAAAGATTCAGGATTTCGAATGACATACCTTGATGATGACTGTCAGAAACATTTTTTAATTCTTGATTTCCTGTTTTAAGAAAATACACTAGAGAAAGAAATTCGTTTGTTAATTGGTTGTGAATAATAGAGAGATTATCCCTATTCTTTTTGACGACAGCGTAACTGTCAAACTAGTTGAGTTGATTGAAAAATCAGCAACCATTTGAATATTCCCGATCATGAGGGTCTACCCATAACCAGGAATTTTTATGACGTGCGACCCGGGCGGAAATGAGTTGTTAGTGTTAACCTTGACATTCGAGAATGTGAACCCTTCAACCTAGGATTGAAGTTTTAGTTCAATCCACTGTAGTTCGTTTAAGGACAAAACTTAGGAGAAATCGTTTCCGTTGAAGAAGATTCCTTGAGTATACGCTTGTGATCTTCATCCCTTAGTGTTAGGATCCTGGATGTTAAAATCCTGCAGAAGATCATAAGAGAAAAAAGAGGCTAAAGATTGACGTCAGCCCTTTTGGCTAACGCCACTCCGACGCTCAAGTCAGTATCATGGTTTTGTAAAATCAAATTAATAAAGATAAGATTATCTATTGATAATATGCTTTAAGGTAGATTGCGTTCCATGCCCTTGGGATCATTCTCCCATCTGGTTCTTGCAACCAATAGGATCCTTTGCCTGGTTCTGCTTCTATAAAGTAGGGACCTTCCCATTTAGGGGCAAGCTTTCCATCAGCTTTATTAGTTGTATTTTTGAAAGCTCTGGGATTTTCTTGTTCTGGGATAACGCCTTCTTGAAGATATTTCATTATTGGATTTGTCCAAGATTTTGGGTTGTCCCCAGAACTTGATTCTTCTGAGTCTTGATCATCAATTGCTTTAACTTGTAAAGTCTCTATGGCCGGTCTCATGATCTTTATAATTGGTATTTTAGTATCGGGTGGAATCTTAAGTGAAGATCCTAGATAGGCTAAAGCATCCGCCTCTATGTTTTCCTGTCTTGGAACCTATTCTATGCTAAACATTTCGAAACTTTCTGCTAATTTTTTCACAATGTCTAAATAAGCTATCAGTTTCTCGCCTTTAACTGAATAAGATCCATTAAAATGATTAGCTAACAACAATGAATCCACATAAACTTGTAAGCTTTTGATACCCATATTCTTAGCTAATTCTAATCCTGCTATTAAGGCTTCATATTCTGTTTCATTATTAGTAGCTGGAAATTCGCAATTAATAGATTGAGGTAGCATATCCCCCTGTGGCGATTTTAGTATGATTCCTAATCCTATTCCTCTTACATTAGCTGCGCCATCAGTATGTAAAGTCCATTTTTCAGTATTTTCTGTTAGCATTTTTACTTCTAAGTCTGCTTCTTGTTGTAAATCACTAGTAAAATCAGCCACAAAATCAGCTAAAGCTTGGGACTTAATAGCAGTTTGTTAGAAATGAAAATGAGCTTAATTGAAGGTTTAATGGAGGATTTAGGTTAGTGTGTGTAAAGTGTGTTTGTGTGTGAAAGAGAGGTTGAAGATGAAGTTTAGAGAGAGAAAATAAGGTTAGAGAGATGTAAGTATGGAATTATGTGTTAAAGGCTTAGTTACATGATTAGTTACAAGGGGTTTATATATGACTAATATAAGTTTCACCTAGACCCCTTGTACTTTAACAATAAAATCAAATGTAACTCTATTTACAATTAAACACCACTAATTTATATTTCTAACAATCTCCCCCTTGATGTTGAATTGTAAATGTTGCATCGTCTTCGGTCTTTAAATAACATGATGAACCCATTTGTTGAAAATCTTCAATGTTGATTGGACTTTGAAGCTTTCTCATTGTCTTCAATGTCTTGTATCAACCTTGACTTTGAATCTTCTCAGCAAACAAATATTCTTGACGATGACTTTTAAAATCTTGATCTTCTCTTGCAACTTTGAATACTTTGAAAGCATCTTTGAAATCTCTGTAGCTTTTGTGCTTTCACAACTTGAACTTTTGAATGTTGATTTCAACTTGATGTTGCTTGGAGAAGTAACTTGAACTTTGAGTAGCATGCGGAAGCTTGGTTTTGACTTTGAATTCCTTGAATTCTTTTGGTATTGCGGAGGCTTGATTTAACTCTGATTTCTTTTGGCTTTGCGGAAGCTTGGTTTTGACCTTGAAATCTCTTGGCATTATGGAAGCTTGGTTTTGGAATGCGGAAATTTCATTTCTTTGTCTAACTTGTCTCTGAATCAACAAACATCTTGGAGCACTTGATTCTTTGATCAATTATCATTTGCTCCCCCTCAATCAAACATTTCTTTCTTGGAGCAACTTATCAACCAAACGAATTATCTTCAAATTTCTTGCTCCCCCTCAAACAAACAATCATTTCGGAGCATATTTAACGACTCATGAGTTTATCTCTTGCTCCCCCTCAAATTAACAATCTCTTCAAACTATGAATCTTCTCAAGACATTAAACAAACTTAGCTATCACAAGTATCAACAAACGAACAATCTCCATTCAATCTCAAACTCTTCTAATCATCAAACAATGGTCAATTAAATAAATCTTTCATTATGCGGAAGCTTGGTTTGACCTTGAAATCTCTTGGCATTATGGAAGCTTGATTTAACTTTGAATTCTTTTGGCTTTGCGGAAGCTTGGTTTTGACCTTGAAATCTCTTGGCATTATGGAAGCTTGGTTTTGGAATGCGGAAATTTCATTTCTTTGTCTAACTTGTCTCTGAATCAACAAACATCTTGGAGCACTTGATTCTTTGATCAATTATCATTTGCTCCCCCTCAATCAAACATTTCTTTCTTGGAGCAACTTATCAACCAAACGAATTATCTTCAAATTTCTTGCTCCCCCTCAAACAAACATCTTGGAGCACTTGATTCTTTGATCAATTATCATTTGCTCCCCCTCAATCAAACATTTCTTTCTTGGAGCACTTGATTCTTTGATCAATTATCATTTGCTCCCCCTCAATCAAACATTTCTTTCTTGGAGCAACTTATCAACCAAACGAATTATCTTCAAATTTCTTGCTCCCCCTCAAACAAACAATCATTTCGGAGCATATTTAACGACTCATGAGTTTATCTCTTGCTCCCCCTCAAATTAACAATCTCTTCAAACTATGAATCTTCTCAAGACATTAAACAAACTTAGCTATCACAAGTATCAACAAACGAACAATCTCCATTCAATCTCAAACTCTTCTAATCATCAAACAATGGTCAAATTTCCAATAAATCTTTCAAATATCGACCATGTACAACATCTTGAATATACTCGATTTCGAATCAATCCTTTAACTTTCTCGAAACAATCTCTAAACTTAGCACGATAATTATTCACTCTCTTCACCTAAACTTACGATCCTTTGAACATCCAAACACAACAATCATCCTCGAACAAATTCTATCAATCAAATTCTACCTAAACCTTGAAATCTCTTGGCATTATGGAAGCTTGGTTTTGGAATGCGGAAATTTCATTTCTTTGTCTAACTTGTCTCTGAATCAACAAACATCTTGGAGCACTTGATTCTTTGATCAATTATCATTTGCTCCCCCTCAAACAAACAATCATTTCGGAGCATATTTAACGACTCATGAGTTTATCTCTTGCTCCCCCTCAAATTAACAATCTCTTCAAACTATGAATCTTCTCAAGACATTAAACAAACTTAGCTATCACAAGTATCAACAAACGAACAATCTCCATTCAATCTCAAACTCTTCTAATCATCAAACAATGGTCAAATTTCCAATAAATCTTTCAAATATCGACCATGTACAACATCTTGAATATACTCGATTTCGAATCAATCCTTTAACTTTCTCGAAACAATCTCTCAACTTAGCACGATAATTATTCACTCTCTTCACCTAAACTTACGATCCTTTGAACATCCAAACACAACAATCATCCTCGAACAAATTCTATCAATCAAATTCTACCTAAACCTTGAAATCTATCTATCAATCATTTAAACATTTCTCCCCCTTATGATGAATATGTGAAACGTGTTCATCATACAATAATGATTGATAGCATAAACGGTAGATGCCAACAAACAACAATCAAGCAAAGTAACCCAACCCAATTCCCAATTCCCAATGAACCTATTGGTGAACTAGAATGTAAGGTTGCGTTGTTGGAAAAAAACAATTTTTATATGGTGTTTGTGTTCTTTGTGTTTGTGTGAAGAGAAATGAAAACCGGATAAAAATGATCCGTTAACACAACCAAAAATCAAAAGGATTAATGGTGTGGCCTAAAAATACGATTACTATTTTCAGGACTTCCCATTGTCATCGAGAAATGCACAAAGATTATCTCTAAATGGGTCTGTCTATGGCTTTTCAACCGATAGATTGTTTTAAAGAATGTAATACATGGTCAGTGTCACAAAGGCGTTCAATAACCATGTCTTACTATCCTCAAAGACTTTTGGGAAAATAACTCCGAGGTCACATAGACTTCTCGTTTACTCAACAAGTTCATAAAATGAAAATGTGAGACCTACGTTCAACGTTGGAAAAGATGTTAGCATTGGTAGGATTTCCATTCGATCATCGTGGAATATCAATAATATGATATCACTACGAATGTTCTGGCAATATCACAAAGATATGCAATGTCACAAAGACATATAAAGACTCATTGTGACCTAGACAAATGAAAGAATATTTCAAGTACGCTCTAGACCCAATAAGTGATCAAATGAAGTCGGGGACCGGAGTAGAGTGTCTCCCTTTTTCAATATCAACATCTTCCAAATGAAGAGTCGATAGAAATGTGAAAATCTCCGTGAGAATAAAACAAGTATTTGTTAAGAAACACTTGAGTGGTTAGGAAAAGATGTGCATTGCTTCACTGGGTCCATGAAGTCTTCTTCAATATCGAGAAATCAACAAATGAAATCCGATAGGAACGTGTTGACCCGGCTTTTTAAGAATTTTAGGGAGGGCTTTTAATTCTTTTAGCCCTTTCTCTCATCATTTCACCGTAACCTCTCACTTTTCGACTACTCCCTCATGTCCTATTTGCACAAACATCATCACCATGCTCATAAACCCTCACAATCTAAGAATTGAGATTTGAACTCCGGGGTTAGATCTCATCGGCGATGACAAGATCATGGAGTATTTATGAGTGGCCTAAACTCTCATGTGCAAATCTAACACCGAACTTCTTTGAATATGATCGAAAATGGTTTGAAAATCTTCCAACATGTTTTAAAAATGGAAAATGAGTTTAAACACTTGGAAGTTTTGTTTTTATAAACAAACTCCCCCTAAATATATGCATGATATAAACAAAGTTTTTGCATATAAAGGGTGAGTAAAGAGTTTGAAAGTTGCTCACAAACATTAAAAATGAGACAACAAAGGCAGTACACAAAGGCGTTCGATGCCTTGCATCTCATCCAAAACATTGTGAGAAACTCAAAGACAAAGTAAATAAACAAAAAAATGAAAAGAGAAAATCTTTTTGGATTTTTCAAAATAAGAAAATGAAAATCTTTTTGGATTTTTCTAAAAATGAAGAAAGTACGAAAACGGTTTTAGCACGGGTTATACACTGATGTGTGCATAAGCCACTATTCATCAAATCACTTAGAAATCACTTTTGGAACCCATTTGAAATTGGGTCCCATGGTTTTTGAATTCTTGAAAGTCCAAATGTAAGTCTCATCAATTTGATGAATAGAAGTTGCATTCCACGGAGAACTAAAACCCGGTGGTTTAGTTGAAAAGAGTTTTCGTGGAAGCAACGGTGAAAAATCATTTGATTTCTTTGAAAACTTGTCAATCTTGGGAGATTGATTTGAAAAATCATTTGATTTCTTTGAAAACTTGTCAATCTTGGGAGATTGATTTGAAAAATGATTTTTCGAAGCAAAATCATTCACTTTTTGCACAACTGTTTTTGCAGGTTTTGGTGCAAGATCAAAAAGTTCAGAAAATGAATATTTGAATGATTTTGACTCAGTTGACTGATCTTTTAAAATTGGTTTCCATTTAGATTTAGTCAATTGAGATTTTGCTTGTGAAATATGTCCAGAATTATCCTCAAATGATAGAAAAGACACATAAGTAGTTGTTCCATCAAAATTTGGTTTCTTAGTGTACTTCTTACCCTTTTGTAAGGAGTAATTAGTAAACTGAGAGACTTTTCTTTCAAAAGGTTTTGAAGATTTACCCGTGTAAACCTTCTTTGGAACATCAGGATCAGTCTGAATAGAAGTTTCAACAGTCTCAACCTTATCACAATCAGTCTGCACAGAAGAATTCACAACCATAGGACAATTAGTTTGAGTACAACCATCAATCATGACTTTGGGAAGGTCAGACTTCACAGATTTGGTTTGTGTTTGCAATTCAATCTCAAGGTCAGAAATTTTCTTTGTCAAAGATGTTTCGTGTGACTGAAGTTGCAAACACTTGTCTTCATGACAATTGATTTGAGCACACAATTTTGTTCTTTCTTCTTCAACTTTGCTCTCAAAAATGGTGGACTTGTTTCGCAACTCATGGTTAAGCTCAGAAATCTTTTGTTGCAAAACAAGTTCTTTTGATTGATTGTCCAAAACAATTTTATTGAGCTCTTTGGAAGAATTGTCCAACTCATTTGTTAATTTGAAAATCTTTGATTGCAAATGATCATTTTCTTTTTGAAGACTTTCCATGTTGGACAAAATTAGATCATTTGCAGACTTGAGCTCTTGGTTTTCAAATTTGAGTTGGTCATTTGCACATTTAAGACTCTCATTTTCCATCCTAAGAACTTTGTTTTTCTCAAAAAATTCTGAAAACTTTTGTAGCAATTGAATAACACACGCATGACCTTGAAGGCATGAACACTCTCGACTTTCATGAAGATGATAGGCCTCCATGCATGGTTTATACTTGAAAGTTTTGATTGACATTTTGACTCAAAAACTTGATGATTAGCCCAAAAAAAATATTAAGTCCAACAACCAACTAGTGCGAAATCTTGGCCCAAACAAATCTTATTAAGCAAAAAAAAATTCTAGCCGTAAGCCCAATAAACAATAGCCCATCTACGAATTAAAAAACCCAAAATAGAATAAAATTAATTTGGAAAAAAACTTAAAAAATTTTTTTTTTTTTTTTTTTTTGAAATTTTGGTTTACTTGAACTGTTTGCCGAGCTTATTGCTCGGCAAATGAGGTGTTTGATTGGAAATGGGTTAAGTGTTGGAGAAATGGATGATTTGTATGGTTTGCCGAGATAAATGGTCGGCAAATGAGGTTGTTTAAAGACTTGGTTGATTTGGCTGAAATGAAGGTGAAGGTTTAGGATGAATTGTATTGTTTGCAGAGCTCGGCAATTAGTTGAAAATGAAAATTTTGGTCGAAAAAGTTTCTAAGTGATAAACGTAAAGGATGCCGAGCAGTTTGTTCTGCAAATGGGGGTTTTGATGAAAAATTGGTTAAGTAATGCTCGAATTGGTGATTTGCAGAGCAATTAGCTCGGCAATGTGTTGATTTAGCAAATTAGTTGATCGGTCAAGTCTGCAAACACGAGAACACAAATTCTGGTCGAGTCATTAGGTCGGCAAACACGATAGTGGCTAGATTGTATTGTTTGCAGAGCTCGGCAATGTGTTGATTTAGCAAATTAGTTGATCGGTCAAGTCTGCAAACACGAGAACACAAATTCTGGTCGAGTCATTAGGTCGGCAAACACGATAGTGGCTAGATTGTATTGTTTGCCGAGCTCGGCAAATGCGAGTATTAAGATGCTGGTCGAGAAGATATCTCTACAAACACGAGTACGAGTGATCAGGTAAGTCGGCAACTGCGAGAAAATGTTGCTGGTCGAGAATTTACTTCGGCAATTGGTGTTTTTTGGTTGATCGGTTAGCTCGGCAAATACGGGTAAAGGGATGCTAGTCGTGAATTTAACTCGGCAAAAGGGTACTTTGGTGACCGGTTACTTCTGCAAATGGCAACAACGACTCGTGAACGAGTTCGGCAAATGGTAGACTTGTGACTTCTGCAAATGGCAACAACGACTCGTGAACGAGTTCGGCAAATGGTGACCGGTTACTTCTGCAAATGGCAACAACGACTCGTGAACGAGTTCGGCAAATGGTAGACTTGTGACTTCTGCAAATGAGGTAATTAAAAAAAACTTGACCAAGTGATTTGTTGATTTGCCGAGCTCGGATAATGAATGTTTATTTAATGTTTTTCAGGAACAACGATTTCAACAACCACCACGACGGCCGGAAATAGTAACCACCTCGCCGGAAAACTTCAAACCTCAATTACTCCTTCGATACACCGAATTAGAACACGAAATTATCACCAAAACGCTCAAAATCTCAATCCGCACAAACCCTCACCAACAAAAATCAGTTTTGAACCTCGCCGGAGAAATCAAATCCTCGCCGGAAATTGTAACCGTCACCAAAACTCAACGAATCGCGAGATTGAAAATATCATCATGCTCAGAATGAATTCGCGATTAAAACCTCATGAATTTCAGCTCGATATGATCAACAACGAAGACGAATTTGAGGAGAGAAGTTATGAACTTTTTTTTTGTTGTTTATTTTTCTTTTTCTGCCTTTTCTGATTAATAAATGTAAAAAAAAATTGATGAAAAATTGGTTAAGTAATGCTCGAATTGGTGATTTGCAGAGCAATTAGCTCGGCAATGTGTTGATTTAGCAAATTAGTTGATCGGTCAAGTCTGCAAACACGAGAACACAAATTCTGGTCGAGTCATTAGGTCGGCAAACACGATAGTGGCTAGATTGTATTGTTTGCCGAGCTCGGCAAATACGGGTAAAGGGATGCTAGTCGTGAATTTAACTCGGCAAAAGGGTACTTTGGTGACCGGTTACTTCTGCAAATGGCAACAACGACTCGTGAACGAGTTCGGCAAATGGTAGACTTGTGACTTCTGCAAATGAGGTAATTAAAAAAAACTTGACCAAGTGATTTGTTGATTTGCCGAGCTCGGATAATGAATGTTTATTTAATGTTTTTCAGGAACAACGATTTCAACAACCACCACGACGGCCGGAAATAGTAACCACCTCGCCGGAAAACTTCAAACCTCAATTACTCCTTCGATACACCGAATTAGAACACGAAATTATCACCAAAACGCTCAAAATCTCAATCCGCACAAACCCTCACCAACAAAAATCAGTTTTGAACCTCGCCGGAGAAATCAAATCCTCGCCGGAAATTGTAACCGTCACCAAAACTCAACGAATCGCGAGATTGAAAATATCATCATGCTCAGAATGAATTCGCGATTAAAACCTCATGAATTTCAGCTCGATATGATCAACAACGAAGACGAATTTGAGGAGAGAAGTTATGAACTTTTTTTTTGTTGTTTATTTTTCTTTTTCTGCCTTTTCTGATTAATAAATGTAAAAAAAAATTGATGAAATTGAATTGAAAAATTGGAATGATTCAATTACTGTGCACGTGTAGAGTACTGTAGCAACAGTAGCAGACAACAAAACCTAAAAATGAACTTTTTCTTATTATCACTGTTTGCAGAGGTAAAACAGAAAATTATGAAAACAACCATTTATGACCTGTAAATCGAAATTAACTACTGATTTATCAAATCAAACACTAATCCACTCTTAATCAATGATCAGAATCACAATTAAGCTTCGAATTCAGCATGAAACAGAAAATTTTCAGAAAATCCAGAAATTAAGCTCAAATTCTCAAAATTATGAACAAAATCGGTTATGAAAATGTTTGTGGATCGTTCGGATACACCGATTATGCTCTGATACCAATTGTTAGAAATGAAAATGAGCTTAATTGAAGGTTTAATGGAGGATTTAGGTTAGTGTGTGTAAAGTGTGTTTGTGTGTGAAAGAGAGGTTGAAGATGAAGTTTAGAGAGAGAAAATAAGGTTAGAGAGATGTAAGTATGGAATTATGTGTTAAAGGCTTAGTTACATGATTAGTTACAAGGGGTTTATATATGACTAATATAAGTTTCACCTAGACCCCTTGTACTTTAACAATAAAATCAAATGTAACTCTATTTACAATTAAACACCACTAATTTATATTTCTAACACAGTTCTAGGTTCATAAGTTATATTGAATGCACTTAATTTTACAGACCATTTTGTCATTCTACCCGATAATTCTGGTTTTCTAAGCACACTATTTATAGGATAATTAGTTTTTATATGAATAGGGTGCGTTTCAAAATAATGCCTAAGTTTAGTAGAAGCCATTATTAAAGTTATTATTAATTTTTCTAAGTGTGAATACCTAGTTTTAGCATTTAATAGACTTTTACTGACATAATAGACAGGATGTTGTTTACCTTCGTGCTCTTTTACAAGCACATCGCTCACTGCTTCTGAGGATACTGACAGATACAAAAAGAGTATCTCACCTTTTTCTGGTTTCATCAACAAAGGTGGGGTTGACAAATAGGTTTTCAATGCTTTGAACACCTCTTCTTGTTTTTCACCCATTCGAATTTCTTATTTTTCTTTTACATATCGTAGAATTCCTTGCATCTGTCTGAGGATCTTGATATGAATTTGTTCAGAGCTGCTAACCTGCCGGTTAATCTCTGAATATCTTTAACATTTGATGGAGATTTCAATTCCATTATAGCCTTTATCTGCTCAGGACTTGCTTCTATTCCTCTTTTAGTTACCAAGTAACCTAGGAATTTTCCTGCACCTAGTTCGAAATTGCATTTTGCTGGATTTAACTTCATGTTGTAGCGATCTAGTATGTCAAAGGCAACTTCAAGATCTTTGAGATGATCCTCCGCCTTTCTCGACTTCACCACCATATCATCAATATAGACTTCCATCGTATCCCCCAGTTGATCCTTAAACATCATGTTGACCAACCTCTGATATGTTGCACCTGCATTTTTCAATCCAAACGACAGAGCAATATAGCAATATATACCTATGGGAGTCATAAAGGCTGTTGCTTCTTGATCTTCAAGTTCCATGACATCAAAGATGTTCTTTTTTCATTGCTATGCTTCTGTAGACTTGGCAGTAGGCTTCATTGACGCCATATAGCATTCCTTGGCATCTTGCTGATCTCCTTTAATCTTCACAACCCCCCATGGAGTAGGGATCTTAACACATTGATGATAAGTTTAAGGGACACCTTTCATTTTGTGTATCCATGGCCTACCTAAAATAATATTGCAACCAGGTAATGAGTCAATTACACAAAAAATTTGCATTGAATTTACCCCTTCGACATAAACTGGTAGCTTGATCTCGCCATAAGTGTTTTTGTTTCACCACTAAAACCAACTAGAACGGTAGACTTTCCACCGATTTCTTCCTCAGAGATTCCCATCCTTTTCAATGTCTCCAGTCTTATGATATTGACCGAACTGCCATTATCAATTAAGATCCTGCGTACAAAATGGTTAGCGACATATAAAGTAACTACCAAACTATCATGGTGTGGATCCTGAATGTTATCCATATCATCCCCTTCAAAAGTCACTTTGTCCATGCGTAGCACGCTGGATTTCTGGATAGGCCTATCTCCTCTTTCTGATTTTGCTTCTTTTGCATTCCTTTTTGCAGCTGAAAAAGATGTTCCGCACACCTCTGATCCCCCTGCAATATAATTAATTATCCTTGCATTAGCCGGTGGCGATTTAGGTCTTGGAGGCTGTTGTTGACTTTGCTTTCCCAAATCTTTGACATCAATATCCTGAGCTTTCTTTTTCCCGAAAAGTTCCGTTAAATATCCTTTACTAAGGGTATTCCGATCTCGCTCCGCAACGCATAGCATTCTTCTGTAGTATGCCCAAAATCTTCATGATAAGCGCACCATTTTGATTTATCTTTATTTGCATCGGGCTTTGAATTCTTTGAGGGCCATCTGGTCTTGTCCCCAAGATTCTTCAGAGCTGCTACTATACCTGCAGTATCAACAGGAAAACAATATTCTGATAATTTAGGATATTGAGATTCTTCCTCTTTTTCTGCCGGTGCTCCATTCTGTTGCACAACCCTTGTGTAGGGTTTATTCTTGCTAGGTCGAAATACTGGAGTTTCTGCCCTACGATTTGGACGATCATACGTTGAGGGCCCTTCCATTCTTTTCCTCATCAATTCGTCTTCTTCAAGTCTTATAAACCTCAGAGCAAGATTTCTGGCTTCATCTAAGGATCTGCAGGGTGTCATAACAAGATCCTGATAAAATGGGGAATCCTTGCTCAGCCCCATTTTCAAAGCTTGGACTGCAGTAGTCATATCTAATTTTGGGATTTCTAGCGATTCTTTCATAAACCTGTTAAGATATTCTTTTAAAGATTCGTTAATTCCCTGGGTGACTTGATAAAGATCACCCGTTATTTTCTCAAAAACCCTACTACATGAAAATTGTAAATTGAATTGATTAATAAGTTGAGCAAAAGAGAATATAGAACCGATCGGTAAATTGAGTAGCCACTTTAAGGCTGCTCCTGACAACGTAGCCCCAAACCCGTTACATGAACATGCTTCTCTTAAATCTGATGGGATCGGGACCGTTTCCATCTTCTCCAAGTATTGAGCCACATGTTCCTGCGGATCAGTTTTTCCATCAAATGTTTTCATATGAGGCGCTGAAAATTTCTTTGGAATCTCTATATTGGCTATTGAGGGCGCAAATCTGGATATTCTATATGAGGATGGATCTGCTTCTGGAATTGGTTGACAAAATCACATAATTGTCGAAATCAGTTCCTTGATTTTCTGCAACTCTCTCGCCATATACGCGTTCACGGTACTATCCTGCATTTGATTAGCATTATTCTCATAATTAAAAGAAGGGGGAGTATAACCTGGAACCCCAGAAGATGATGGTGGGGTTGGTTCATTGTCCCTTGAACTATTTCCTACTTGAAAGAAGGAACCAGATCCAGATTTTGGAGGAGTAGAGAACGCATAACCCATCGACTGAGTCTCTGATGCCCCCATTCAACCAAATTGAAAATTTCTTTGGAATCTCTATATTAGCTATTGAGGGCGCAAATCTGGATATTCTATATGAGGATGGATCTGCTTCTGGAATTGGTTGACAAAATCACATAATTGTCGAAATCAGTTCCTTGATTTTCTGCAACTCTCTCGCCATATACGCGTTCACGGTACTATCCTGCATTTGATTAGCATTATTCTCATAATTAAAAGAAGGGGGAGTATAACCTGGAACCCCAGAAGATGATGGTGGGGTTGGTTCATTGTCCCTTGAACTATTTCCTACTTGAAAGAAGGAACCAGATCCAGATTTTGGAGGAGTAGAGAACGCATAACCCATCGACTGAGTCTCTGATGCCCCCATTCAACCAAAATTGATATTTCTGCTATTTAAAGGAGAGTTTTTCGGTCTACCAGAATCCTGGCTCCTATTCTCCATTATTTTTTATTCCAGGCTTTGGAACCTAGACAGATTGTCTTTTTGTGCCTCCTTCATTTGTTCCTGGAGACTCCTGAAAATGGAAAAAAATTCTGTGTTAGCACTAGATCCAGAATATGTAGATTTTACCTGTGAGTCAAGAGATGGTTCTGGATACGGCTGTGGTGGTTGAGGCATTGGGCGATTTGCGTCATATCCTACTGATGCATCTTCAACACCCTTTCCAGTGTTCAGAGGACGATTATTGTTATTATTATTATTTTTCAGAGGCTTATTGATCAGATTTTTCAGAGTTACAGATCCAGAGGCAGCAGAAGAGGTATTTTGAGAAGCAGACATATTCAGCGGTGTAAATTAACAAGAGAAAGTTTTCAAAACAGAACTTTCTTTTAGAATAATGATAAGATTGCAAAAACACCTTTTTGCCCCACGGTGAGCGCCAAATTGTTTTGGACAAAAATTACCTAAGATAATTTTGTGGAAGGATTCAAGATAATTTTCTGACCAAAGATTTGTAAGTGAGGTCAGGTGTTTAGGATCTTCAAATAAAATAAGATTTTTGTTAAAGAAAGTAATACGAAACAAGAGTTTTTGGTAAAAAGAGTTTGTGTAAATCCTTGAGACAGAATTATAGCAATAAAAGATGAAATTCGTTAAAGATAAGAATAATAAGACTAAAGATCAGCGCTATGATCCTAATTTGAGAATAAATGCGAAGATAATAACGACACCAGAGTTTTGTTGACGGGGAAAAACCCTTGATTCAATTAAGAAATCTTAGGTAAAAAACCCCGGGAGGAATCAATCGTTCCTACCTGTGTTCTTTTATTATTATTGGTTTAGGATTACAATACAATGAATTAGGAGTGATTTAATCGAGCTAATAATCGTAAAAGAAAATAAGAGTGCAGTGAATAAGTGTGTGCGAGTACAAGTGAGAGCAAGCAGTTATCCCTATCTCGATCAAATGCACTGTATTTATAATAAAGACTAATAACTAATTTTCCAAAAAATCTGGGATCTCCCTTGTTGCATTCTTCAACATGTTTAGACTTAGCAAGTGAACGTTGAGTCTTTCTTGACGCGTTGATCTTCAAATTAGTTCCGATTTCCAAGGGAGACTAAGTAAAGAGCACATTTGATTTTCCTTGATAAGCTGAACGATATTTTTGAATCATTGAGATCCTAAATTCAACCGTTAGAGTTTCCTCAGCATCCTGGATAGTATTCTTGATATCAGGATCCTGCAAAATATAAAAACATGTTCGAAAGCAATTGCAAGATTCATCAGACATCTTTGAGACAGGATCCTAATTATGAAATTTGACCCTAAACAATAATCAACAACACAAAATTTCTGCATTGAATTGATCTCTCCGACATATACTGGCAACTTGATTTCTCCAACAGTGTATTTTGTCTCTCCATTGAATCTAAATAGTGTTGCTTTGCCAGCAATATCTTCCTCTGAAATGTCCATCCTCTTCAATGTGTCCAATTTTATGATGTTCACCGAGCTTCCATTATCAATCAAGATCCTGCGAACATAATGGTTAGCAATAAATAGGGTAACAACCAGACCATCATGATGAGGCTCCAATATGTCATCGAAGTCGTCTTCTTCAAAAGATACAAAGTCTGAATCTGAGATTGAAGTTTTCTTCACGTTTCTTTCTCTTTTTTCTGACTTGCTTTGTTTAGCATTTCTTTTAGCTGCTGAATAGGTTGTCCCACATACTTCTGACCCTCCAGTAATTGTGTTAATTACTCTTGCATTTGGTGGCGGAGAATCAGCTTTTTGGGTAGGCTTTGGTTTTGAGATATCCTTTAGCTAGGAGAGTAGATATCTCCCTTCTCAACATCTTGCAATCTTCAGTCAGTTGGCCAAAGTCTTCATGATAAGCACACCACTGGCTAGGGTGCTTCTTTTTGAAATGAGAATCGTTCTTTTTATGTGGCCACCTTTCTTTATCTCCAAGATCTCTATGCGCCATGATGACACCGGGTGTGTCTACTGAAAAACAATAAGAAGATAGTGCAGGATATTCTATCCCATCATCTTCTTCGACTGCATTAATTTGATGATCAACATGTCTTGTGTAAGGCTTATTCCTGGGTTTGAAGACTGGATTTTCTGCTTTCCGGTTTGGACGGTCATATGATAGAGCTTCTAATTTTGAAGAGGTTAATTCATTTTCTTCAAGCCTTATGAATCTTGCAGCTCTGGCTTTGGCTTCGTCCAGGTTTCTGCATGGTGTCATTATAAGATCTTCCTGGAATTTAGATCCCAGTTTGAGACCTCTTTGTAAAGCTTGAATTGCGTTCATCATGTCCAAATTTGGGATGTTCAGCGATTCTTTAGTAAACCTGGTCATCAAATCTCTAAAGGATTCGTTAGGTCTTTGAGTGACTTTATAAAGATCATCTGTCAATTTTTCAAAAGTTCTACTACAAGAAAATTGACTATAAAATAAATTAGTTAAATCTGCAAAAGAGTTGATAGACAGACGAGGCAAACTCTGCAGCCATTTTAAGGCTGATCCTGAAAGTGTAGATCCAAAGCTTCTACATAGGCAAGCTTCTTTTAGGTTGGAGGGAATTGGCACTGTCTCCATCTTCTCCAAGTAGAGCGCTATATGCTCTTGAGAATCTGTAGTCCCATCATATGGTTTCATATTTGGAACTTGAAATTTCTTCGGGATCTCTACATTAGCGATCCTGTTACCATATCTGTTGATAAGATAGGATGTAGGATTGACTTCTGGAATTGGATTACAAAATCCAGGAACGGTAGAGATCATATCTTTCAGCTTTTCAAATTCTCTCGCAATGAAGTCGTTTGGCATTTGACCCTGCGATGAGTTAGAAAAACCAAAAGAACCAGTAAAAGTTATTAGAGTTATGTAAACCTGCACCCATGGATGTAGATGTCCCAGCAGCATGAGTATTTTGTGGGATATTGCTCCCAAAATTAGGAGTTGCGCTTGGAAACGGCATGCTTGGTGGCACAAATCCAGGGGCTACAGATGGTCATGGGGTTGAAAAGAGGTTTCTTGGAGTAATTGGTGGTCCATTCTCCGAAATCCTGGACTCCAAGATATAAAACTGGGCTTGATTATAATGTTAATTTGCTTCAATCTTGTTGGTAAGGTTCTGCAATATAGTAAATAAGTCAGGAATGTTATCAGAATCATTATTTTGAGCAGAAACCTTAGGTCCAATATTATATGGATCTGGGTTGCCATCAGCGTCATAAAAGCTAGTTCACTCTGTTCGGCTAGATCCCATGTTGAATTGGGACGAGTTTCCCATAGGGATATCTCCAGTCGTATTGAAATCTGCATTCCGATCAGTAGGTCCCTTGTCCTTGCTTTGATTCTGGATTCAAACCGTGTTGTTCCTAGTCCTTCGATTCGAATTATTTCCTGCAGCATGAGTCATATTAGAAGAAGAAATAGCAGGAGCGGTTTGCGAGGAGTTAGTTGGTTGAGTCGACATTTTCGGAATTGATTTCGGAAAATTGGTTTTCTTGATAAAAGTTGAAAATTTTAATCGATTGAAAGCACCTTTTGCCCCACGGTGGGCGCCAAATTGTTTTGGTCAAAAATTACTTAAGATAATCAACCTTGAAGACTTAAATCATATTATGTAACCAAACTTTCGTTCGTGAGGTTAAGGGCTTGTAAAATAATGAGTTTCAAAGATGCGTTGTGAATAAAAGACTTGTAAAAGATTTATGTTGACTAAGCAAGGGTTTAAAGGACAAAGATAATCGTAAATATTAGATCTAAATACGATAAAATAATGTAAAGAACAAGATATAATGCAAATTAAAGTAAAGATCGAATAAAAGCAAGAAAAAGGTAAAGATTAAGGAACAAGAACACCGAGATTTGTTATCGAGGAAAAGCCCTTAATCCTTTTGGATTGCCGGCATAAAAACCCCGGGAGGAAGCAATCGTCCCTGCCTTTGTTCTTTTATTAATTATTGTTAAAATGATTACAATGGTGGAACTTAGTTGATCGATTAATGCTAAGTGTGTGAGAAAAAGAAGAGAATTCAGAGAATTGTGTGTGAGTACAAGTGAGCAGATGTGTTGCAAGATAAGATTCGATGTCCTATATCGATCAACCTTGTTCGTTTATATAGACCTAGCGGCTAACTAACTATGCGAAATATTAGGGATCTTCCGGGTCTTCAATATTGAGACGTTGAAGAGTATCTTGACTGGTCAAGTGTACGTTAAAGTCCTTTCTTCTCATGCTGAAATCAACTAGAAGTCCGATTATGTTGCATAACCAGGTCTTCTTTGCTTGTTGATGAATAATCCCATGTGTTAATTCCATTTTGCACCGTTGGAGATATTTCCCATAACCAAATAGCGAATATTCTGGAGTCTGCACAAGTAACTCACGTGGAAATAATAATAACAAGTATATTATACCGTTAGTAACATGTTCAGTAAGTCACAAGAATATTATCGATGTCAAGATCTTAGCATATAAGGATCTTGGTAGTTCAAGATATTGATACCTGAAATTTCACCCATAACAGGTGGTCTGGTGGAAGAACCATTATCAACATAAGAAGACCTAATGCTTTACTTTAATATAAATAAGCAAGGATCTAGTCAAGTTAATTCTTAACCCCTGCTCTGATACCAATTGACACGTCCCAAGGTGTATCAATATACAAAGTATATTGTACACAGAACAGTTGTAGAGGGGGTGAATACAACTTAATTCGATCTTTACAAACTTTTAAGAAACAGTTTTAAAGACTCAACTTATATATTAAGATTGTAAAGAACAGGAATCAATCAAACAGTAAAGCAAGTAAAATAAGGAAACATTCTTCAACACAGATTGTAATTTTCAAGGTAACTCTTTATTAAGATATAATCTATACAAAGAATTACAGGGTTGTTGCGGAAACAAGATAGCCTACAGATATCTAAACAACCCAGCTGAAATGACAAATTACAATCAATAAGTTTCTACTCAAAAGAATCAGCACAAGCTGATCTTTTACAGACTAAGCTGTGTATAAGAGCAAAGAAAACTTGTGTGAAGATTGATTCTCAAGAATGCCACACATATGCAATCAAGGAATGGGGCTTTTATAGGTGAAGGCCATTCTTCTCTTGGTGTCCAATCCACGTATTCATCTTCTATTGGCTGTCAGAAGGAATATTTGATCGTGCCTATTCATAGTACTTGTGGTCCCCAAATACTGTCACACGTTCTTTTTCAGCCAATAAGAGTATGGACACGCGTATGTAATCCAAACCACCAACCTGGATCCTAGGATACTTCCTAGTTACGTCCTTCGTCATTATCTTCATTCTAGGTTGTATCTTCACTTGATTGTCAGACACAGATTAGGCCATTTGTCAAAGCACAAATTTGTCTAAGTATTTCCAAGCTGACTGTTAATCCCAAGTTGACTTCCACTACCAGCTTGGTCTTCTATCTTCAATCCTCCTCTTCGACTTGGATTGAATGCTATAAACATTGTTAATGCAGCTTGAATAATACTTGCTTCCATAATATTACAATACAAAACATGAAGTGTGATCTGGGCCAGAAACAGATCGTAAACTGTGTCAGCTTAGTCTGACCCAGATCAGATTACAAGAACCAAAAGATTTTTAAGTATTTAACTATCAGATTTATCATCACCAAATTTACAATGAACATTAGGACCCAACAATATACTATCATTAAATATATAAAATGTAGTTATCTACATAAAGGTAAATCATAAACTTAACCTGATATGTTATCCTCTGCCACGTATGATGAATAGTCGTCAAACAACCCACTTCATGTGTTTTTATTTTTTGATGTTGAGTTAACGCACTTGTTTGCATTCTGATCAAAATCTTCTTGATAGTGTTTAAATAATTGATACATAAAGTCCTTATGTAATTGAATTTCAGCCTTTACATCTTCATCAATACTATAGAGTATTGGAAAAGAATACTCCATAATCTTCAACTTGTAACAAGGATCTAAAATGGCTGCCACTCCCATAAACCCATGAATAACTTTCCAATACTTATCATACTTTGAAATCATCTTCTTTGCCATATCCTTGATCATCTGTTCTTTATCTTCACTCCACTGGTTCAATGCATATCGTATTTCAAATATAGACTTGAAAAATATATTTGCTGTGGGATATTTATCACCAGAAAACAGCAAAGTCACGTCATAAAATACCTTCAACTTCTTACAAATAATTTTAGCTAGCTCCCAATCTCTCTCTGTTGGTAAAGTTTTATAATGACTATCCCGGGACTTAAGACGTCTAAAAACATCTTTGTAATCAATAGCAACGTTCAACATCAGGTATGTTGAATTACAACGGGTTTTGTAGTCAAGGGACAACTTCTTTGATGACTGAATATCTAAGTGACGTGCTGCTTCTTCAAACTTTTCTATTCTTTTGGGAGTTGATCCCCAAAAATAAACACTATCCCTAATTCTTTCTATCCCATCACCAATCACGGCCAAACCATCTTGAACAATTAAATTTAAGATGTGGGCACAACAACGCATATGGAACAATCGACCCTTCAGAATAAGAGACTCCAAAGATAGTTTTCCTAATAAGTTGTCTATCTATAAATCATTTGTTGTACAATTATCAATGGTTACCGTTGATATTTTCCTATCTATGTTCCAAACACACAAGGTTTCATATAAAAAATCAGCAAGAACTTGAGACGTATGAGGACAGGAACATAGATAAACCTAGTATAGAGTTTAATTGATTAGTTGCATTAAAAACAAATATATTTAAAAAAACAAAGTAACTAAAATGTACCTCATTATTCTACTTTGCATATTCCATTTTGCATCAATGAAATGAGCAGTCACCGCCATATAACCTTTTTTCTGATTACTCGAAGTCCACATATCAGTTGTTATTGCGATTCTACTTGCATTACTCTCCAAAATCCTTCGTTGAGAAACTGTAACACCCGTCATTTTAAAACCTGGATTTTCAAAAGCTTTTGCCTAACGGCGTTTGAAAATGCGGAAACAGAACCTTAAAACATAACCACTCCGTAACGGATAGTTCATTTATAAAATGTGGTGTTACTACGTCCATATCATCAAAACAGTATAAGATAATACGTATTTGGCACCAACATGAATGCCAACATAATTATTACACAAGTCTTAATAAAATTAGCCAACACATTATGGCCAAACATAAATGACTAAGCGGGGTAACTACATGTCTTCTTCATAGTAACTACCCGCCTCACCAAGCTAAGCCTTTCACTAGCCCAAATCTGCTTAACCCGAGGGAACAACGTTTTTCAAAAGATCAAGTGTTAGCTTTAAAAGCTAAGTAAGATAACATGAATTTGAAAATATTTACCGATTCATTTTATATTAACAAAATCATTTCATAATTGTTAATATCACATAATAATCATAACACAATAGGATCAACACTTTCCTATGGTGTCTATCATATCACACATGAGCAAAAGCATATCATAACATTTAAACAACGTACATAAATTAACACATTAAGATCCATCATAAAACTTTACTTTTCATCTTTCTTTTCTTATCTTTCTTTATTTCTTTACTTTTCTTTTGCCTAGACGTAGGCTATGTGACATAAGCCACTTATCTTAGGGATGTGGGGTTGTGTGTAGCGGCCATAAGACCTTACATGGAGTCCTCACACCCGACTTGATGGGTAGACCTTACGGTGGTCCATCGTCATCGTTAAGGAAAGACAAAGTCAATCCAACTGATTATACCGTTTAAACTTTGCGCGTGTAGTGGTTAGTTACTCCACCCGGATACACTCAAACATAACTATGCCACGGGGAGGTATCTAGATTCCCACACCACGTGACCACATACACACTCGCTCCGAAGAACTAGCATGGGTTAAGCTTAACACACCTTTACTTATGCTCGAGACTTCTTAATTATATTAGCTTAGGCTACACTTTCACCTAAACTAATCACTTTCATATTTCTTTACTTTATATCAGCTTAGGCTACACTCTCACCTAAACTAATCACATACATCTTTCTTTACTTTAGGGCCCTTAATCGTGCACGTGTCATGGCAAACCTATAGAAGTTTAGTACCTAGGTGATTGTTTTGGTCAAAAATTAACTAAGATAATCAACCTTGAAGACTTATATCAATTATGTAACCAAACTTTCGTTCGTGAGGTTAAGGGCTTGTAAATTATGTTAAGTTACAAAGATGCGTATTAAAGAAAAGATTTGCTAAAGATTTATGTCGACTAAACAAGGAATTAAAGGACAAATATGATCGTAAATAAAGAACTTAAACGTATTGAAATAATGTAAAGGACAGAAAGTAATGCTAGTTATAATAAAGATCTAATAATTAACAAGATAAAAGTAAAGATAAAGGAATAAGAACACCGAGATTTGTTATCGAGGAAAAGCCCTTAATCCTTATGGATCGCCGGCATAAAAACCCCGGGAGGAAGCAATCGTCCCTGCCTTTGTTCACTTATTAATGATTGTTAAAATGTTTACAATGGTGGAATTCAGTTGAGCGATTATTGCTAAGTGTGAGAATAAAGATGAGAGTGTAGAGAGTAGTGTGTGAATACAAGTGTTCAGAGATATTGCTAGTGAGAATTGTATATCTTATATCGATCAACCTCATTCGTTTATATAGACCTAGATATTAACTAACTATCCGAAATAATAGGGATCTTCCAGGTCTTCGGTATTGGAACGTTGGAGAGTATCTTGACCAGCCAAGTGAACGTTGAAGTCTTTTTCCTCATGTTGAAATCAGCTAGAAGTCCGAATATGATGCAAGACCTAGTCTTCTTTGCATGTTGATGATTTATCCCATGTGTGAATTCCTTTTTGCACCGTTAGAGATATTTTCCATAGCCTTATATCGGATATTTGGGAATCTGCACATATAACTCATGTGGAAATAATAATAAAGTAACTCGTAACGTTAGTAATATATCAATAAGTCATAAGAATATTCATCGATGTCAAGATCCTGATATGTCAAGATCTTAGACTCTCAAGATATTGGTACTTGAAATTTCACCCATAACAGTGATCAAGCTATACAATTAATCATATGACATATATACATCAACATATCGTGATCACATATTAACATCACATCGTCATATCATAATAGATCCGTATCAACGTATCATTCATGTCATCATATCGTTATTTCACAGTAACATCATATTATCATGTCATATAAGCATCATATCATCTTAACATGATAGCAACATATCGTCATATCATTTCATTATCATAACATCATAGCAATGCGTTATCATATCATCAATTGCATTATAGCATCATATCTTTATATTAACACGACATCTTATCGTATTAACATCATATCATCTTATCTTTGCATCATAAACATTTCATAGTATCACATACTTTATTCCATTATATCAACATAACATAACATATACACATTTCATTTCATCATAGCATGCATAAGATTACCATTCATCATCAATGGTAACCATAATCAATCCCATAACAACCTCCCATTCATTCCCGAATACATATAAACATACAACCATTCATTTGGGGACGTTAACTTATGAAAACTATGTTTTGTTGTCCCTCATGTGATAAAAGATGTTATCTTACCTCGGTACCGCTCAATAATGAGTTACGTACATCTTACAGTGCTTGCTAAGTGCTCTCGACAACCTAGAACGAGTATAAGATCGATCTATAAGCTAAACAAGTCAAAAGTACCAAACTGGGCAAATATGCTCCGCATGGCCAAAATATGCGCCGCATATTTTGAGTTTTCAGAAGTCAGAGAATTTCATGCGTTTGCATATGCTCCGCATATTTACCAAAGTTCAGAATATGCTCCGCATGGAAATTCCATTCTCCGCATATCGGGCTCCGATCAGCAAAACCCTAACTTTACTTGCTCTAAACGATTTCAATTCGAACCCAAACCCTTACCCCGACCTGGAGACATCAAATTAACCTCTTTTAAGACACAATTGATGACTTCAAACCATCAATTGATTCCTTGATCCTTTACAAACATAAATCACTTATTTGATTACCCGAATAACATGTAATCGATAAACGTTTTGCAATATAACCCAACCCAAACCCCATGGCCTTCCCATATACGACTCTTAAGGTCAGAGATCAAAGGAAAACCACCTATATTACCTGTAGATGACTTAGGGGATTCGAAATCTTAACAAAACTTGCTCGAAACACCACGAAACGAATAGATCTTGGAGGGAATTGCTTGGAATTGAGATAAGGGGCATCTTGGGGTGTATCACACATATGAGAGCAGAAGAATGACAATTAGGGATGCCTAATTGCCACTTAACCCCTGGCCATCACCTCCTTAAGTTACATTTTAGATCCCTAGACTTCTAAACGTCGCATTCTTAGCTTAACTTTCCTACCGGGGCACTTAACAATCTAACAAGCACTTGACTTTCTTAACTTTACTTTAATTACTTTCATTTAACATACTTTAATCAAATCATATTAAACACATAAGCATTTAATCACATGATCCCGTTTAGGGCACATAACTTAACAAAACCTAACGTTAACTAACGGAATAGTCAACAAGTCAAACACGAAAAAGTTTGGGATGTTACAATTACCTCCCCCTTAAAAGGATTCTGTCCTCAGAATCATTTCGCCACTCATATATAAATAACTTATCCGTATCCTTAACTTAATCATATCACTTCTTTAATTCATTTCTTAATTCAAACAAGGAATCATACTATTCTCTTGTCTATCATAAGTAATATTTATGGATACGATTGACTTGGAAGGTAAGCTTATCCGCTACTTATACTTATTATCTCGTCACCTTGCCTTTCATAAAAAATTGAACAAAAAGTCGGTACGCCATAGCTTTCGTTGCAAATCATATCTCTCCATAAAGACTTATGGCTAGACCATAATACTCACCTTGTTCATAATGAGCTTTCTTTGCTCATCACAAAACCTTTCGGACGATTTTGAGCTAGTCAAAATACTCCTTTAACAATTCTAACTTTATGAACAGTTACCTTCATGTTATTTGGCTCCACAACTTTCCTTTCAATAACATGTCGAATCATGAAATAAAACCCAATGCCTACATTGTTAGAAATCCAAAAATAGTGATAAATTGTAATCTAGATTAGAGGAATTTCTTGTTTTTAATTCATAGATAAATGATTACTAAGGTTGAGGGGCTAATTATGACAATTAGCATAATTGTATAATTAGACTATAAATAGCCCTCTCATACCTTAGAGATCAGAACTTTTACACATAACCTTTGTATAACTTTTAATACCAGTAACACACACACATTTTTACATACGATTCTCTCTCAAA